>JARYZH020000021.1:3389453-4589453 GCA_030021035.2 Notholithocarpus densiflorus | reverse complement strand
GTTGGGATACACGAATAGCAAGAGACCCTTCAAGCCTAATCTACCCAATGCACCTAAGCCCTCCAAGCTCCTACTCTAACAAGGCTTTTCGGAACTGTGTTTTGTCTAGCTTTCCAAATCCCGCAATACGCCTGATTGCATCGGCCAAAGCTTGGCTTCTTCTAATGCTTCCCAGCAGCACCAAAACCTCACTTAACACTCAGAATGGATGTGGTAAGTGTTTGGGCTATCAACCTCTCAAGGATTTGGAAATGGAGATGTAGGAGTTGAGGAAAACCACAATGAATTGTGTAAAGGATTGTGGGTATAACAATTTCTAACTCTCAAAGGTTGTGGCTAGAGTTTTCTCTCTAAAAAGCACTCCTCAACATATGTGGGTAATGTGGGTATATATAGTATGGGTAGAGATAGGGTGTATCAGATATGACAAAATAAAAAAACAGAATGTTTCGCGGGTATCTCGCGGGAAGGCTTTACCCGCGAGACACTCGCGAAAACCAGCTGTCACCATCCTGTCATGACTTTTCGCATTCCAGTCATGTGCTGGGCACATGCTTCACTTTGCGGGAAGGCTTCTCGCGAGTTACTCACGAAAACTTTTTTGGTCTTCAATTGCCTTGAGTCTTCACACTCTTTTTCACACATAACCCTTACAATAAAATCCCACATAAAATATAAGGTACAAAAGATTGAATATAATTATAATCAAATTTGGCACGGAATTAAAGCCAATACAAAATAGTTGTAAATCACAACTTTACAAAAATGAAACCAATCATATGGTGCAACTGGCCAAACTTTTTATGCAATACGTAGCTGGCAAAGTAATTGTATAACATAACAAAAGCATTATGTCACTAACTCTGTATTCTTGCAGTTTAATTAGCCGACTCATATTTCCATAGTGAGCATGATTTGTATTTGAATAGGACTTTGCAAAATCCACCAGAGTCACACAAACTAGCCAGCAGCTTTCCTTGATAATGATATAACTTGTGTTTGATTAAGGTAAGTCAGACCTAATCCATTTATCCAGTGGGGTCATGTGTTTTTTTTAACATCATGTCCGACATTGTGTATATGCAAGTCTCTTTCTTACTTTTTTTTTTCTTTCTTTCTTCAAAATAATAAAAATAATATGCAAAAGTTTGATCAAATAGTTTCTTCGATGATTGATCATTTGGGGTTTCTTCAGTGACATTTAAGTTTTTCGATATTGAGGTAATTTGACATTTAGGGCGACAATATTGACATTTGGGATGACCTTGCAATGAAGGTTCAAGAGTTATATGATCTCAATGGAGAATGAGATTCAACAAAGTTTCGATTGTGCATGCATGAGTGTATACGCACAAACTCAATTCAATTTGAAATATATCATTTGGTTGGTTAGACTAGGCTTAACCTTTACTTCAATCAAGATCTTCTAAAGATTTAGGTGGATCATTCTATTGTTTCTTGAATCTGTAAATAATAACTATTATTTTTAATGATTCAATGGTTATAACATAAAAAGAAAGAGGATTTGAACTTTAATTCTTCTTGTAAAGCAAGTAGGTAATGATATTGACTTATTGAATTACAAGGTTATTGACTCTATTAATATTAAAATACAGTAGATTAAATTCTATTATATCATAAGTAATAATTTAAATAAATGCTAAAATAATACTAACTAATATTTATTAAATACTAATGACGTGATAACAACAACAGTGTCTTTGTTCCAAATTTTTAGAGTCGACTATAGATCCTTGTCAAATTAGTTAAGAGTCAATCATATATATAAATATAAATATATATATATATATATATATATAATGTTACACCACTCAATATTTTTTAATTGAATGTAAATTTTGACAAATTCGCCGTTAGATTATCCATCAATCATGATGAGTGGCTTTGGATTGAATTTCACGTAACGTTGTTGTATGAAAATGGTCCTATTTCCACTTATTTGCTAGCTCGGGGTTTCTCTCTACCTTGGTTCACTTTCCTTGGGCCTTTGCTACTCTAGTTGTGGCCCAAGAAAATCACAAGGTATCAAGTCCATGGACCATTTAACTCCTTTCAACCACCACATGTTGTCAATGTTGAGGACCACTTATGTAAAGATAACCAAACACTGAACCAAAAACCTAGGAATTGGGTCAAGTTGATAATTATTATAGATAGTAGCTTACACTAGTCCATATCCATATCCATATTTTATTTCTCTCTATTATGCTTTATGCGTAGAAGGGTTTTTTTTTTTTTGTGTGTGGCTAATAAGGAAAATTTCATTAGAAGAAAACAGCCAACAAATTACATACTCTCCCAACAACATAATTAAAAAAATCATTAGGGTGACGAGAAAGTATCTTATGAGACATCTCTCTCATAATATATGGGACTCACATATGTAAAATCCACACATATTATGAGATGGAGGTTTTATAAGATCGTCTCATAATATAGAAAGCCTCCTTATAAAGTATATATACCCAATTGAACTTGCATTCTTATCGTCTATTATGCTATGACCCTACTAGCATTACTTAGAAGTTAGAACCTATTTCCATTACCACATAACGCATTCATGCAATTCTTTTAAGTCACCCTCTAGTCTCTATGATGACAGAGCTATATGGCAGCAATATCCCTCCTGCTCTGCCATTGTTAGAGACTTATTAACCTCAAAATTAAATTGTATCCACCTTTTCTTAGAGATAGGGGTAAAAAAAAGGAATTCTACACATTATCTGAAAATATACAGAAAAACTATATGATTGAAAAGTATATACAATTACACATTCAAGTCATTGTGAATTGGACGGTGCTTATATAGTTGGCACTCTTATATTGATAATCATGGTAGATAGAGAAATTAATAACTAGTAAAATTCTCTGTAACTTCCAAAAAAAAAAAAAATCAATTGTACTGGACTTCTGATACTTAGTAAAATAAGGTCACCTAGCCATTTTTCAATTGAAGAATTCAAATAATATGATCTTTAAGAAAGGACTTCACCCAACTTCGAACTTTATGAAGGCAAAGAGAAAACACAAGGGTTGATTTAAATGGGAAGGAAATGCTTAAGAATATCATTTAAAAAGAATACCTAATTAGAGAATTTTGATAATGTGAACAAAAGTTCATGCTAGTGTGGTAAAAGACATAAATATATATATATATATATATATATATATATATATATATATATACGAAATACGTAACTTTCATTAAGAAGAGGAGAAATTCAATACATCTTACGCCGATGAGGGCTCGATCATGCTAGGATTTTCCTCTATTCAAGTTATAAAATTAGCAACATCCTTGACATATTGAGCCAATACATGTGTTAGTTTTTTCCCCTGTCGTCTCACATGGCACACTTATACCATTTTGAATTCTTGTAGCTTCTGCTTAGGGGTGATAATTTTTATCCATATCCATGAATCCACCAATTACCCACCTTATTTGGATAAGTCTTAACCCAACCCATTTGAATATTTGGGTTAAATGGGTAAAGACTCATTTGGTTATTTAATTAGATGGGTCTAAATGGATAAATCCACTAATAACCACTAAACCCATCTAAAATTTAAATTTAAATAAACCCACAAAAACCTTCTAAAATGTAAAACTTAAATAAACATTATAACCTCCTTAAATTAAAACATTTGACCTCAGTCTCACTCTTAGTCACACTCTCCTTAAACACTTTCCCTCTTATATTCTCAGTAACCAAACAAAAGTGTATTAGCAACACTTTAATTTAAATCGAAACTTTAATTTTCTCAATAACCAAATAACAAATCTAATCTCACGCTTGTCTCTCTTTCTCTTTATCTCAGTATTTTCTTTCTTTTTCCTCCCCATCTCTTCCTCTCGCATCTTATCTGCCAGTAAAGAAGATCTTCTTACTCTTCTAATCTTTGATTGAAGATTTAATTCTTTGAATTTCATTGAATTTTCTACCTTTTTCTTATCATCAACAACACCACAACGATTTCCTTTGATTTTTTAGAAATAAATTTAAAAAGAAAAAGAAAAATTATTAATGACTGTGTTTGATAGCCGAGAAAATCAAACGGAAAAGTCATGTAAATCTTATCCCTTCTGTGTTTGGTAGCTAGGAAAACTATAAGGAAAAACCTCATCTTCTTCGCAAAGAAACCCAGAAAAACCCTGTGGCCTTAACCCAACCACACTGGCCAAGGTCCTAACAAACTTATTCCCTCTCTCAATTCGTGTATTTCTCTCTCTTCTTTACCCCTCTTCTTTCTACATCTACCCACCACTGGCAACAAAAATATCAACGCCAAAGTGGTGGGATATATATATATATATATTTTAATTTTAATTTTTTTATTATTTAGATAAGTTTGTTTGTGCCTTATTTCGTACAAATTCTGATGTGAGTTTGCTTTGATTCTGAAGATTTGTGGTCCTTGAATCTTTTTTAGTTGTTCTGATTTTTTATTTATTTATTTTTTCAATGTCCAAAGATATATTGGTAATTTTGAAAATGTAGGGGGTATTTGGGTCATTTTGAGTATTTAAGGGTATTTTAGTAATTTTGGGAGTCAATAGGGTATTCAACTAGTTTTAGAGATATTATTGGATTAAATGGGTTAAATGGGTGGGTTACTAATTAAATGGGTTGGGTGGGTAATGAATAATTAATTTATATATAAACGGGTCATAAATGGATAAATGGATAATTACATACTCAACCCATTTATGACCCAACCCGTCCATTTGCCACCCCTACTTCTGCTGAATCCCCTCAATAATGTTGGCCACAAGGATCACTATTGCCTTTCAAGGCATCAAAGATAATTTTAGAGTCACATTCAAAGACCGCATCCTGTATCCCCACATCCCCTGCAAAAATAGAACTCAAAAGACTTTTGGGCAAGGAGAATCTTTTTTTTTTTTTTTTTTTTTTGCTGAATAGGGCAAGGAGAATCTTATTGGTCTAGGAGGATTTTAAAATATATAGATGATTTAATTCATTAATGCAAAATATTATTAAAAAATAAGTACAAATTTTAAGTCTTATAAATTGTTTTTTTTGTTTTTTTTTTTTTGGAGGTGAAGTCTTATAAATTGTTAAGTATACATATTTGTATCATATCTGTTAGTATTGGTCCTAGCCTAATCATATCTTTGATTTAGCTAACTCAAGAATCTCATTATCTAGTTCTCAAAAAAGAAAAAAAAGAAAAAAAAAAAAACTACTTAGACCTATATATTCAGGCCTCCTAGATGTATTTAGATATATAGAAATTACTCAAGAGTATATACATATTATACAAATTCATTCCAGAAATCTCTCTTTCTCTCTGTTTATCTTCAACAATAACTAATAGTTTAAATTTTTTTCTAGAAGCACAATTAATTATGAAGCATTAAAAATAATAATGGAATTAAATTGGCTACTTCATTAAATTACAAAATATATTATAAAGGAGTAAACTCAATATATTCATTCAATATGCGAACTGGCATTATGAGTAATAAAAAAGAAAAAAAAAAAAAACTGGCATTATGAGGACAAAATAATGTATGAAGACATGGTAAAAATACAGCATACACTTATATTAATAGAATGTACAATATCCTAATATTTTAGTTCTCCCTCTTTCTGGTTCATCATGTAAGCTGTGACTCCTTTGTAGACTTTTCGAATCTTGTATGCTGACTTTAGTAACAATTTCACATCAGTTGAGACTGAGAGGCAATAACTTGTAAAGATAACATTCTCTTGTTCCATGTCTCAAATTGTTTACTTCAAAAGACAATGTCCTCTTATCCCATTTCTCAAATTTTTGTCCACTGTATCTCAACATGTATCACTCCATTCTTCGAATTGATTAGATTGTACTTTTGATTAATACGCCCATTGTTCACAACATCGGTAAGATTAATCTCTACAAATCCTAATGATTCCTACAGAAACGAAGATATATTAAAGTTTGAACAATTGTATAGTATGTGGAGAAAACACTACTATAAAAGGACTAGAAAGAGATGGCATACCTTTGATCGAAAACTAATACGCGTTCTCTTGCTCATAACCTCAATATAAATCTTATCATCTAGAGGAGGTTCCTCAAGCATAAACTGAAATTCTTCATTCCAAGTAGGGTCTCGAGTTCTCTTTATCATCTAAACAAACCAAATTGAACCGCAAGTTAAACGGAGGGCAAACTTTACTTAAAATTACAAAAAAAGAAAAAGAAAAAAAAAGCTAACAGATATAAGTGGGGAAATGAGAAAAAAAAGAAGAAAACCATTGAAAATGCATCTCTACTGAGAAGTTCAATTCAGCCAAACATGGCCAATGACAGTGTTTCTTGAAATTGAAAGTTAAATCTGGTGTTTTCTATAGGGTGGGTGCTAATGAAAATTGAACTTAAACCTAATAGCAATTCACAAAATATGTATAATAATAAAAAAATGCCAGAGTGAAAATTTCCAAAAGCATCAAAGAGCTAGAAAATTATTGGTATACTAATCTTTGTGAAACTTGCTTGATATTGTTGAACTTTTATATCATTGATGACTTTGAAATCTCAGATGTATTCAGATTGTCACTCATTTAAAAAACAAAAAGTATTCAGATTGTAGCTTAGCATAAATTCTTCTAAGCAATATTGATATTTTAAGCAAGTTTAGTTTGAAAGATGTTGGTGGCAAATATAAAATCGGGTTCCTTCATGCTTTTGTCATGCATTATCCCAGTCAATTATATTGGTAAAATAACTTTATTACATATTAAACATTGCATTTTTGGTCACACTACCAAACACCAACCTACAAGCACATAAAATAAACTAGCCTCATCACACGCGCTTTGTGCGTGCAATGAGACTGTTTATTTTTAGGTGTTTTTATTTTTTTATTTTTTTTATTTTTATTTTTATTTTTATTTTATAGGAACATGGGGTAGTATTGGTTGTGTACATGGGGTAGTGGGAAGTTTTATAGAACATGAGGTAGTTTTATAAACATTGCAGTTTTTTTTTTTAACAATCAATTTACGATTTTAACCTCATTTTTATGTTTTAGGAATACGGATAAGTTAATTAATTTATGGGTATTTTTGAAATAAAAAAGATAATAACTAACTTTCAGAATTCTCTTAATATATAGAGATTACTAATAAAAATCTATATGAACATTTAATTTTCTTAAGTACATCTAGGATCCTAGATACTACTTGCAAGATGACTCTTTTAAGTCTCCAAATCCATGCAAAATTGGCTCAAACATGATCATCATATTGTTACCAAAAGAAAAAATTCACCTTTGTTTTCTTATGTTCTCCTCTAAAGAGAACAAAGGCATAAGGATTATTATGGCGCTCCCCCTCTACATCCTCAGCTCCTTGAATGATAACTGAAAGCAAGCCTGCACCACTCACTTTCTCATTGTCGGATGCTCTATTTTTTCCACTTTCCTTTCTCCCAAATCTATCCACTGGCTCGCCAATCTTAAAACTTTCTTCTTTAAAAGGAACAAAATTCAGCTCCACCTCAAGTTGGCCCCTCTTCTTATGGTTTTGAGATTCGCTAATGCTTGAGCTCTTTAGCAATTCAAGCTTAAATTCTTTTGCCTCATTGGGTGTAAGGAGCTTCAGTGGAACTAACTGCATTCCCAGCTTGTCATGTCCACCAACCTGTGAAGAACACAAAGAAAGAAAGAAAGAAAGAAAAATTTAAGTCTGAACTTGAATCCTCATCATAAATGCAAAACTCAACTAGACAATCTCTGTGGTATAACTCAACTCCAACTCTTTTTGTAAGAAATCTTAAAGTAGGATGGCTTTTATAGACACTAGAGAAATACCAAACCAAAATGGGTCAGGCATTCTATGCACTATCAAAAATATTTCCTGCTTATCAAAATGATGGTGAAATGCATAGATTTTAAGTCAAGAGAATGCTTCTCTAGCAACTGTTCAGGCAGTCCTTTTGAACTTGTTTAGAAAGTAAGTAGGTTCTGACCTTTACATGAGCTACTTTCTAGAGAATATATATATCTATATATATATATATATATTTATATATATCCAGCTTCCATGAAACTAATAGCACCATGATTTGTGGTGATTATTTGGAGTGGTTCTTCCTTGAATTTGGTTTCAAACAAATCCTAAGCACTCAAAAAGGGATTCAAAATTAGCACCAACTGAAGACATTGATCACTTTTTGTGTACAGTTTTTCTAGTAGGAATAATAGTAACTTCAAACTTCAAAATCCTTAACATCAAGCAAAAGACAGAGAAGCACATAAGGGTCCACTTACTTGTTCTAGAAATGTGAAAAAAAACTATTTGAAATTAAGACTTTTATTTTAGTATCTTAGGGCTTGGGCCACTCAACTACATCTAACACAAGTATTTGACTTAGTTGAGTTCACTTTTCATTTAATAAACAAAAGGACACAGTTTTTCATTTCTTCATTCTCTAAGCAACTAAACAGAGAAACAGGAAAAAAACCTTGTCCCAGTCGTAGACTTCTAAATGAAGAACTTGAGTGTTAGGGTCTGTCACGATAAACTTGAACTTCTCATTCCACTCAGGATTCAAGTTATTCATCTTGATAGTGGTTTTTTTTGCAGGAAGCTTCTCTCCAGTCAGGCTTAGTTTGACATAAGGATCAGATGTTCCGAAGATGTCCATCTTCAGGAGTTTATGTGCTCGAACAACTTTCACATGTAGGATCCCCACAGGCTTCCTTTCGCCCACTCTATAGAAAGACCAAGTGAATTTATTTATTTTTTTTAATAAATAAATGAAGTAAAAAAAGTAGAGTCATATTAACATGAAGTACAAAGCTCAACTAACATTATTAACATTTGAAATCATATGATTTATGAATGAACATATATTTAGAAACGAAAAATGTATCAATAAATCTAAGCATATTTTGTCATCTCATATAAACTCACGTTGCTTCGTCAAGAATAGGAATTTCAAGAGTTTGGGGCCAGAGGTAGAGGCTTGCAACTTGTTTCTTAATAGTCTCCTGCAAGAACCTTGAATAGTTAGTTAATTCAAATCCAAAACTCAAATTTAGCAAAAGTCATCTCTCACAGATCCAATTTCAGACAATTATATAAAATGTCAACTACTACTAGTTGAAGACTTACTAGTGCAGCACCTGAACAAATCTATAGAGACCAGGTATGGACATAATGTCCCCTCCCAATATCTTCATTCCAAAATCTACATGTGGCTGCACATAATCAGGAAAAAACCATCATACCGGAAAGATTCTTATCAGTATCCATTCATTCACCTTTGGATTAAAAATAAAATAAAAATCAAAGACACAAAAAAAAAAAAAAAAATTACTCCAGTGTCCAAAATGTTCCACTCACCTTCTCCAACAAAGAGACCACTATGTTTGCAAAACATGGAAAAGTAGGTACAAGAGGTTTCAAGGTTATCCGTGGTGCAGCAAATATTTGTAAATCCACCAACTGAAAGTAGCACAGTCAAACTTCTGAAAGAAACAAAACACACGCGAGCACACAAACATTTCTTTGTTGAGGAGTATGCCTCTGACCTGAACTGTAATTTGTAGAGACAATAATTTTAACCCCAAAACTATATTGGGATTGCCGGCCCATCTAATTGCTGGTTCCATGACCAGTTCCTTCTCATTAGTCTCATAGACTTTAAGACCTGCAAAGTTGGAAAAGTAGACTGAAATTAACAACAGAAGAACAATGCAATGATGTACCCTACCTGGAATGTATGCTTACATATTACTCAATGTCAATCATTGAAAGCTTTCTGCAAGTCATCCGCTTTCTTTAAAGCTTATGAAAGCCTTGCATAATACATTACTCTTTTATAAATAGGGAGCAGCCTAATGTTGCCTGTTACACATAGTAATAATCAACAGATCTTGCAATAATTCACCCCTACATTGTTTCAAACAATTATGAAATAACTATGCTTTTTCCCTTGATACCATGCGGTACTTTACTCAATGTTATTTCCCAAACTTTATTTTTTTTATGTTGAGCAAAATTTGTCATTATCACGGGCTTGAAAGTTATTTCCACAAAATTTTCCAAAGAACTCTCAAATGCCTTATGTACCCTAGCATCCATATGTAGAAATTGTAACTATGCATTTGGCTTCAATTGACTATACATAACCATATGTGATTGAGATTTACTAAAACAAAAACCAGTCAAAGAGATCTATTTTTCAAGTTAAATCATAGTTTGTTCGGCAGAAGAGAAATTACAAATTTTTGTAGCAATTTTTTGTGACAAAAATAGTAGATCACATCCTGAATTCCTCAAAACTAGTGACCTAAAAATTTCAATAGAGAGAATGAAAAGGTGCTAGATAGAGAATTCAATAAAGCCTTTTACACACACAAAGTATTTTATAAACAAGATTATTTACTCCCAAGAATAGACTCACCAAATATTGCAGGAGGAAGAGTTCCAAGACTAAGATTCTTAAACTCAATCGCTTTAATCTGAAATTTCCCAATGTACTCCTCAAATATAGGTTGTGCCATGCTTCTAATCGTACTACAAATTGCCTATACATTAAAAATCCCTTAATCACAGGTTCAAACTGACAGAAAGCCAAAAGTATTACGAGGTAGTACATTACCTTATCAAGGTAAGGCCACATATCGGAGATAAACTTGTTAAACCAATCTACCTGCACAATAGTGCATATTAATCAAGAAGCTAAAAGAATGTCATTAATTTTAAGACAACGTGAGAAAGAAAAATGGAATTTCTAAGAATATCATAAGGCAATACTAACTCGATCATAATCAGGGTTCTTCACCCACAGTGGAATTTCAGGAAGAAGATCTTGCAAGGCACTTGAATCTAACTCATAAAGTGGTCTGGTAACTGGTTCCTGCAACATTTAGCATTTTGAGTTACTGAAGTAGCTTGCACATTTCTAGAATTGACACTACATTTTTTTTTTTGGGCAGATTGACTGGGAACTTATTATCATTGACAATGTCACTAAAATTTTAGGGAAAAAAGTACTTAAATATTTTATGTCTAAAGATTCAAAAGTTGTCAAAGATACTCTAAAATAAAAACAGAAAAAACAAAAAGGGAATTGATGCTGTTCTCCAAATGAGTATATAAGCATTTTTTAACATTTGATGGAAAGAAACCACTGCACCATGTTACACTTAAGAATTTTGATAAGCTCATTGTGTTCTCATAATTTTCAAAGTGAATTGGTTTCCATTGCATGCACATGCTCATTACTGAGATTTAACAGAATGAAGACTTACAATGTTTTCTACCATTATGGCTCCTATTTCTGCAATAACACCATTTATAAAGTATGTAACTTAGCCTTCTAGCAAAGAAATGGAATACAAATGGGATCAATCCAATTCATTGAGAATATCAAATGCACCCCAAATAGACACTTCTAATGTCTTTGCATTGTTAATTTATTAATTTCATGTGTCATCAAAGTTTCAATAAACAATTAAAATTTTGACTTAAGGTTCAAAAACTCGCATGTTTTCACAAAAGGTCAATCTTTTGATGCATAACGTAGTTCGTTAATTATCAATGGCCAAATTTATATAATTTTCATAAGGATCTTTTCTCTTCAACAAAAGCCATATGACATAGCTGACCCAATATTAGCAACCTTACGGAAAGTTGAAAACTAGACTATATAACCATTTAAATGATGTGACACCAGCAACAAAAAAAAAAAAAAAAAAATACAAAGAAAGGGAGCTACAAAGCCAAGGGTTTCCATGATGACTTAAAAATAGTTCCAGACGGTCAGTACAAAGCCATGAAAATGAATAGTCACCCACCAGTCAGATTTGAACAAAATACTGGTCTAACACTTTGCAGAAAAAAGAAAGAAGGAAACAAACAGTCATTACAAAGTATATGATTAAAATAATCATATACTGTTAATCCCCATACTATGATTATTAAACAAAAGTGTGAACATATGACCCATTATCAATCGCCTATCTAAAAAATGGGGAATTTACCCCAAACCAAAAAAAGAAAGAAAAAAACAAGGGGGCTAAAACTCATATTTCAATATTAAAAATAACTAATGGAACCTAGATTTAAAAATTTCCACAACTACTTTACCATATGAGCTCAATGAATAAGGTAAAACTCATTTTTAGAGAAAATAACATGTCAACCTTAGAATTGCAATTTAAATATTTGGAAAATTAAATACCCATAAAAAAAAAATAAAAAAAAAAAACTTTCTTGTTCATCAATAAAGACAATATTTCCTTATAGAAAATTAAACCCAGTTCAGTAAACTTCACAAAGAAAGTAAAACAGCATAAAGACATAATAATAATGCTGTCCATTGTTATGGTAAGTTTGGCACAGAATCTTAGATCAACAAATATAGCAAGTGATCAGATGCTTTACTATCTCTTATCTGTTTCTATAACAATTTATAACTACGTTGCCAAAGTAAATGTTACCTTTACATCTTTTGCTTCAGAGTAAATGAAGAAGAAGAACCCGATCAAGAGGCCCAAAGGGACTCCAATTCCAAAACCAATGATCCCCAAGAAAGTGCTGAGAAATCCCATATTCTATTTCTTATACTCCAAGAAAGTACGAAAACTCAACAAAAAATGGACATAGAAAAATCAACAGCTAGTGAAGAACAAGAACCAAAAAAAAAAAAAAAATGAAGGCTGATTGAATGTGAGAGAGCTATATAGAAAGTGACGAGTTTTCCAGCGAAAGAAAGTTACTTTGGAAACGTAACAAAATAAGCGTCTTATGAAAAACCGCCAAAACAAAGACACGTTGTCTTGAACTACTTTGAATGAAGAAAAAAACGTACTCTGCTATTTATACAAGTCTACGCTGGTTTTAACAGAGGTTGGCCTGTCATTTTAAATTACTACAAAACCCTTACTCTTTTTTCAAAGTTATAAATTGAAATAAATTTTTTTTAATTAAAAAATATATATACTAGTTAGAATATAATAGAAGTATATAGTGTATAGTTTTTAGATAAACACAAAATTTTAATTGTTCTTATCAACTTTTTTTTTTTTCTACTGTTTTATCAATTTTTGGATAGGCACACAAGCTTGATCGAATATTGACCTTTTTATTTTTATTTTTTAAATTTATCCTATTTGATTTTTACTTTTGTTTATATCAAATAGTAACTTTTTTATTTTTTTTTATTAAAATCATTGGATAATAAATGCAGTTTTTTTTTTGAGAAAGTAATAAATGCAACTTTTTTTTTTGAGAAGATAATAAATGCAACTTAATTACCTATAACACATACTTTTAAAGATATGTTATCTCTTTTTTTCTTATCTCCCTTTCATTTGTTCTTATCAACTTTAAACTAGGGGTGTCAATGTTCGACCCAACCCGTGAACACGACACGAACCCGACACGAGTTTTTTCGGGTTAGGGTTGGGCCTTAATGGGTTTGGGTCATAAACAGATCAACTCAAAAGCGACACGATAAGAAACGTGTCATAAGTGGGTCAACCCACGTAACCCGCAATAGACACGTTTGACACGCCAATTTATTTGTGTCAACCCGAAATGATCCACTTAACACAACCCGTTTAACTCATATAACAAATAAATATTTATTTTATTTTAGATTTGTCAAATTCCTTTTATATCCAACATATATTTTAAATTTAAAAAGAAAAGTGAGTAATTACAAAAATTTACAAGGGATATAATTGGAAATTGAAACTTTACAGACCCTAGAACTACTAATATTGTTTTTTTTTTTTTTTTTTTTGACATAGAACTTGCACAAATGAAATTGGATAAGCTTGTGGAAGATGTTATGAATTTGGACATCAACAAAGAATCTATGGATGATAATTGTGGTCATAATTAGGATTAGTCTACTGTTTGCTTAAATTCTTTCAATATTGATACTTAGCATTTGGCGAGTTCTAAGGATATTATATTTTTGTTGAACTATGTTATTTTATTTTTGTTAAACTTTGTTATTTTGAATTTAGGTTGAAGTGTATGCACTTCTTTTGGAGTGTAAAGAACTTATTTCTAGATGAATGTTATATTTTTATTGAACTATATTATTTTGAATGTGGGTTGAAGACTTGAAGTGTATGCACTGCTTTTTGGGATGTAAAAAAAACTGTTTCTAGATGGATGTTATATTTAATACTATGCAGGTTGAAATGGGTTGTGTTACATTTGTGTCAACCCAACACGACTCGTTTATTAAGTGTGTCAAATGGGTTGGGTCAGGTCAACCCACCTTATTAACAGGTCGGGTTAGGGTTGAAGGATCATGACACGATTATTAAATAGGTCGGGTTAGGGTTGAGCCATTTAGTCGAATACCCCTACTTCGACATGACACGAACCCGACACGCTAACCCAAATTGACACCCCTACTTTAAACAATTAACCTATTTCAAATTGCCCGCTCAAAAAAAAAAAAAAAAAAAAAACCTATTTCAAATTGAGTCCTACGTCTTTAGTGTTATCAATTAAAGTTTCAAACTTATGAAGCCATTTTAATTTGAAATCTTTTTCCACTTCTATTAATCTGGGTGGTAGTAATAGAGTAAGCAATATGTATGGGAAACATTGATAAACTTTGTGTTTCACCTATATAAATAGTTTCAATTTCCTAGTATAGAAATTCATCTTCAATTTCTTATTTTAAGCAAATATTTTTTTCTCTAAGAATATTCACATTAGTCTCCTCAAATATTTAGCTAAACTAATCCAAAAAACTCTATTTTTACTAGTTTAGTTATCTTTTATTTTCATACACATATATTAGTCTCAATATTTTATCAACATTGAAATTTAATGTAGCGAGGATAGAGGCTCACTAAATGTAGAGATAAGATTATCCTCGTTAAAAATTTTAGTTAATTTAGTGAGGCTGATGCACGCTTATTTTGGTTGAGTTTAGATAAATTTTTGCTAAAATATTAAATTGACGAGACTGATGTGAATGCTTTAAAATAAAGATTTCTCTCTATTCTCTCTATTCAATGGACGCTAAATTGATTTATGAATAACTAGGTGAGGTGAAACATATGGTTTTATCAAGGGCAACATCTTGCAATAATAGAAGAGTTGGACTCCTCTTGTAGTTTTAGATAAATAAATAAATAAATAAATACTACAAGAGGAGTCCAAATCTTCTATTACTCTAAGATGTTGCTGGTTTGAGAATATGGACCATCACATTTAATAATGATGTTGGAGTATGGACCATCGCAAACATATGGTCAAAACTCTCACTCTTGTGCTGGATTTTTTTTTTTTTTTTTTTTTTTTTTTTTTTTTCCTAATCAGTGATAGGATCCTAAAATGGTATTTTTGTTGAAGTAACTTCAACCCGGTCGGACTGTTCTTCTTAGCAACCTTCTTCAATGTGCACAAATTTCTAATCCATGATGTTAATATGCACGAATTTCCAGTCTTTAATTGACTTCACCACAACGACAACTTGATTTTAATAGTAGTAGTAGTTGGACCGAGTCATCATAGATTGAAATTGAAAGTTTCAGTACAAAATCTTACAACTCAATTGGTCGAGAGGAATCTAGGCAAAGAGTCAAGGTTCATTTAAACTTGATCAATCAAGTAGAGTTGAGGCCACTGATCCTTCACAATTTTAAACAGTTTCAATACTATTCTAAACATTAAAAATTAAGACTCAATTACATCAAAGATTATTTTTGACTTAGATTTGCCAACACATCAACATTTGAACCCAACAAAATCCTTATTATATATATATTTTTTTTTCAAAAAATGAAACCCCCTACACATAACTCACACGCAATATGTATTAACAGTTATGGTCGAGTAGTCTTTTCACCTTTTTAAAATATTTTTTATTTTATTTTAAAGATTTGACAATTACAAGAACTTGTTTAAACAGGGGAAAAAAGAAAAGAAAAAAAAAAGAGGGTTCCAACAGGAAAATGCCACGTGCAACAGGTTGTATATACAAGGTTGAAAGGTTGGAAATCTCCATTTTGGCATTGGGGCAACGTGGTTTGCCTGTTTATGTGCTGCAAACTATGAATGATGACAAGTAGAAAACTATAAAATATTATGATTATTGAATATGCTCCTATGCTAAAGATTGCTTGTCGATATTCCCCTATACCTCGGATATGCTAAGACGAACGGGGCTTCCACTCTACCTCGGATAATGCTAAGCCTGATCTCTTCCTATTATTTTTCTAACTTTTACTTGATTATTAACATCACTAAGCTATTGTTATGATTGGCATTCTATGGCATTTAAATGGGTCTTTTCTTTTAAAAAAACCTTTAAGACCACAAAGTTTTTCACAACTTCTTATCGCAATTATGACGTAGCAGAGTGTGATCGGTGAAGAAAATATTATGATGTGTAAATGATGGTTTACCATTCACAGTCTGTTATATCAGAGTTGTTGCAAAAAAATTGTAAAATAATTTGTAGTCTTAGAACTACTCTTTTTCTTTTACTTTCAATGCTCACAAGATAACCCACTTGGCACATAGACATGGATTGCTAATTGTAGTTGCTCAACTAATCATAGTTTGGTGGAAGGTTTTTGGAATTCAAGCAACCATTAGCTGTCGATTGTTTTGAAAGGTAGGTCATATATGCACTTTAGCCAAAATCCAATTTTTTATAGACAAATTTTCTGCAAGGCATGTGTATAAAATAATCAAATATGTCTTTGTCATTATGGTCCCAAATTAAATAATAAAAAAAGTCTTTGTCACTTTGAATGCATTTATAAATTGTGCTTCGGCGTAAATGACACTTGGTGTTTTGGCCAAAATTGTCCTGCATATAATAAAAATATTTTCATTGATGTATTAATTAACTTGATGCTAATTAAAGGATAATCATTATAGAGTAGATGTCATAAATTTAAAATCTTATGTATTTATAAATAAAATTTATGAGTTCGATTATATTATACTTATTTTTTAGTTGTGACCTAAGACGTGTTTTGTTTTTCAACTTGTGATTTTTGAATTCTTTACCCCCAAAAAAATTTGTGATTTCTAAAGTGATGCTTTATCCACTTAAAATATATATTTTTTATTAAATATGTAGTTAAATAGAACAATCCACCCAATAATTATAAAAAAACAGGTAGGAATTTTTTTTCCTTAAAAAAGTATCAGGTAAAATATTGCTTTTCTAAATCATATGCAAGTAAATATTACATGTGAATAAAGTGTTATTAACCATTGCTAATATAAAAAATTTATGATAAATATTAAGTTTCTGAAGTGGCATTTTCTTATGAGATGGGAAAATCGTAGGGAGAATCTTATCTTTGTCTCATACATGAATTTAATAAAATAAATTAATATTAGTGACATTTTAGGTGATATCAAGGATTGATTACCTTTTCGGTTTAGCTTCAGAAAATAAGATTATTAGAAGAAAAAGCTAATCTTGTCATTTTGAATTTTAATTTGCTAATGTATAATTTAAGATGATGACAAATGATTTCCAGCTATCCACACACATAAAACATTCATGAATTCTGGAATTACATGTGCTATAGCCTATGGCTTTCTTAGAATTTATGATTTTTCATGCTACCTTCTGCCGAATGCTAAGTCAGTGTTTTTTTTTCAGCTGGCAAATAGCCAAATAGATAGAGATAAAACTTTGACTACATCTATGCAGGATATATTGTTTTCAAACACCAATAAAACGAAAAAAAAAAATGCTATGTTCATAATATTTTCACAATAAATTACTAAGTGATAAGTTGTTACGGATTTTTAATTTGAATCCACTATAGAAATTTATTTTTTGCCCACTAGCAAGTAACAATCTACTATCTAAAATTTGTTGTGAAAGTATTGTGGATGTAGTATTTCGAAAAGAAATTGTAAAAAGATATGAAATATCTTTAGTTATTTTTTAGGGAGTTTTTATGTACTTATTTTTATAGAACTTCATTCTTTCTTGAACAAATGGCCAAAGAAAATTTATTTTTTAATTTTTAATTTTTGGTGACAGTGAATTGCATAGTAAATTGACAGTATGTGACGCGCAAACATGTTTGTGTGTTTGTGTTTAATTAATTAATTTCCTTTGATATGACTGAGTTTAATCCCAAGGGGTAGTAACCATAAGACAAATTACCAGCTGCTTCACGATGTATAGTCCTTTAGTTGATAGTATAATCCGCTACAATTAGAGGGCTATTAATTCCTTGCCATGTTTTAAATCTTTTTTTTTTTTTTTTTTTTTTTTTTTTTTTTTTTTTTTTGAGAAACAAACACACACACAAGGAAGACGGAAAATTGGTTCTAACACAAAGGCACACCACAACTCCACTCAAAAGTCATGTTAACTTTTAAGGGAGGGTGTGACAAGTTATACTACACACAACACACTATCTTCAGTAATGTGGGACAATTATCCTTTTTTTTTTTTTTTTTTTTTTTAACAAACACACACAGAAGGATATATGTGCTTTGACTTTTGAGATGCAAGTTAGGTTGAAAATAATGGAAATTTTTGGCTTTCTAGAGATTGCCATGACATAATAATTTTGAAGTTTCTAGGTTAGCTAGGGTATATCCTGTGTGGAATACTCGAATCTCCTCTAAACCTCTACCTGTTAAAAAAAAAAAAAAAAAAAAATTTTTTTTTCTTCAAGTGAGGAGAATATTATTCCACATATAGCTATATTTTGGAAGTTTTACATTGGACAAAGTTTAGGTTCAACTGGTTTTGAGTTATTTTCTCAAACTCATTACATGACTATTTATACAAGATTATTTATGTGCATCATTTAAATGAGTTTATATACTTTATAGACTCATTAAAAGAAGTCATGTGATTAAAACTACACATAAGTGGTATTTTTAATCATTATACAGTAGATTGTAGAGAGATAACTCCAAGCCGGTTTAGAACCGAACTTGGTGTAAGAAGTTTTTAGGATGGTTTTGGGAAGGTCATATCTAGAGAAGTGTCTAAAAGGAAAAATTGGTTGATTCAGTGAAGGTGATATCTGGAAATTTTGCTAAAAGAAATTTAAAATGCTTGGGAAAGGTGATAGCTGGTTAATTTTGGCCTGGACAGGATTAACTCATATATTATTTTCAACATAATTGCTTTCATTTTTTTATGCTTATTGTATTCGAGTTCACACTTACTTTATGAGAAAACCGAGCAGTTCATTTTATTTTATTATATTTTTAAAATTATCCAGCAGATTCTTGCTCTTGGTTGTAACTAATACCTGCTGATCCTGTCTCCTTGCTCTTAACCTCGATGAGAACACTCTCTATTTAAGGAAGCTCCTAAAGCATAAATTTATTCCACTATTCCATGGTGAATCACTTGTTTTCTTACCATCTAAACAAATCAATTTTTTAGAATATTCATATGTAAACAATATGGTTAATTGGTTAGTTGAATAGTAAAGTCCCATACTAAATACTAATGACAATATTTCGAACGAAAACGGAATAATAAATATAAAAGTGAGCGGTTAATACATAATCGGATCTAAACCTATAAACTTAAACCTTCCTCACAACACAAACTTCTTTGATTTTTTATTTATTTATTTTGCTAAGTAATTAAGGAGAAGTAAAAGAGTGAGCTTGGGCTTACACCTGTTTTGTTGAATTTACAAAGGATGAGTGGAAGTGAGCTATGAGATTACTTGTAAAGTTGTAAGTGATGCACTTATATAATTGTGAAAAACTCAGAATGTGAAAGTCAAAGAGATTGGGACCATGAAGCAGGAGGTGGGCTGAGCCCGAAGTTTAGTAGTCTCATTTAACTGTGATAATGTTGGATGGGTTAAAGCCCAGTAAATACGAGCATATTTTATGGGGATTGGTTCACACTTATCGGATAAAGTTTTTCTCTAAATTAGTTTGTAAAAAAACCCTTCAAATCCTATATATTTTTATTGGATATGAATTTTGAAAATTTAACTTATGAATTGTATGTTCTTTATGTTTTTAACACGCATGTGAAGTTTTGTTCAAATAAGGTGTTATTTACTATTCCACAACTATTTCCAAGGGCGGCGTTACGTGCTGGTCAAGGGGTTCAAATGAAACCCCTGACTTGGAAATTTTTTTTTATATATAAATTCTTTTACAAAAATTGTTTTGAATCCCCTAAAATAAATATTTGAACACCTTGACCATAAATTTTGTTTAAATCTAACTAAAATAAACTTGAATATGATTGTAGGGTCACGGTTTACGATTCAAGTCCAACGTATAGATGAACTTGGCCCAATAAGCCCAATATAATAAATTTGTAGAGAGTGGGTTAAAGAATCATGTTTTAGTGAAAAGAACAACGTTTAATATGAACTTAAGACCAGGTTAAGGGATAACAAGAAGAAGAAAAAGGAAATAGTATTGGATAAATTTGCTCTCGGCTCAGTTCGAGAAGATTCAATTCAATATTAATAAAGTTTTCCAATTATCAAAAATGTCTCCCCCTTCTTCAGGGAAGATCTTTTACATTATATAGCTTCCCTTTGGTAATCTTGACCCTCCACTTGTTGATCATCTAGGATATTACTTGAGTACTTGTCCCATCAAACACCTTCTTTCTCCCTTCTGTGATTCGTAGTAGCTTCAGTGGCATTGTTTAGAAGTCCTCTCCATATAAATGCGGCCAGGAAAGTAGCTGTAATGCATTTAATGCGGTGGTAGCAGTTTTTCCTCAGATATTTCTAAATTTCTTTCTTTCCCGTATGTTCACGAGGCACGTCCCCACCGCTGGAGATGAAAGGGTGAGATGTCCAGAGTTCAATGAGAAGACTAGCATGAGTAACCCTCAGTTATGCAAGGGTATAAAGTTTCCAAATGGGAAGGTGTTTAGGGCTATCTTGAGGGAATATGCAGTGCAAAAGCCTGTGGACATTAAGTTCAAGCTTAATGAAAAGACCAAGATTTCTGTCCACTACAAGTATAAATGTGGTTGGAGGGTATATGCATCACAGATTTCAGGTGTTAACCTTCCAGATAAAGACCATGGTTCCAACTTGTACATGTGGGAGGATATTTAAGCATAGTCAGGTCACTTCTACATATGTGGCTAGGAAATACTTGGATGATTCCAACAAAAACCCTGATTGGGCAATTTCTAGTGTGAAGCATCGAGTTATGCAGGATGTGTCTGTGGACTTGAGCATAAATCAAGTGTACAGAGTTAAGAGGAAAGCTAGAGAGTTCATACTAGGTGATGAGAGGTTGCAGTATGGGAAGCTTAGGGACTATGCTGAGATGATAAGAGCAACTGATGTGGGGCGTAAGGTGATTCTGCAAACTGAGATTACTGAACCTAACACACAACCCAAGTTCAAGAGGATATATGTGAAATACAATGCACAGAAAGTTGGATTCTTGGGGGGGGGGTGTAGGCCACTTGTAGGATTAGATGGTTGTCATTTGAAGGGCAAGTTTGGTGGACATATATTATTAGCAACTATAAGGGATCCCCAAAAAAAAAACCCTGAAACTGCCACTTACTATTTCATTGAACTACTATTATCAAAGTAAACAATTTTGAAGCATGTTAGGCCCGTTCTTGGCTTGCCTATACATGATGCAATTTCAAAAGCCCATTAGGTTCGAAACAAGCCTAACTAATTTTCTTAAGCCTCACTCATCTTCAATATAAAATTTCTTGTGAGCTCAGTTCTATTAATAAATGGGTCTTGTATCTCTTTAGTTCATGGCAAAAGGTTTTAGCTTTCTATTGTTTTTTATTACTCCACTTTGTTGGTATATGGGAATCCGTACCCCACGAGCCCAATAATATAGCATTGACAGTAATCAGGTTTTGGATCTCTTTCGTAATGCTATGGATCACAGAAAAGCCTTTGACCATTCCATTTAATCCAGTTCCTTTTTCGTGGTCTACTATAGGCCCAATAGACCTTCGGCCTACACAACATGAGGCAGTATTTTCCCTTTCCTTTAATTCCAATAAATTTTTCAACCCAAAAAAAAAAAACTCTTTTTTTTTAAATATATTTTTTTATAATCTCAATCTCATATTAACTGAAAAGGTAAATTGCAATTTCCATCTATCAAATACTTGGTTTATTGAATTTTATCTCTTATTTTTAAAAAAAGTTTTAAATACTATTTATGTTGGGTTGTTTAGACCCTTGTTTATTATGTAGTGGATTAATCAAATTATTCAAATTAGGCTAAAATGAAAATTGCACACATTAAGTTTGACTGAACGATGACGTTTTGGAAGGCAAAGCAAAACTTGAGCCACGTGCTGCTCTTAAGTCATTTAAAGAGTCATGTGTCATCACTAAAGCGTGAAACACATGTTTCAACCAGTGCCAACAACATCGTTTCATCAAGTTCTTAATGAAGCAGCCTAAATGCAGTCATTCCATTATTAGCTATTACCTAGGGAAAGTTTGTTTCGATTTTGTTTTAGAATCTGTTACGCTAGTTCAGTTTGTTAGAGACAAGTTTAGCGAGTTGATTATGCATGTTAGTAACTTAACCAATGTTTAGAGAGATCTACACACACACACGAGCCTTGTGTAATTGTACATGAACTATGCAAAGCAAAAACAATCTTCACATGAAGTATTTTCCCTCTTTCTCCCTCTCTGTTTCTCCATAGTTGATTCCAATCTCTTTTCGTTTTCTTTGCTTGCATCTTAGAAATACTTTGATTTTACCAAGAGCATTATTATTGGTGGTGCTAAAAAACCATATTGCTATTTTTAGCACCACCAAATACAAAACTATGCCTACATTGGTGGAGCCAAGAGCCAAAGTCAGCTAATTTGGCTCTACACTTTTGGCTGTGCACTGAATTATTATTCACGTGTTCACACTACACTGTAGCTCATTCACGTATTCACACTATAGTTCATATGTTATAAATTTTTTTTTTATTTTATTGTATTGAAAACTAAAATAAAACTACTGATATTCGGTGTTTTGTAAAGTGAGAAAGTAAAATAGATAAAATAGTTTTTTGTAGAGTCATGTTGATAAATTTATGACTCTACCAATGTGGATGCTCTTATCACTTAGGTCTTCATCTTAGACTTGAAAAAATACACCTTGTAACTTAAGAAAACTTACAATTTGTCATGGTTTGCCAACACTTAAAACCATTAGACCTAACAAATTTGATTATTAACATTTGCTCTATTTGTCAAAAGGTTTATAATATTTTAAATGTGTCAATTTAGTCCCTAACTTATTAAATATTATATCAAAATAGTTCCTACGTACCATTATATATGGTGAACAAAAAAAGCTAATGCAGTTAACAGTAATATAAAAAAAAAAATATTTTAGATGCCATCAGATGCTATGTAGCCTTAAATAAATAAATAAATAAATTAGTAAAATATTGCTTTGGTCCCTAAACTTTAAAGAATTTCCATCAACCTTTCATAAGTTTTATACTATGTGTTGATGTAGTATATTTTAACTATTTACTAATCTGACTATATATACATCATGTATGAGAGAGAGAGAGAGAGAGAGAGAGATACTCAATCTAACATCTTCTGCAACGAATTTGAAACTGTGCGATAAAAACCAGAAATAATATTGAATGGGTACAGAAATGTGGTTTATATGCAAGGACAGACTTGGAAGGAGATAATGGTTGTACTTGGATTCTTCAGTAGACAAGTTCCAAGCAAATTAAGAAAATATTGTTGTCTGCCTAACTATCCATGCATATATCAAAAACCAGAAGGCTGGTGATCAACATTGAACATTTGCACCAAATTGATATAATTCTACAATGATGGAGGATAATCAAATGCTAACAAGAAGTAGTATTTATCATTTATATGGATTAAGTGGTTTTCTAACACTCCTAGTAATCTTCAAATAAATCAGGTTCGTGAGGGTACTTGGGGATTACATACACTATTCCTCCTCATCAGTTGCATCAACCATCAGTCACTACTTTATATATCAGACAAACATGCATGTGATGAATGCAGCGGAAATATCATGGTGATTTCCCATATTCGTACGGTATTCTTAGTTAGGACAAGGCATCTCTAGGCCACACAACACAAAGCAATATAATTCATCTCTGTCCCTTTCTCTGTCTCGAATCACGAATCACGAATCACGTCTCATAAATTATGAATATAATTCATCTTTTTCAAGGTCAGAAGCACGAACTCTATAATGCCAATGTCTGTGATATTGTGCTTTGGCACTTGGCAGCCCCCACCCCCACCCTTTTGTGATAATGATGGCGCTTTGTACTTGCAGCTTTATTGTAGAGTCCTTTCCAAATCTGTACTGATATGGATGAGTCTAGCTCATGGACGGAGCCATGGTTGGACTTGGGGCAATAAGTCTAGCTCATGGACGGAGCCATGGCTGGACTTGGGAGCCATAGTTGCAGCTTTATTGTAGAGTCATTTCCAAATCTATACTGATATGGATGAGTCTAGCTCATGGACAGAGCCATGGTTGGACTTGGGGGCAATAAGTCTAGCTCATGGACGGAGCCATGGTTGGACTTGGGAGCCATGGTTGTACTAGGAGCCCCCAATTTTTTTTTTTTTTTTAAATATTATTATATATATGGGTACTAATTTTAATAATTTTGTTTTAAAAAATTACACTTTTGTTCCCTTAAAAATATCATTGATTATTTTAAGAGTATTGTTATAGTCACAATTTTTTCTATAATATTTTTAAAAACTGTTAATGTAGCAAATTTTATTGGTTCGCATTTGAGCCAATCACTTACATTATCAACAATTTGTAAAAAGAGTTTGTAGTTCAAACATTTTCCTTATTTTAAAGATCATTAAAAAATATTTATAAATCTAAAATCTAAAAAAGAAATATACAAGCCCAAAAAAATTAGTACAACAACAAAAATTACCAATAGTAAAACTTAAAAAAAAAAAAAAAAATTAAGCCTAATCAACCAGCTTTACCTAAAACAACAATTTGACCATTTAAAATTTTTTTAACAACTAGTAGCTAAGCGATTAAGTAGCAACAAAATCGGAGGTTGAAGTCATTACACACAATCAATCGCAAAGCGGCCTCCCCTAACTCTAAGTTTTGGATTCGTCCCTGGTCTAGCTGATTCTTAGAAAATTTTGGATATGATATTATCGTGGGTAAATTTTTGGGGCGAGAGGAATCAGTGTCTATAATCCTCAAGTTAAGGGGGGAATCAGCTATGCCTTAATCTTACTTATTTTATATAAGATACAATCTTACTTAAAATTATCATCTTAGACCTCAAGTTGTATTGTGATGCCCAATTTGTGAAAGTGAAATGGCTGAGCATTCATGTATCCACACGTATCTCCTTTTCTTTGGGTTTCTTAGGGTATATAAAGGTTATTCTGGGTGGTTTGGTGAACAACTCCTCAAGAAGTGGGGAACTCTAACACCGATCCATCCCTTCGAACAGTGGTAAGAACACAGCTTAAGGGTGTGTTTGTTTGGAGGTGAAATAGGGTGGATGGAAAACTTTGGAGAGAAAATGGGAAGAAAAACTTTTTTGGTGGGTGTTTGGTTGGAGGAAGGGGAGGGAAAAAAATTGGTGGGGCCTGGTGTTTTCTCTCCGAGCTCACCAAAATGTTTTCTCTCCAAAATGGAGAGAAAATTGAGTGGGAGAAATCTGATAGATAAATGACAAAAATGCCCATGTGCACTTGCGCATGGGCATGTCCAATCCGTTGCTTTTTATTTTTATTTTTATTATCTCTTTTGCTTTCTTTTGTGAGTTTTTTTTTTTGTTTTTCCTTTAGATGTGATTTTTTTTTCTAGATATGATTTTTATTTCCTAATAAATTTTGGTGATTGCTCTTGTTGTCACTTTTTTTTTTTTTTTTAATAGGGCATCACTTTTTAACAAGGGTATATGAGTAAATTTATACAAACACTTTTTTTTCTATTCCTCCACTTTTCCACTCCCAATCAAACAAAAAGGAGGGAAACTAAAATATTTTCTATCCCCTCACTTTTCCACTCTCCCACCATTTTCTATTCTCTAACTTTTCCACTCCTCCAACCAAACGGACCCTAAAATCTCCAAGACATGAGTGTTTTCACTTTGCATTTTAATGCAAAGGAAATGATCACTGGTTAGGGTATTAAATACTGATAGGTAGACTTTTTTCTAACACGTCTATATAGTTTGGTGAGAGCTCGATTCTGCAATTTTAATATTGCTCTCGAGTGTAGGATTGTCACGAAGTAATATCTTAGTGAGTCCTAAGTCGAATCCACAGGGAAAAATAGTTGATTAGCAAACCACAAGAACATAAACCAAAACAATAAATTTTAATTGAAGAGGAAATATGGTGGGTTGATAAAAAAAAATTATATTGAGGTAAATAACAATATTTTAAAACACTAAGGTTTAGGAATTCACATAACACATCTATTGGTTGTCCTAACAATATTTATTTTATGACTCAACTAAAATCCATACAAATGATGATCTTAGTTGGATGATGATATAACAATAAGAATTGAGTTTCTAAGGTAATCTTATGAATTGGATTAATTTTAGGAAAGAAAAAACTAGTTTTATAATTCGCAGGGAATCCTAAGCATTGAAACGTATGTGGAGTCTACATTAAATCAAAGAATTATACAAAACTAAACATTTTTCTTGATAAGTAAATCAATCAAAAATACAAAAACTTAACATTAAAATCATAAAAGTATTATTACAAACATACTAATAGGAGGTTGAGTTTCATTCCTTACCTTAGCAAAACCTCTAGCAAACCCTAAATTTTTTTTAAGAAAACTTAACTTTAATTCTAAAGATGCTACCCCTGAATTTTTTTTTTCCTAAAGGGCATTTAAATAGGTCAAAAAATCCTATTACTAATAGAATTTTCGTTTGGAAAAAAATAGCTGATTTTCAGCCTCCATTTAGCTAACTTTTAGGGCCCATTTTCAACCTCCATTCCCATCATTATGTGCTTTTTCTCAATACATCTTGCTAGAATTAATTTCATTCTCCTACAAATTTATGTATTAAAATTCATTTTAAGCACAAAATTAATTATTTAACATTGTCCAAAACCAAATATTAATATGAAACTGTGGGGTCAAAGAATCTGGCCACACCGGTCCACTTTATACTAAGCCCAAGGCCCATGCCGAGGAAGAAGAAATGCCCGAGGACGAATAAAGGAAGTCCTAATTACCAAGAAGCATCGCCGAGGACTATCATGTCCTCGGCGAACCGAGATCATAGAAGGGAAGAGCAGCACGCCATCAAGGGCAGTCTCATAGAGCGTCCCAAGAAAAAGGACAGGTACAGCGGGTCAGCCATGGGAGCCTAGAGGAGGAGCAATTCAAGGAGAAGCTGTCACCTCCACATTAAATGCCCACAACTAACGTTCTGGCCGCATTAATGAAAAAATGACCCCTGAACAGTGCTGTTTTGGTTGCTGCAACTCACAGAAGGTTTGGGACGGCGGCTGATGGGACAAGCGCTCAAGTAGTGACCTGCATGATCAACAAATAGAGGGCCAAGATCAACCGAAAGAGGGTATATAATGTAAAGAACTCCTCCAGAAAAAAGATCGGAGATTGGAAGTAGAAAACACTGTAGCCACCCGTATCATCTTTGTATCCCCTGTAACCAAGCACTGAAAAAATAATAAGAACAGATAGCTCCTCGGACCAGTGTCAAGGACAGATTTTCACACTTAAAGCCTATTTTCTTATTACTTAGCTTACCCATAACTATGTTTATTCGTTGCTATCCTTACTAAGGTCTAATTCTCAAACCCATTCTCTACAGAATCTTGTATTGGGGTAGTTGGGCCTGAATCCACTTTTCCAACAGTAGAAGTGACCAGACCTAGTCCCTACAATTGGCGCCGTCTATGGGAAGAACTTGTGTCTTAGTAAGGGTAACAATCAAGCATGGTAGGGCCAGGCCCTCAACAAGCAGGTCCCCACCAGCCTGAACCTGTTGGATCCCCACGACAAGGTAACTTTCCCGATCCTGAGCGTGATCGAAATGAAGAGAACGGAAGGTTTCGAGAAGGAAGTGTGCACACCACTCAAACGGGCAGCAGCCACTCTCGTGTGAAGAGTCACGTGCTCCAAAGACAAAATAACAACCAGCCCATGCAACAAAAAGGGGTCAGAAGCCTCGCATCTCAGGGGCGGAATGATAATTAGGCCATGCAACGAGAGATAGACGATTTGAAGAGAGAGCTGCGCCATGCATGACGAAGGTGGTCTCACTCCAGCCCTGACATGCCCTCTAGTGATAAAGGTGATGATGACTATAGACGGAGATCGCGAACCCCTCCAAGTGAGACCTTCTCTCACGAAGAAGAGCACCAACGGAGGCGTACACGTAAAAGCCCGTCTTCCGGAGGCGTACACATAAAAGCTCGTCTCCCAGAGGCTTGAGGAACGATGCTATGAGCAGGGCACTGGACCAACTCTCCAAATCACCGTTCACATGCCACATAGAGGGGGTTGCACTTCCTCGACGTTTCTAGCAGCCAACCTTCATTCCTTACAACGACAAGACATAACCAAGGTCTTGCATGGTCCTCGGACTTAAACCTATGGGAAAACTAGTTACTTCAAGAAAAATCTAAGTGTTAGACAGAACCAAGGTCTTGCATGGTCCTCGGACTCAAACCTATGGGGAAACTAACTACTTCAAGAAAAATCTAAGTACTAGACAGAACCAAGGTCTTGCATGGTCCTCAGACTCAAACCTATGGGGAAATTAGTTACTTCAAAAAAAATCTAAGTGTTAGATAAAACCAAGGTTTTGCATGGTCCTCAGATTCAAACTTATGGGGAAACTAACTACTTCAAGAAAAACCTAAGTGTTAGATAGAATCAAGGTCTTGCATGGTCCTCGGACTCAAACCTATGGAAAAACTAGTTACTTCAAGAAAAATCTAAGTACTAGACAGAACCAAGGTCTTGCATGGTCTTCGGACTCAAACCTATGAGGAAACTAACTACTTCAAGAAAAATCTAAGTACTAGACAGAACCAAGGCCTTGCATGGTCCTCAGACTCAAACCTATGGGGAAACTAGTTACTTCAAGAAAAATCTAAGTACTAGACAGAACCAAGGTCTTGCATGGTTCTCGGACTCAAACCTATGGGGAAACTAGTTACTTCAAGAAAAACCTAAGTGTTAGACAGAACCAAGGTCTTGCATGGTCCTCGGACTCAAACCTATGGGGAAACTAGCTACTTCAAGAAAAATCTAAGTATTAGACAGAACCAAGGTCTTACATGGTCCTCGGACTCAAACCTATGGGGAAACTAGTTACTTCAAGAAAAATCTAAGTGTTAGATAGAACCAAGGTCTTGCATGGTCCTCGGACTCAAACCTTTGGGGAAACTAACTACTTCAAGAAAAATATAAATACTAGACAGAACCAAGGTCTTGCATGGTCCTCGGACTCAAACCTATAGGGAAACTAGTTACTTCAAGAAAAATCTAAGTACTAGACAGAACCAAAGTCTTGCATGTTCCTCGGACTCAAACCTATGGGGAAACTAGTTACTTCAAGAAAAATCTAATTGTTAGACAGAACCAAGATCTTGCATGGTCCTCGGACTTAAACCTATGGGGAAACTAACTATTTCAAGAAAAATCTAAGTACTAGACAGAGCCAAGGTCTTGCATGGTCCTCGGACTCAAACCTATGGGAAAACTAGTTATTTCAAGAAAAATCTAAGTGTTAGACAAAACCAAGATCTTGCATGGTCCTCGGACTCAAACCTATGGGGAAACTAATTACTTTCAACAAAGGCCTGAGTGATTAACAGATTCCGAGCGTTGTGTGACTCCTCGGACCACAACCTTTGAGTATATTAACAAGCCCATGAGCATCACTTAAGATACATTGAACGTAACTTCCCTGCGTAGTCGGTAGCTAATTGTTTCCTTGAGGTCAATAAATTTTTGGAACATACTTCTGAATGCCTTTGCACATTGTACTGTGGCATTAGATCTATGGGATATAAAAGTTTGTTTTTATAAGTAGTACGCGCTTAGCATTTTAAACCCGTTATGATAACCAACTCATGAGGTATAGAATTCATGTTATAAGGTTATTGCCTTTTATAGTTCATTCAGCAAAAGCAAATCGTAATAATAGAGTGGCCCAATTGTTAATCACAGTCCAAGTGAAAATTATCATTATGGACTTTACATTTTTAGGTTGCTGTTTCAAAAATGGAAAACAAGTCACACTGTTGAGACTGTTTAGCTAATAATCAAAGCACAAGTTATATAAATAACAATTAATCAAAGCACAGGTTATATGAATAAACAAAACCCATCATAGCGACAATTAACACACGAAAAGGGAATTGCATATATTCAATCCAAGCATTCTATTACAACAGTTCAAATACTGGTCTGACAAAGGCACAACAAAGGCAGCCTATTTCTTTAACTTGGTCTTCTTTGCACCCTTGGAAGGCTGGTCTGAAGTGGCCTCAGGGTCTTCGGGGCTTTCACCTAAAGGAATAGCTTGTAGAGGCACTACAAGGAGAGCTGTCTCCTCAACATGAGGGGCCAGGGCGTCAGCTGGAGGCTTTGCAACATCCTGGGGTACTCCCTGGCTAGGGCCCTTATCTGTCTCGGTTACCCTAGATGGCTCGACCTCCTTGGCAGGCTCATTAGAAGAAGTTAAAGCAAGGACAATGTTAGGATGGCCTGCCTCAACCACCTCGAGAGAAGTGCCAGCCTCAGAGCTAGGAGGGTCGGGCTCTCAGATGGCAGGAGGGTAGTATACATTCTCTGCCTTCCAAAGGTCAGATGAAGTCTCAACTCCAGCTTGTTTGAGGGCTTCATTCCAAACTTGGGAACAGTAAAGCCTGCATACCCCAGGTACTTGAGTATTGAGAATGGCCTGTGTCTCATCCATTCCCAAGGCATAAGCATCCTCCTCGGCCTTCTCCTTAGAGCTCTCAGCCTTCTCCTTAGAGCTCTCGGCCTCAGTCCTGGCAAACTCGGCATCCACCCTAGCCCTGAAGACTTCATCCCTGGCCCACTCTGCGGTGTTCCTGGCCCCCTCGGCCTCGGCCAGCTTCTTCTTCAGATCAGCAATTTGCTCATTGGCAATTTTCAGTTGATCTTCAGTCTCAAGTAGACACCTCGTCTAGTCTTCAGCCTGTTTTTGGGTGCTAGCCAGGCCTGATTCAGCACTATCTCTGGCCCTTGTCATCTCCTTCAGGTCCTCCCTTACCTTCGCGAGATCAGCCTTAGAGTTTTTAAGGGTCCGCGTGGCATCCAAGCGCTTGTCACGCTCGAATTCCAGGGCCCTACTCTGGTCATTAGCCAACTCTTCCAACTTGTAAATGGCCTAGACAGCCTACCAAATTGAAACAAGTTCACGATAAGATGGAAACTAAGGGACAAAAATCAATAGAGTCGTAAATGTTAGAAGTCTTACCATGCCTAAGTACCTCCTCATGCTGAGGAAGACCTTTTGCCTCCTCATATTCCCCAGCTCGGCCATATCGGTGGGAAGCAGCAAGCACCTCTCCAGTGCATCGGCCACGTAGGCATCTTCGCCCCCTCGGAAGTCCCTGAGCGAGGCGTTTTCCATTAGAGGCTCCCCATGGAGCATTGGGGCAGGAAGCCAGGCTTGGGGCTCGGACTGCGTGGCGACTTCCTTTTCTTGGCCCTGGTGCCCGACTTTTAGTTGTTTTGAAGCTCGCCGGGCTTCATCTTCCTCCTGAGAGGAGCGAGGCTGTCCCCCATTCATGGGCTCTTTGCCTTTGGAAGCCCTTTTCCTTTTTGGGTCGACAGGCTCGGGCTGAGGAGGCAAAGTCGACTGGGGAGGAGGAGGAAGTTTGGCCCGAGGAGATGACGACTTCGACTGGGTCGAAGATGACCTGGTCTGAGCAGGTTGAGATTTGGGAGGGGGAGGAAGCTTGGACTATGGCCTCCCCGGCGCATCCTTCCCCGGCTGGCCCTCAATCAGGTCAAGTAGGTTGGTTGAGGGTTTCTTCTTAAAACCCATCTCGGCCTTAGAAGAAGTCCCTACTGATGAGAGGTCCGCTTCAGTCAAATTGGGGTCGCCCAAATCACCAGAGGGATCCTCGAATAGATTATCTTGATCAAATACACCAAAATCGTCCTCGGCCTCTATAGCTTGAGGGGACGAGGAAAGGCCTGTCAACGGAGCGCCTTCTGGAACAGGGGATCCTTCGGGAATCAAGAACCCTTGTTCTACTATGGTGATTCTGTGAAACCGAGGATCTTTGGCTCTGATCACGTACTTTGGAGCTGAGAATGGTTTCTAGATGGGATCATTCCCGAGGATCTTGTGAGCGGCTCTGACTTTATCAGCTTCGTTCACAAAAACCTCCGCTCTAAGGATGGTTGCTAAATCTTCCTGGTTGACCAAGTGAAAGTGTTGGCCAAAGGCGTGTGGATCTGTAAAAAAGAAAGTACATTCGTATTAGCAGCCAAACAGTACAAACTATAACAACACAAAAGATCAACCCTCTCCTACTCTGAGTACCCCACCCAGTGCCCCCTCTTCTGTCGGACAGGGAAGGCCGTCGTGCCACCTCCCTGACACGATGAGAAAGTCCTTATTCAGCCCCTTACTAGACTCTAGGAGGCATTGAACAAGTCGAACCTTGTTGTCCCTCGTTTTCATATAGTAGGATTTACCCTTTAAGTGTTGGAGGTTGTAGCACCAGTTTACATCGTGATGGGTCAACCTCAACCCCATTTTCTCATTTAAAGCGTCCACACAACCCAGGATCCTAAACATGTTGACGGCGCACTGGGTAGGAGCTAATCGGAAATGTCTAAGGTAATCCCTCATCACCGACCCCACAGGGATTCTCATACCACCTTCGATAAAGGCGATTACGGGAATCACCACTTCATCATCTTGCTTCCTAAAAAACTACTCCCCTTCTTCACAGTATCTCAAGCCTACATTACTGGGAATCCTATAATCGGCGATAAATTTCTCCATTGCCTCTTCAGACTTAACCAACTTTTTAAACCTACCCGTCCCTAGGAACGGCTAAAGGACTCAGGGAAGGACGAAAGAAAGAAAGGAATAAGAGAAAAAGAAACTTAGAGGAGAGAAAATATGAGTTAGAGAGAGTAGAAACTTACAGAAATGAGGAAAAGCTCCTCGGATAGGCTTTTTATGCTGAAAAGAGAGGCGAGTTGGGCTGGAGATTTGACAGAACTCAGAATACGTGCGCAAGAACTCTTGAATGTGAAAGTAAAGAGGCGAATCGGTTCAAATGAGCATTTATACCTTCGATTAAAAATAACCGTGCCGATTTTCCCGCCCATAAAGTTAAAAAATCTCCACCATTGGATCACCATCACACCGTTGAACGTGGAGAGCACAGAGCCGCCAGAATTTAATGAGGGCGCGCTCCGTATACCGAAGTTTCAGGAACGTGCCTTGGACAAGCGAAAAGGCTCTGGCGCTGACGAAGGACAAGACTTGACAAGCCATGAAAAAGGCTCGAGGGCATCAAAACCCTCCTCTCCGTCCGAGGATCCGGACAGCAGGATTTTGTGGGGCTATTGTGGGGTCAAAGAATCTGGCTACCCTGGCCCACTTTATACTAAGCCCAAGGCCCATGCCGAGGAAAAAGAAATGCCCGAGGACGAATGAAGGAAGTCCTAATTACCAAGAAGTATCGCCGAGGACAATCATGTCCTCGGCGAACCGAGATCATAGAAGGGAAGAGCAGCACGCCATCAAGGGCAGTCTCGTAGAGTATCCCAAGAAAAAAGACAGGTACAGCGGGTCAGCCATGGGAGCCTAGAGGAGGAGCAATTCAAGGAGAAGCAATTCAAGGAGAAGCTGTCACCTTCACATTAAATGCCCACAACTAACGTTTTGGCCGCATTAATGAGAAAATGACCCCTGAATAGTGCTGTTTTGGTTGCTGCAACTCACAGAAGGTTTGGGACGGCGGCTGATGGGACAAGCGCTCAAGTAGTGACCTGCATGATCAACAAATGGAGGGTCAAGATCAACCGAAAGAGGGTATATAATGTAAAGAACTTCTCTAGAAAAATGATCGGAGATTGGAAGTAGAAAACACTGTAGCCACTCGTATCATCTTTGTATCTCCTGTAACTAAGCACTGAGGAAATAATAAGAACAGCTAGCTCTTCGGACCAGTGTCTAGGACAGATTTTCACACTTAAAGCCTATTTTCTTATTATTTAGCTTACCCATAACCATATTTATTCGTTGCTATCCTCACTAAAGTCTAGTTCTCAAACCCATTCTCCACAAAATCTATTGTATTGGGCTAGTTGGGTCTGAATCCACTTTTACAACAGTAGAAGTGACCAGACTCAGTCCCTACAGAAACCATTAATTAACTTAAAATAAGAATGATAATATTTTCTAATAATGATATAAATATGCAAAATTAAACTTTTAGCATTCGATTCTTAGAGCATCTCCAGCAGATTCATCACATTTTTGTATTGTTTGGAGAATGAACAGTGACTTTTACCTTTTAGCTACCCACTTTTTCAAATACACTTTCCAACAGATTCTTTATCCCTTTCCCTATCCCATTTAAATATTATTTCTTAATTCATTCTTTATTCTTTTTTTATCATTATTTATTCTTTATATATTCATCCCCAACAATTATATTTTTCAGTGAAAAGTATTACGTTCACAACATTTTTCGCAATACTTTCACAACAAAATTTATGTGAAAAATTGTTATTAGTTCTAATTTGAACCCACAACTGAAATTATTTTTTTACTCACCAATATTAACTAATAACAATCTGTTACTTAAAATTTATTGTGAAAATATTCTGGTAACATTTCCCAATTAAGATTTTTTATTCTTTATATTATTTCTCCTTTCTCTCATTTCATTTCATCCATACGTTTTACTTTTTTTTTCTTGTTTTTCTCCTCCACACACGTTGTCCTTATCTCTATCCCCCCACTCTTTTATTTTCTTTTTCTCCCTCATTCAAGAACATTCCAACTCTCATTCTCTTTTTTTTTTTTTTTTTTTTTTTTTCTTTTTTTCTCCAGCTCTCTCGCTTTTTTTTTTTTTTTTTTTTACTTGATTCCAGAACATTCATCCCCAACGCAATCCAAATGGGTCATCTTCGTCCCAAAGCAATTGGCCCAGCTTGGAGCCGTCGCTCATCTTCGTCCCCAACGTAGTCCAGATGGGTTAGATGGCTTCTGTCTTCTATCTTCTTTTTTTTTGTTTTTTTTTTATTTGCTTTTATTGTTATGATTTGATTAATTTTAAAATTGTGTTTTTGAGTTTGTATTCTGATAATTTGATTATGCTTGAGTTTAGAGATGTTTGAGAGAAAAATTGTTGTGTTTGTAGCTGTGAGAGGAGAGAGAAAGAATTTTTTTTTTTATTGAGATATACGATTTTTTTAAGTATAAAAATTCATTTGGAGTTGCTACAATATTCTCTGTATCTAGAGAAGCACTGTAGCAACTTTAAAAAAAATTTGAAAAAATTTTGTATTTAGAGAATATGTTGAAGGGTGACAGTGGGTGAACAGTAGCATTTTATCTCCAAAACATGGAAAAAACTTAGGTGCTCCGGGAGCAATGCTCCCTCCTCTCACATGAGGGATGGGCCCCACATGTGGGTCTCACCATGGAACCCACCCCTCATGTGAGAGGAGGGAGCATTGCTCCCGGAGCATGTAAGAATTACCCCCAAAACATAGAGATACGCCCCTGATGGAGATGCTCTTTATCTCTCAAAAATTCCTTCTACTTGAATTAATGCCAATAGGGTAGTGCTCGGTTGGCACCTACACGACAAGGCTAATCAGGATATTGTCAGTGTTCACTGTTCAGCTCAAAAGCCTGGTAATGTGCTGAACAGATTACCAGGTAAATCCAAATGCACAGTAAAGGACCTGGGGCCCCAATTCAGATCTGGGCTTTCATGTACCTCAATTTCCCGTGTGTGTCTATATATATGTGAAGGTAAATTTTAGTTTAAATGATAAAAACATAATGTTTTTTTTTTTGGATGGAATAAAAACATAAATGTTAAAGGGCATAAAAAATGTCTAAATTATAAAAACTAAATTAAGAAGTTACCACTGGTTCCATAGAATAATATCAATTATGGCTGCTAATTCGAAAGATAGTACAGAGTGAAAAGAGGTAGAGAAAAATAGAACAAATCAAAAGTACCCGGCCATATTTAAGAATATTCATATTTATATACGAACAAAATATAAAAATACAATCATATACGATGTAACAGTGTAGTGCACCCAACAACCTATGATGAAACTGAACAACAAAAGTCAGGAATTTATGTTATAAAATGCTTATGTACCAGTAGATCTGATATTTAGAGCACTTGCAAAGTAGCTTGTAAAAAAAAAAAAAAAAAAAAAAAAAATCACATTTTAGCAATCAAGCTCAAAATTTATTCATATCATGTTATGCAAAATTGTGTAAAAATATATAGTTGTTACAATAACCGTGTAAATTTACATTGATATTATTCATTTTGTATTTATTTTTTTATTTATTCTTTACGTAACTCGATGATGAAATAATTAAGAGAGTAGATGGTAATTATTATGGGTGAAGAAAAGAGAAAAGTGTAAAATAAATAATCAAATGTGAGATGTTTTGAAAAGTGAGTTATGTAAAAAAAAAAAAAAAAAAAAAAGATTCTTATGCTAAATTTGGAAAAAAATTTGCACGAATTATTGATACGAATGCTCCCACATCGAGCGGGAGAAAACTGACATAATCTTTACATTATATGATACAACTAGTCAATTATCCATCACCATTGCCGTGTGTTTCTTAGTCTCGCATTATTTTGATTCTCTGTTAACATGGTGCTCTAACAAAGTTGTTTGAATGCATTCGAACACAAGATCTGCCATCTTACATATGATAATTTAATCATGGCATAAAGGAGACAGATAGGAGTATAGGACCAAAATTTCATGTTCCATTCCATTACACACAGACAATATATGTTAAGAGGAGTTTTAACCTATTAATTCAATTATTAAGGAGGAAGTTAATTAATCACAATGATCAAGTGGATAATCTCATTCAACAAGATAAAGAACATACGATACTCACACGACTTATTGATGAACATACGATACTCACACTATATATGTAGTCAAGTCGTCCAAGCTCATGTTAACAACTGCAGCCTCTTGCTTTGAACCTTCTAAATTATCTATTGTACAAGACGATAAGTCACTTGCAAACCGATCTCTCGACTGCTTCAAGAGTCCTCAAAGATTTGATGTTGTCTACATAGTTTCAATAGCAACACCCAACTCGATAATGATGACAAGGTGTTTAAAATAGTGGAACTTTCAAGGATATTCAATATAAATTAATGGAAGACTTTCTCTCTCTCTTGTTTTATCTTTGTTAAAGTACAATTATCTCCCTCTTAGTGATGGATTTTAATTTTGCTTATGAAGGTGTATGGTTTTGGGGTTGAGGTGGCTACAGGGGCGGCTTGATACATTTGGGGGCCTAAGGCGAAAATTGATTATCTTGTTTAGATGCAAATTTTTTTTTTTAGAAGTGCAACATTCACAATATTTTTTATAACAAATCCTAGGTTTTAAGTTGTTTTTTGTTTTCTATTTGAAAATATCACTATAATTATTTTTTTGCCATCAATAACAACCTACTACTTAACATTAGTTGTAAAAGTGTTGTGAAAAATATTGTGAACGTTGCATTTTTCTCTCTTTTTTATTTGTTTTTCATCTGGTAAAAAAATATTATTTTATTTATTGATTATAAATAACCCTATTGGTTAAAATTTGGAGGCTTTTTTTTTTACTTGGGGCCTTAGGCGACCGCATTTTTTGCTCTAGCATTCAGCCAGCTCTGGGTGGCTACAGGAATAACCATGGAAAGCAATATCTGATTTTTCATAATAGGATTCCGATCAACTAAGGGTTTATCGGAACTTTCTATTTGAACCTTCATTCTTGGTAAATCAAGATCTAGTTTTCACTCGAGCAGGCATTCATAATGAATAGAAACTTCAGCCTTCATCCTTGATTACAACCATAATAACACAATAGTACACTACCCAAAATTACAAATAAAATAAATTTATCATAGAATTAGTCAACACTAAAAATCCTAACAATTGGATTAGGAGGTACTAAAATTGATGAATTAACATGGATTACCACACAAAAAAATATGAATAGAAAAAAACAAGGATGAATAATTAACACGGATATTAAATTAAGTCAAACAAACTTTTAGATGACCTAGACAAATATCATACTAATTTATATACACCAAAAATTGAATTAACTTGACCAAGTTTTTCACCGGCAGGCCAGTGCCAAGTAAACAAGATTTGATTTGTGTATATTATATATATTGTGGATTTGTTCACTTCTCTACCAATAAGGGGGAAAATAAATAAATAAAAAGGCTCAGTCAGCTATTTGACTAGATTCGGCCAAAGAAAATTGAGTTTAATAGCTGCCCTGAGTATTGAAATCTTAATATGTTCTTAGTATTGGTCCATCAAGTAAGTTGGAAATTGCATATTAATCAATTTATAAAATGAGTTTGGAATATTCAGGTAGGTAGAAAAGCCTGACCAGACTGAATTTTCCTTGGGGCATATTATAGAGAGCATCAAAGATGCATGATACTTAATTTTTTTTTTTTTAAATTACATACTTAAAATTTTAAAAGTAAATTACTTTCATTTTACTAATAGTCTTGCTCCAATAGGATTATTTAGAAGAAACATTAATAAGACATCGTACAACTCAGACAGGATGGGCAATGGATTACGGGGTTTGCCAAGTCCATCAATGCCAACTTCTACAGCATTTACAGGCTGTAGAAGTTGAGCTTGATGCATCAGCAGCAATTTCATTAGTTTCAAGCAATTTTTCTTCTAACGGGGACCTCTCGGGTCTTGTTGATGATTGCAGGGAGTTGTTGCTGCGGATGCCTCAGGCTAAGGTGTCTCACTGCTATAGGGAGGCCAACTACTGCGCCAATGCTTTAGCTAGGATAGAAGCAAGCTTCCCCCCTGTTTGTAATCGTTTTGTAACCCCCCCCCCCCCCCCCTCCCCCCTCTATTGCCTCTCTTTTGTTTTCTGATTTTGTGGGGCTGTATCCTAACAGGGCTTGCCCTCGTGAACCTGGTGTTTCTTTTTCGTAGTTTTTAATATTACTAGTTAGGGCAGCACGTGCAAGGCACGTGCTTGCTGCAGAAAAAAAATACTGTAGTAAATAAGGTCAATTCTAGATTTTATTTGTATTACAAAAAAAAGATATGAATCATTTGATTTTTAAAGTATATAAAAATTTACATTAATCAAAAGAGACATTAATTTTAAGAATTTTGATAATTATGTTGTAAAAAGTTAATCTCATTTGTTTAAGAATTTTGATCAACCACAAAGTTAGGGTAGCTATTTAACATATAAATATTTATTTAACTATAATAGTTTTTTAGTACCTACTTGTTAAAGACAATATATCTATTCTCTAAAAACTTCTAAGAATGATAACGGATATCATCATCTTCCAACAATAAACAATTGAGTTTTGCTATGAAATTAAAAAAAAAAAAAGAAAAAAAAAAAAGAAAGAAGAAGAAGATAAGAAATGGCTTGTGTCATCGAATATCATCATTCTAACTTTCTAAGAATTTTTATCATTTAAAACTCAAAATACGTAAAGAAAATTTTTAGGATGTTAAAATTTAGCAGGAGTAATTTAGACATTACACAATAAAATATTTTAAGAATCATAAGCTTTCGTTAGGGCTTACTGAAAGAATAACAATATGATATATTTGCTCTTTTCCAAAATATTAAGGGAAAAATTGCTTGATTTTAAAGTTTAAGGAAGAATTGTAAACTATCCCAAACATAAAGGATGAAAAATGTTTTTTTCCTAAGTTTTTGTGTGCAAAACTATGTGTTTTTACTTAAAATAGTGTGTAAAGAAAAAAAAATACAAAAAGTCAACTCAACAAAATTGTATGTGGAATAGTGAATTTCGGCTCAACAAAGTTGATTAAACCAACAAAAAATTTCTAAAAACACAACAAAATGACGCAACATTTTCATAATACCTTTATAATTTTGTTATATTTTATTTTAACTTGTAAAGAATTAACAGCTCAGCAGTTTTGAAAATATTGTGACAACATCAAGATGTCTTAACATTTTTCACACAAAAAAATGTTATGTCCATGACATTTTCACAACAAATCATAAGTAGTAGGTTACTACAAGTTGTTATTGGTGGGCAAAAAAGTAGTTTCATTGGTAAGTTTAAATTAGAATCAATAACAATTTACCATATTTGATTTGTTATGAAAGTGTTGTGAAAATTATTGTGGACAAACCAAAAATAATATAACAAATATACTACAACTTTATGCATTCACACAAAAAAAAAAAAAAAAAGAAGAAGAGAAAGTTAAACAAACCAAAACTACTATAGCGAAATTACTGTAATTTTTCCCATTCACTTTTTTTATATAATATATATATATTTATATATACATTGCACTTACAATGTAAAGTTATATTGTAAACACATACAAATTGGTAAATGTTGTACACATTTGCAAAATTTGTACAAATTTTTTTTGCAAATGTATATAATATTTGCTATTTTTTGTATGTATACAATGTAAGCTTACATTACAAGTAGAAAGTAAACATATAAAGATCCTTTAAAAGAAAAAGAAAAAGAAAAAGAAAAAAAAAAAAAAAAAAAAAAACAAGCTCAAACCAAGTTGGTGAACTTGAAGGAAAAAAAAGAAGGCAAAAGGCAAGTCACTAAACCAAAAATATTGTTCATAACACTATTCATGAGCCTATTCGCTCTTTTTATATATAGAAAAAAAAAAGCACAAATTGATGAAAAAAAAAAAAAACGATGAACAGTACATATTGAACAAACCAAAAGTACTGTAACTTTTACACATTCACCCAACAAGTGTCACAACATTTTCACAAAACATTTATTTTCAGTTGTGGTTGGTCAAAATTTCATATTTTATTATTTTATTTTGACTTATAAGAAATTGACACCTCAATAATTGTGAAAATATTGTGAAATTTGTTGTGTCAGTATAACAATATATATGTGGGTTCTTATAAATATTTAAAAGAAAAAAAAAAGTACAAACGGAAGACTGAAAAAAAAAAAAAAAAAAAAAAGAAGCTGTAGCTACTATAGCTATAGTGCCACTTGAACAAACCAAAGTGACACTGTAGCAACTGTTCAAAACTTGGGGGGGAAAAATGGCTCACTACATCAAAAGGGGCATTGTAGAGGCATTGCCTTAGTTAGTAGAAAAAAGAGCACAAATCGATGACTGAAAAAAAAAAAAAAAAAAAAGTACATATTGAACAAACCAAAAGTACTGTAGTTTTTACACATTCACCTAACAAGTGTCACAACATTTTTACAAAACATTTATTTTCAGTTGTGGTTGGTCATAGTTTCATATTTTATTATTTTATTTTGACTTATACAAAATTAACGCCTCAATAATTATGAAAATATTGTCAAATTTGTTAAGTCAGTACAATAATATATATAAAAGGAAAAAAAAAGTACAAACGGAAGACTTAAAAAAAAAAAAAAACTGTAGCTACAATGCCTCTTGGTACTGTAGCTACTGTTTAAAACTTAAAAAAAAAGAAAAAAGAAAAGAAAAAAAAGAAGAAGATAAAGTGGCTCAATAAACCAAAATGGCACTGTAGAGGCATTGCCTCTTTTTATATAGTTAATAGATCTTCCATTTCACCAAAAAAAAAGTACAACTCAAATAGGAAAAATATATAAATATATATATATATATATATATATATATATATATATATATATAGAGTATCGTGCTATATATTATGCCTTTTACTGGGGAGAAGGGTCAAGGTTGGGTGAGAGAATTTTCATATGTTCATGTAAAAAAAATGCATTTTTACAATAATATTATTGGTTATTTTAAAAGTAATGCTATAGTTACAAACTTTTCTATAACATTTTTACATGTTGTTGAGATAGTAAATTCTTATTAGTTTGCATTTGAACCCACCATTTACACAATTTTTTTACTTACTAATAACCACTCATCACATCAACAATTTATAAAGTCTCTGATGGTTGAATAAGAGATCTGGAGTTCAATCCTCGCCTACACCAACAATCGATTGTTGTTTTGGTCTGATGATATCAGGAGCGGATGACATAAGTTGAAACTCTCAAAAAACAAAAACAAAAAAACCAAAAAAAAATCTATAGATATAAAATCTAAAACAAAATATATAAGCCAAATTAAAAAAAAAGAAAAAAGAAAAAAAAAGAAGCCTAACAACAAAAATTACCATAATAAACTAAAATAATTAAGCCTAATAAACTAATTTTACTCAAAACAAACGACCTAATCCTTTATATATATATATATATATGTTGTATATATAGGTATATACAAGAATATGTTGTAATAATGATGTTTGAGTTTGGAGAATATGGTTTCATAAAGTGAAAATTCAAGTTCTGGAATTTTCTAAGTAAAAATTCGAAAATTTGAATTTTTTGGAATTTTCTAGAATTTTCTGCAGAATTTTCTGGTGACTATTCAAAAAGGTTGAAGAGATTTCAATCTTTGTTAACTGTTTTATGAAAAAAAAAAAAAAAAAACTAACTCTCCATACGTGCTTTTTCATGAAATTGGCTTATGTTCACTTAAAAAAATAACTAACTCTCCATATGTGCCTTTTCATGAAACGGGCTTATATTCACTTGAAAAATAAGTAACTCTCCATATGTGTCTTTTCATAAAACATAACCCTATGGGTATAAATAGAAGCTTATGTTCTCTTGAAAAACTAACTCCACAAAAGAGAAAGTTTGAGAGAAATACAAGAAATCCTGTGGTCATTCTCCAGAATTACTATCTGTAGAACCCAACATTTTGGTTGTATCTTGGGAACAAATTTGCGATAACCATTTAGCAACAAAAGTGTGGGGAGCAAATATTGTCTAAGGAAAACAATATAGTGCCTCAAAGTTATCTATTTTTTGTTTGTCTTTTGTGTTAATCTTGTTCTTCCATTATTACTTTGTGTAATATTTTCAACAATATATATATATATATATAATTATTATTATTATTAGCGGCTAAGTAGTCCTACACAGCTAGCAACATAGTCATCCCATAAAGTTTTGCCTTTGTCCTTGATGCCTACTACATGATTTGATGCAGTGGTCTTTTGTGCATTTTGTGTAAATGATATTATTTATTATGCATTTTGGTGGGTTTGGAATAACCTACAGGAATGGTCTGACTAAGAATTCTATAACATCTTTCTCACTAGTCACCACCATTGGCATTGCTGCCCTCTTTGTCACAGCGTCACAGGAACTGTCCAGGGAGGGCCGAGGCTCTATCGTCCCTACAAGTAAAGATTTCTATCTATAATCATTACTCAATGGGTATGGCCATCCCTACCTGCAAGTAAAGATTTCTGTCTATAATCATTGGATGGAATAAGACTTTTGTTTTTTGTTTTTTGGTTTTAATATTATGTTAGAAATAATATATACCAAGACAATGAATAAAATAGAATAAAAGTTAAGTTGAACTTTTCTCCTTTTCGTATATGTTTTAAAGTTCGTAAAATAAAGAAATGCTGATTGGATGTCAGATGACTATACTAAAATAGTTTTTTTTTTTTTTTTTTTTTTTTTTTTTCCTTTTTTTTACGTGATAAAAATTTTATTCTAACTTAATCTAAGTGAATATACGTGTGAAGCTCCTTTCTGAAAACTCAAACCCCAGCTTTTGTCCTCTATACCCCACAAGCACTTATACTTATGGAGTAATTATCGCACCAATAGTTAAGAGCATTCGCATCCGGAATGCTAAATGCCATATGTTGCCTTTATTTATCATTTGTCTCTCAAAAACCTCCAACATCCTGAATTATAAAAGTAAATAATTGTAAAATTTTTTTCAATACTGTTATAGTGCCATCCTACTTTTATAATGGCACTGTAGACTATTGTATTTGTTTTTTAATCTGTTTTATTCTTTCTCTCTCCTCTATGTTAGACTTCTCAACTCTCTCTCTTTCCTCATTTCGTCTCCCTCTCTCTTTGTGAATTGCTCTCAACTCTCACTCTCTCTCTTTGTGCCGGTGGTTGGTCCTCCACGCCGGTGTGTGGGTCGTGGGTTAGTGGATCGGTGGATCGACGAGTTTGAAGTTCTGGGTTTTTTTTTTTTTTTTTTTTTTGACTGATGCTTAAAGGAATATGTGGGTATGGCTGAATTGGGTATGGCTGAAGTGGGTTGTGGGTCGTGGCTCTCTCAAGTCCGGTGTTGCTGGGTTTTGTTGGTCGTCGGAGATCGTCGGTGTTTGGGTCTGATTTTGCTGGGTTTTGTTGGTCGTCGGAGATAGTAGATGTTTGGGTCCGATTTTGCTGGGTTTTTGTTGGTCATTTGTGAGTTTTGTTTTGGCGATGGTGGGTGGTGGGTGATGGGCAGTGAGGCCTTACTTGTATAATCTTTGATTTGAATATAATTCTCTTTGTTTTGAATAAATTTTGAATAATTGGTGTGTGATTTTGATTTTTTGTGTGTTGTTGTAGATTCGGCGTTGAGAGAGAGGCTAGATAAGATTATGGCTTTGGACTATTTCACCATCTCGCTAGAAATGAAGGCTCTGGTGGAAGTTGCAGCTGGATGAGAGGTAAAAATTAGAGAGAGGAGAGAAATGGGAGAGAATAGATATGATTTTGGGATATATTATTTTATTGTATAGAAATATTATTTTAATGTGTTGTATTGTAAAATAAAAGTTGGGATGCTAAGAATATTGTAAAATGGTATGGTATAATTAATAAAGTAGCCTTTTGAGATTGTAAAATAGGATATGATACAATTTTTGGATGCGAATGCTCTAATGACAAGGTAATATTAGATAATAAATACTAGCCCTGAATAGAAAAAAAAATCAAGTTTTTAATTTATAAGATATATAATTTAATTGGATAATAAGTACTATAGAACAATACCGATTCAAATTATCGATAGAAATTGTACTTTGGGGTTGTTGAAACTGTAATAGATGCAATTTTTGTCACATAGGAACACTCAATAGAGTCAAAACAATCCTATCAAAAAACAAAAAACAAAAAAAAAATCAAAACAATCAAAACAATATGAATATGATGGATTTTGAACTTGAATTAAGTTTTTCGATCATGTTTAACATGGCAAGTGGACATTTTTGTGCCTTTCTCAACAAACTTTTGTGTTGCCGAGGTATTCTAAAGCGTGGGAATTTTCAATTTTGACTCCAAAAGCTATGATATAATTTACATTTGAAGTTAAAAATCAATTATCTTCTATTTTACATAATCTTTTTTGTTATGAATCAATTTAAAAAAAAAAAAAAAAAAAATTTTAGGATAACTGTAACATAATATTTCTAAAATCTTGTTTTTCTATGTTGAAATGAGCGGATTAAATTTTATTACATTATCTGTAATTTAAATAAATATCTAAATAATTATTGTTAATGCCTGTTTAAAACTTTAAATGTTGATAATGTGAAGGAAAACTTTTAGGATAACTTTGACATAATATTTCTAAAATCTTGTTTTTTTGATAAATAAAATCTTGTTTTTATATGTTGAAATGAGTGTATTAAATTTTATCACATTATCAGTAATTTAAATAAATATTAAAATAATTATTGACTATGTTGATAATTCGATAGAAAAAATTCACAGTAAATATGTTAGTTCCATAATATTACTATTCTAATTTTTCAAAGCACTATTCACATTTTATGAATAAGAGAAAATAACATGTATATTTTGTTTTTGTTTATATGATTTGTAACTATATAAGTTACATACAAATGTGTTCTAGCAGTAATTTATATTGTTATTTTTTTTTAGTAAAGTACACTTTTAGTGTTTAGAGTTTGGGAGTATTTTCACTTGACCTTTTACATTTCAAAACTTCATTTTAGCACTTCATTTTTTATTTGTTTTTATATTAATAGTCCTTTACATTTTAAAATTTTCATTTTGACTCTTTATATTTCAAAATTTTCAATTTCATGAAGGGATAAAATGAAAGGCCAAAATTAAAATAATCCGAACTTTAAGAACAAAAAATATACTTTAGTCTTATTTTTTAATTGGTACAACTTATTTTCTAATAAAAACTAAAACAAAAATTCTAATTCAACATACAATCTTTATCAATAGAATTAACTAATCTTGTAATTGAATTTTATTATTAAAGCCGTCCATAAAAAAATAATAGTAATACTAGAAATGTAACAAAAAGTCACAACATTTTTAAATTAGCATGACAACTCATACATGAGCCTACCATAATCTCCAATTTAAATGATGTGACATTTTATTTTGTAAATATTGTTAAATTATTGTGGTTTATTATTGTGTCTGTATCATTTCACAAAAAATAATTATAGTGAAAAGACAAATTCTTATACACACAAAAGAAGATCAAAAAAAGAAAAATTAGCCACAAACCCATGCGGGTTATATATTATAGACCCATGTATTCCTCATGTCACAATCATAATATATTTAACTTTTTTTTTTTTTTTGGGTGCTTCGAAGCATAATATATTTAATTATTGCTTATTCAATTCGAGTTACTTTTCAGACAAATGTAGTTCTAGTATTGGTAAATAGATCATTTCCAAACCTTTACTTAAAATAGAAAAGTAGTTCGTTCTAGTGGTTGATAGACTCCAAATGTGACTACGTGAGCCGCCAATGTAGTAGGTTTAAAAATTTGGTCAAGCATCTGAACCCGCATGCTTGCCGTAGTAGGTCGCTATTTTTATCACATTCTAACCAGCCTACCTTTGTTCACCAGTCGATCCCATCATATGTTTGACCATCAAGTCAATCTATATAATTAGACTCAAAACCTTTCTCTATTCAATGGTAGATATGTTTGACTTGTGGATTATGTGGCTTAACATTTCCTGAAAAAAGTAAAAAAAAAAATTTAGGATCGCATAAAAAAACACATCTGTTCATACGGAAGATTGGAAGTGGTAGAGAAAAAATAATAGATTTATAGTCTGTCGTATAAGATATTTGTGATAAAAGTTGTGACTTTTTATATGAGACAAAGTTAGGTTACAATTTTCTTTAAAAAAAAATTAATAGTGTTACATATTTTGACAATTAATTTGTTGAATTACATATTTTTTACGCTCTTAATACATAAGTCAAATATAAATAATTGATTGATGATAGACAATCTGTCAAAATCTGCCACGTAAGACTGTAAGTAGTGGAAAAAAAATTGTAAGTCCATAACAAACAATCGGTTATAGTCTGCTACGTAAGATAGTTGTGACAAAAGTTGTGACTTTTTATATGAGACAAAGTTTGGCTATAGCTTCTTTAAAAAAAATTAATATTGCTGCATATTTTGAAAATCAAACCATTGAATTGCATGTGTTCTTTGTGCTCTTAACGTATGAGTCAAATTTAAATAATTGATTGATGCGACAATTAGTCAAAATCTGTAATGTAAGATAGTTGTGACTTTTTATGCGATACTTTAGAAACCAACTATGGGCATCTTTTATTTACGCTAATTTCAATTGGTCCATGGTTATATTGAACAACGAATTGTGTGTGTCCTGGCTTGCTAAATGCAATTTGAAATTCCAGCCTAACAAAGGCATATAACTTTCAATAAATCAATAAATTACTTGATATTAATTTCAAGATATATAGGAACACCCATCAATTTTTCATGTTCCATCTTATCAAAATACGTCACTCTTCCTCTTATTTTAGCAATATTAAGGAAAAATTGAAGAAAGACTTGCTTCCGTTGGTGGTTTTGCATTTTTATAATTGGCTTTGAGAAATTTCTCCAACAGATCGAAGTATAATTTATAGTTTTATTATCGAGTCAGCATTCTAGTAGTTGTATATATCAACTAGGTCAATTAATAACTTCGAATGCCAAGATTCAATCAAAGCAATATAAATCTAGGCATGCTCACAATTATATTTTCAAATTGTTCTACATTTTTTCTATATAAATATATATATATATATATATATTTATACATATTCTACATTTTCTTTACGTGCGAATTGAATATTGGCTTGCAATATAAATTTTAGGTCTTAATCTATTTTATAGGGTATTCACATGCTGACATGCATCTGTTTTTTATTTATTTTTTAAATAAACTTAGGCAAGTCAGCCATATTAAGTATTTGTTTGGCTAGCTTATTTTTTGCCAACTTATTTTATTATTCAGCTTATTTTTGCTACTATTTATAAGTCTCACTGCACTTTTTGGTATTATTCATTAGTCCCACTGTACTATTCCACTTATTTTTTTAACATTTTTTCTACATTTTCAACAAAAAATTTTCAATTTCAGCTAAATAAGCTATTCCAAACGGACACTATGTAGGGTAAAAAATTATAAGGGGGCAAGAAGCATCGATCGAGCAACGTAGGGAACTTTCTTAATTTCTCCAATGCAATGTTTGCTATAGTGGCCAATAAATATTATTGATCCTAACAAAACTCAGTTTATATATAATCTTTTAATTTTAATTTTCACTTTAACCTGATAGATTGCTTAAAAAATTTTGTAGTTATCACTAGAAGTCATTCGGAAGCTAAAGCAACTGCCCATCCTCACTTGCTGACCTTGATTAGGTCCTGTTATTGCAGCTTGCAAGATCTCATTTTTGTTACGTAAGGAAAGCTTGTGTGCCTTGACTCTCATGGAAATCTTAGACTTTTTCTTATTTTTCTCATAGTTTTTAAATATGGTTATGCAGTATATTCTTGAACGTGTTTCTGAACAAGTTTGTTTAAAGGGGATCTCTAAGAAGGACACAGCTTATGTCCAGTGCATTAGTGCACTAGATACATTGGGATACAGACTATAAATCCACACCTCACACAATAAGCATGAAATTTAACTTCTAAATTCATGTCTTAAGTATCGTTTGAAACCAGATGGATTAAATGACTTAAATGAGAACCATATAGTTTTAGGGTTTACCAGAATTTTGTGAAGTTGGTGATTTAACGTGGCCTAATCAAAATAAATACACTACAAAAACTGGGTCTATAGGGGCGTTCATGAAACACCACTAGAACTCCTAAAAATGCCACTATAGGTCCCTTTGGGCTATAGTGGCAGTTATGAACGTCACTATTGTACCGTAACTATAAATCTATAGTGGCATTTATAAAACGCTGCTATAGACCAAATAATAAAAAAGACTATAGCAACGTTTTAAAAACGCCATATAGGGTATGGACCTATAATGGCCTCTTAAAATGCTGCTATAGACTCTTTAATATATATATAAATATATATATATTTTTAAATTTAGCTATAGTGATTTTTTTTTTTTTTTTTTTTAATGGTTCAACTAGTAGAATTCATATTCAAACTGATTAAACTGGTTATAAGCAATTGATTAGAAGAGTTGAAAGCTTGAAACAATGATTTCTTTCGCAAAACTAGTTATTTATTTATTTATTATAAATATTCATTAATTGTTATTGTAGGTGTGATAGGCCCAGTAGTATATATATATGTTGGGCCGGGGGCCCAGTCCGAGGACAGCCAGTAGTCCGAGGACGGGTAAACGCTGTTATGGGAGTTCGCATTAGTGAACGAAAAGGTGGGGTTTGGTCATAAGAGTCCAAAAAAGTGGTCCGAGGAGGAATGCCTCCTCGGCTGAGCAAAGTAGAGGTCCGAAGGTGTGGTCTGCCATCCAGGACAACGTTCCGAGAGATTCTATTAATACGAATACATATCATGAAAGCACAGGACATAGGGAAGCCATGAAATATCTAAGAGAAAGCTGCTACCACCGCATTAAATACTCCGTAGCTAACTCTCTGGCCGCATTAATGAGGAAGTGATACCTGAACAGTAATTTTCAGCCTTACAGCTACTCCCAAAGACTTCAGGAAAGTGCTGATGGGACAAGGATCAACACCAGCGATCTAATCTACATGTGGAGGGTGGAGATGAAAGAAAGAAGATAGTATAAAATAGAAAGAAGACCCTGAGGGAGGGGGATCAGAAATTAAGAGAAAAACACTGTAGCAACAAGAACTATACTTGTAACCAAATTCAAAAGAAGTATATATAAGAACTGATCTCCTCGGATTGTGCCAATGATGATTTTCTTTAGATGAAACCAGTTTATCTTTACTTTCTTGTCATCTGGATCCATTATAATTGTTACTCAACTCATTAGAGCCTAGTTTTCTAACCTACTCTCTACAAATTCATTGTATTGGACTCTTTGGGCTTAGATCCTTTTACCTTTTGGGCTTAGGAACCAAATTGTGACCTTACAGTTATAACAAGTGGGGAGGAAGATTCGAACCATAATTCTCCTCATACAAGAGACCCAGCAACACGTGGAGAAGATTTTGCAGGCTTGCAGACTACAAGAGCACCAACAAACCATGAAGAAAACAATTTGGGGATGATGGAGTAGATGGAGGGAGGGAAGTTGATGATTGTGACAAATGTGGAGGGTTGACGAACAATGTTTTTCTTGTTTACTTTACTCACATATGACAATTTTTTTTTTTTTTTTTAAGTTAAGAATATGTTTTGTCTTTTCATTCTCATATGTGATTTGCCGTAACTTTGAATTAGTATGCTTAAATATTACGATATCGAAATATTTCATTCTAATGAATAAACTAGAATAGTTACTAAAACAAAATTGACAACTTTGCTTTTTCTCAAAAAAGAAAAAAAAAATGACAACTTTGATCAAAAGTATATATATTGTTTTTTTTTTTTTTTTTTTTTTGTGAAGAAAAAATATATATATTTATATATATGGGCCGGGTTTAATACTTAATAAGATAATGGAGAAGACAAAACTCATAAGACGTGCATAATTTGCAAATTTTTAATTTAATTTTAAAAAGATTACATTTATTAACAAGATTTTTTTTTAGAATACTAAGTATTTAACACACATACAAGGAGAGGGAAGAAAGTCTTAAAGAAACTGACTGTAGTGTATTTATTAACAATTTTTTTTTTTTTTTTTAGAAACAAACACACACATACACACAAGGGAGAGGAAAAATGGTTTTAATACAAAGGCACACCACAACTCCACTCAAAAGCCATGGTAATTTTAAAAAGATTACATTTATTAACAAGATTTTTTTTTTTTGGAGAGATATTTATTAACAAGATTGATAGCACATAACTAGAGACAAATTCCATCTTGAAATAGATAGTATCGTAGACTCGTAGCACAGTCGCTCCCCTCACACGGATCAACTTCTAGTCCTTATGGGATATGATGGATAAAAACAGCATTAACTTATATAGCTAGACTTGGAATCTTGTTTTTGGCTTTTGAAAACTTATTTATTAATTGATGAGTGGTCGTTTAAAACAAAATCTTGTTGAATAGTCGTCGCAAATTTCATGACCCTTATCCGAAACAGGTACGTTCTTAAAAATTCAAACTTCCCTATTATTGCATGCCCCTAAAAACTTCAACAAAATTCTTTTTTTGTTGAATAAAAAAAGTCTCCGATGTGTATACCACCGAGCTCTTAATGAGGTTATTATAGTGGACGCAACGCATTAGCGTGCGCATAAGAAAACATAGTTTTTCACTGTAGTCGATACTATTAATTTGTTTCTGTTGTCTCCTTCATGGCAAGATTGGTTGTATTATCATGAAAAGGACGCGAGCCCAAAATCTTAATTGCACGGGATAAAGCAAATACTGCAATACTATTCTTTTAAGACATGTTTGGTACTTCTGCTATCCTGGTCTTGCATTCTTTTTTTTTTTTTTTTTCTTTTTTCTTTTTTTATTTTGTTGTTGAGAAAATTAAGATAAGGTTTGAAGTGGCAAGCTAGGCTGGAGAAAGTATATGCAATATAATGCATCATGGGTACTACCGACAAAGTAGACTAGAGTCACTAGACAACTCGAAAATCTGTGCTCAAATTCATCTTTGTTACGTATGGGACATCTTTTTCAATTTTTTCTTTTTCTTTTTCTTTTTTTTGTGGGGGTGTGGGTGTGGGGTTTGAAGGGTTTGTCGTGAAATATGAAATGCTTAAATGAGGCATAAAATGCACTCAACAGGGGTAAGACTGAGGCTTAGGTTTGTGCTGCATTTGCTTCATCTTGAATGGTCTATTGAAGCTCTTGTCGAATAGAAGTATATTAGGCACAATGTCTTCTTAATGTTCTTTGTAGTTGGTATATTTGTTCTCATTTTCTGAGATTGAGTTAGTACATTTGGGTTTAACTTTTTACTTTAATTAAATTGGTTATAAAGCTTTTAAAGTGTTTGGGATAAATCCCCATTTATGTGTGAATTAAATTAAATATAACCCAAGTAATAGAGAAAATAGAAATCTACGGAAGCGATAAAAAAATTAACCAACGTGAAAAATCCTCCAGTGTAGAGGGAAACATCCAGTGCAGAGGGAAAAACTACGAGGCAAATCCAATCAATCTACTATAATAAAATAGAGATTACAATACTCAAATTATACCAAAAACCTGAGTTCACAATAAATTAGGAAAATATAATAATACCTCTAGGAACAAATACAATCTCACTACAAAACCTAGTAGTAAGATCTTCTACTTTGAATACTTCAACTCTATGTGGTTGTAGCGCCCAAATAATTGTTTTAGAGAAAATCCTCAATTTATCTTCTTTGTGTGTCTTGAACAAAAAAAAACAAAAAAAAATTACGTTTTCTTTTTTCCTCAGTGCCGTACAAAGTACTAATATTTTTTCTTCGGTCGGCTCTAAAACGTTGCTTCACTCTTCACTAAGCTTTATATTAATAAAGCTCCTGCCGTCTACACTTCTACTTCAATTAGTAGAAGGAGTTTTATTCGTGCAAGCCAACTATTCTTATTTCTATTAGAATTAGGAGTCTTCAAGCTTGTAGTCACGTTTTCCTATTTCCACTTTAAATAGAAGTCTCCACAAGGTAAGCTTGTAAACCAAGCTCATTAAAGAGCTTCAATATCATGTGGGCTGGACTCTAGGTGCAGCCGTGCACCCCAACATAAAGAGTGTGTGATTGTGTGTATTGACTCTATTGAGTATACATTTTTATTTGCAAAAAAAAAAAAAAAAAAACCGATGTGGTATGATATTAATTATTGGAATGGTAAATATAGGCTTTTAGACTCATGTTCTTGTTGACTTTAAATTCTTCATTATTGAAAAGGAGTACAATCAATTATAGGAAACTAGTTAGCTTTCATTTCCTAAAATGAAACTAATAATCTGGTTTCATTAAAAAAATAAAAAATAAAAATAAAACCAATAATCTGCGACAGAATTAGATTTTGGTATTAAGGAGAAGTATGAATTAAAATTTTTTTTGAATTCAAGAATAAGAAAGATACTAAGATGAACGACCAAATTAATATAAATAAAATAAGTATCTATTAATTCAATTTTAATAAAATAATAATTTCTAAATATGTTTCAAATTAATTATTTAACAAATAGAACTTGCCATTATTTTAAAATTCTAAAAATCATCTATGATTTATTTTATACGAAATTTTGCAGCAATTTCATTTTCACTGTACAAAAAAAAAAAAAAAAAAAAACTCTAAATAAATGTGTGCTTCAGATTTACGCCACCATCCCCATCAAGATTTTGAATAAAGAAACTAACATGAAATATGATTGATTTACAAAAAGAAAACACGCATATAGATATTTCTCTCTCACACACGCAAGAGCAAGAAACAAGTTCAGAGTAGAAAAAAAAAAGCGTAATCTTGCTTAAAGGCCCTTCGCTTCTTATTTCTTAGTTTATCCTTAATTTTTTATTTCTTAAGAATTTTTTTAATAAAGAATTTTAGTTTAAAAAAAAAAAAAAAAACCTCAAACGTAGAAATTGATTTTTTAAATTATTTCTTGTTAGGATTTTTTTTTTTTGGAGGAGAGCCACACGTCATATGTTAGCTGACTTTTTTTTTAACACCCTCTTTGAACCGTATAAATTGTTGGGTAGGGGGGGACTTTATACAAATTTAATTATTTAAAAAAAAAACTGGGGAGATTTGGGGGGAGGGGAGGTTTGGTTAGGGATAGAGCTAAGAGCATCTCCAACAGGAGAGCTAAACACAAAATCCTCTCTACTTTAGAGAGTAAACCCACAAAATAGGCTACTGTTCATTCTCCAATGGACTCTCTATACCCGGAATTTTTTTTGGCTCATGAACAGTAGCTCATCAAGTTTGATGGGCTATTGTTCATTCTTCAAATGTTTTTTTTTTCTATTATAATAATCAGGTATTAAATAAAAAAATGTTGGAAGATGTGTAGTTGTTAAAAAAGAATAAATAATAAATGAAGAAATAATATTTAAATGAGATAGAGAATGGGATAGAGAATCTGTTGGAAAGTATATTTGAAAAAATGGGTAGTTAAAAGGTTAAAGTCACTGTTCATTCTCCAAACAGTACAAAAATTTGCCTAATCTACTGGAGATGCTCTAACAGGACCATGGGCATATGGCCCCATTTATTTAACATAGAACGTAGATCCATCTTTAACCATAAAAAAGGTTGATGAGACTGATAATGAATGCTCCAATTGACAATTAAATGCAAGTCGTAAATTGCGTCACATCTTCTTCTTACATAAATACTAGGATCCATATGTGACTATCATACTTGAGACCTACATGTATGTAAGGGGGATGTCTAATATACCGTTGTGTTGAGTAATTTATCAAATATACCATTAAAAAAGAAGACGAAGAATACCCTCTCACCATTATAGAATGGAATGATGGGAATATTGTGAACATACTTTTATAATCGTGATTGCCGCCTTAAATAAATATAATTAAGTGCATGGTAGGGGTGTCAATGTCCGACCCAACCCACGAACACAACACGAACCCGACACGGGTTTTTTCGGGTTAGAGTTAGGCCTTAATGGGTTTGGGTCATAAACGGGTCAACCCGAAAGCAACACGATAAGAAACGTGTCATAAGCGAGTCAACCCGCATAACTCACAATAAACACGTTTGACACACCAATTTATTTGTGTCAATCCGAAATGACCCACTAACACAACCCGTTTAACTCGTATAACAAATAAATATTTATTTTATTTTAGATTTGTTAAATACCTTTTATATCCAACATATATTTTAAATTTAAAAAGAAAAGTGAGTAATTACAAAAATTTACTAGGGATATAATTGGAAATTGAAACTTTACAAACCCTAGAACTACTAATACTTTTTTTTTTTTTTTGGCATAGAACTTGCACAAATGAAATTGGATGAGTTTGTGGAAGATGTTATGAATTTGGACATCAACAAAGAATCTATGGATGATAATCGTGGTCATAGTCGGGATTAGTTTACTGTTTGCTTAAATTTTTTCAATGTTGATACTTAGCATTTGGCGAGTTCCAAGGATATTATATTTTTGTTGAACTATGTTATTTTATTTTTGTTAAACTTTGATCTTTTGAATTTGGGTTGAAGTGTATGCACTTCTTTTGGAGTGTAAAGAACTTATTTCTAGATGAATGTTATATTTTTGTTGAACTATATTATTTTGAATGTGGGTTGAAGACTTGAAGTGTACGCACTGCTTTTTGGGATGTAAAAAAAAAAAAAAATTCTAAATGAATGTTATATTTAATATTATGCAGGTTGAAATGGGTTGGGTCAGGTCAACCTGCCTTATTAACAGGTCGGGTTAAGGTTGAAGGATTATGACACGATTATTAAATGAGTCGGGTTAGGGTTGAGTCATTTAGTCGAATACCCCTACCTCGACACGACACGAACCCGACACGCTAACCCGAATTGACTCTTAGAAGTGGGTAGGTTTCAATAATCAATACCAAACACAAAAGAACAATATAAAACAATAAAGGGTAATTGTATTTAAGAGAGAACAACTCCTTGAATTTCTATAGCATTAATAGTTTAATGCCCCTTTTCTTTTGTTCATCAAAAAAAAAAAAAATACCCCTTTTCTTTTGTCGGTGAATAATGGATGTGACCCTCACGTTTTCAAACCCCAAAGGAAAGGTAGAAATAAAGTCAGCTTGTATCTGTAAGGAGTCTCATCCATTTACCAATTAGTTTACAAAGCAGAACAAAATTTAAAAAAAAAAAAAAATGCTTCTCTTATTGGTCTTAAAATTAACCCAATTCTACAAAAACCGAGTCCTCCTATCTTTGCATTTTCATAGAGATTTTTAAGAGTTGTGAATTGTGATAGCAAATGAATAATGATCATTCCAGTGTGTAACAATGATGGAAAAATTAGCTGATAGGACACCAACAGAGGCACACGGAGAGAGAGAGAGAGAGAGAGAGAGAGAGAGAGAGAGAGTCCTAGGTTAATTTGCTTTATCAAAAATTCAAAAGAAAGTGTTTTTTGTTTTTCTATCTTGATGGAGCTTTTGTTTGATTTGAAATGAAAGAATGCAATGTTGTTATTAGAGTTGCTTTATAGTTGACGATGAGATGTCCCCCGTGACTGAAATAATTAATCTCTTATGTATTTCCTTTTTCATTTTGATTTTTTCATGAGTTATTCTAGGACCATAATTTTTTTTTTTTTTTTTTTTGAGAGAAATTCTAGGACCATAAACTTTGTTATGCCTCTTTCCATAGCTATCATATGTGACAGACTATCACTTTTACATAATCCACTACATTTTTTTTTTTACTACTTATAGTCATCCATAAAGAAGAGTTGTGATAAAAATTGTAGCTAAATTTATGGTTATAGATTTATTGTTTTTTCACTTCCACTCTCTTTCTTTTCTTTGTACTACAATGCATTCGTCCTTTCCCCATAATGAACAATGTGTTAGAATTGTGTGGTTAATGATTAAACTTAGCATATCTCAATGGTTTAAACTTTTGAGACAATCGGTAATTTAACATGATATCTAGGTTCTCCTATAAACTATAGTCCTTTACAAGACGAAGTTAGCTAGTGTTTTTCTTGAAATTAGAATTAAGGTCCTCTATTTTTGTTAATAGTTGGTCTTTAATATGACTTACAAAAGCAGACAAACATTGCTACATTTTGCAACCAGAGCCAGATAAAAGGATAACAAATAAAAATGGATTGCTAATTAATGGGTCATTAATTGCAAGCATGTGTCTTCCTTGGATTTTTTTCTTCTTAAAGTTCTTGCTTTGTGGCTTCGTTCACCTTATCTCTCAATGAATTGTGCATGTGTTTTCTTTTTTCCCTTTTGGTCCTGGTGGGAGAGTCGGTTGATACTTGATAGCTTTGTTTTTTCAATGTGGAATTCCAACTTTATAAAATGATATTGTTTTTCTCTTTCTTTCATTCTTTTCCTTTTTTTTAGGGGGGCGGGGGTTGAATCTAATGATTTAATTGTTAGCAAATCCAAATGTGGTTTAGGGGTCTAAATCTTTTGTCTCATGATTCTTGCTTTACTTTATACTCTACCAATAAAAATTGAACACATGCACACCTCTTTTTATTAAATCCTTATTTTTAGTTTCTTCCTTATTTCAATCTCTTAAAATAAATAATTCAAACCAGCCCCACCACCACCGATCACCACCAAAGTCCTTCACCGGTGCTGTTAGAAAGATCTCGCCGATCGTCATTAGAGACCATATGCCCTTGCCGGCAGTAACAAAAAATGAATAATAATAATAATAATAAAATTCAACAGACCCCCACTAGCCACCACCTCGTGGATACCACAAATTTGGACCTGGAAACTAACAAAGGTTCTTGTTTTCTTTTGTTTTGGTTTTCCAAAGAAACAAAAGCAAAGTTTACTATATATTGCAAGAGCTAGAAGTAAAACAAGGCATGAGGAGAAAGAAGCCACCAAAAGAATGTGGTGGCACCTCCTAACCTTTACTCAAATGTTGCAAGTCTAAATCTTCTGTCTCATGATTCCTACTCCACTTTATTCTCCACCAATAAAAATTGAACACATGCACATCTCTTTTAATTAAATCCTTAATTTTAGCTTTTTCCTTATTTCAATCTCCTAAAATAAATAAATAATTCAAACCAGCCCCACCACCACCAGTCACTTCCAAAGTCCTTTGCCGGTGCTGCTAGAAAGATCTTGCCGACCGTCATCAAAGGCCATATGCCCTTGCTGGCAATAACCAGAAGATTTGTGCAATTGGTGTATAAACCATAGAAACAAAACACAATCCTATGTATAATTTAATTAACTATAATTTTAATCTTTTAATGAGTGGGATTCATTATGTAAGATTTATTAACTTTTTAAATATACGGTAGAGTTAGGGGTGGCAATTCGTGTTCACGTGTCGAGTTCGTGTCAAGTCAACTCATGAGTATTCGACGATATAGGTCAACACTAACTCGACATGTTTATTAAACAGGTCAAGATTCCTCAACCCTAACACGACCCATTTATTAAACGGGTAAGTCGTGTCGACCTGTTTATCAGATTTTATCAAAATGAAAAAAAAAAAATTATGAAAAAACAAACAAATAAAATTTTTTAATATAAAATTCAGAACTAACGGTAATTGCATCACAAATAATCATTCAAAACTTAAGCATATCACAATATTACAAATAATCAATCACAATATGTCAAAGAAAATAAACCACAACAACTAATAAGTTTATATACCTAGAGTTTGAAAGGTATATTGGTAAAATGTTATTTAATTAAACGGGTCAGATGGGTCAAACATGTTCTATATGTTCAACACTAACCCAACCCGTTTATTAAACGAGTCAGCCGTGTCAATCCGAATATGGCACGAACCCGTTAAGTCTCAACCCATAATCTACTAATTTTATGTCGTGACGTGTCGTGTCAGGTTCGCGGGTCGTGTTCAATTTTGCCACCCTAGGTAGAGTTGAGATAGATCATAATTCAAGATTGTTAACTCTGATAACACAAAAAATTACCAATTATTTAAAAATTTAATCATTTAACTATAATTCTAATAAAAATTAAGAAAAATGAGCTCTCTTTTTTCCCCTTTTTTCTTTTCATGTTGAAAAAAAAAATCAGATTATGAGTTCGATTTTGATATAATTCGGTTTAGGATAAATAGTAGTAATTGATTCTGTAATTTTGTGCAGCTCTGCGATCTCTATGTCCAGTTATGCCACTGACTGACGTATATTAATTAATATTATATCCAAAAATAAAAAATTATTTCTTGTAATTATCATGAGAAATTGGAACCCAAACACAGTATGAGATCTCGTGAAATTCTCATTATTGGGTTCACCTACCCCAAAGTGGACGTAGTGGTGTTTGGTTGGTGGTCGAGCATGACTCGTATAAGCTTTAACAACCCCAGGTTTTTGTTTCTAATGTTTATCTTCTTCTTTTTCGGTGTGTGTTGTCTTCTTGCTTTTTCTTTGAAATTATTAGCTAACACATACGTTTGAAGTGGTAAGAAAACGTACCATTTAATTATTAGATTTCTCTCACTCAACATTTTTCTACAGTTTTTTTTTTTTTTGATTATATTGCAGGCCCATCATGAGGACAATACATGGTAAAAGAGAAATACTACAACAGTAGTAGTAATTAGTAATAACTAATCTCATCACATACGCTTCATGCGTGCTATGAGTTTTTTTTTTTTTTTTTTTTTTGAGTTTAGTATTATTGTTTAGCAAGAAAAAAAAAAAAGAGTGTGTTGGTTTAAATTTAAAAAATTATAAGAAATGAGGAGAGAAATATAATGGGTCTGTTTAAATTTCAAAAATGATAAGAGATAAAAATATTGTAATTGCAGTGAACGTGAATTTAATGTAAGGTTTAAATTGTGAGGTTTTATTTTACGAATTTATCATTTTTAATTGAAAACATATAAGTGAGTAAGGAGGGTTATTTTGGGATATCCAAGACTTAGAGTCCATGGCTTAAATAGTTTGAAAGAATAATGCTAGAGATATAAATTGCTGATGTGATGAATGATTATTGGTAAATAAAAAAAGTGATATTAATAGTGGGCCTAGATGAAAACTAATAAGAGGTTGGCCACATCAACATTTTATAAAAATGTTGTAAAATAGTTTGTGCTTGTAGTATTATTCTAGTTTGAAAACCCCTAAAACAGTAGTATAAACATAAATAATTAAATATAGATATAGTTAATACAAATAATCATCATTAGAAGTTACAACAACAACAACAACAAAAATCTTGGTTATATTTGATTGGATAAGTTCAAAGAAGTTTTACAGTTCACTAGCTGCACTGAATAAACAACAATACATAGCATATTTTCACTTCCATTAAAAAAGAAAACAACAACAACAAAAAAACAACACCTATCATTTGTTAACATTTTATTTTTATTTTTTGGATAATATGTGTTTATTAACACTTTGACGCTAGTATGCAGGCAAAATTTGCCAAACAGTACAATTTTCGAAATTTATCAGCTGGATAGCACGCGTTCAAACTTATTTAGTTAGTTAGACTCTTTTTGAAAGTCGAGTTTGGCAACGTTGCTATAGATACCAAAAAATAAACAAAAATCATGTATGGTCGGCCCAAGCTTTTCAACCAGTGCATGCCCATTGCCCAACATTGCGTCCGAGCCTTGCAAGGCCAGTAGGGTACATGCATACTAGGGAAAAAATTGGGAAACAGTATATTTCTAGGAAAAAATTAGGCGCGTGGCATGCGTTCAAAGTTATTTAGTTAGTTAGACTCTTTTTGAAAGTCGAGTTAGGCAAACTCGACTTTGGGCTAGAAAACGAACACTATAGTGGCGTTTTTTTAGTGCCTATAGCAACGTTTATATACAAGATAGGTATAGATACCATATAGTGTTCGTTTAGGTACTATAGTGTTTGCTAAATTATATACATGAATTTAGGTACATTAACATACAATCCAATGCAAATTACGCGCATCAACTACTCAGTACCCAAGCGAATTAAGCTTCTGACTTTAGATCTCTAAGCATCATTTGAAATTAAAACTTATAGTAAAAACAAATCTACTCTATATTAAGCTACACTAAGCTTGATACAATCTACTCTTTTATTAACATTTGCATATAAAATTGAACAAAACATGTTACAGACACATAATTGGGCTTCCCTCGTCCCTGCAAAAAGAAGAAAAATAAACTTCAAAATAAAATTTAAAAAGTTTAAGGGAGAAATTAGAACATGAAATATATATTAAGAAATAATTAAGAGTGAAAGAGGGCAGAAACAACAGGGACACACTTATTGTAATGATTTAAAAAGAAAAAAAAAAAATCCGGATGAGACTAGCTAGGTTTTTAATTTTGTTTTTTCAAGTACAATGAAGTGTCCAAAGCCATGTGAATTAGAAGAACGGGGATTTATCCTATTTAATTAATATAAAACAATCTTAAGGTAAATGGCTAATTTAAAATAAATAAATAACAACCACTATATTATAGATGTTGATTGTTGATTCACTTAGTTTTTTCCCCCTCTTTTTTAATTCAAAAAAAAAACCAAACCTAGAATTTTATTCGAGCCGTATTCCTACTCTTTAATTTCCACTAGAGTTTTTCTATAACCCCAGTTGCATAGTAGATAAAAGTTTTCGTTTATTTTACTTTTTCATTTTTATATATCCTTTTGTTAGGTTTGCAACATCAATCAAAGCTTACTATAGCTCAATTCTTTTTTTATCCCACATGAAATTTAAAATTTCAATGGAAGCAGGTATAATTAATTAAACAATAAATAAGAAAATGACACATTAAGTTGACCAATTTGTCAAATATTTTGGATAATTTCAATATTGTAGAGTTGTAGTAACGATCGAGCCCAATTCTAGTCAAGGCTCAAGCTTAATCTTTGGGGTGTAAGCAAAGAATATTACTTGTATTACAAGTCTATTAATCACGGTTTAATGTATGACTAGTTTAAGGTTTAGCTTCCTATAAATTTTTCACATTGAGTTCATCATAGCATACAAATTCAGTATAGTATAGTGAAAATGTAGCCATTAAGGGTTTTCCTTCTTAGACAAAAGTCATTAGATCAAACCACGTAATTCTAGTATTCTCTCTCTCTCTCTCTCTCTCTCTCTCTCTCTCTCTCTCTCTCTCTCTCTCTATATATATATATATATATATTCATATATTTTAATTCACACGGTATTAGAGTTATTGCTCTCATCTTCTGGTATCTCAATACAATCTTGCCTTTCTCGGTGTTCATCCACTACCATTGCCTTCTCAAGCCTAGCTTCGCCAATGTCTAACCTATCCAACATCGTTGTTCCATCCGTTTCAAAATTTTCATTTTGACCATTCATTTTAGTCATTCATGAAAATGAAAATTCTGAAATGTAAAGGTCCAAACAAGAAACTAAATCAGACACAAAGGACCAAAATAAAAATTTTGAAAGATAAAGGTCTAATATGAAATAAATCAAACATGAAAGATCAAAATGAAAACATTTATAGCTGAAAATCAAATAAATGACAAAATAATTTTTCTGAATTGGCTGATTGTTTATACGAAAGAAGAAACGGTCAACTAAATGTTGTTGATTTTTGTTTTTGTTTTTTCCCTAAACCTCATAAGGGAGTTGTTCCAATTTGGAGCTCATCAAGCATGATTTAGGCTCTCTTGAATATACACCACTGTTAATTTCTTTAAAACCTTCTCCCCTCTCCCTTTGTGTGTGTGTGTGTTAAAATATTTAGTATTCTAAAAAAAAAAAAAAAAAAGCATTTCAACCATGAGCAGAAGTGATCAGTTTCTTGGAAGTAATGGCTTATTCTTCTTTAAATGCCTGAAACCGGATTACTAATTTAATATAACTCTCTCTTTGTGGCACTGAAAAATGATCAAATTATACCATTGGTCACTGAACTTTAGTCCATGAGAGATTTTAGCTCTAAATTTTAAAGTTATCGTTTTTAATCCTTGAAAAAAAATATAAGTGATTGATTTTATTCAATAAAATCTTAGTTCTTAACAATTACTTAAAGTAATCGTTTTTTTTTTTTTTTTTTTTTTTTTTTTTTTTCTAATAGAGCAATGACATGTTAGTCTTTAACTTTGTTACATTTTCTAAGAGATTAAAAGTGATCACTTAAAATTTTATGGACTATAATTGATCATAGGTTAAACTTTAGGAACTAATAGTGATTTAAACAAAAAAAAAAAAAAAAAATCTATGTAATGGTCATGCTAAATGATAATGTTTGCTAAGTATCAGCTTACTTATATTTGTTTCTGAAAATGGACTTACCTGTACTGAAAAAAAAAAGATTTAAAAAACTGTATGTTAAAAAAAAAAAAAAATTTAAAAACTAGATGCAAAGCTCGTGACAAACAGAGACAAGCCAACTGCGACTCACTTTTTTGCAACGTTTATTTTTTAACTTGATTTTTAAACCACTAGCTGTAAATAAACCTATCGGAAAAAAAACATATTAATTATGACATTTCATATGAATAAAGTTTAGCTACAAAATTGGTTGTAATCTAAAGTTACAACCTTACTTAATATTTTTTTTTATTGGAGGTGAATTTTGATAAATCAACTATTGGATTACATCTTCTTTTTATATCCTTCATATTTGCAAAATTTCGAGAAAATTAAAGATTAATAGCTATGTCATTAATAAATTGTTTAAATTGTAAGTTTTTGTAATTTAAAATTATGCATAAAATATAAGCTTACAGATCATATTGTAAATAATATCCGATTGACACAAAATTTGATATGTGCATTAAGAACGTAAAGAATATGCAATTCAACGGTTAGATTTTCAAAATATGTAGTAATGTTTATTTTATTGAGTAACGTTGTAGTCTAAAGCTACAACCAATTTTGTAGCTAAACTTTGTCCCTTTCATATATACGAAAGAACCTTTCATAGCATCCAACATGATAAATAAAGCATAAAATATACTTGGAAAACATGCAGTACCACCCTTACATGTTTAGTTCATTAATTACAATTATAAAGAATCTGACTACTCTTATAAATTGCGACGTATTGTTCACATGAAAATTGAAAACATAACTAATTAAATATTAAAAAAAATATAATAAAGAAGGCTGATAAGAATAAGGACAAAACTTAAGTACAGTACCTTAAGTGCTGTTCCTTAGATTCCCCTCTTAAGATTCAGTCATGTGGCTACTTAATTAAAAAATACACTTCCATCGCATGAGAAAAATTCCACATGGCAGAATTTTAAAAAGAGAACCTAAGAAACAGCACCTAAGCACTGTACCTAAGTTTTGCCCTAAGAATAATATCCCCACACACACACACACAAAAAAGGCAAAAAGTGTTATTAAATTCATAACTCCACTTCCCACTCCCCCCACCCCCTCTCCTTCTTACGCTTGAAATTGTTCATTATACTCAATATATTACAACCTTCTCTCACATTAAATTCAAACACACCTAAAATTTAAGGGGTAAAATTCAAATTTTGAAACATCAGTGTGTAAAATAAAAATACCTCAAAACTTCAGGGGGTATAATCTGAATTTTGAAACTTCAGGGTATAAAATCCATACACCCCCAAATTTTAGGGGTGTAATTTGCAATTCACCTTTCAATAAATACCTCTACATGCCAAACACATACTTGCTCTTTTTTCTCATTAGTAAATATTATACTAAACAAAATTATATTTTTTATCAAATAAAAATAAAATATACTAAATATTATACTAAAAATCAATTTGAATGATTATAAATAAATACAATAAACATGATATAATAATATTAAATAATTAATACACTAAAATAATATCTATGTAGTTAATATTGTCTACTTAACTGCAGTGGCGGCGCCACGTTATGGTCAGGGTGTTCCCAGGAACACCCTGACTTGAAAAAAAAAATTTTATATATAATAATTAAAATTTTTTTATTTGTTTACCCTTAAAAAACAAATATAGGAACACCCTCAACAAAAAAAAAAAAAAAGGAACACCCTCAAAAAAAATAATAATAATAAGAACACCCTCAAATTAAAAAAAAAAAAAAAGCCCAAAAAAAATTTCAACTAAAATCTGAAAAAAAAAAAAAATTGTAACAGAGCAAAACAACGGACAGCCAGCCCAACATCAAGCCCACGGTAAGCCTAACAGAGCCTAACAGATTACAGAGAAGCAAACCCACGGATTTAAAAAAAAAAAAAAAAACCAAAACCCCAATACGGAGCAAATCCTAAATCAAAAACCTCAAATCAGTAAATCAGTACATCAGAAATCACTAAAGCTAAAGCAAACCTAAAAACAGAGCAACAGAGCAAGTGAGCAACGCCTCCCTTTAGAAGTTACTAATTAGATCGGTCCAGTCGCACTGTCGTAGTCCAGACTCCAGCACATCGTCGCTCGACTCGACTTGCCCCTCATCGGAGATCGGTCCAGTCGCAGTCCAGAGCACATCGCCGCTCATCGGAGATCGCTCATCGGAGATCGCTCACACATCGTCGCACATCGCTAGCAGATCGCTTGACGGTCACTGCCTCAGCCTTAGCCTTCACTCTTCTGGCCTCCCTGCTCGACTGCTCCGGTGCTCCCTCAAGGTATTTCTCTCACTTTTTCTCTCTGACTCTCACTCTCTCTCTCTCTCTCTCTCTATCTGAAATCTGAAATGAAATGAAGCTCTAGCTCTGTCTCTGCCTCTCTCTCTCTTTATTCTTTTTAAGAGTAACTTTAAGTCTTTATCTGAACTGTGAGGAATTACTTTATTTGAATTGTGATTGGCTGAAGCAGTGAAGCTTTTAAGTTTATTAATATTTTGCCTATTTTTTGACTTTTTGAATTCGGTTTTATCTTATGATTCTTATCCGTTGGTTGGTGTGTGTTGGTGTTAGTGTTGGTGTTAGTGAGTTGGTTAGATATTGCCTTTTAGTGTAATATTATTGTGATATGTGATTGTGAAATTTTCTAATTGGCAGCTGGTTCATGATCCTAATAATTAATAATTTAATTAATCAATACATTATAAAAGACAAACAAATTAAATTATGTTAGGCTAAATAACAATTAATAATTTTATAATTAATGAAATAACAATATAACAAATTATAGTTTATAAAAGACAAACAAATTAATAAAACAACTAAACAACAATAATTAATAATTTTATTAATATTTCAAACGAACTTATAGTTTATTGTATAGCTACTTTTGTTCATTTTTTTTCTTTTCATTTTCTTTTTCCTTTTGAGGTTTTTGGGTGTACAAAATGCAAATTTGTTTTGGTTTTAAGAATTTTTTTTTTTTAAAGCACAAACTTCATACCGACCAAATCTTGAATTTCGGCTGGTATTTACTGAAACGTCCCAAAACACTCGAAATAGACTGAAATGACCCGAAATTTTTTCAAAGTAAAATAGGAATACCCTGGACAAAATTCCTGGAGTCGCCACTGCTTGACTGGAAGAACTTCTTTTTTCTCTCAAAATTTTATTTAAACTATAATATAATATATTTAAAGAGGGACATAATGGTAATTGTAGGGGCTGGGTTTGAGCACTTCTACTATTGGATGAGTGGACTCAGGCCCAACTAGCCCAATACAATAAATTTGTAGAGAATGAGTTTAAGAACTAGGCTTTAATAAGGATAACAACGAATAAACATGGTTATAGGTAAACTAAATAACAAGAAAGTGGGCTTTAAGTATGAAATTCTATCCTTGGCGCTTGTTCAGGGAGCTATTTGTTCTTATTATTTCCTCAGTGCTTAGTTACAAAGGTTACAAAGATGATACCAGTTGCTACAGTATTTTCTGCTCGAAAAACCTCCCTCCACTTTTTCTGAAGGATTTCTTACATTATATACCCCTTTCAGTTGATTTTGACCCTCCATTTGTTGATCATGCAGGTCACTTCTTGAGTGCTTGTCCCTTCAGCCGCCGTCCCAAACCTTCTATGAGTTGCAGCAACTAAAGCAGCACTGTTCAGGGGTCATTTCCTCATTAATGCAGCCAGAACGTTAGTTGTGGGCATTTAATGTGGAGGTGACAGTTTCTCCCTGAATTGACCCTCCACCAGGCTCCCATGGCTGACCCACTGTACTTGTCCTTTTTATTGGGATGCTCTACGAGGCTGCCTTTGATGGTGTGCTGCTCTTCCCTTCTATGATTTCGGTTCGCCGAGGACAAGATTGTCCTCGGCGATGCTTTTTGGCAATTCGGACTTTCTTCGTTCGTCCTTAGGCATTTTTTCTTCCTCGGCGTGGGCCTTGAGCTTAGTATAAAGTAGGCCGGGGTGGCCAAATTCTTTGACCCCACAGTAATGGTGATAAAAATAAATTTATCAATTTGTATTCCTTTTTATGTATTTTGATCCCAAACAAGGTTATTTTACTTTCAATTCCTTTAATGTTAAGAGAAATGAAGTCACCTATATATTGACGTGTTTGGGGGCAGTGATTGGTGGCATTTTTTGAAAAATCAAAGGAATTGGTATGATCATCCGTATAGGGAGATTTAAATACCAACCAAAACCCTCATACAAAAAATAAAAGGCCAGCCTTTCAACTTAATTTTTTTTTTAAAGGCAATCTAAAATTAGGGTTGTAAATGAGTTGAGTTTTGAGTTTTGTTGATTAGTGAGCGTTCAAACTTGGCTCGAAAACGAATGTAAGACGTTCAAGCTTGGGTTTAGCTTGAATTAAGCCTATAAATGATGTTCAAGCTTGATCGTCAAAAAGTCTAAAAGTTGGAGCTTAACTTGATTTATTAGTGAAAAATTTGAGCTTGAAATACAACACAAATACCTTTTCAAGCCCATTTCCGGCTTATTATAAAGCCTATTTGGTTTGGACAAGTAATATTCCCAACTCTCAATTACTTAAAATCTTGTTAAGATATGAGTTTAATTTTCAAGTGTATATCAAGTTTATTACCAAGTCCATAAATGAGTATAGACTCAGCTTTTTTTGTATCAAGCCATAATGTTCATGAGCCTGTTCAAGAACAATTTTTTTGTTTTGTTTTTGTTTTTGTTTTTTTGCAGAGTCTTGGCTCGTTTATTAAATAAGCCTAAAACTAAGGCTTAAACTTGGCTTTTGTTTATAAATAACAAACATGAACAAGCTTTTTATTGAGTCCAACTCGATAAAAATGCCAAGCTTTACTTGTTTAACTCAAACCTTCTTTTAAAAAAAAAATTCTGAGACCCTGTTGCTTTTTTTTGTGTGATCATAAATGGTTGTCAACGACTAACCTCCCCTCTCTTTATCATATTTTTCTAAGCTAAGTAAATCGAGAAACCACCTTGACAGTTGACAATGCAATGCTCGACACAAACTCAATAAATATGTAGTTGATGATGTGGTGCGGTTGTTAACATCGAAAAATTGATTAAGTCATTTGAGCCCAAAAAAAAATCTTTTCCAAAATTGGTGGCACATATTGATGAACACCCCTAAACACAAACATCCAAACAAAAAAAAAAGGTAAAATAATATTTTATCCATTTCTATATATTTCATTTTTCAATTAAACCTTCAATTCTTTTCCATTTATTTGTGAATTGCCAAACAAGTTTCTAAAATTTCCAAGTCAAATAGTGTGAGTTTTTTTTTTTTTTTTTTTTTTTGTTTGTTTGTGGATAGAATGTGTGAGTTTGTTGTAGTTGTACAATAGGGACACTAAACATCAATAATTGTTCCTTTTTTATTTTACAGAATGAATACGACAACAAAAGCCAACAGAAACCGATACAAAAAAAAAAAAATGTAATTATTACAACTCAGTCATACAAACAAAAAACGGGGTACACTCATAACTCACAACTAATTAGAAAAAAAAATAATTTTCAAATAGAACAACAAAAAATTAAAAATAATAAGTGATACAAAAAAAGAAAAAAGAAAAAGGAAAAAGAAGATAGAGTATGTCCTAATGTCCTACTTGTAACAAAGAAATTCCACACTTTAATAGCAACTACAACAAATTACTACTTTTGATCCACTTTAAATATTATCAAAACTTAAGTTTCCAATATTTGAAGACCCCATTTAAACAAAAAATATTAATTCTTTAAAAAAATCTAAATACAACGTTATGACTCTTTAAACAATATTAAAAACTAGTCAGCACCTTCTCATTTTTATTTATTTATATTATATTATCATTGTTTTTTCATAGCTATCTTATTTTTAAGAGGGGTTAGGAGGCCTAATTCATAAGAGTTAGATGAGAAATTGAAGAAATGGATGACGATATGCTTTCGTGAAGGATTTGGCTTTCTCTTTTTCTCTCTCACTGTTCACTCACTCGATCACTCACTCACCAACCCCCGTCTCACCCTTCAAGCTCTTTTTTCTGTCATTGACGAGTAAAACCCCGCGTTTTGTTCATTGTCACTGACCAACATTTTGTCCACGTGTCGCAATCTTACCCGTCCAATGCTCCTGATAATCCAACGGTCACGTGCAATTTTCAACTAACCCGTCGGCCAACTCACCAACCACTCAATGTTACATTGCTCTCTCCTATATAAATAAGCACATTTTTGGTGAACCATCTCAGGAATATTTTCGCTCTCACAAAGCTTGAAAATTTCCGCAACACTATTTTTTTCTATTTTTTGTCTCATTGTTTTTCATCCTTAGCCATTTCATGCACTGTTGATCGGTTTTTATCATCTGGGTCATTGAGAAAATTTGACATTAAATTCTCTAAGAGTTTTTAGTGTGTTGTATCCATTTTCTTTCTAGAAAAAAATGGAGTGTTGCAATGGAAATGGTTCATCAGTTAACTCTTGCAAGAGTAGTGACCCATTGAACTGGGGGTTAGCTGCTGAGGGGCTCAAAGGGAGCCACCTTGATGAGGTGAAGCGCATGGTTGATGAGTTTCGTAAGCCAGTGGTTAGGCTAGGGGGTAAGAGCTTGACCATAGCTCAAGTGGCTGCAATTGCTAGCCAAGATGGTGCGATCAAGGTGGAGCTATCTGAGGATGCTCGGGCTGGGGTTAAGGCCAGCAGCGATTGGGTCATGGACAGCATGGACAAAGGCAAGGACAGTTATGGTGTCACCACTGGTTTTGGTGCAACCTCGCATAGGAGGACCAAGCAAGGTGGAGCCCTCCAAAGAGAGCTCATTAGGTAATTTTTTTAAACTATGTAATTGACTATATTTGATTAACTTTTTTCTTTTTCTTTTTCTTTTCTTGTTGTTGTTGAGAATTTAAAGTTCTACCACTTTAATGTCCCTGCTACAAGTAAACGTGACTAAACCAACCACCTATATTTAATTTTCTATACCTTTAGCTAAGATTAAGTTTAGGAAATGGAAATTCAAAAAAAAAAAGTTTAGGAAATGTAAATTTCCACATCTTTCCTTATCTTCTTTTCATTAATGGCGGCATGACTTTAGTGTTTTACATTAAATACAAATTGATTTCGCTAGAAATATGATAATTATACAATACTCTCGAGGTTCTCTCTTTCACATAATTGTAGGTTATACTAATTAAATATAATAGTGGGACCTACAATTCATGTGAGAATGAAAGAATACGCATTTATGGTACTCTAAGATTATTTAATGATTTTTCAAAATATGGTTAGGAAAACCTTATGAAAAGTGATATATATATATATAATTAAAAGATTAGATGAAACTGATTTATTAGATTATTATGAGACGGTTTCATAGTTTTTGGTGTGTGTAGGGGGGCATCAACCTCAAGTCACGCACACACGGAATTGTTTCTTTCTTTCTTTCTTTCTTTCTTTCTTTCTTGTTATAAGTTTTAACGGGCCTTCGAAATGGTGTGGTGTTGTGTGTGCGTCGCATGAAGTCACAAACACACGGAACAGTTCCTTGTTTTTAGTGACTTCTTGCATAAGAAAAATAGTAGTAACACGATAAATGACACAATTATCACAACTCAATTAATGTGTTAAGAGTTATGGACCCACATGAATCTATAACTTTTTCTCCATCACTTACATCTTGTTACGTGAGCAACTTGTGACAAAAGTTGTGTCATTTGTTATGGTTATAACATTTTTAATAAAGACTAATAATAAAATGCGGTAACAACTTTAATTGGTCTAGGTAATTTATAAGAGTAATGCTAAAAAAGAAATTATAATATTTTATTATTTTTCACAATTAATTAAGTTGGTGAGTTTTCATCGGTCTCTATCACAAGAAGAGTACTTGTCATCGTCATTGGTTCATGGTTCATGCTCTGCCACTCACTCTTTGTTGTATTAAATTTTATTTTATTTTATTTTTGCTTCCTTGATAGACAATCTTGCTGCCACTTTTTTTTTTTTTTTTGATAATCCAATCTTGCTGCCACTTACATGATATAGCGTAGACCTGGCATATATAATTATCTTATTATCAAAATTAATAGTGTATCATACTAAAAGCACGACTATAAGTTTTAAATAAATAAAAAAAATCGATATGGTAAACTATTTGATTGACTTAATTTATTCAGAAAGGTTGAATGTTTCTGTCAGATATATTCAAATCTAAGGAAGTTGCCTGATAACATCAATAATATAACTTTAAAAAGTTAATAATGTAAAATATATAGCCGATTGAAATGATTCGATTTCTTATATAAATAAACGAGTTAGTACAAAATTCGAGGTTTGATATTCATTAAAAATGATTACTTGTTCCATGGATACAAAAAATTATTTTTAAATATAGTGACTTCATAAGAAATGATTGAATTTCTTTATGGTTATTAGATTTCATTTTTCAACAAAATGAAATAATCCTTGAGTCTTGACATGTTCAACTCATAAAGAAAGCAAGTGTGTAATTTGGATTTCTTTCTTGGTTTTTTTAAAAATTTTATTTTGCCTCTTTCGTGACCAAACTACCTTGATTTAAAGACAAATAGGTAAATAGAACTTTCGCAATAAATTGACTCAACAATCACATATTCACACTGGTGCTTGTGACTATTATAATGTCTAGAAAAAGGAAGAAGCATGGTCGGTAAGTAGTACTATTGTACGAGTGAACGTGAAGTCTTAGAAGTTAGAATAAAAGAACTTTTGAACCTGTACATAATAAAGAATGATTACAAACCAACTTTTACACCTTGAATTGGGGTGTTAAAATTTTCTTTTGAAATGTGATTTAAATATATTTTTTTAATTATTTTTAAAAAATATAGGAGAAAAGGTCGGTGGGGAAAAAAGTTGAGGCAAATTGAGCCACGTATGTGATAATATATAACTAAATAATGAGTATGACTGATTTTTTATTCAGCAAAAATAAAATATATGCCTGGTTTTTTTTTTTTTTTTTTATAATGAAAATAAGTCCTTATTATGTAGCTTTCAGCTTTATCATATGCACAGCCATCAATACTATGTATAGCCGATATTCTAGGTGTATGGTTGTATTATTGAACCAATCTGAGATGGACAATAAAGCTATCAATCCCATCTGTACCTGAAGTAGTCCAACTGTCTCAACATGAAACGTGAAAATAAATTTGAAACTTTTTTCACTTCAAAAAAGAAAAAAAGAAAAAGAGTTATTAGGGATTTATTTATTTATTGGTGAAAGGGATATGTTAATTGTTTTGAAAGGTTCCACTCCTCGTCTGCCAAAGCCAAACAAATTTATAAATTCCTAGAATTTTTTTTTTTTATTTGGGAAAATGATGTGCCTTTGAAAATTAACTTCTGAATTTCTGATGACAAAGAAACATTAATTAAATATGTCCCTTATCTTGTAATATTCTTCTATACGTGTATTTGAAGTTTAGTTTTCTAACAAGCATAGAATCAGTCTTTCATTTTCTGCTCTCATCCTTATAGCTGTTATGTGCAGGCTTCTTTTAACATATTAGTATGCAAATCTCCAAATTGGACAATTTTTTTTTTTTTTTTTTTTGATTTTGTGGTCCGCACATGATTATTAGTATATATTAATAAGAATGAAATTTAATAAATTGAACTTGACATTTCTTACAAATGATAGTTGAACTAGTTTGGCATTAGAAAATTAAGTCTGCATATGTTGTCAATTCTTGCTGTCCTCATGTGCCCAAGTCAATGCTACTGATAATTAATAACATATTTAGCCAAAAAAAAAAAAAAAAATTTAATAACATAAGCATACTCTTTTAATAAGAGTCTTGGCTGGAGATCCAAGATTCATTCTCATTTACTTTAATAATATTAAGATAAAGTACAGTTGCAAGTTGCAACATGTATTGACTCTTTTTTAGTATTTCCTTAAATTTCACAAAGCCTATGGCCTTACTTTTCTTCCAAATATGGACTGGATAAATAATAGTAATAATAATAATGAAATGATTCTTCACAAGTCATAATGCCACTATGCATAATTTGTATGTTCATGTGCTTATCAATCTTTGCTAACATGTTTTTCATGGAAATTTTGTTGCACACAGATTCTTGAATGCTGGAATCTTTGGCAATGGCACTGAATCATGCCACACATTACCTCACACAGCGACTCGTGCCGCTATGTTGGTGAGGATCAACACCCTCCTCCAAGGTTACTCAGGCATCAGATTTGAAATCATGGAAGCCATCACCAAGTTTCTCAACCACAACATTACTCCATGCTTGCCACTCCGTGGTACCATTTCTGCATCGGGCGACCTGGTTCCTCTATCTTACATTGCTGGGCTTTTAATAGGCAGACCCAATTCCAAGGCTGTTGGGCCTAATGGAGAGTCCCTAGACGCTACCAAGGCCTTTGAATTAGCAGGGATTGATGGTGGGTTTTTTGAATTACAACCCAAAGAGGGTCTAGCACTAGTAAATGGAACTGCAGTTGGGTCTGGCCTAGCTTCCATGGTTCTTTTTGAGGCCAACATACAAGCTGTTTTTGCTGAAGTTTTATCAGCAATTTTTGCCGAAGTGATGCAAGGAAAGCCCGAATTTACAGACCACTTGACACATAAATTGAAGCACCATCCTGGCCAGATTGAGGCAGCAGCTATAATGGAACACATTTTAGATGGAAGTGCTTATATTAAAGCAGCCCAAAAGTTGCATGAGGTTGATCCTCTTCAGAAGCCTAAACAAGATCGTTATGCTCTTAGAACCTCTCCACAATGGCTTGGCCCACAAATTGAGGTTATCAGGACAGCAAACAAGATGATTGAGAGGGAGATTAACTCAGTGAATGATAACCCATTGATTGATGTTGCAAGGAACAAGGCTCTACATGGTGGTAACTTCCAAGGGACCCCAATTGGTGTTTCTATGGATAACACACGTCTAGCCATTGCTTCAGTTGGCAAACTAATGTTTGCTCAATTTTCAGAGCTTGTCAATGACTTTTACAACAATGGATTGCCTTCAAATCTCACAGCAAGCCGCAATCCAAGTTTGGATTATGGTTTCAAAGGTGCAGAAATTGCAATGGCATCTTACTGCTCAGAACTCCAATTCTTAGCCAATCCTGTCACCAACCATGTCCAAAGTGCTGAGCAACATAACCAAGATGTAAACTCTTTGGGGTTGATTTCCTCAAGAAAGACAGCTGAGGCTGTGGACATATTGAAGCTCATGTCAACCACTTTCTTAGTTGCATTGTGCCAAGCAGTTGATTTAAGGCATATGGAGGAGAACTTGAAGAACACTGTCAAGAACACAGTCAGTCAAGTGGCCAAAAGAGTCCTAACCATGGGCTCAAATGGTGAGCTTCACCCATCCAGGTTCTGTGAAAAAGACTTGCTCAAGGTTGTTGACAGAGAGTACGTTTTTGCATACATTGATGACCCCTGCAGTGCAACCTATCCATTAATGCAAAAGCTAAGGCAAGTCCTGGTTGAGCATGCTTTGAACAACGGTGACAAAGAGACCAACTTGAGCACTTCAATTTTCCAAAAGATTGGAGCTTTTGAGGAGGAGCTTAAGACCCTTTTGCCCAAAGAAGTAGAGGGTGCAAGGATAGAAATTGAGAATGGGAAAGCAGCAATTCCTAACCCAATTAAGGAGTGCAGGTCGTACCCACTATACAGGTTTGTGAGAGAAGAACTGGGAACAAGTTTACTAACTGGTGAGAGAATTCGATCACCTGGTGAAGAATTCGATAAGGTATTCTCAGCAATGTGCGCAGGGAAGTTGATTGACCCTTTGCTGGATTGTCTGAAGGAGTGGAATGGTGCTCCTCTTCCTATAAATTAAGATTGCTTTAATTTGTTACATTAAAATTGTTATTGTTTCGATCGGTTTTTTTTTTTTTAATAGCTTATTGCCAATGTATCTGGTATATGTAATATCAAACTGTCTATGCCAGCCGTTTGTTTTTTTGTTATTATATAATAATATTTGTGTGTACCTTTGAGTTCAGTAAAAGTGTACAACAATGGAGAGCTTTAAGCCCTCCAAAAAGCTTCATGAAAAAATGTAATTTGTTTTTTTATTTTTTTATTTCTACTATTAATCTTGGCGTGTGTGCGTGACGTATTAGTTTTCTAATTTCCATGGTGGCACAATGCACATACAATATTTCTTACCATATTTAGAGTAGCATCAATGCCAGAACATCCTCAGTTAAGCCCACAAATCTTGAAATACTTAAATTCTGATCATGTGTTTGCTTTAACAAAGCTTGGATTTTATTCTCCCACTCATTTTTCTCTAAGGCAAAGATATTGAAGAGCTCATAAAGCCTCGGTAATGGAATTCAGGTTTGTAACTTTTTTTTTTTTTTTGAGAACTATCGAGTGTGTTTGAATTTGAGTGATTTGTGAGCATTGGTTGTGAAAGTTTGGTTGAGAGCTGTTATAATCTATATTAATGAATGAATTTTGTTGGTGTTGTTAGACTTGAAGTTTGCCTAACCACATTAAATTTGTATCTCGTGGTGCTTGCCCTTTTATTATTTTGCATGTGTTGCACAAAACTAAACATAACATCCAAAAATTCACACTTTTTTTTTATATAGTTGTAGAAATTAAACAAACCATTTATGTAACAGGAAAATAAAGGATGCAATACAGTGACCAGGTATTCTCATTTCTAATTTGTCCAAAAATCTTTGTGATTCATGATGATCTTGAAGGCAGTGAGTGAGAAATTCTATAGCCAGGTCACATCAAGGCAAACTGGTGAAATACTCAATTATACAACTTCATCTTCCCTGGAGGTTTCTTTTTGGGTTTTTCCAATGAGTTTATGGCCTCTACGGAATCCATCATTTGGATTTTGCTGTTACAACCTGACAGATATCGCATGCTATTGCTTTCAAACTCCAAAGAGCTGTGGAACCAATCAGAGGAATCAATGTGCTTAATTATGTGCCTCTTTGGTGCGGAACTAGGCAGAGGAATATGTTCTTTTTTTTTCCCCACCCTTGAAATGCAATTTGTTACTTACTAAAGTTATTATTGATTTTGACATTTTCAAAGAAGTTTGTCTTTATTTTGCATCGGTTTACATTGCCTTCAAACTAAAATTCACTATGGTGCATTTGGCATTGATTATTTTTGCCAGCTTATTTTACTATTCAGTTTATTTTTATTATTATTTATGGGTTTCACTGCATTTTTTGGTACTATTTATGAGTCTCACTGTACTATTTCAACTAACTTTTACTTTTATTTACAGTACTTTCAGGAAAAAGTTTTCAGTTTCAATTAAATAAGTTGTTCCTAAACGGACACTTAAGTATGCGTTTGGCTCCAGCTTAAAAAGCCAGCTTATTTTACTATTCAACTTATTTTTGCTACTATTCATGGGCTCCACTGCACTTTTTGATACTATTTATGGGTCCTACTGTACTATTTCAGCTAATTTTTACCTTTATTTACAGTACTTTCAGCAAAAAAATTTCAGTTTTAGCAAAATAAGCAGATCCTAAACAGATCCCGCCCTTACACTCTAATTAGTTGGAAAGATGAAAATCTTGCCCAAAAAAAAAAAATCTTGAGGGAATAAAAAAGAAAAAGAAATAAAAGGATAGAAAATAAAGTATTGTTATATCATTATTATTAAAAGTAAAAGGAGGGAAAATGGGGTTCATTTTGAGGTTTTATTTATTTATTTATTTATTAGTGCCATTTTCCTCTTTTCTTCCCAATTTTGACTGAAAAAAAAAAATGGTGGGTCAAACGGAAAATTCCATCTAGCCCATTTCTCTTTCCTCCCTTTTTCACCCCAACTAAACAATTGATCGTTTTTTTTTCTTCTTCCTTTTCCTACCTACTTTTTGCGCATCTCCCTTATCACCTCAAACAAACATGGCATTAAAGTTTTGGGTTTTTTCATTTTGGCAATTTATGTTTGAAAATTTTTATTTTGTACCTTCATGTTTGATTCAATTTTTTGCTTAATCCTTCATGCTTGATTAAGTTTTCTATTTGGATTTCATGAAAATGAAAATTTTGAAACATAAAGAGCTAATATGAAAACAAATAAAATATGAATGTTAAAATGAAAATTTTGAAACATAAAGCGCCAATATGAAAATAATTTCAAATTTTAAGGGCTAAAAATGTACTTTGGTCTTACCTTAATGAACTTTAAAAAAAAATTAAACAAAAAAGAACAGAGAAATTAAACAAAGTTAAAAAAAAATATTGGCAAGATCATTATCAATGGGAAAAAAAAATTCATTTATAGTGAAACCTTGTGATGTGCTTATATTGTTATACACTTGGAACTCTTGCAAGTAGTTGTAAAAGTTTACCATCATGTTAGTGTATATTGCATATATAGCAAACAATCAATAGTTGTAGAAATAGCAATAGGTGTCTCATTAATGGCCAAATTTCAAATAATGACGAAGTTAGATATGGCTCATGCGCTCATCCACTGGCCAAATTCCCAGTGTGGATGGGCTCATGCTCTGTCCAATATTAATGTTACATTTACAATCACAAACAAATAATGACGAAGTTAGATATGGCTCATGCGTTCATCCACTGGCCAAATTCCCAGCGTGGATGGCTCATGCTCTGTCCAATATTGATGTGACATTTACATTAACAAACTAAAATCGTATTATATTATGTTACTATTAGACTGCTCACATTCAAAATAGGAAAGGTTAGGCATTTGTTATCTGAGTTTCTTAATGGCAAATACATTTTGTTTTCTTTAAAAAAAAAATTTATGTGAAAAATACGGGTTAATCTAATCCGACCCGCAGTCTAATTGACCTGACTCGTTTCTAACCCGCTTAAAATAACTCATTTTTTACCTAAACTTGTTTTGACCTGCAACCCGTTTTGACCCGCCTATTTGCCACGTTTACTAACACCTTTCCACTTTGTAACCTAATTCCCAAACCAAGATCTTGGGTTTTATATATGGTGCTTAATCCAATGCTTGTAATTTCTTTAGATTGTAACTAGAACCAAAGTCTTGTACTTTCTTTAGACGGTAATTAGGACACAAAGCGACATAATTGCTATCAAATGTCACTTTCATGCAATATTTAATGAAAATTTCAATTGCTTAGTTTGCATTTTAGTTTTTCTCATTTTTTTTTAAAATTAAAAATAAGTGCTGACATCACAAATATTTCCCCCAAAGAGATTCCACGAGTCTCTTTGGAAAGCAACCAGTTTTTTCTCAATCTCTCGCATGTTTTTATTTTTTATTTGATGAAAGTCTCTCAAATGTTTAAAACAAAACATGACATCATTCTTGATATTATCTAACATCACAACTCATAGAAAAGATATAAGAAAAAGATTATATATATATATATATGTATGTATGTATATATATAGACACACACACAAGATGTCAAGAAAGAGCTGTGATTTGATTTCCGCTCCATGTTGGATATGCTCTGAGGCTACTGGGTCATTTCATTTCATAATCATCTTTAACATCCACTTAGATTCCGACTGTCTTAGATAATCCTCACAGTTTATCAAAGGTAATTGGGCCGAACATAAACAAGGAAAATAGATTTGGCCCACTGAAATGCAAGTGTACAAGGCCTTCACTCTAATAATTTTTCCGTTTGAATCCAGCTAAAAACTTGAAAATTAAAAACTGAAAATACTATAACAAAATAATTTTTAAATATATAAATAGTACCGTGAGACTCATTTTTAATGAAAAAGTTGTTGAAAAGTGAGGTTTGTGGGTCTTGTGAACAGTACACGGGACCCACTAGTATATACTGTTCACGTAAAAAAGTCAACCATCATGGTCCAAAAAAAAAAAAAAAAAAAAAAAGAGGAAACGCAGAAACAAAACGCGCTGCCTTTTCAGCTATCCAAACCGCACCTAAATCCTAACATTGAAACAAAGGCTATTTTCTCTCCAAGCTGTGAAGTATGGGAAATTTATTTATTTATTTATAAATCTTTTTATATGCAAGTCCAAATTCCTTTTTGTCTCTTGTTTCTTTTCTTAATACATGTGTACAGTCAAACAGTAATATATTATAAAATTATGTACAATTACTATTTCTTAAAAAAAGAAAAACACTGCTTTCAAAAAGAAAAAAAGAAAAAAAAAACACACACACAATACTGTAAAATAATCTGAGGCAAAAAAAAAAGAAAGATAATAAACATAAAAATATAACCACAAAGTCAATTTATTCAGGGGGAAAAGAAAAGGAATACAACCACAAAGATTCAAGAAAAATATATATACAACCATATAGCTCATTCTATCACCATGGATTAGGAGTAATCCAAAAAGGTGGTGGATCAAACTTCTCCAAATCATAATTGTAAAATGGCCTAATCTCTTCATCATCTAAATTGAACAATCCAAAATCATGGCCACCATACAAGTAGTCCACGTCCACGTCCACGTCCATCTCAGACCATCGATCATCCGTGAAATAAATTGAATTTGATATGCACTTTGAAAAATCATGACTGGACAATGAGATCGACTGATTCCTGCCCAAAAACACAATTTGATCCTTCAAAGACTCCACCTTTTCCAACGTTTTCTTACTCAAATCTAACTTGTAGACACAAAACAACTTTGTATGATATGGACAAACCAAATGTTGTGTGTCACTGGAACTGAGCAAGTAAGATTCATCAACAACATCTCCTTCTGCATTTACAAAATTTCCAATGGTGCGTTGGATGATCAAGAAGTCACTTGATGTCTTCACCAAATACAACTGAGTTGAAACTTTGTCTCTAGGAAGTTTACTATCAACATGTTTCAGTGGTGTTGTTGAAGGTTCAATGCTCAAAATTTTCGTTGGAAAAGCACTCTGAAACTCCCACACTTCCACTGAACAATTGTATCTTAATGCGTAAAGCCGATTATCATGGCATATAATGTCATAGTAGCCTCGATTTTCACCCACAAAGTTGGTCCATGTTGTGTCTCCTTGCTTACAGAATGCAAGGCTTGAGAGAGTGCCATAAATCATCACCACCGCCCCAAAGTTGTTGGAATGTGATGGGTCTGCAAACAAGATAGCTTTGCTGATAAAATCCTTCTTAAATTGGGCAAATTTGGACCTATCAATTGGGTTGAAGAATTCAACAGGAATCAATGGGAGTTGAATGTGAACTCTGGAGAAGGGATTAAAGAGAACTGGGTTGGCTTCATCATCCAACATTACTAGCTAGCCTTGACAAGAACCCACACACCGAACATCATCACCAAAAGCCTCAAACACATCCTTCATCTTGTAAACCTTCTTTTCTACGAGATTAAAGAAGTGGCATGTTGTAAAGTCGCCTTCTTGGTCGCTAGGAAGCATGAGTCAAGGAGTACTTTGAATGAAATGAGATTCTGCTTGTGATTGTGTAGCCGCGGATCTCCAGGAAGAACACACAGCTTTGCAGTGAATAGTGTCAACAAAGGGAACCTTTCTTAGGATGAGTCCTAAGAGTTCAGGGGGGAGGTCTGACCATGAACATACTAATGAGCACTTTGCTTCAGTTTCAGCCTTCGATGCTTTGCTTGAAATTTTCCTTCTTTTTCTAAACCTCTCACCCAAAATTTTTCTTCTTTTTCTAAAGTTCTCGCCCATGATTGATTTTGTGTTCTATCGACTAAGGATTTCCTATCTGGAGTTTTGCTTTTAATTTGTACTCAAGACTGACTTATTTATAATCGATAACACTACTGAGCACTGACTTTGTTTTTGGTGTTTTGATACGCCGACTTTGATTAAAAAATTCTAAGTGGGAAGTATTTTTTTTTTTTTAACCAGTCTTTCCTAATCCTTTTAGGACTAGGATTGTGACTAATTTACTACTCGTTCTAGGACTAGGAGTAGTATTACTTCTCCTTTTAGCAATAGGAGAAGATGTAGATAGCTTTTTCCGAACCAAAACCTTTGCTTTTCAATTCAATTCAGCTTTATCTCTCTCTCAATTTTTGTTTTACTACTGGAAATCTCTTTGTCAATAAATTGAAATTGCAAGTGGGTCTCGAATATTTTTTGCAAATTATGTTAGATATATTTATGATTAAGTAGGAGAAATGGGTTCTTTTTGGATAGAATATAATTAAATTGTTAGTATTTTGATGGGTTGGAATTATTTATTTATTTATTGAGTTTAATCTGAAATTTAATGGGTCTTAAACAAATTGTGTTAGGTTTTGTTTAGATGATACATGTGTTCTAGTCCTCTTATGTAGCATCTTTGGCTTATTGATAGTGACTGTAATGTCTTGGGATGAAGCTATTTAGGAAGAATGGCTGATGTTTGTAGCTATATATAAATATATATATATTTATATATATATTTATATTTATATATATATATTAATAGGTAAAGTTTAGAGAAAGTTCAGTTAGAATTTGAAATTAGAATACAATTTTGTGCCATGTATCTAAATTTATGTAGGGATCACACCATAATTATCCACTTAAGTTTTTTAATCTTTGTACCAAATGAATTAATGAGTGCAAAATACTAAGAATCTAATATTTCTATATAGGCAAGGGTGAGGATGGAGAGCACGTTTAGGTCAAGAGAAGAAGACGGTGAGCTTCAACGTAGTACCAAGAAGGTCAAAGAGAATCATAGCATGGGTGCACCTTGCTACGACGCCACTTCTCTCCCTCAGAAAGAGAATAGCTCATACAAGGAAAAGCTGGTCGGTGAGATTCCTGGGGCCTTTGAACAAGCTTTTGACTTTGGCCTTAACATGGAGACTGAAGCCGAGTTTGACGACGAGTTTGCTAACCTGCCAACAGGCAAGAAGGCGGTGAAGTTCTCTGAGGACATGAAAGCGAAGATTAGGGCTCCTTGGGTGAATGCACTCATTGTGAAAGTGTTTGGGAAGACCGTGGGGTATCACTTCTTGTACTCATGTATATTAAACCTTTGGAAACCAACGGGGAAGATAGTTTGTGTTGGCTTGGGAAGTGATTTTTTCCTTATAAAGTTCCAAGCAAAGGAAGACCATAACAGGGCTCTTAGAGAAGGTCCATGGTTTATCGGTAGGCACTACCTATCCATCTGACGTTGGGAGCCTAACTTTAAGCCGTCTACAGCTAGTTTGTTATTTGTGGCAGTTTGGGTGAGGCTGCCCAAGTTACTTATAGAATATTATGAGCCCTTAGCTTTAAGGGAGATTGGGGAAGCGATTGGCCTAGTGCTAAGAATTGATACTCATACGGCGGCTGAATCCCGAGATAGATTTGCTAGACTTTACGTTCAGGTAAATTTCAACGAGCCGATCACTAAACTCTTGAAGATGGGGGGGGGATTGACCAACCGGTTTAGTATGAGGGAATTACCTCCCTGTGCTTCGCATGTGGACGTGTGGGTCACAAGGCGAAGCATTGTCATTACAAAGTTAGAACTCCAGTGAGAGATGGAGGGGACTGTGAAGCAGGAAAGAACGACACAGGAAAAAGCCAAGAGGAGCCGAGACAAACCTCGTCAGAGGCAACGAAGGATGCCTTCGGGCCGTGAGTCCTTGTTTCACGAAAAAAGCAACCCAACAAGAAGGTGTTGAAAGACCATGCTCAACATTCCTCTTTAAGGCCTTCTGACCAAAGTCCAAGGAGTTTGTCTGCTCCTAGCATGTCCAAGTCGGCGTTGGGCTTAGACACAGCTGGGGAGGGCAGTAGCTTAGGAAAGTGAAAGCCCAAAAAGCCCACAGATAGAAGCTCAAGTAGAGATGAGTGTGTAGGGGAGCCCATTCCCTTAGTCAAACCCATGCACATGATGCCTCCAGAGGGTGCAAAGGCCCTCGGTCCAGGTTTAAAGCCGAATTTAAAGGCTTGAGAACCTGTGAGTAAGAAAGGAAAAAACAAAAAGATTTCACCCATTTGGAAAGAAGTGGTGGTTAATCCTTTTGGTCCCACACCCGAGGAAGGCATTAAGTTGAACTCTTTAGACAATCCAGACTTTCGTTTGGCAGAAGTCAGAGAATTTAAAGCAGAGGGCTCCATGTCTCCTTCAGTGAAGCTTGCTAGCCATAGTACTGTTAATGAAAATCAAGGAATGAGCAGCAAGGTGAACCGGTCGGTGCATGAGATGGAGATGCAGATGAGGGAAGGGGAGGAGAAAATGGGCATAGAGACAAACTTAGATCCAAACCTGCCAAGACCTCCTTTAATGGTGACCCCAAACCATCTAATCCAAGATGAAGGATCACGATTATGTGTTAAGGAAGCTTCGGAGAGTACTGCTAAATGTATCCTGAAAAGAATAGACCCATCGCTTCGTCAAGGGAAGCTGGGGCACGATGATGAGGTTGATCGAACTTGCCAGGAGGGCCCTTGTGATGGCAATCAGATGGCAATTGTAACACTAGTGGATGACATGCAGTTGGAAGAAGGAGGTGATGTGCCTAGCTCCTCCTGATTTTCTACTCTTCTCCTTTATTTTCCTTGTTACCATGAATTTAATTATCTGGAATTGTAAGGGTTCTCTTAACCCCAAATTTTGCAATAATGTTATTGATTTAGTTCGTATTCATTCCCCGGCGATTTTAATTCTAACTGAAACTAAATCTTATAGTGAAAGGGTGGAAAGAATTGTTAATAAGCTTCCGTTTGATAGGGCAATTTTTGCCAATACTATTGGCCTGATTAGTGGTTTATGGTTGCTCTAGCACTCCTCTCAGGTGGAAGTAATTGAGCTCTCATTAACAGAGCAGGAAATTCACGCGGTGGTTACCCTAACCTATTCCAAATCTACTTGGTTATTATCTGTCGTCTATGCCAGCCCAAGGTTTGCAGAAATATGCCTCCTCTGGGAAAATCTTACTGCAGTCTCTAGACTCCACTCTCTTCCTTAGGTGATTGCTGGGGACTTCAATGAGGTCCTTATGGGTGAGGATAAATTCGGGGGGCGGTTTGTTAACATCAATAGAGCTCTTCTCTTCCAGGAGTGCTTAGATACCTATAGGATGATTGATATTGGTTATTTTGGAGCCTGGTTCACTTATTCCAACCATCGGCCCTTAAATCATCTGATCCAAGAAAGGATAGAACGAGTGTTTGTTAATGTGGAATGGAATATCCTTTTTCCTGATGCCTCGGTCCAACACCTCGAAAGGGCGCATTCCGATCATTGCCCTGTTTTGCTTTGCTTGGATAAGAATCATGATGTTAAACTTCCTCGGCCTTTTAGATTTCAACCTATGTGTCTATCCCATCCTACATTTCCAAGTATCGTCAGAGAAGCTTGGTTCGACCTGACTGGTCTGTTTAGTGTAATTGCCATATTTGTGGAAAAGGCGAAAATCTGGAATAAGAATATCTTTGGGAATCTTTTCCATCGGAAGACGAGATTGCTTGCAAGGCTCCGGGTATCCAAGTAGCCCTCTCCACTCGTCCTAACAACTTTCTGGTGGAATTAGAAAGGCAGCTAAGATATGAATTTCATGACATTTCCAAACTTGAAGAAGAGTTTTAGGCTATGAAATCCCGAATTACGTGGCTGGTAGAAGGGGATAGAAATACTGGATTTTATCATACGTCGACTCTGGTTTGAAGAAGGAGAAACCAAATCTCCTGTCTGAAGGATCGGTCAGGCAATTGGATTCAGAGAGATAGAGAAATTGCTGAGTTCATTAGGAATGGGTATGCTGAACTATTTCTTATAACCATAGCTATTCCATCCTATCTAATTGAAATCCTCCTTGTTGGCATAATTATTTAAATGAGAAGGAGACAGCAAAGATGATTCGCCCAGTTTCTGATGAGGATATTAAAGCTGGCCTCTGGTCTCTTAAGGCTTTTAAAGCCCCAAGCCTTGATGGTCTCCATGCGGGTATTTTTTCAGTGATTTTGGCTTTTGGTGGGTGACTCTGTGAGAGAGGAAGTGAAGGGCATATTCTCTTCAGGTATGATTCCAGAGTACCTCAACCAAACTATCATCACGTTGGTTCCTAAATATAAAAATCCAAATTCCTTCAATCATTATCGACCGATCAGCTTGTGTAACACGGTGTATAAGGTCGTTTCAAAGATCATTGTTGGAAGACTTAAACCCCTGCTGCTTGGGTTGGTCTCTCCTTGTCAAACTGCTTTTGTTCCGAGCTGCAAAGGAATCGATAATGCCATAATAGTGCAAGAGATTATCCACTCTATGTCTAAGAAAAAGGGAGGAATGGGTGGATGGCGGTTAAGATAGATTTGGAGAAAGATTATGATAGGCTTGAGTGGAGCTTTATTTGAGATACTCTCTCTCTCTTTCGATTCCCAAGTCACTTGATTAAGTTGATTATGAGTTGCGTATCCTTTTCATTTATTTCCATTCTCTTTAATGGGGGCGCCTTAGATCCTTTCCTTCTGTCCAGAGGCATTAGGCAAGGGGATTCTCTCTCCCCGTACCTCTTCATCTTGTGTATGGAAGTTTTGGGAGCTTTTATATCAGAGAAATGCAATTCAAAATGTTAGGATCCTATTAAGGCATCTTGTGGTTTCCCATTTGTTCTTTGCAGACGACCTTGTTTTGTTTGCGAAAGCAGATCAAAAAAATTGTGTGGCTGTTAGGGATGTGCTTGATTCTTTCTGCAGTATTTCCGGTCAGAAGGTAAGTCTCAGGTTTACTTTTCTCCAAATGTCTTAGCTGATGCGAGGGCCGAGATGTGTGATATTCTGGGATTTCACTCAACCCCTTCTCTTGGAAACTACTTGGGAATTCCAATTAAACATTCGGCAGGGACTCAAGACTTTGGCTATATTATTGAGCGAGTCTAGAGCAAACTAGCAGGGTGGAAATCTAATTTACTTTCCTTTGCCGGAAGACTCATTCTTACTCAAGCAGTGACCACCACCATTCTGAATTATGCTATGCAATGCGCAGCACTTCTGGCAAAGATTTTAAGTAGCATTGACAGGTTGCGCCGTAACTTTTTGTGGGGTTCCTTGGAAAGCAAATAAAAAAAAAAAAAAAAAAAAAAAGAGGGAGGCTGGGTATTCAAGCAGCAAGGGAAAAAAATATCACAAACCTAGCCAAGTTGAACTAGCGCCTTCAAGCAGAACCATCCTCCTTATGGGCCAAAGTCCTTACTCAAAAGTATCGATCTCTTAGGAGAGTATCTAATTTGAGCCGTATTAGAGGAACTTGTTCTTCTATCTGGGCTACCATCAGCAAAGGTGAATCAGTTTTTCAAAAAGGGATGAAATGGATTGTTGGCAAGAATAGTCAATTATCTCTTTGGTTTGATAAGTGGTTGGACAGAGGGCCTCTTTGAAGCTTGATTGCAGGGCCTCTTAATAGGGGGGAGGAAGGTATGATGTTGAAGGATGTGGCTAATTTCTCAGGTTGGAATTGGCAGGCCTGCTCCTTTGTGTTTCTCGAAAGGTTAATGTTGGAAATGAAAGCCACCCCTGTTTCTTTCTTTGCCCGAAATTCTGACCGCATCACATGGTCTTCTTCCCCAAGTGGTAATTTTGAAATGAAGGAAGCTTACAAGTTGGCTAGAATGGAGGTGGATGGTAATTGTAATGATAGTTTTTATGGAGAGTGGATTTGGAGGGTGTCAACTATCCCCAAAATCAAGTGCTTTTTATGGCAATGCTACCATAAAAGCATCCCGGTAAGCTCCTTACTTGCAGCCAGGGGAATGGATATCCCAACCGTTTGTCGGCTTTGCAATACAGGTACAGAAACAATCCTACATGTGCTTAGAGATTGCCAAGTAGCCCGAGACCTTTGGAATGCCTTATCTCCACCCCTCCATGCTATTTCCTTTTTTGGTCTGCAGCTCACTGACTGGCTTCAGCTAAATTGTTGTAGCACCAAAACTATGGCCATTTCGGGAGTTTCCTGGGGTATGCTTTTTGCTTTTGGAATATGGACCTTATGGACCCATCGGAATGATGTTTTGTTTCGGAATGAAAGAAGCCAACGGGACTTAAAGCAAGAAGTTTTAGCTAAAGCAAATGAGTTTGCTTATTTCGGCATTAATAGAAAGCTAACCATTAATTGTTGGATAATTAGAGTGAGCTGGCTTAAGCCTCCTATGAATTGGTACAAGCTTAATTCAGATGGTTCGTTGCTTGGAAATCCCGGACGAGCTAGTGGTGGAGGCCTAATCCGAAACGACAAAGGGGAATGGATTAGAGGTTATGTGAGGGCTGTTGGGCACACAACCAGTGTAGTAGCAGAGCTTTGGGTGCTAAGAGATGGAATCAGGTTATGCATTTCCCTTAAACTCCCCGCTGTGATTCTTGAACTTGATGCCAAGTTTATTGTGGATTTGTTGCAAAGCTTATTGTGGATTTGTTGCAAAAGGAAGATTGTAGTCAAAATAGCATAGATGCCTTAGTGAGTGACTGTAAGTCAGGTCTGAGAGAAATTCCGTTGGTTCAAATTCACCATTGTTATCGTGAGGCAAATAAATGTGCTGATGCGCTTGCTAGGCGAGGGGCTTTACTCCCACAAGATTTTGTTGTTTTCTTAGACCCCCCGGCGGATGTCACTCTTTTACTTAGTCTGGACTCTACTGGGATGGTTTATGAACGCTCTGTAACTGCTGTTTAGTTTTAATACATTTCCCTTTCTACCAAAATTTTTTTTTTTTCTATATTTATATATTAATAGGTAATGTTCAGAGAAAGTTCAATTAGAATCCAATTTAAATTTATGTAGGGATCATGCCATCATTATCTATTTAAGTTTTTTAATCTTTGTGCTAAGTGAGTTAATGAGTGCAAAATACTAAGAATCTAATATTAATGAACTATAAAAAAAAAAAAAAAAAAAAAACTAATCACATATACTCAATACAAATCATCAAACAACAAAGATAACCACACATTCTATCTTATTAAAAATTAGAAAAAAAAAATGATCATAAGTAGTATTAAATTTGGGTAAGAATTGTAATATATGACTAATTGCGTTTACTTTAAAAAAAAAATTGACTAATTATTTATATTTTTATGATAGAAATTGTGTTTAAGTTTAAATGTATCCATACATATGCACGTGTTACATGTTATTTTTGTTATAAATAATTTGACTAATTATATATATTTTATAATAAAAATTGTGTTTAATTTTAAATGCATTCATTCCGATGCGTTTGCATGGGTTACATACTAGTAAGAATAGAGGATGTCAACAACATAATTTTCAACCACTATCAGCACTTTAATTTTCAATAGGATAGAAAGTGCTCTTTCAACTGTATAATATTATAGTGGATTCAGACTAGAATTTAAGAGCATATAAATTCAAAGTAAAATTTAGGAATATACTAAATATCATGTATGTCTAATGTCTGTGTTACTTTGTAACTGTTATTTCAGATCCATAAATTTATTAATCAATTTCTGCCAGTCAAATTTGCAGGAACACTAACATGGGTTGTAAAGAATTGTTGAATGGATCAGATTTAGATTGGTTTACTTTCCATTTTTTCGTGTGTGCTTTCCTTTTTTGATTGATAAAATTATGCATGCACTTAGTGGGTTTTAAACCCATGACCTTACCCACCCTTTTTGTGTGTTTTTCTAAGATTAATGTGTGACATAATACATGATACAAGTGAAAATTTATGTGGAAGTATTCAAATAAAATAACAGAATTAGTCCTATAGCAGTCATGTATGGTGCTGCTGGTTTAATTTGACAGTGTATGTCCTGTCCTTGTATGGGTTTCCTAATCTTGTTTATCACACACAGTATCATGTGATTGAAAAAGGCTTCACAGTAGCATCTTGTTGCTCTTAAGGGGGTTAGCTATTTGTGTTGGTCTAGTTGTTTGCTTCTAACTTCTTGTTGTACAGAAACCTACTTGTACATTTGTATTTTGGGTAAATCAGGAATTTGTTGCTTTTCACCAGTTTTACTTTTACCTGAGTGTTATAGATGAAATGCAGTGGCTTTACTTTTCTGAAAATAAAATTTTGACTACTTTTTAGCATAATGACTATTATTTATGACATTTTCATACTCAAGATCACTTAATTGAAACTAGCCTCATCACACGCACGTGCGATGAAGCTTTTTTTTTTGGTCTAGTGTCATAATTTTCCTTTAAAAAAAATAAAAATGGATAAGTTTGTTTTGAAGACATGGATTAGTAGGAGAGTGTCTTATTTTGTAGGTATTTTAAGTGGAGTTGGAGATATATTTTTACTGGGTTATTCTCAAGTTTTTTTTTTTTCCTGTTAAACGTAAGGTTTAGGAGTATTTTTGAACCACATAAAAGTCCAGTTCAAAAAGAGGAATCTTCTTATAAATATCACTTCATTGAAATGAAATAGAAGAATACTTGCATCATATTACAATATTAGAATAATCAAGTAGCATTATCACTTTTTGTTGTAACATATGGTTTCTACTTTATGTAATTGCCTAATTGATACAAGAGGAAACCGTTTGGAAAATTGAGTTTGTATATTATTGAATTAATGATCATATTTGTATTCCACTACTTGGAACAAATTTTTAATACCCTTCCATGTCTAATGTCTTCAAGCTTTTCAAGTCTCCTAGGTCCATTTACACGTATCCAAAATTCATGTAGTAGCCTAAAATATTATTGGTTCTGCAAACCTTATTAAATATAATAATAATAGTATGCTGATATTAGATGTAGTGACCAGGAGAAACTCCTACAAGACAATTTCCTGTAAATCAAACTGGTGGTTAGAAACCCACTTCTTAGCAAGGTAACTTTTTTGACCCATTTAAATTAAGATCAACTTCACCATTTCAATGTTTTGCCACTCACATCATTGTCTATCTTCAATTGGGATGAAATTTGCAACTTCTCAGAATCTGAAATTGAATCTCGCTTAAAAATTTTCACTAATGATTAAGGAAATCTGATAATGAGTAGGTCTCAGTAGATCAATTTACTTGCCAATTTCGCGTATCCTAAGATTGACTTTCAAGAATTTCACTTTTAAATAGTTCCATACATTGTATATCAAAGAGTTATAAACTAGTGCACTAAAAAAGTGTACTAAGTTGTATATCAAAGAGTTATAAACTACTGTACATCGTATATCAAAGAGTTACAAACTATGGGAAATGTTAACTAATGCCCTTAGAGTATTAGCATCTGGTTTCTACAAAATATTTAATTTTACCATCTCAAAAGTTACTTTATCTATTATACCATGCTATTTTACAACACACCTAACATCCTAACTGTTATATTCCTATAGAAGACATTAAATTAATATATTTACACAATAAAATATACAACCCAAAACAATAAAAAACAGTATTTTAATTTTGTGGTGAGTCAGGGAGAGAGAGAAAGAGGAAGATGCTTTTGAGGTGAATGAATAAAAACATTATTCTAATTTTGCAAGTGAGCTACATCACCATCATAAATTTTGGATAGTACTATAGCATAGTTGCAAATTTTTTTATACTTACAAAACTGGGTAATGGGCTTTTTTTTGCACTTTGATGCTAAAATATAGCATATTATATGCAAAATCGAGTTTTATAAACTACTTTTAGAAACATTTTATTGGGAAAATAATAAAATAATAAATATTGTTAATAATTTTTTATATTTTCTATAAAAGTAATGTCAAAATTTTCCTATTATAATTTATTAACAATTGTCTTAAAGTCATTTGTTAATATGACCCATGATCTATATAAGTTTACTAAGTTATAAACTATCGTACTAAATAAGTTGGAACTTATCAACAACTTCAAGCTAAGGCATACAAAAGATGGCGTCATCATAGTTGGTGGGGTTGGTGACTTTGTATTTTTTTGACATCTCACTCACCTCGAAGTTTATTTTTGATTTATTTTTTTAAGTTATTTAATTAATTTATTTTTTTTGCTGAATTTAAGTTAAAATTTGTTAAGTGTATACTACCTTATCCCTGTTATATCTTCTACCTCTATTGGAAAATGGAAAAAAACACTGTAGTGTTATCAATTTTTTTTTTAATGGGAATCAAACTTTTTTTTTAATTAGTAAAATATTAATGATTATAAAAAAATTGCAGACATAGGACATTCTTTCATAGAATACCCCCTCTTCTTTATTAATGTTTTAAAAAATATATATAAATTTCAAAATATTTTAAATCTATAATATCCATTTATGATAATTTTTTTTTATCTTTTAATATAAAATTTTTAGTTCTCTATCTTTCAATAAATAAATAAAAAACAACAATTGAGCTTCTTTCTTTTCTTTTTTATTTTTATTTTTGAGAGAATACAAATTACAAACTACAAAGTACACATGTAATGTAAGAAAAGATTGTGAAAGAGTCCGGTGGGGGTTGGTGACTGGGGCGACATGACATCTCACCTCCAAACTTCTTTATATATACCCAAGTCAAAACCTAACCTTAATAGCTCCTTTCATTTTTCAATCTCATACTATCTATCATCCACATCTCTCTCTCTGTTTTTTCTCGTTCAATCTCAAATCTAGTTCAATGGCGTCCGAGGGAATCCTGTTGGGTATGGGGAACCCCCTTCTTGACATCTCAGCTGTGGTGGACGAGCAGTTCTTGAAAAAGTGAGTCTCTTTTATCTTGTTTTTCTCTACACTCTCTGTTTGGTTGCCCAGAAAAAAAAAAAAAAAGCTGGAATGTTTGATAAAAATGAAACCTTTATGACATATATTGATGTTTGGAATGTTAACAGTGTTTTGGTGTACTTTCTGTGCTTGTTAATGGGTAATTGTTTGTTTGCTTGTACTATTCTGGTGAATCTCATGTATTGCTTGCACTTCTGTTTTTATTGGTATATGTAGGTTTATGGGGGTGGGGTGGCATAGATCTGAATACCCTTTTTCTGGATTTGGTTGCAGTGATAGATCTATACATTTTCTTTGATGCTAAATGTGATTTGGTTTGTTGGGTTGCCCAATAATGTGGATGATACTGATTGTCATTATATTAGTTCCCCAAATATGAAATTAATTGAAAATCAACCTAATAAGAATCACGCTAAGATTTTTATTTCCTGGATTTGACAGTGTACACTGTACCACTTCATTTAAAATTTTAAAAATTTGATACTTTTTAAAAAAAAAAATGATGTGATATGGGATATACCTTTAGATTTGTAATATTTAATCAAAACCATTATATGAATTCATTCAAATGGAGAAGATCCTTTTCCCATTTTGAAAGCTGACTGGTAATTGAATCTGTTTCACTATAATGAGTTCCCAAGCAAGGATCTGCTTTTTGATATCTTCCTTTAGTGAATAGTGCATATAACTTGCATTGAAGTAAATTTCATATGAGATGCTAGATGGTGATGTTGCATTTTATCAGGCATTAATTATTAGTATTATTTTTTAAAAATTTACATAATTGATGATAGAGGAGAAGAGTTATTCAAAATGATTTGTTAAAAGTGTGCCTTGAAGTAGTATATCAAATGCGTTTTCATGGAGATCTTTTGGAATTGTGTCCTTCCACTATAGCTGAGATGCTTTTCTAACCCTTTTTGTCATTTTCTCATTCCCTCTTGATTGGAGGACCAATGATCAAATGGTTGTGTTGTACCAATTTAAATATGAGCCTATTTTCCATATATAGGCATATGAATGGTTTTTCTTAACCTTCATATTTTAATCCTATTTTGTTTGCGGGTCTTTTTCTTTTTGTGTGTCCCATTTGTATATGACCTGTGTTCAAGAATTACATCTCTTCTTTGTGATCTTAAATATAATTAATTTTCAAAAGGAAATGAAAAAGAAAAGATTTTTAGTCTGTTGCAATCTTATAAAAAGGTAATGTGCCTATATGACCAGGCATGATATAAGATATACAAGTCATTTTTTTGAAGATTGTTTATGCTTGAATGGCTTGTTTGGAGGTTAAATGTCTTTAAAAAATAATTTATGTCTGGGTTTTTAAGCTTATATTCTTCAAAGCTAACTAACCAAGTTCAGTAAATGAAATTGTAGATTTTGGCATTTTTGTTGAGCACTTTTGTTTTATTCAATGTTTTGCTTGTGTATGAAAATGTTATCTATTGTGGTTCTATTTTGTCATTGGAACATTTGATTGATTTATTTGTTAACAGATACGACATCAAGTTGAACAATGCTATTCTTGCGGAGGACAAGCATTTGCCCATGTAAGTTTCTCTCTTTTTCTTTTTCTGTTACTAGATTTGTCTTTGATTTACTTATCTTGGTCACATTTTATAAAAATTAGAATCTGCTCTGCCCTGTTTTGTCCCTGATATTTGAGTACTAATCCATAAATATTTTTTTCTTGATAAATTTTTTCTTAAAAAAGGAGTGCATTTTTACATGGAGTTATTTTCACCGTTTTCAATGCATATTATTTAAATTTCTTTGATACGTTAATTTTTTTTCTGGATTTGCTACTAGATTAACTGCATTATGCTGAGTTTTTTTTTTTCCCCCCTAAAGGTATGATGAATTGGCATCTAAGCAGAATGTGGAGTACATTGCTGGAGGTAATGTGTTTATTTCTTTGACATGAATGCCTAATGATACTGTTGCTAATATGTCTTTATGAAAGATACCTATTTTTAATTTTATTATTATCTGTCTTGCAATGAGTAACGAGTTCCACATATTGTGTCACTTTAGGTGCTACACAGAATTCAATCAAAGTTGCCCAGGTCTGCTTTCATATTTCTAAGATAAAATTATTCATTTTTTTAATCTAAATTTTTATGAAATAGAATTGATAGGTTCTCCCTACCCTGCTTTCTTTTTTTGTCTCTCCCAGTGGATGCTCCAAATTCCTGGTGCGACTGGTTACATTGGCTCCATTGGAAAGGACAAGTTTGGAGAGGAGATGAAAAAAAATTCAAAATCAGCGGGTGTTAACGTGAGTTTCTCTTCATCTTAGACTTAGCCCTCCCTGCTACATCTTCACTTTCTTCCTCATGTTAAGACGATTATCAAAATTGTAATCAGGTACATTATTACGAGGATGAATCTACACCAACTGGAACATGTGCTGTTTGTGTGGTTGGTGGTGAGAGGTCAGTTCTATGTCATGTCTGCATTTAATCTCTTTTTCAAGCTCAGTTCTATAGGGATTGCTTTGGTTGCTCAGTTTCATAATCATTTACATGTTGAATTGGTTGAGTTTGGTAGGTTGTGTTTCTTGGAGAGATTATTTTGGTGCTTTCACTTGCATAAATGAAGAAAATAGTTTGTAATTATATTTAGATAATGCATATGCCAGGATATAGTCTACATGATTGGCCCATGTCCTACTCCCAAAGTTTCCAACTCATGGCTCCCATTATTATGCTCAAATCTGCCATAGAATGTTAAAATCAAAAGGCATCCAATTGTCATCTATTTGTTATTAATGAATATACATGTGCAGGTCACTTATTGCTAACTTGTCAGCCGCAAATTGTTACAAATCTGACCACTTGAAGCAACCAGAAAATTGGTCACTAGGTACTATGCTTCCTTGTCTCTTAAGTTTTGAAATCTTTGCTAGTATTAAGCCATGTCAATGTCAAGTTAATAAATTCCTCTGTTTGTACAGTGGAAAAGGCAAAATACATCTATATTGCTGGGTTTTTCCTCACTGTGTCCCCTGAATCTATTCAACTTGTTGCTGCACATGCAGCTGCCAACAAGAAGGTATCACTAATGTAGTTAGATATTTGTTCCTTGTAATTATATTTTGCACATTTGCTCTAGTGACCACCTCTATATTTGCAGGTCTTTGCGATGAACCTTTCTGCTCCATTCATCTGTGAGTTTTTTAAGGATGTGCAGGAGCAAGCTTTGCCGTAAGTCTTGCACTTCCCCCTGCCCCCTTCATGATGTCACTTATGTAGACACTGACATGTTTTTTGGTTGCAGTTATGTGGACTATGTTTTTGGAAATGAGACAGAGGCAAGAACCTTCTCCAAGGTTCATGGCTGGGAGGTAATTATCGCTCTCTGTTTGGGTTGCAAAGCTGAGAACTTCACTTATATTCCCCCCCTGCAAGTTACCTTATTCTTGTACTTTTTCTAATCAGACCGAGAATGTTGAGGAGATTGCTGTAAGGATTTCCCAGTTGCCCAAGGCATCAGGAACGCACAAGAGGATTACTGTTATTACTCAAGGTGCAGATCCTGTTGTAGTTGCTGAGGATGGTAAGGTGAAACTATTTCCTGTAGTCCTGTTACCCAAGGAGAAGCTGGTTGATACCAATGGAGCAGGTATTTGATTTCTTACCACTTTCTTTGACCTTAATTGTTTATACGACAAATTTAAAAAAAAAAAAAAAATTCAAAATAGATGATGTTAGTTAGCAATATTATTTTCTGCCTCTTTATTTCCTTTTGTGGGAAGCTGTAAAGGTGGTGCTTGGAAAAGAGCATAGGCAAAAGTAATGATTGCGGGTTTAAGTTGTTTGAAGATCAATTCGTTGATAATATATTTAAAATTTCTTAAGGTAGTAATTGGTTAAGTGATGAGTAGTCTGAGTCCTCTTCTGGGTTCAGGTTTCATTTGGTGTTTGAAAATCTGATTTGGGTGAGCAGTGTCCTACAATACAGAATCTGCCCATTTAATGTCAGCTTCTATAAATTAATATAAATTTTTATCAGTGTTGTACCAAAAAAAGAATTAAAAAGTGATATACTCTTGCTGTGAATGCAGTAAACTCTGTTACATTGATAATCAAATATTGCTTTGGGACAAATGAAGGATTAACACTATAGAAGAGAACCTGTTGAGTTTTAGTCTTCTTTATGGTCTTGTCTACATAAAATTCTCTTTTTGTGGCAGGGGATGCATTTGTTGGAGGATTTTTGTCACAGCTGGTTCAGGAGAAGCCCATTGAAGACTGTGTGAGAGCTGGTTGCTATGCAGCGAATGTTATAATCCAAAGGTCGGGCTGCACTTATCCAGAAAAGCCTGATTTCAGTTAAGCTCATTTGTTACACGACGCTGCACCGTTTCCTTGGCATTTGTGGTAGAGTTAATTTTCTTTTGCAGTTGTTTTTGTGACAGACTGCATTTATTAACTCCTTAACCCATATATCTGGTAAAGGAGTTTATTTTATTTTAAACATGAAATTTGTATGCGATATCATCTACAACTTGGTTGAGGTTATCTATCGAAGTTTACTAGAACATATATCATTCTCATTATTATTATTATTATTTTGCTGAATAAAAATAATTTATCGAAGAACAAAGATTACAAAAATGCCTGGGCAGCTTCCTCCAAGATTAAATCAACAAAACTAGGACTAAAACCCAGACCAAAACTACCATATACCGAATTGCTAAGAGACCATTTGACAAATACATGAGCAGAATTGTTAGCTTCCCTGTGAACCCAGTTAAAGGATATCCCAACACTATATTCAGTTACATGCCTGACAGACTCTACAAAATTAATAAGCCTCCAAGGTGACTTCTTTGCTTCGTATTTGACGGCCTCAATGCAGGTCTTAGAATCACTGTCTATTAATAAACCAAGAGGCTGACAGGTTGGAAGATAAATTGCGTAGTCCATAGTGGATCAAGCCTAGTTGAGTTGATTTTGATTCGTTTTTCATATTCAGGTCATTTTGCACTGTTTGGAAACCAAGTTGATGCCATGGAACTTTATGTTGTGCCCTCGACCTACTGTAGGTGGCTAAAGAGTATTTATGTCATGCATAAAATACTATAATTTTATTGGTGAATCATATTTTGGTCAGAATTCTAGTTGAAAATACTGTCTTGCCTATAGTAGGTTTATGATGGATTGATGGAAGACTTGTAAGTCCTATATATCATCATAGAATCACTGCAATGGGGAAAAAAAAAATGGTAGGATTGAATTGTTCAATGTGGAAAACAAGCTGCCGAAAAGAAGGGAAATTGGGTTTTCTGTTGATCAACTTCAGTATATGATAGTATCAAACATTCAAAAACTATTTTCAGAAAATGTTTTAAATATAAATAAACGTGACACTAATGGTATTAGGTTATATCACATCACTGTAGTTCCATCAACTTTTAACAATTTAAATCTCAATATCAAAAAGAAAAAAAAAACATTTTACATCTCTCTAGATTGCAATCATTGGTGATAACAGAGGTCTTTTAGGTCCCTTGGGTATTACATTCTGGTGTGTGCAGTGTGAGAATGATATAGACCTTTATATATATATATATATATATATATATTTATATGTTCTTATGGGGATTAAAATCCTTGAAAATTGTGTGGTGGGAAGAAAAATATGCCACAGAAAATGGAATGCTGGTTCTTGACCCAAAATCCATCCTAATCACAACATAAAATTGGGTGGATATGTTAGTTGTCCCGTAATATGTAACAAAAAATGCTGTTTTTGTTCCATTAGAACCAACATATTGTAGTTGAGTACTTATCAAGAGAGGGTCTCCCTAAAAAATCATAGGCATTTGATTGGTTTTTCAAATGAGTTAATGTTTATTTATCCACTTACAGTTTTGCAGCCTAACGATGCTTTTTTTTTTCTTTAAGAGTTCTAGAATTTGATCCACAATGGACGTAGGATTTGTGGGGTTATGACTTCTTTTGTTTGTTGAGGAAAAAAAAAAAAAAAAAAAAAAAAAAATCCAAAGTGCATCCTAGTTCAAGTTTTTTCTAAAATTGTTAATGATGGCCGTAGTTTGTCCATCAGAATGAATTTTTTATTTTTTTTATTTTTTTATTTTTTTATATCAGTCTATTTCGACATATTTTTTTGAGTAACTGCTAATTTTATAATATATAAATCCACACACTTTTATATATATAACACAAAATAAACATGCCCGACTATTCATCACATAGTTTTATATTATACTAAATTATCATCAATTCAACCTCCTAAGCTTTTTTTATTTACCAAAAAATACATATCTCAATTCAAAACCAAATTATGCACATTTAACGTCATTATTACGTAATAAAGAGGTTTATAATATCTCATTACATAACAAGGATTTTTTTTTTAGAAGGATTACATAACAAGGATGAATGAATAACTTAGTCTAATAGGATTAAATTGTAATATCATAATTTATGATGAATCAAAGATGAGGCTCGAGTTCTAGCCTCAAATATGCGAGTTGCTTCCTTTTCCCATGTGAAACGTAGTGGAAATGCTATAGCAGATAAGCTTGCCAAATTAGCCAAGAAATCGTTTAATCCTCAAATTTGGATCGTAGACATTCATTGCGATGCAAACAATCTTGTAATAATTGACAGGAGTTTTCTGTCCTATTAATATAAAGCCTTGGTTGTTCTCTCAAAAAATAAAATAAAAAAATTGCTCAAATTTCTCATGGCAATATTATCAAAACAAACATCAAACTCAATTTTCATATTAATAAGTAATAAAACACCAAGAGAAGAAATAGTTAATGTTTTGGTTACGACCGAAATCAATCACTATACTGGTCAGAATTTAGCAGAATGGGTGGGATGAACTGAAATAATTGGAATTTAAGACAAGGTGGGCATATTAGGGGCTTCTCTCAGTAGTGTGTTCAGTTCACTGACATGCCTGCAAACTCAAACATTGGTTTAAACAGGATGAATTAGCATTATCCTTTGACCCCCTTTTTCCTTGTTTTTTAGGGGCAAGCTTAGCCATATTATTATGTTGTACATGTAATACTTAGAAAAAAAAATAAAATGAAAACTGTGGGGGAAAAAAGGATAAAATGTACAAGGTAGAAAGAGACAAATTATTTGTTAAACCAGTTTGCAACAAATTCAATTCTGCCTTTTCTCATTCTAACCTCCTTGCTAAACATGATTGTGCTGATACCATGTGGAAAATAGACCTCAAAAGCAAGATGAAAATTCATGAACTTGTTGAAAGCCAGCGCAGTGAAGAATGTCAAGGAAAATGTTCTCATTGCAAGGAATGCAGAGTTTTGAACCTGTAGCAAATTCAAACACTTCCTCAGCATGATCAAGCAATGCCATGAAAAGAGGGTGCTTGAGTAAGGTTATTTTGATGACAAATCTCTTGCAATCTTCACCAACATAAATTACTAGGTGACCTTTTGGGACATCATTAGGGATGCAGTCCTCTTTATGCAGGCAGGACCATATATCCCAACTACCAATGTTTTCCCAAATTGGGTACTTCATAAAACTGGTGCTCACTTTACGAAAGCATGCTTTGAGGAACCTTATCTTCATGTCTGTTTGTGTGTGTGTGTTTGAGAGAGAGAGCGAGAGAGAGAATGGGGAAGCATGGAAGCACAACGTTGGTATATGTAGCTGCATGCAAGTGGGAATTTTATCTTCTTCGATATGGAGGGTGTAAATTAGCTATGCTTTTGAATCCATCGAATGGTTAAAATGAGAAGCTCAAGATCAAGCAGGCAAGGACATGATACTTTTGTGAAAGAGACATGGATATAGGTACATGATGTTGTTCATTGATTTTTGTTTATAAAATATATTATTGTATTCATCCATATGTATATATATTATTGCAACCTGACACAAAAATGAACCAAAGTGCACGTTCCATTGCATATATAAATCTAAAAAGTAGGCTAGTTGGGATTAATTACGTGAAAGTTGTGCCCCACGGGGAAACAGTGATAGGAAAGGAAATAAAAGGAGGATATAAATGGACTAGGGCTAGGGCTAGGCTAGGCAGAAAAGCTCAACGACATTCATCACATATCATCAATATACAAGTTGCAATTTCTGTACACTTGTTTGAATTCATTGATTGTTTCTCTTGGATATTTCTACAATGGTAAACAGCATTTTGCTCTAGTTGCTTTTAAGAGAGAGAAAGGGAAAAGAGTATTGGATGTTTAAGTAATTACCCGATACACTGCTGGGGGATTTGTAAAATCAAGGAGTAATAAAAATGAATTCATATCTATACTATCATGCTGATATTTCCATTAATTTCATTGTCAATGGCATTTGAACTAGTGGGATTGTCTTGAGAGTAGTACTGCATGCCAATGCTTGATCCATGTCGTGGGCCATGAAGTTGTGGTTATTATGCCTTGTTCATTAATGTAGCAAACTGTGCAGAGACTTGGGGGTAGAGTGGACACTAGAGTATTATATGGCTTTCAACAGCCTCTGCGAGTAACACTGTCTTGGTAAATGATAATAATTATATAATAATCTCATTTTTAATTGTTAACAAAAAATTAATAAGAAACAAAGACTTGAATCACTTGATGAGAAATTATAGAATATTTAGGTTCAACCTTGACCGCCTATGTCTTTACTATTCAATTCTGTGTGTTACAAAGGGGTATATGTAGGAAATACAATACAAATATGGTAGCTCTAATGTAAACACATCTAAGGGCTAATACAATTGCCTAACCATGCCTTACAAAACTATAATAGTACATGATGTTATTCAAAACTGTGATACACAATTTTTACGAAAATTTATACAATGTTCAACATTAACAAATGACACTAACTTCTCTAGCCTTAATGATAATTATCCTTGACGAGAAATATGAGAAATGACTTTTGGAAATCATTTATAAACCTGGTAATCTATTACACAATATTTTCTTTGCTCTACAAGATGACAAGATGTTCTCTTGCCATATTGTACCCTTATATCTTTTCGATTATTTACTGCCCTTAAAGTTCACCAAGTGAAAATCATAGCTAGACAGTGTATAAAATATCCCTGGTGAATTAGTTAACAAAACAGTTATGAGTAGGAGGTAAGATTTTTTTTTTTTTTTTTTTTTTTTAAGAGATAGAATTCTACTCTCACCTAATCATAGACTAGAAGGTTGCAACTATGAATGAAAAATTTAATGAATAATAGCCTTAATTAAAACCAAGTTAAAATGTTCTCCTCAACATTCTTCAATTAAGTTTCATATTTCATAATTTCCAATCAATTTAAACTTTTAGAAAAATCGGTAATTTATTATGGTATCAAAATCAAGAGGTCCTAAGTTTGATATATGTTTAATGTTAAAATTCCGCATGTGGTTTTGGAATTATCTAAGAATTGGACTGATTCCTTTGCTGAACATGGAGGCTACCTGGATTGAGCAATGAGCACACAGAATTCTGTATGGCAGACTGATTTTGCAAACATGGATTTTATCTCTATCACTCAGTCTCCCTACCTACTTTGCATCCAGAGCCAAAGAGAGAAAAGAAATAGAGAAAGAGTGATGGTTCGGTCGGGGTTGGTGGGTCTCTCTCATACATGATGTTCAAAATCTGGTAGTTTTAGATATGATCTTCCAAGTCATAGCCAATTTTTTTCGTTATCTTCTCAACAACAACAACAACAACAACAACAACAACAACAACAATAGACATAGATTTTAAGATTCTTTTTCCTAAGGGAAAAAACGAAAAGAAAGATGAGAGCTAAAAGGATGGCATATATTGTTTAAGAAATATGATCTCCCTCTTATGGCAATAAGATTGGTCTTCGTAGCATGTGTTTATGTTGCCATATTTTATACAATGTGGCCCATGCCGCCTCAATTCCTATTACAAGCCCACCCCATGTTTCTTAATTGACTAGTCTGTATGGTACTACTGTAGTAGTCCCGAACGAAAGGAAAGCTGCACACTAGAGAGCATTTGCTGATTTTAACTCTTGAAAAGTTGTACTAATATTCACGAGAATTCTTGATTGAAAAATATTATAGTTACTATTAATTTACTAAAAAATATTTATAAACTGTTATGATAATGAATGTGAATGATGTTAAATTAATGACTTAATAAATAATTTTTTATGTTGTGTTTAAAAATTGGCATATTAATTTGTAAATACTATATAGTAAAATTTATACAAAATTTCCGATCATCACTTTTTCTTTTTCTTTTTTTAATTAAGGTCCTATCATCTGTCTTTTTTATTTTGATTTTACCGGTTGAATGCAAAGCCAAAAAAGGCAACAATCTTTACACTCTCAAAATCAATTACCTTTCTCTTTTTTGTAATTGTATCTACCAAGTTCTGTACACACAATTTGCAGTTTTGAATACACCAAAATGGAATGTCAATAACAAAGACAAAAAAATAATTTACCATATAAAAGCTGTTATTACAAAATATGCACTAATCGAATTAGTATTCTTTACATTTCATGGTGCTAGAGGTGATCATAGACTGATTAAACTTGGAATGAGGTAAACTAGTCACTCGACCTGATCATATTGGGTGGTGTAGGGTTCTTAGGCTCACTATTGATTGATGCACTAGTTGAAATCGAACCCACCCAACTTTCAAGAAACAGTTGGACGTCGGTTAGATTTATATTCTACGACAGTTAACAAATGTCATCGCTAATAATATCACCGGAGGCATTTAAAGCATCAGTGACGACACTAAAGACCAAAATCTCTCGGAACAATCTCAATTAATTAAAACAAGAGGGACATTTTTTTACACAAACTTAAATGTATAATACTAAAATGAAACATTTCAAAATATATGGAGCATATTAAAACATGAGGCAAATGTTGAGGCCAAAAGGTATAATTTAAAAAAAAAAAAAAAAAAAACACTATATATCAATTTTTCTTAATTGTTAATTGATTTGAAAACAAGGCTATTCCAAATCAACATTTTACCTATTTAGGTAAAATAAACTTAAATGGTGAAGAACCACTTTCATATAGAACCAAAAGCTATAATATAAAAGTTATATCCCTGCACTTTCTCTTCTCAAAATAAGTGGAAAAGTGAATAAGTCAAATAAGCTTAAATGGTTAAGAATCATTTTCATATAGAACCAAAAGATAAAAGTTATATCCCTGCACTTTCTCCTCTCAAGATAAATGGAAAAGTGAATTCTCGTGGATTATGGCTTCCTCTATTTTAGGATTTTGGTTGAAGTAGAGCCAACTCAACATCTTTCTCTTTGGCATGCACAGCACGTGTAGACCAATGCGACGCCCAACTCAGCTTCAGAGTTCAGACAGCACCTTTGACCCTAACATTCGCCACATGCATGCAACTTACTTAGCTTTCTCAGTTCAGCTTATTCCACACACCTGTCGACAAAAGCTAACACCTCTCTCTCAGTTCAGCTTCTACCTCTAGCAATCACGAATCACCACCCTCTTTCTCATCTCCAACAAGCTTCACCTCTCTCTCTCACTCTCTAACACACACACACAAAAACAAAGAGAAACTAACCAATTCTCCTCCATGACTCTCTCTTCACTTCTCTTGCACCCTTCTCTCCCTCTCCTTTCCTTCAAATTTACAACCCAAAGTAATAATAACAACAAAATCAATACACTCCCAACTCGGTTCAAACCATATAGTTGCCTCAAATCCAACCATTCTAGCATAACAAAATCCCACAAACTTTCTTGCCTTGAAGAGCTCAAACAAGCTTTCCCATCCAAACTATCAAACCAAAACAATGACACAGAGCTAGACGACGAATCATTTCAGGAATTGGTTGATAAGCGATGCGTGGACAATGTGAGAATGCTTATTGTTGATTCGGTGCAACATGCCAAGGCTGGCCACCCTGGTATGGCGCTTGGAATGGCTGAAGTGGGTTATGTGCTATATAGGCATGTCATGAGGTACAATCCCAGAAACCCCAAATGGTTTAACAGGGACAGGTTTGTTTTGAGTGCTGGCCATGGTTGCTTGCTTCAGTATGTTTGCCTTCACATCGCTGGTTTTCAATCAGTTCAGGTTTATGCATATTTCAAATTGTGGGAGTAGTTTTCTAGACTTTCTAAAAAACTTGGATGATCTATTTCAAATTCTATGCATATTGCAAAATTTTCATTCTATTCTCATCAAGCTAACTAAAGGAGAAACTTGTCCTCCCAGTTGCAAGACCTACAACGCTTGTGTAAGCTTGGGAGTCGGACCCCAGGTCACCCTGAGAATGTGGTGACAGATGGCATTGAAGTGACAACAGGTAAATTCTTGCCATATAAGGTGATAAATTACACAATATTTTTCACAATTTGTTAAGATGATAAGTCGTGATTGGAACAATGTCAATTTTATAGAAGCAAATAATCTTGAACTGGAAAATCATATAAAGTGACAAACCCTATGTATAGAAGAAATATACCCATAGATGGTATTAACTATTAGCATGAAGTACTAAAAGTAGATTCAGGTGAAATATTGCTGATTCCACAAATAATTAGAAATTCCTTTCCAATCAGTTGTCTTGTATTCATGATTAGCTAAGAAAATGTTTACTTTAACCGGTAATGTCTCCAAAATTCTATTATCTCAATACTTACCACTAGGTATCGCATAAATTATTTAGGCTACAGGTTGAAAAAGGCATAACCATAATATAATTGCAGATTTTAATACGCAATTAATGTTATTTTATTATTGGAGTTAGGATTTAAGTGATATACTTGTTTAGTTGTTTAACTAATAACTGTTCTTGATAATAGGCCCCCTTGGACAAGGTGTAGCTAATGCAGTTGGTCTAGCCTTAGCAGAAGCTCACTTAGCAACAAGATTCAACAAACCTGATGCTATCCTTGTTGACCATCGGACGTAAGTATAAAAACTAGTTCCTTTTAACTTGGACAAAAAAATTTGAAATAGCATGATATGTTGTCTTTGAGAATCTATTGATTTGTCAATGCAGATATTGCATCATGGGTGATGGTTGTGCCATGGAAGGCATATCTCATGAAGCTGCATCCTTGGCTGCTCATTGGAAGCTTAATAAGCTTACACTAATATATGATGATAATCATAATACTATTGATGGACCGACAACCTTAGCATTTTCTGAAGATATATCTACTCGATTCAAGGCTCTTGGTTGGAATACAATCACTGTGGAGAACATACACAGTAATATGAATTCATTCAAGGATGCCCTCTGTTCTGCTTTCAGTGAAAATGAGAAACCGACTTTCATCAGGGTCTGTAATCTAGTAGAGAAGAATTTTTTTACTTCATCTTGGCATCATAAACTTACTGATTATTCTCATAATTTTAAATTTACTCACTAAATGGATAAAGTTTTGCAATATTTTGTGGATTGAACAAACTATATGGGTCCGTTTGGATATAATTTATTTTGCTGAAAATTGAAAACACTGTAGCAAAATAATTTTAAAACGTGTAAATAGTACCGTGAGACTAATTTTTAATATTTTTTTTCCGAATAAAGTGGTTGTAGGTCCTATGAACAGTGCGTGAACAGTGTATAAACAGTGACTTTGTCCCCTAAAGCTAAAACGCGTGCAGGGAAAAAAAAAAAAAAAAAAAAAGAAAAAAAAGAAGGAAACGTGAAATGACTAAACGCAGACGCAGAATAAGTTGAATCCAAACACTACCTATATATTTAAGTAGTAACAGATTATCGTAGCATGCTTTGAAATTGAACTCCTTAATGCTAATTTTTTCTATTCAACTCGTTTGATAATTTATTTTCCTTTTCTTTTTTCCTCTCTCCAGGTGAAGACACTAATAGGAAAATTGTCTGGGAAGGAAGGAACATCGAAAGCTCATCATGGTACCTTCGACGAAGATGATATGAAAAAAATGAGACAAAAAGTTAATTGGAGTGATCGTGGGCCATTCCATGTCCTTCCTATGGTGTATAGGTTTGGGTTATTGAACTTATACATATAATGCTTTATAGCAATTTAATTTCCACCAGAAGGGGAAGAAATCTATGATATAAGTTTCCTTATTACTTTGTTGCAGGGAGATGCAAATTCAAACAGACCATGGAGAAAGACTGGAGGAGGAGTGGTACTCTAAGCTTAACTACTACCAAAGTAAATATCCAGAAGAGTCTGTAGAATTTAAAATTCTCCTCAATGGAGGTCTAGTTCCTGGCTGGGAAAGCTCATTGCCGGTAATTTTTTTTCACACAACTTCAAATGAGAGAAATCACTTGGTATCTTTGAGATAGAGTACGTTAGACATTGATCATTTGTTAAAATAATGGTTAAGTTATTAAATTCACACTTTTCTAAAAGTTTAAACTTTTGGTACAATTGATAATTTATTATACTATCAAATTATGTGATCCTAAATTCAAATGCTATCTCTATTCTATACTCCATTTAAAAATTCCACATATTGGCTCCACTTATTGAGGGGAGAGCGTGCAAGAGGAAGTGTTAGAATAATAATTAAATTGATATTAAGTTAACTATTTCTTGAATGTTCCTGCTTCTTTTAGTATGTTCCACCTCAAAAAGATTTATTACAACATAATTCTGTGAGTTTACAAGTCTGTTATTGTTATGGTCTCACAGAAATGGTCTGCATCAGAACCAGTAGATGCTACTCGTGGCTACTCAGAGAAGTGCTTAAACCAGCTTGCCAAGGTGCTTCCAGGACTAATCGGTGGAAGTGCAGACCTTGCAACATCTAACAAAGCTTATCTCCACGATTTCAAAGACTTCAGCCAGCCCAACTCCCCATGGGGCCGCAACATCAGGTATGGAGTTCGTGAGCACTCAATGGCCGGAATTTCTAATGGTCTTGCATTGCATGGAAGCGGTCTCATACCATTTGCAGCCACTTTCCTTATATTTTCTGACTACATGAAGAATTCAATCCGACTCTCTGCTTTAAGCAAAGCCGGAGTCATCTATATCATGACACATGACTCAATTGGTCTTGGGGAAGATGGCCCAACTCACCAGCCAGTGGAACAACTTGCTGGCCTTCGAGCTGTGCCACGGCTTCTAGTTTTCAGGCCTGCTGATGGCAACGAGACTGCTGGAGCTTACAAAATGGCTGTTGCAAACCGGGATGTTCCTAGTCTTATTGCACTATCAAGGCAAAAAGTGGCAGCACACTTGGAAGGAACATCAGCAAGTGGAGTTGAAAGAGGTGGGTACATAGTGAGTGATAATTCTGGGAACGATTTGCCAGAAATAATGTTGATTGGTACTGGATCCGAGCTATGCCTTTGTGAAGGGAGTGCCAAGATGTTAAGGAAAGAAGGGAGGAGAGTGAGGGTGGTTTCACTAGTGTGTTGGCGGCTCTTTGATCAGCAGGCAAAGGAGTACAAGGAGTATGTCTTGCCACCAAGAGTTTCAAAGCGAGTTAGTGTTGAGGCTGGCTCACCAATGGGCTGGAGGGAGTACGTGGGAGGACAAGGTTGGGTGATTGGAGTGGAGGATTTTGGAGCTAGTGGGGCTTATATGGATACGTTTAAGAAGTTTGGTTTTACTGAAGAAAATGTTACTAGGGTCACTAAGTCCTTGTAATGTGATTAGCAAGTTGTTGTTGTTGTTTTTTTTTTAATTGATACCATATATGATATTAATTTTTTCCTTTATCATCAAGTTGATACGACAATTGGTTTTGGTAGAGATTGGAATCAAATTTTGGTATCTTATTCAACAACAAGAAACTTTATAAATTAAGCAAATTAGAATTCACAAATGGTAATAAAGAGATAATACATTGGGGAGACTCCAATTGAGTAGTTAATAACATATAAGAACACCACTTGACCCAAATGCTTAAGTCAATGAATTTAGGCCTAACTATGTTATATATTGACTATTCATTCTTGTCATTATTATTTAACATGTGACTTTATTCACAGATATATACCCAACAATCTCCCTTTCACGTGTGAATTCTTGCCTCTTTGTGGCTTAAAGACTACTTTGTGAGCTATGAACAAGTCCTACTAGTTTTTCTTTGTTTTGTAGGTTTTTTTCTTCATCAATGTGTCATCCATGGGCCTCTTATATCTTATCCATAAGAATCACGTGTTGATCCTGCACGCTTATCCATGGGAATCTCACACTACCAAGTCTATGAAATCCATATACCGTTCTTTTTTATTTAGCACCATTGACAATGCTCCTTTATTGAGCCTTTTTCCAAGATCATCTTTGTGTAGGCATTATGAGCTTATATAATAATGCTATGCATACTTGTGTAGACTCCAAGTATATGCATTCATCGTTGTTCCAACTGGAAAAGAAACCTTGTCACCCACACACCATTATAGGCTCTGATACTACAAGTTGGGGAGATGACATATTGGGAACGCTCCAAATTATTATTATTATTTAAATTTTATTTAGAAGGAAGTGACAATTAAGTAATATGGGCATCACTTAACCCAAAAGTGTAAGCCAATAATTTTGCATCCAACTATGTTATGTATTAATCACTAATTCTTATGATTATTATTTAATGTGAGGCACTACTCATGAATATCCAATGGTAATTCAACAAATGGGAACTGTGAAAAAGACCTCTTTGCTACAAAACAATTTGGGTGCAGTCGGATCTCCCTCCCAAATGAGTTGGCGAGACCAATATTGGGAGTTTATCTATTTACATTGTATGTACAATTTTAATTCAAAATTTTAAGCCAACTTTGGACTTACATGTTGTGTACATCAGTTTTTAGCCCCTTTATTTTTGGACTTAATTACCTTCATATAAGAATGATTAGGTTCCTAAGTAGTTTCACATTAAATTAAGAGAAAGAAACATGATACAGAAAGACTCACTGTATTTGTCCAAATTATTTTGTAAATTATCTATGATGTCAATGTTTATCCTCCAAGATTATATAAGGAAGTATTCATGATTTCTAGATTTTTAGGCTACTAATTTCCATCAAATTTTGACTGTTTCAAAATCATTTTCCACAACTCTGTTTATTAATCTCAGAATAGCAACAAAGATCAGGCAAAGATCAAAGGAAGTCAAAACAGAATCAATAGCAAGTTAAATGCAAATAAAATCTCCTAATGGTGCGTTTAGATGATAGAATTTGGGTATGTAGATTTGGATTTGGGTGATTAAAATTTAAATACTATGTTTAGATGTTTTAAAAAAGTCAAGGATCTGCTTCTCAAAAAAAAAAAAAAAAAAAAAAAAGAGTCAAGGATCTAGATTTGACAAATCAATCAAAAATTTTAAACCTTTAAAGACTGTTTGGGTGGAGGACTTTTGTTTTTGTTTTCAAAACAGTATGAAAACAATTTTCAGAAAACTGAAATTGAAACTAGTTTTCAGATAATAATTTTTACATTATACATGTTTGGCTCCTACTTTAAAGAACAATTTTCAAAATATTAAATAAATAAAAAATATTTAGGAGATCATTTCTATTTTTGAGATTAAAAAAATATATATTTACAAAAAGAACCGTGTAGAATATGTGGAATACTTTTTTTTTGGGATAATGATAAGGTAAAGCTCATGTACCTTTTTATTTTTATTTTTTATACAACGATAAGTTTCAAATTTAAAGTATGAGAATTTTTTTTTGTGATGAAGATAAACTCCTTAATTCAAATAGAAAAGTTTGAACAAATTTGTGCCCACTGTTTCTCTCAGCCATTATCAAAATCTTATCATGAACAATGAAGATAGAATAAACTTTTTTGAAAACTGTATTTAGAAAACATAAGTCAAAACTAGCTAAATCACATTCATGACCAATTCAAAATCCTTTTGTCACATACTCCAGGTGATCTTTATTTAGAGTCTTAATTGACCAACACGCATTGTTTCAACAATTCAACCTCCTCAACACATAAGGAGCAACTTTATATATTTCTCTGTTGCTTAACTGCTGCAATGTACTGTATGCCCTTCATATATTATCAAAAGGCACCATAAATTTCTTCATTCTTTCCAATAACATTTTTCTTCTTGAAAAAGATACCAATATAAGATATGGACACCAAGAAAGCCATTTCCATGTTCCTTATCGTCTCCTCCATGCTGGTTGTGATGGCATTTGCAGACAAGACTCAAGATTTAGACAGTTGCCTCGATGAATGCGTGCCTCAGTGCTTGAGACAGAATCCTTGGGCAACTGCTGAGGCATGCAACAATGCCTGCGCAGATGTTTGCAAAATAATTGAAAATTCTAAAAAGGGCCAAGATACTCGTTCAACCGTTGAAAAAATAAATGCCTTAGGTAAAGGTAAATTACATTAAAAATAAATGCCTGTTTGTTTTGCTTAAATAAATGAATATGCCCTATCAAAAAAAAAAAAAAAAAAATGAATATCTACCACTTCCCAAACTATATATTAATTTTCTAGGTTCTCTTGTGGTCATCAAGAGTACTCCTGAAATATGTATTGTAGTGAATAAGATTTGATATTGTATATGAATATGGGTTTCATTTATTTTTCGTTCTAGTGATCTCATTATTTGGTGTGTTTGTGCTAATAAGATAACAAAATGGGTATCAACAAGTAATGCGTTAATAGATTAGTCATACGATATTTGTCGGATTGTTGTATTTTGGGAGAGACAAGTTAGAGAAAGTCTATACTTGTTACGAACCTTAACCAACCGAGAACTTGAATCTTCTTAAAGAGAGCGAGGGTCATGCCATAATCCAAAGTGTTGTGTAATTTCTCCCAAATAAATATTATCCAAAATTAATTATTATTTTAATTTAGTTTCTCTTGTATTTTTTTTATCCATTTTTCTTGTGTTTGCACCAACAAGTTGTAACTTGTAATTGGTAACAATTGATTAATACATAATATTTGGATGAGTTCTCCTTGTCTAATTTACTCTGCACTGTATACTAGTTTTGACATTTTCATAACAAAGAAAGGTCAAGAGCCATGTAACTCTCCTATCCAAAAGAAAAAAAAGATTGGGTTGGAGGGAGCACATGGGAGGACAAGGTTGGGCGATTGGTGTGGAGGATTTTGGAGCTAATGGGGCTTATTTGGATATGTTTATGAAGTTTGGTTTTACTGAAGAAAATGTTACTAGGGTCACCAAGTCCTTGTTATGTAATTAGCAACTGTTGTTGTTGCTTTGTTTTTTAATTGATACCATACATAATTTTTTTTTTCTTTATCATCAAGTTGATACATTAATTGGTTTTGGTAGAGATTGGAATCAAATTTCGGTATCTTATTCGATGACAAGAAACTTTATGAATTGAGCGAATTAGAATCCACAAATAGTATTAAAGAGATAATACATTGGGGAGACTCCAATTGAGTAGTTAATATAATATATATGAACACTACTTAACTCAAAAGCTCAAGTCAATAAATTTAGGCCTAACTGTGTTATATATTGACTATTCACTCTTGCCATTATTATTAAACATTAGACTTCATTCACACATGTACCCAACAATCTTCCACTTACTTGTGAGTTATTGCCTCTTTGTGGCTTAGAGACTACTTTATGAGCTATGAACAAGTCCTACTAGTTTTTCTTTGCTTTATGGGATTTTTTCTTCATCAATGTATCATCCATGGGCCTCTTGTATCTCATCCAAAAGAATCACATGTCAATCCCACACACTTATCCATGTGAATCTCACACTACCAAGTTCATGAAACCCATATATAGACCATTTTTTTTTATTTTTTATTTAGCACCATTGACAATGCTCCTTTATTGGGCCTTTTTCCAAGATCATCTTTGTGTGGGCATTATGAGCTTATATCTTTATGCTATGCATACTTTGTAGACTCGAAGTACACGCATCCATCCTTGCTCCAACTAGAAAAGAAACATTGAAAACCTTGTCACTCACATACCAGGCTCTGATACTTCGAGTTGGGGAGATAATGCATTGGGAACGCTCCAAATTATTATTATTTTCTTTAGAAGAGGAAGTGACAATTGAGTAGAATGGGCATCACTTAACCCAAAGTGTAAGCCTATGATTTTGGGTCTAACTATGTTATGTATTAATCACTAATTCTTTTGATTATTATTTAATATGAGGCGTTACTCACACGTATATATCCAACAGTAACTGTGAAAAGACATCTTTGCTACAAAATAATTTGGGTGCAGTCAGATCTCCCTCCCAAATGAGTTGGCGAAACCAATAATGGGAGTTTATCGATTTACATTGTATGTACACTTTTAATTCAAAAATTTAAGCCAACTTTGGACTTGTTGTGTATATCAGTTTTTAGCCCCTTTATTTTTGGACTTAATTACCTTCATATAAGAATGATTAGGTTCCTAAATAGTTTCACATTAAATTGAGAGAAAAAGAATATGATACGAAAAGACTCACTGTATTTGTCCAAATTATTTTGTAAATTATTTATATATGAAAGTATTCATATTTTTTAGATTTTTCGGTTAGTAATTTCCATCAAATTTTGAGTGTTTCAAAATCATTCTCCACAGTTATGTTTAGTAATCTCAGAATAGCAACAAAGATCAGGCAAAGATCAAAGGAAGTAAAAACAGAATCAACAACAAGTTAAATGCAAATAAAATCTCCTAATGGTGCATTTAGATGGCAGAATGTGGGCATGTGAATTTGGATTTGGGTGATTAAAATCTAAATACTTTGTTTGGATGCTTCAAAAATGTCAAGGATTTAGATTTGACAAATCCACAAAAAATTTTAAACCTTTAGAGTCTGCAGTGTGATAGGAGGTTTTTTTGTTTTTGTTTTCAAAACAATATGAAAACAATTTTCAGAAAAATTAAAATTGAAACTTGATGATGCCAAAATCGTCAGTTGGGTCACTCATCCAATCTAGAGCATTAGACGATCTTGTAGGACCTGCAAGATAAATGAGAGGTAGATCAAAGAGACCACCGAGTTGTGCCCGGTGGGAGAGCTTCCGATGCTTAAGTTAATATCAGCCCATATCTCTCGTATATAGATAGTATTTTGTAGTATTTTGTAGTGGTTTTTGACATACCTTAACTAGTGAGACAGATTATCCCTTTTATAAGTGACTTAGGTAGCTATTGTACATAAATTAGAGTGATTATTACCTTGATTGTAATGTTCTTTGTCTTGATGAAAGTTTAAGACCTTTGATGGTCGTTATTGAATGTGTTGAGCGGTTATCTTTGATGGCCTACTAATGATGCAAGGTCATCCATATTAATGGACGACCTTAATGATTTTTCTGGACTCATCAATTGCCCCCCATTCCCAAGTCTGATTTTGCTTTATGCTGGTCAGGCTTAGGGAATGTTCTTGACTTGTTTAGATTCAGGCTTCTTTATCTTCAACTACTTTCTTCTTCAAGAATGTTAGTATTTCTATGATGATCTCTTAGTATTAGAATTTTGAAGGTCTTTTTGGACATTCGAGGGATCATAGCTTGAAAGTGAGCTGATTTCTTTGGACGACATGTGTGAGGTTTTAGTGTCCTCTTTGGACCCCTTCATCATTCTTTTGTAACTTGAAGAATTTTGATATTTGGATGATATTATTCTTCCAAGATTTATATTCTTGTGTGAAGAATTTTTATCATCCGTTGATTGCACAATTTTATTCTATCAATTTAATTAAATTTTAATGCTAAAGTGTTTATATTACCTTGGCCGTGCTATTTGTTGTTTTGACGATGAGGCTTTAAGGAAGACTTGATGTTTTCCGTAGTCGTTCGTCGAGTGATTGCATTTTGTAGAGAAAGTTAAAGCTCTGACCAAGAAGTTGTTGACGGTGCAGAAGGACGAGTGGCTCTAGTTGGCTAATCAGAAGATCAAGACCGTGGCTGCCAAGGCCGTCCAAGCGTTCCAGCTCACTGAAGAATACAATACTGTTTTGGTCAGCTGGTACTACAAAGACTTTGAACTGCTAAGGAAGTACTTAGTGAAGCATGGTCCGGGGATTGATTTGAAGTACCTGGACTTTGAGTCCATAAAGAAATGGAGGCTGATGAAGTTGCTCAAGCTATGATGATCGTCTTCCATTAATTGCTACGTAAACTATTTGTTTTTTGTTTGACCTTTGCCATATGGTCTACCTCCCTTAGCCTCGTTGAAGTGATCCATATCCTTTTAAGGGTCGTACCACTTAGCTTGTCTTTTAGGTGATTTACATCCATTTAAGGAATTTTATCACTTAGCCATTTTTAAGTGATGTACATCCATTTAAGGAATTTTATCACTCGGTTTCGTTGGTGATTTACATCCATTTAAGGAATTTTATCGCTTGGCTTCGTCAATGATTTACATCCATTTAAGGAATTTTATCACTTAGCCATTTTTAGGTGATTTACATCCATTTAAGGAATTTTATCACTTGGCTTCGTCAATGATTTATATCCATTTAAGGAATTTTATCACTTAGCCATTTTTGGGTGATTTACATCCATTTAAGGATTTTTATCACTTGACTTTGTCATATGATTTATATTCTCACTTGGGGAATTTGTATAATTTTTTGCTGGAAAGATTCCTTGATGTTATGTCGTTTTGGACCTTCTTGAAGCCATATTGATATCTGCATTAAGTAGCACATACACTTGCCAAGACTTGATTAAACAAGAATTTTGGAACAATTCATACATTACTAATAAATTACCAAGGGGCTAAGTGGGCCTTTTTCTTATTTTCTTGTAATCCTAGAGTTTTACCTCTTTTGTGATCTGTATAGTAGTACATACATTTTTGCCTGAAACCTTACAAGGTGTAAATTTTTATAGACGAATATAAAAGAGACAGAGATAAATGTGTTACCTTAAATGACAACATTAGTTTGTCACATACCTCGATATTTTTATTTTTGGGATCTTCTTGACAAGCTCTTCTCTTTTTAAGATGACGAGCTCTTCTCTTTTCAAGATTTTTTAAGCTCAACATGATACTTCATGTCTAAACATGGACGGAGCCATGGTTGGACTTGGGGGGGGGGGGGGCAATGGCCCCCCCAAATTTAAAAAAAAAAATTTATTAAATATATGAGTACTAATTTTAGCAATCTTGTTTTAGAAAATTACACTTTTGCTCCCTTAAAAATATCATTGATTCTTTTAAGAGTATTGTTATAGTCACAAATTTTTCTATAACATTTTTACAAACGGTTAAGATAGCAAATTCTTATTGGTTCGCATTTAGGCTCACCACTTACATTATCAACAATTTGTAAAAAAGTTTGTAGTTCAAAAATTTTCCACATTTTAAAGACCATTAAAAAATATTTATAAGTCTAAAATCTAAAAAAGAAATATACAAGCCCAAAAAAATTAGTACAACAAAAATTATCAATAGTAAAACTAAAAAAAAAAAAAAAAATTAAGCCTAGTCAACCAATTTTACTTAAAACAAACAATTTGACCCTTTAAAAAAATTTAAACAATTAGCAGCTACACGACTAAGTAGCAACAAAGTCGAAGGCCGAAGTCATTGCACACAACCAACAGTAAAGCCGCCCCCCTAACTCTAAGTTCTAGCTCTGTCCTTGTGTCTAAAGCCTAGATCTCTTTTGCTTCAATTTTTTGAAGGTGTAAAAACTAGGCCATGTTGTTGCCCCTGTTCAAACATGAAAAGGGCAATTCTCATTTGTTGACAACTAGAGGAGTGGTCTATCATGATTGGAACCCTTCTTTTTTTCTTTTTCTTTTTTGCGTGCTTTGACAACTATGGTCATTGCTGTTTGTAATAGCAATTTCCTCTTCCTTCTTCTCTTATTGTACGCTTAAGTCACTTCACTAGTGCTAGCTGCATTTTGTTAGGAATGACAATGTACAAATATGCAATTACATGCTATACAATTATGGATGTCAGTTGGCGAAGTGCATTCTATATGAATCATAGAGAAGTATTCTGTGATATATAAATTGAAGCTATTTGACTATATGCTTGTTTTAACTGAGCTTTGTTAGGTGCTTGCAGCGTATATAATTTTTAAAGCAATTTAAAAAGATTTTGGTGAGTTGACGGAGACAGCAGAAATTTATTAAGACTTAAACTCATGACCATAATGTGAACACGATCATCTAACATTTTAAGTCTAGGAGACTTAATAGAATTTCTCAGATTCATGACGATGGAACATATGCTACTAATAATATAGTCATATTAGCTGTGATAATTGTAACAATTTTATAGCAATATTTTCAACATGATTTATATGTACATATTTGTAGATAATCATGAAGCTTGATATGCACTTAATTCTAATAAGATAATATTTGGCATGGCTAATTAAAAAGAAAGAAATAAATGAGTTACATCGACAAAAGACCTTAAACCACGATCTTATTGTGTACGTACCTTGATCTTTTCATTGTTGTAGCCTTCTTGACAAGTTTTAAGATCTCTTTTGTTAAGCTTAACATGCTATTTCATGTTTGAGGCTTAGATCTTTTTTGCTTCATTCTTTTAAAGGTGCAAGGACTAGGACACGTTGTTCATTCGAGGTTATATTTCCTTCCTTTAGGGACGAAGGATATGCCATGTGCTTCTATTATTACATGCCTAATTGGTTACGCATATGCTACAATTTAAAGAGAGTACTTATGCTTGACACGTGATCTATCATCATACTTTCATATTCAATACATATTCAAGCTAATGGTTTAACATCACGTCTCTTACATATTATTGTGTAAGCCATTATGTAACAGACATATAGCATACCGATATAGCATAATTTTTTTTTTTTAAAAGAAAGAAATATCCATGATGCTATGGAAAGAGTCTAGGCTTTTCCATGATTTTTGACCTTGGTACAAAATTACCTTAAAGCAATGTCAACAATTATATATATAGATAGAGATATAGGGTGATATGATGTTACATACCTCTGATCTCCTTCTTAACAGGCTCTTCTTAACAGGCTCTTCTTGACAAGTTCTCATTCTTAATCTTGTAGAATTAAGAGTATATGTACAGTCGAGATAGTCTAATAAAACTAGCTTGGTTGTTGTACTATATGTATTCTTGTTGCGTAAAACATTAGGCTTGAAGCAACATTGTCAAGCAAGAAATCACAAATAATATTAAGACAAATGTATAAAATTTGTTGCAGCTTGAGCCCAGAGGCATTATGACTTTTCAAACGAAGTCATCTAAGCAGTAAAAATATCTCTTAGAAAAACTGAAATCACAATTTCTAGGTAAGATTCAGATTAGATATTGCCCAAATATCACAATTTTTTGTTTCTAATACACAGAGATGTAAAATTTTCTTTTTACATAAATGTATAATCCTTCTGATCTCTTTATCAGTTGGTCATATTCTTAGACCGTATATCATCAACATAGAAAATCCATGGTGTTGCAGTCAACATTATTATTTTATAATTGTTATCATATCCTCTTCTGTGTGGATGTTTTTAGGTGACTGCTGCTATATTAGTTTTTTTTTGGACTGTATATATAATGCTTATGCGAGACTTGTATCTCATGTATAATAGATCTATTTAAACCTACGTAAATCATACATAAATCATGAAAGTTTTCACAAGGTGCAATTGTAGCGGAAAACTAGAATATTCATTGCCATTGGCTTCTACCTACCTAATATTGATTAGGTTTGGCCAGGCTCATTGGACTTTCTTTTATGTCCAAATATAGTGTTTTTAAACTTGGTAAGATAGTAAAATCTGACATTAGCTTCTTTAGTGTCTAAACTCTAAAATCATGATATAATTTCGGTAAGACAAAAAAAACTATGGCAAGGCAATAATACTAGATTTCACCTTTCCTATTTTAGCATGACATATTAGGAAAGAAGAGTGGTGATAAAGCATCTCTGTATTTTTCTATACTAACCAATATGAAGTTTTCAACTTTTTTTGATATCTAGTGTAGTATTCTTGAAAATAACTAACACATTTGATTGACTGCTCTAAGGAGCATTTATAAAATTAACTTTCATTCGGAAAGTAACTGTAGAAAGTAGAAACATATTTTACTAACTTTCTTTATCCAAAAATTCTTTGAAATTCTTAAATTTAGTTTCAAAATTCTAAAATGGCAACCCAATAACTTCTGGTTTTAATGCCTTCTAAATCTTGAAAGGCATTAAGGTTTGACTTCACATATTTTATGTTCAAAATTACGACATATAATTTTGGTAAGATGGTATATTTTTGGCTTCATTTTTCTTTAATATTCAAAATTAGTATCTTTAAATCTGGTAGAGCCTTTACCTTAAATGGTCCTTAATTGCAAAACTTAAGCACCATAAACTTATTCACCATGTAAAGAAGATAATCCAGGGGTTTTAATTCGTAACCAAAATAATATCTCCTGATTATTTCTTTATTTAGTTTCAGCCTATAATTAGTTATTCAAAGGCTTGTTTAATGATTCATTTCAAATGACATAAGAAACAATAACATGAAATATGATAAACATGAAAGGCACATGACGACATGTGCTGCTAGTGGATAACAAAAGGCTTGGCCGCATGGGTAGGTAGTTAAGCTAAATAAAAGGTGGTTTACCCATCTTATTACCCATCTAGCCTCTTGACTTAATAGACTTATAACTTATGAGTCATGAATCATGACACACGGGCTTTAGGGTTCCCCATCTTCTAGCAGATGGACGGCCTAGACTTGTTAATCATAAACAACATATCGAGTTGAAATTATCAAATAGCATACCAGGCCTCATGCTGGTTTGAACTTTGAAGAGAAAATTCTCATCTTTCATAGAAAACAAATTGCTCTTAGTTACCTTCCCTGAAATAAGGGCTCTCTAGTTTAAACGCAGATAACCACGAAATTGATCTCTTTTGCCTCCTCTTTTATCTGGCCCTTCTTTTACTATCTCAGTGCTACCTTCCAATCTGAATTGAAATTTTCAAAGCTGAGATGTGGTGCTTAAGGAGCCCATTGTTGTTGTTATGGACGATGAGGGAGATTTGTTTTTTCTAAAAGTGTTTGGGATAGTGAGGTTTGTTTTGATCTAGCCAAAGATCGGGGTTAGTTGGTGGCGTCGTTGCAATGGCCATGGACATATCCACGGATCAATTACTTGGGGTCGTCCACTGCAGTGGCTGTGGTCATTTTTTTGTCTCTTAACATGTGTATATGCATTTTTCGTCAGTAGTTTGGGACGAGCATTTTCAGCATCCGTGGCTCTAGATTGAACCGAGTAACCTTTTGTCTCAGGAGGAGGTGAATGGCTAGTCTCTTCCCACAGACGGCGCCAAATTTATGATGCCAAAATTGTCAATTGGGTCACTCGTCCAATCTAGAGCATTAGACGATCTTGTAGGACTTGCAAGATAAATGAGAGGTAGATCGAAGAGACCATCGGGTTGTGCCCAATGGGGGAGCCTCCGATGCTTAAGTTAGTATCAACCCATATCTCTCATATATAGATAGTGTTTTGTAGTATTTTGTAGTGGTTTTTGACATTACTTAACTAATAAGACAGATTATCCCTTTTATAGGTAACTTAGGTAGCTATTTCACATAAATTAGGGTGATTATTACCTTGATTGTAACGTTCTTTGTCTTGATGAGAGTTTAAGACCTTTAATGGTCGTTATTAAATGTGTTGAGCAGTTATCTTTGATGGCCTACTAATGATGCAAGGTCGTCCACATTAATAGACGACCTTAATGATTTTTCTGGACTCATCAAAACTAGTTTTCAGATAATAATTTTTCCATTAGACATGTTTGACTCCAACTTTTAAGAAAAATCCCCAAAATACTAAATAAATAAAAAATGTTTAAGAGATCATTTCTATTTTTGAGATTTTTTTTTTTAAATTACAAAAAGAAACGTGTAGAATTAATAAATTACTTTCTTTTTGGGATAATAATAAGGGAATAAAGCTAATGTACCTTAACCATTTTCAAAATCCTATTCTAAACAAAGAAAATAGAATACAATTTTTTGAAAATTATGCCAAAACTAGCCAGAGCACATTCATGACCAATTCAAAATCTTTTTGTTTTACCACACACTCCAGATGATCTTTATTTAGAGTCTTAATTAATCATCACGCATTGTTTCAACCTCCTCAACACATGAGGAGCAACGTTATATATATCTCTATTGCTTAACTGCTGCAATGTACTTATTGCAATACATATACCTAGAGTACTCTTGATGACCACAAGAGAACCTCAAAAAAATATAGTTTGGGAAGTGGTACACATTCATTTATTAACGCAAAACAATAGGTTGATGAAGTAGCTAGAAAGTGAATACATTTAATGTAATTTACCTTTACCTAAAGCATTTATTTATTCAGCGAGTGAACGAGGATCTTGGTGTACTAGTGATCTCATTATTTTAGTACTCCAGAGAGTGTGCTAATAATATGGATTTATTTTTTCCCAAACTACATTTATTTTTTTCTTTCTAGAGATCTCATTATTTGGTGTGTTTTTGCTAATAAGATAACTAAATGGATAACAACGTACAAGTAATGCGTTAATAAATTAGTCATACGAATTTTGTTGAGCTATTGTATCTTGGAAGAGACAAATTAGAGAAAGTCTACACCTATTATAAAACTTAGCCAACCGAGAACTTGAATCTTTTTAAAAAGACCGAGTATCGCACCACAATCCAAAGTGTTGTGTAATTTCTCGCAAATAAATATTATCTAGAATTATTTTTTATTTAGTTTCTCTTGTATTTTTCCATTTTTCTTGTGTTTACACCTACATGTTGTAACTTGTAATTTGTAACAACAGGTTAATACATAGAATTTGGATGAGTTCTCCTTGTCCAATCTACTTTGCATTGTTTTATCCCGGACAAAATTGGCCTCTGCCCTTTTCGGAAAAAATAAGTAGCATTTTACCCCATTTCTCAAACTAACTAAGGAAATGTTGCTCTTTTGAAACTCACTTTCTCAAAATCGAGTTTTAAAAAAAAAATTCTGGAGCCCTATAGTGGCGTTTTAAGGAGCCTATAGTGACATTTTAAGGACTTATAGTGGCGTTTTGTAACTCGAGCTCCATAAACTCGAGTTCTATGCAAGTTTTTTACCTATAACTCGAGTTCATGGAGCTCGAGTTACAAAACGCCATTATATGTCCTTAAAAATGTCACTATAGGGCTTAACTCGATTTTGAGAAAGTCGAGTTTCAAAAGATGGGTATTTCCCTAATTAGGTTGGGAAAGGGGGTAGAATGCTACTTATTTTGCCCGAAAAGGGCAGAACCCAATTTTGTCCGTTTTATCCCCTACCATACGTATAATAAGATATTGAAGAACGGCCTTGCGATAAAAAGGAGTGCTATTTTATATATACTAGTTTTGAACTCGTGACTTGTGTGGGAGACATTTTTATCAAAGAAAGGTCAAGAGCAATGTAACTCTCCTATCTAAAAGAAAGAAAAAAGAAAAAAAGAAAAAGAAATGAAAAAAGAAAAAGAGAGAGAGCCTTGTAGTTCAATACAATTGGTCAATTTTCTTCACATGGAAAACTTGGATTCAAACCCTCTCCCACTTGTTACAAGTGAAAATAAATAAATAAAAAGATAGAAGGTCTTGAAAATCGAATAGGCTTACATAAGCAATATTACGATTCTATCACAATTGGCTTTAATATTAGGCATTGTTATTTGAGGATATTGAGAAATGAAAATGAATATTAAACATTGTTTCAACAAGACTATTTTATTAAGCAATTGCTAAAAGTTTTTTTGTTTTTTGTTTTTTGTTTTTTGATAAGTAATAAACTCCATTGAAAATTGATATAAGGACAAAAAGATAAAACAAGGCACACAAGCAGTGTGTTTAGAGGCAACAACAAAAGAGAAACTAAACAACAATGAAAGTACAAAAATCAAGCATGTCAGGCAGAGATATGAAAGTAACAACACCCGAAGCATTTGCCCATTCAAACAAAATCTGAAAGAACTTCAACTCTTTAATCGACCTTTCATCCCCTTCAAAAGTACATGTATTCCTGATAAACACAAAATCTAAAATCCATAATTTGCATTTTTGAGAGCATGCTATTATATCTCCATCCACGCATCAAAAAAATTTAAAACAACTATAAGTAATTTTTCAAGAATAATATTAAAAATAATCTAAAATATGATAATGATAGTGATGGCTTACCTTCACGTCACAAAGTGAGTTAAGGACTATCCTCTAGTCATGTTAAACTACTAATGGTACTCTAATACCATTGGTTCATCCCTTATAAGGTAGAAAGAGGGGAGAGATCTTTCCAATGTGGGACAAGCAAAAATTGCCTAGGAGTACATGAGTTTCCTTGAAGCAAAAAATGCACCCACAAGTATTTACTGTCAGATGGAAATAAATGTAATTATAAACTCTTTTATGTTAGTGTCTTAGTCTGATGATATCTTTATCTTCAAGAGCGGACGCTATAAGTTGAATCTCTCTATAAAAATAAATATTAATAATATTAATAATGCAAGGATATTACCTATCAAAAAAAATGCAAGGATATTATACTACAAAATATTGACAAAAAACTGCAACTAAAACGAAATCACCCACCAAATAACTAACTAAAATGAAATTCAAAATCATAGTACAGAATCAGTGACCAAAAGACACTAAAAGACGTATTTGTCATAAATTTTTTATGTTAATTGTAAAATTTTCCTTCAGAGTATAAAAAGTTATAGAATTCTACCAAGAAAAAATAATAAAAGTAAGGGCCATGTTAACGGATGCCCTTAGGGCAATTGTTGATAAACTATAATAGGAAAATTTTGACACCATTTTTATGAGAAATATAAAAAACTGTCAACAACATTTATTATTTTATCATTCTCCCAATAAAATGTTTCTAAAAATAACTCTTAAACCAATACCCTTAGGGCATTAGTTAATATTTCCCTAAAAACAAAGACAAACATAATAAATATATCAATTTTGATAGAATTGAAGTAACACTTCCAAATGTCAAAATATAATCTAACATCAATTTTATCACATGATTGCTAGCAATGTTTAAATTCAAGTAAATTAGTTCTAAATTCAAGCAACATATACTGATTCTCCACTTGTGCCACTTGGATTTATTGGTCCAAAAATCAATATTAAATAGAAACATTGAAGTGATTATTATTTACCGAAAATTTTGGTAAGAGTAAAAATTAGTTCAAGTCAAATTTCACGTTAAAAATGTTTTTTTTTTTTTTTAAGAAAAAAAAAAATAAAGATGCTTACATTTTGGATGAGTTTTAAAAATAAAACCTGAAAAATTTACTAAAATAAAGGTTGAGTAACTGCTTGGTAGTGCGGATGAACCTCTCGAACATGGGATTTGATTTTTAAAAAATAATTATTTTTGAATTTAGTTATTAAATTTCCTTATATGCCCTATCTTTTATTTTTAAAGAGTAATGATAATATAATATATCAGGGTTATTTTAGTCAATAGAGGTAGAAGTAACTAACTTTTTGAATCCTCTTTATATATAGAAATTACACTAAACACATAAAAAAAAAGAGTCTCATGCACGCATAGAGTGCGTACAATAAGGTTAGTACAAAATAAAAAGGGAGAAAAAAAGTCAAAATATAATAAAGAGAAAATGATGAAAAAAGTGTAAAGGTAAAATAGAGAGTAGTGGGGAGATAAATAAGCAAAGAGGGAGAGAAAAAGTTGGAAAGAGAGTGTAACAAACTAACTGTAGGTGTTGACTAATAGGGAGAAAAATAGTTGTGGGGTCATAGGGCCCAGTGATATGCATCCGCCTCTTGTACTGGGCCTGAGGCCCATGCCGAGACCCATAATCGCATATGAAGAGGACAGTGGTAACCGTGCTGAGGACAACTCCGTCCTTGGCTAGCTAAAGCCGAGGTTGAAGAAAAGTGATTTACCGACAAAGACAATCTTCCAAAGCACTCCAGGGAAAAAGATAAGTACAGCCAGTAAGCACACTGAAGCATGGCGGTAGAGCAATTCCAGGAAAAGCTGCTGCCTCCGCATTAAATGGCCCACAACTAACACTCTGGTTGCATTCATGTGGAGAAGACTTTTGAACAGTGCTGTCTTGGCTACCACAACTCACAGAAGGCCAGAGAGGATGACTGATGGGACAAGCACTCAAGTAGTGGCTTAAATAATCAACAAGTGTAGGATCAAGATGGTCCGAGAGGAACTATATAATGTAAGAAATCTTCTATGGAAAAGGGAGGGGGATTTTATCAGAGAAAACACTGTAGCAGTCTGAGCTAATTTTGTAACCATTTTCATTGTCATTCAAGAAATAACAAGTTGAAGCTCCTCAGACTGGTGCCGAGGATTGAATTATTTGCACAAGTCCATATTGGTTTTACTTATTCATTTTTTAAATTATCTTCGACTGTTGTTACACTCATTAAAGCCCAATTCTTCTACCCACTCTCTATAAATTTATTGTATTGGGCTTGTTGGGTTTGAATTCACTTATCCCTCATGAATAGTGCTCAAACCCAGTCCCTACAATTGGCGCCATCTATGGGAAGAACTTATGGATTAGTAAGTGCAACAATTAGACATGGTAGGATCAGGTCCGTACCAAGAAAACCCACGCCAAGCAGGTCCCCAACGGACAGAACCCATAGGATCCCAACGACAAGGTAATTTTCCTGGCTCTGAACATTAACAAAATCAGGAGAATGAAAGGAATCGAAAGGGAAATGTGAATACCACCCAGACGATCAAAAGCCATTCCCAGGTGGGCAGTCGCATATCCCAAAGACAAAACAACAATCAAACCATGCGGCAGAAGATAGATGACTTGAAAAGGAAACTGCGCCACGCATAGCGAAGGCGGTCTCCTTCTAGCTCTGACATATCCTCTAATGATGAAAAGGACGGCAATTACAGGCAGAGATCAAGAACTCCTCCAAGAGAGACCTTTTCTTATGAAGACGAGCATCATCATAGACGAAAATACAAGGGCCCATCTAGTAGGGGCCTGGGTAACGATGCCATGAGTAAGGCTCTGGATCAGATCTCTAAGTCACCCTTTACGCACAAGATAGAAGGGGTTAGGCTACCTCGGCGGTTCCATCAGCCTACGTTCACCATTTATAATGGTCGAACGGATCTCGTAATGCATGTGAGCCAGTTTAATCAAAGAATGGCCATCCACTCCAAAAACGAAGCTTTGATATGCAAGGTTTTCCCGTCCAGCCTAGGACCTGTAGCGATGAGGTGGTTCAATGGCTTGAAGACGAACTCCATAGATTCCTATAAGCAACTTATCCAAGCCTTTAGCTCTCGCTTCATTACGAACAGCAGGGTTCCTCGGCCTCTGAGTTTGTTGTTGTCATTATCCATGCGTGAGGGAGAAACTCTAAAAGTATACTCTGATAGATATTGGGAAATGTACAATGAGATGGACGGCAACTTTGATGACGTTGCCATCAGCACTTTTAAAAGTGGTCTCCCAACCGGGCACAGCTTGAGGAAATCCTTGACTGGCAAGCCTGTCACCAGTGTATGTCAACTTATGGACCAGATTGACAAATAAAAAAGAGTGGAAGAGGACCAGCTGCAAGGGAAAGGAAAGGAAAAGGTTATCCCTCAAGAGAGGAGGGATTTCAAGTCGGACCAATACAACAATAACCGTCTGAGGAGAGATTTTGCAAGGTAATCCGGACCAACCAACACGTAGGCAGTTAATGCCGTATTCAGAGAATCGGTGCACTAGGTTTTGGAAAAAATCAAGAATAAGTCATTCTTCAGGTGGCCGAATAAGATGGCTGGAGACCTCATGAAGCGCAATCAAAGTCTGTATTGTCAGTACCACCAGGACCACGGACATACTACAGAAAACTGCAAGAACCTTTGGAACCACCTGAATCAGCTGGTCCGAGAAGGGAAACTGAGGCACCTTTTGCATCCTTCCAGTGGTCGTCAAGGCTAGGCAAACCAGGAACCCCGGAAAGATACTTCCTTAAGACCACCCATAGGAACGATAAATGTAATCTTTGCTGCTCCGGGGAGGACAGGCTCATGCCCTTCTAGGGTAATGTCTGTGGCTCGGCTATTTGCCGATGACTCTGGCCCAAAGCCGAAAAGACCTAAAGTGTATCCTCATCCAATCTTGAGTTTCTCCGAGGAGGACAAAATTGGAACCATCCAACCCCACGACGATGCGTTGGTAATCACTCTTTGGATTGGGGGTTATGACGTGAAAAGGGTAATGTTAGATGATGGTAGTGGGGCCGAGATCATGTACCCCGATCTCTACAAGGGGCTGAAGCTGAGACCAAAAGATTTAACGTCCTACGATTCCCCCTTGATGACTTTTGATGGGAAGATGGTCATACCAAAGGACTAGATTAGACTACCTGTGCAAACCAGCCCGGAGATTGTGGAGGTTGACTTCATTGTGGTGGATACTTACTCCCCTTACACTGCCATCGTGGCCAGACCTTAGCTTCATACCCTAGGAGCCGTTGCCTCCACCCTGCATCAAAAGGTGAAGTTCCCTTCCGAGGGTAGGGTCTTGGAAATTCGAGGTTGCCAGGTTACGGCAAGAGAATGCCTGGTGGCTACCATCTCACATCGGCCTAGAGTAGAGTTCTCGGCTCGTGTTGAAGAAAGCTCATAGCAATCAAAGACTCAGGCATCGCCTATTAATGCACCAACCGAGGAAGCAAAATGTGAGAATTTAGAAAAGATGGTCATTGGCGATGACCTGAAGAGGTTCTTCCAGGTGGGATCTCAACTGCCTCCTCGGGAAAAGGAGGGATTGATAGAGTTCCTTAGAAAAAATGTTGATGTGTTCGCATGGGACGCTTATGATGCCCTAAGAGTTTATCCGAACTTCATATGTCACCACTTAAATGTAAATCCATCGGCCACTCCTAAAAAACAACCACCTCGACGCCTATCCAGGGAGCACACCGACGCTGTCAGGGACGAGGTGAGAAAGCTCAAGCAAGCAGGGGCTATCAAAGAGGTGTTCTACCCTGAATGGCTATCTAACACTGTGGTTGTAAAAAAGAAAAGTGGGAAGTGACGAGTTTGTGTGGACTTCTCAGACTTAAACAAGGCGTGTCCATAGGACCCATTCCTCATGCCTCGGATAGACCAGTTAGTGGATGCCACTGTAGGCCATCCTCGAATGAGCTTTTTAGATGCCTTTCAAGGCTATCATCAGATACCACTAACCTTGGATGATCAAGAAAAAACAGCATTCGTGACTCCTATTGGAAATTACCACTACAAAGTGATGCCCTTCGGTTTGAAGAATGTGGGGTCTACCTACCAAAGGATGATGACTAAAATGTTTAAGCCACAACTAGGAAAAAGTATTAAAGTCTACGTAGACGACATGGTGGTAAAGAGTAAAGTGGTGTCTGAGCACGTAGGAGACCTCGGAGTCATTTTTGACATCTTGAGGAAGCACAAACTGCGTCTCAATGCCTCTAAATGCTCGTTTGGTGTCGGGTCTGGCAAATTTTTGGGCTATATGGTAACTCATAGGGGAATTGAGATGAGCTCGGATCAGATTAAAGCAATTCATAATCTGCAACCTCCTCGGAACCCCAAAGAAGTCCAGAAACTCACTGGGATGATCGCAGCCCTGAATCGGTTTATTTCTAGGTCTGCGGATAGGTGCCGACCCTTTTACCTCCTGATGAACAAATGGAAAGGATTTGAGTGGTCCGAGGACTGTGATTTAGCCTTCCAGCAACTTAAGGAATACCTATCCCGGCCACCCATCATGTCCAGTCCTGAGGCCGACGAGGTCTTGTTCGCCTACATTGCAGTGGCCCCTCATGCTGCAAGTTTGGTGTTGATACGAATTGATAATGGCATACAACGACTAGTCTATTATGTGAGTAAGTCATTACATGAGGCCGAGGTGCGTTATTTACCCTTGGAGAAAGCAATTTTGGCAGTAGTGCATGCCACGCGAAAACTCCCTCATTACTTCCAAGCATACATAGTTGTTGTTCTAACTCAGCTTCCACTTAAGTCAGTACTCCGAAGTGCCGATTACACAGGAAGAATTGCCAAGTGGAACACGGTTCTAGGGGCTTTCAATGTCAAATACATGCCTCGGACCTCTGTCAAGGGCCAGGTCCTCGCTGATTTAATAGCTGAATTTGCCGAACCCCCAATAGAAATAGTAGCAGAAGAGTAAATCATAGATGAAAAATTGGTTGGCATAATCTCCGTGCAAGGACCCTCACGCTGGAAAGTGTATGTGGATGGTGCAACAAATCAAAGGGGGTCTGGGGTGGGTTTAGTTCTAATATCTCCTGAGAAGATTACCATCGAGAAATTATTGAGACTGGGGTTCACGGCCACAAACAATGAAGTCGAGTATGAGGCTTTATTGCCGAGAATGTCCCTAGTACAGAAAATGGGGGGAAAGGCAGTGAAAGTGTTCTCGGACTCGAGATTGGTTGTGGGCTAAGTGAAGGGGGAGCTAGAGGCCAGAGATGTGAGAATGCAGGAGTACTTGAGTCAGGTCAGGCACTTGCAATCAGATTTCGAATTCTTTGACATGTCACACGTCCCGAGGAGTGGAAACACGCACGCAGATTCATTGGCCACTCTCGCCACCTCTTCGGCGCAGGGTATACCTCGAGTTATCCTTGTTGAGGACTTATGCAGAGCAGATGGAGTCAATGAGGACGTGGTTCAGATCCATCAAGTCAGAGTGGGTCCGAGCTGGATGGATCCTATAGTGAGCTTTCTTAAAGATAATACACTACCTGAAGAGAAATCAGAAGCTGAGAAAATACGAAAAAAAGCTCCTCGGTTTTGGCTGTCCGAGGATCACAAGTTGTATAAGCGCTCCTATTCTAGGCCGTATTTGCTGTGTATACATCCCGAAGCATCAGAATTGTTGCTTAAGGAGTTGCATGAAGGAATTTGTAGGAGTCACACAGGAGAAAGATCTCTGTCTCACAGAGCCGTCACCCAAGTTTATTGGTGGCCGGGTATGCAGAAGGAAGCCCAAGAGTATGTCAAGAAGTGTGATCAATGCCAAAAGTTTGCCCTAAACATCCACCGACCAGGTGGGGTCCTCAATCCTCTCTTTAGTCCTTGGTTGTTCGCTCAGTGGGGCTTGGATATTGTAGACCCTTTCCCTAAAGCAGTAGGAAATAAGAGGTACCTATTGGTCAGCACAGACTATTTCACCAAATGGGTCGAAATTGAACCCCTAGCTAACATCAGGGATGTAGATGCTAAGAAGTTTGTCTGGAAGAACATCGTTACTCAATTTGGGGTCCCTCATACCCTCATCTTGGATAATGGCCTCCAATTTGATAGCAAGGCCTTCAGAAGATACTACTGCGATCTGGGAATTACAAATAGGTATTCCACTCCTGCCTACCCCCAAGGAAACGGGTAGACTGAGGTTGTTAATAAGGTCATAGTCACTGGGCTGAAAAAGAGGTTGGATGATGCAAAGGGAAGATGAGTGGAAGAACTGCCACACGTCTTGTGGACATATCGGACTACACCACGTCGGTCAACAGAGGAGACCCCCTTTTCCATGACTTACGGGGCCGAGGCTGTCATCCCCCTAGAGACCAGCTTTCCAACACTAAGAACGAGTACCTTCACTCCGAGTAGCAACGATGAACTGCTAGCAAGGAGTTTGGATTTAGTTGAAGAAAGAAGAGAAAAAGCGATGATCCAACTAGCCTATTACCATCAGAAACTCAAGCAAAGCTATGATGCCAATGTGAGGCTACGGCCACTAGCACCAGGAGACTTGGTGCTGAGAAAAGTTGTGGATAGTGCCAAGAACTCGGTCTGGGGAAAGCTGGGGCCCAACTGGGAAGGGCCATATCGCATCACTTCAGTAGCAGGAATAGGTGCATATTATTTAGAAGACTTAGATGAGAAAGCTGTACTCCGCCCATGTAATGTAAATAACCTAAAAAGGTATTATTATTAATGAAAGCAGTCCTGTTTGCACTCTGATTTGTTGTAATTGCGCGTCATGCGGTTCACTACCATCTATTGAAGTATTGAACAGAAACTAAGTCATGTTAAGTTCCTCGAACCACAGACTTAGTGGAAATTAATACCCTTAGACATCCATTGAAGTATTGAACAGAAACTAAGTCATGTCAAGTTCCTCGGACCATAGATTTAGTGGAAATTAATACCCTTTGACATCTATTGAAGTATTGAACAGAACTAAGTCATGTCAAGTTCCTCGGACCACAGACTTAGTGGAAATTAATACCCTTTGACATCTATTGAAGTATTAAACAAAAATTAAGTCATGTCAGGTTCCTCGGACCACAGACTTAGTGGAAATTAATACCCTTAGACATCCATTAAAATATTGAACAGAAACTAAGTCATGTTAGGTTCCTCGGACCACAGACTTAGTGGAAATTAATACCCTTTGACATCTATTGAAGTATTAAACAAAAACTAAGTCATGTCAGGTTTCTCGGACCACAGACTTAGTAGAAATTAATACCCGTAGACATCCATTGAAGTATTGAACAGAAACTAAATCATGTCAGGTTCCTCGGACCACAGACTTAGTGGAAATTAATACCCTTTAACATCTATTGAAGTATTAAACAGAAATTAAGTCATGTCAAGTTTCTCGGACCACAGACCACAGACTTAGTGGAAATTAATACCCTTTGACATCTATTGAAGTATTGAATAGAAACTAAGTCATGTCAGGTTCCTCGGACCACAGACTTAGCAGAAATTAATACCCTTTAACATCTATTGAAGTATTAAACAGAAACTAAGTCCTATCAGGTTCCTCGAACCACAGACTTAGTGGAAATTAATACCCTTTGACATCTATTGAAGGATTAATCAGAAACTAACTCCTGATTTCCTCTCTTGGATCACAAGGTTTGTTATCACCCAACAAAGATGTAAACCGAAGTAAGCCCATGAGCATCACTTAAAGCATTTTAGGGTGCCATGGACTTAGCTGCTGTTTGGTCAAATGTTTGGATATTTTCTTAAAGTTAAAAATAATAATAAAAAAACAAAAATAAAAATAAAAACTTGTTAGAATTGATAGATTCAAAGTTAGTTTTGATCCAATCCGATTACTAATTAAAAATATATATAAACTTTGTTTTCCCTTGTGTAAACAACTTTGCACTTTTATGGTATATGGTTATGTTCAAACAAAGAACAGTCAAAATGAAAATTACATAAATGAAGAAATTAACCCATACAAATTCGAGAAAGTAAAATGCCTATTTCATTAAAACATGTCTTAGGAAAAAGAAATTTCATTATAGAAATTGTGACTACATTACAAAAATGAAGATTCATTGTTTCAATTTTATCTGAAGTTTATCCTTAGATGTCTTGCTAGCTTGTTTAGCTGCTTCAGTAAGGATCATTTTTTCTTTCTCTTTGGGGGCTTCCTTAGCAGGCATGGTAACTGAAGCTAAAGCCTGTTGAAAACCTAGGGAAGTTGCCCCATCTTGTGGAACCTCTGCAGCCTTATCCAAGGATATTTCCTTGGGAGTTTCAGGTTCTTTTTTTTGCTCCTGCTGATTGGGAGGAAGAGGATCCTGAGGCTGTGTTTCTTCAATCGGGTCAGCAACTGTAGAAGCTGCTTCACCTTGGACGGGAGGAGGGTTCGAGGCTTGTATGGCTGGTGGGTAGTAGATATTCTCTGGTTTTCTTAGCTCAGAAGAAGCCTCAACCCCAGCTCGGTTGAGGGCTTCACTCCAAGTCTGAGCATAATAGGTTCGACACACGGTTGGGACCTCTGCCCTAAGGGTTTCCTCGGTCTCGACTACTCTGACGTCATAACCATGCTGCTCAGCCTCATCCCGAGCTTTCTCAGCCTCATCCCGAGCTTTCTCAGCCTCCATTTTAGCCTTCTCGGCCTCATCTCTTGACCTCTCGGCTTGATCCTTAAGCTTTTGGGCTTCTTCTAATTTCTTCTAGAGGGCTGCTATTTGCTCTTTGGAAGAAGCCAACTGTTCCTTGGCATCACGCAAGAGCAGCCTCTGATCCTCGGCTTGCCTTTGAACGCTCTCTAGACCTGATTCAGCACTTTTTCTGGCCTTTTCCTCCTCAGTTAACTTCTTCCTTAAATCTTTGTTGGACTGATCGGCGATGTTGAATGATTCCACAGCTGCCATGCGCCTAGTCCTCTCGTCGTCCAGCTGCCGGTAGCAGGAATTGGTTATCTCCTCAACCCTAAAAGTGGCCTGGACAACCTGAAAGAAAAGGGTTAGTAACCTTACAAATAACAATAAAGATTAAAAAAAAAAAAGGAATAGCATTATACCATGCCCAGGTACCTTTTGAGGTTAAGGAAAATCTCATTCTTCCTGATAGACCGCAGCTCGGCCACGTCAGTAGGGAGTAATAAAGCCTCCTTCAAAGCCGAGGCCACCTGGCATTCAGCACCTCCATGGAAATCCCTGATGAATGCATTATCCCTCAAGGGTTCACCATTAAGCATTGGAGCTGGAAGCCAAGCCTGAGGCTCAGGTAGCTGATTATCCCCCCTCTTCAAGCCTCTCTGCCATGTTTGGCCAGTCTTTTGCTGCTTCGCAGCTCGTTGGGCCTCGTCTTCATGCATAGGGCGAGATTTTCCTGCCTCCACTACGTCCTTGCTTTTCTGCTCTCTCTTTCTTTTTAGGTCAACAAGGTCAAGTCTGGATGGCAAAGATGGCTGAGGAGGAGGAAAAGGAAGTTTGGGAGGATGAGGAGGAAGTTTGGACTGAGTTGGTTTCTCCGGCGCATCCTTTCTGAGCTGGGATTCTATTAAGTCCAGCAAACTTCTTTTAGATTTCCTTTGGATATCCATGTCGTCCAAAGTGATGGTGTCTACTTGTAGCTAATGATCAAGGTCAGCTGATGTATTCTCGGGGGATAGAGGTCGGTTGAACACCTCAAATTCATCCTGAGGGTCTGATAAGTCTGCAATCCCCTCTGGTTCTTCTTCTCATTCTTCCTCTTCTTTTTCCTCCTCTCATTCCTTAACAATGGGTTAAGATGAGGATGCTCCTACTGAAGGGATGCCTATAAAGAGTGGCTGTGTAAATGGTGTACCCTCAGAAATTGGAACGCTCTCAAGAACAACGAATCCTTCGAAGGCCACACTAATTCGGTGAAGACGAGGATCTTTGGCTTTTATTACACACTTGGGAGCTTGAAATCCAAGGGAAATAGGTTTGTACCTAAGGATTACGTGCGCAGCTCGTAATTGACCATCGGCTTCGTTTACAAACACCTCGGACCGTAGAATTTTGTCTAAACTTTCTTTGTTGACTAAGTTGAGCCGAGGTCTGATAAAACGTCTATCTGTAAAATCATTAAAACGAAAGGAGAATTTGTCAGAAGCAGAAATGGTGCGAAACAAAAGGGAAATATAAACCAAGGTGCATAAATTTATGACTAGACCCCCACCTGGTGTTCCCTCCTTAATCGGACAGGGTAATCCATCATACCATTCCCCAGAAAAGATTAAAAAATCTTCCTTTAGCCCCTTATTTGACATAGGGAGGCATTGAATTAGCCTTACTTTGGGATACCTTGACTTAAGGTAGTATCCCTGCCCCTTCAAATGATGCAGGTTGTATACCCAATTGACATCATGGTGTGTCAATCCCAGGTTCATTCTCTCATTTAGGGCTTCTACACTTCCTAACACTCTGAACATATTTGGGGTACATTGTGTGGGGGATAGTCTAAAGAATCTGAGGTAGTTCCTTGTGATAGTGCCCATAGGGATGGTCATCCCTCCCTCTATAAAGGCGATCATTGGGATGACCACCTCTCCCCCTTTCCTATCGTCTACCCATTCCCCTTGGGTAGCGTATCTCATGCCCACTATTGGTGGGATCCTGTACTTAGCACTAAATCTCTCTCTATCCTCCTCGGATTCAACTAAACACTTGAACCTACCCATTTCCTAAGAAGATTTGAAGAGAAATTAACAAGTTTGAAAAGAAAAGTAGAGCCAAGAAGAAAAAAGTGTGATGAAAAGAGAATATATGGAAAGAAATAAAACTAAGGGGGTTTGAGGAAACTTAGGTTTGAAAAAAAGGTCCTCGGACAAATTTTTGGTATTTGTAGACGCACAAGGAAGTGAGGGAGAGTGACAGGTTCAGTGTATGAACTCTAGAACTGTGTGATTGTTGGAAGTAGGGAAAGGAGTTGATTTGAAAAGCTATTTATAGTGGTACAGAAGTTACAAGCGGGAAAATTCCCACTCATAACCCCAAGAAATCCTCCACCGTTAGATTTGCATCGTGCCGTTGAACATGGGGGACAAAAGTGCCGTCAAAATTTAATGAGAGCGTGCTCTGGACGCCAAAGCGTCAAGAGCGTTCCTTGGGAAGGTAAAAAGGCATTTGGGAGTTCGGATAAAAGGGTTGTAACTGTAAACAAGGTGGGCCGAGGATATCAAAATCCTTCTTTCCTCCCGAAGAGTCGAAAAGCAAGATTTTGAGAGGTTATTGTGGGGTCATAGGGCCCAGTGATATGCATCCGCCTCTTGTACTGGGCCTGAGGCCCATGCCGAGACCCATAATCATATATGAAGAGGACAGTGGTAACCGTGCCAAGGACAACTCTGTCCTCAGCTAACCAAAGCTGAGGTTGAAGAAAGGTGATTTACTGACAAAGACAATCTTCCAAAGCACTCCAGGGAAAAAGATAAGTACAGCCAGTAAGCACACTGAAGCATGGTGGTAGAGCAATTCCAGGAAAAGCTGCTGCCTCCGCATTAAATGCCCCACAACTAACACTCTGGCCGCATTTATGTGGAGAAGACCTCTGGATAGTGCTGTCTTGGCTACCACTACTCACAGAAGGCCAGAGAGGATGGATGGTGGGATAAGCACTCAAGTAGTGGCTCAAATAATCAACAAGTGTAGGATCAAGATGGTCCGAGAGAAACTATATAATGTAAGAAATCTTCTATGGAAAAGGGAGGGGGATTTTACCAGAGAAAATATTGTAGCAATCTGAGCTAATTTTGTAACCATTTTCGTTGTCACTTAAGAAATAACAAGTTAAAACTCTTCGGACTTGTGCCGAGGATTGAATTATTTACACAAGTCTATATTGGTTTTACTTATTCATTTTTTAAATCATCTTCGACTGTTGTTACACTCATTAAAACTCAGTTCTTCTACCCACTTTCTATAAATTTATTGTATTGGGCTTGTTGGGTTTGAATTCGCTTATCCCTCAGGAATAGTGCTCAAACCCAGTCCCTACAATAGTTTTTCTTTTTTCTTTTTTCTTTTTTCTTTTTTCTTTTAAGAATAAAAAGAAGAAAAGTTTAAAAAGACAAAAAAAAAAAAAAAAAAAAAAAAAAAAAAGAGGTTGAAAGTAAATGAATAATGTGACACAATGATAGAATAAAAAATTTTATTGCTACGTCTCCATTTATATATATATATATATATATAAAATAATAATAATAATAATAATAATAATAATAATATAGATAGATATAGTGGCTGAATGATTGAATTTATTATTCTCTACTCTTTAAACTATAACTATAGCCACTTTGTGCATGATAGTTGAAATATTGTGAAGATGACACCATTTTAAATTGAACTATTTTTCCTTCTCCATCATCATACATGGCAAATGTTACAAATTTCTCCAGAAAGAGCTTCAGTTTTGTTTAATATTGATGCAGAGAGTCAAAAACTTAAAACTGGATTTTGCCTAATGTTGCATGTCTAAATCATAGATGCCAACTTGATTTTCAAATTACAAATTAGAGAGAGAGAGAGTTCAAGGTTGGACTTGGATCAGATAAAGAAGTCAGAATGAAAAATTATTCTAGTTTCCACTTGGAAGTCCAAAGTGTTTCTTGCTTTTTCTGTGTTAATATAACATGTGAACTTGGTTACTTATAGAATAATTTTTTTTTATTGAAACAAGTATAGAAGAAATTAAAGAAAGGAAAAGCTAATGGAAAAGGAAGCCCTTCTCAATTAGCAAAGGAAATTTAATTATTCTTCCAACTGTCTTTTTAATTCTCTTTGATTTGAATCATTTAATAGCCATATATAGCAAGTGGAACATATTTCCTTCTTAAAATTTTAATGGGTAGAGAGGACATGGCACTCATCACTCATGTATGGTTATCATTAGGTTGGTGGTCTAAATCATATGATTGGAATTCTTTCTTTGTTAAGAAAAGAATTCTATTCCAGCTGAAGATATTTCTTGATTTTTTTTTTTTCAATTCCTATTTTGATTTGGTCATGGATTTTAGTGGATGTTAATGTGTTATCGGTGGAAAGTATTAGCAGAGTGGGGTACTCTGGGTTGGGCCACGGTTAAATTAAACAAATATAACATGCCTCATCAAGCAACCCAGTTTCTCTAACATGGTTGAGCTTGGGCCATTATAAAAAAACCGATTATAGTTTTAGTGAGCTATATTTCGAGCCTAATAAACTTTCTTGACTGCTGGGCCAATACAATTTAGTCTCATAGAGAAGCAAACGCATGGAATGATAATTATAATAGGAATGGTAGTTTTATTACTATAAATAAAAAGTATTGTAACGAAATAACTAAATATATTCACACGTTTGGTTGTAATTCATAGCACCATTGGCAATAATCATAAGTGTGGAGCCAAGATTATGAAAGTAAACATATTCATACGTGGGTGTCTATAAACTCATGTACTATTCTTTTTTATTTAGCTCCAATTGAAAAAGAAATTAATCTTGAAAATCTTGTCACCTTGCCACACACTATCAGACATAGTCTCTGATACTACTTGTTGGGGGAGATAAGACAACACATTGGAAGACTCCAATTGAGGTTTTTTCTTACTCTTTTTTTATAAGAAGTGACAATTGAGTTGTTAATAATTTAATATATATATATATATATATTTATATATGGACATCACTTAACCCAAATGTGTAAGCTAATAAGTTTGGATCAGACTATGTTATATAGTACTACTCACTCTTGTCATTATTATTTAATGTGAAATTTTACTCATGTGTATATCCAACAAATGGTAATTATGAAAAAGAGCTAGCTCTTTGCGCTACAAAACAAAGGGTGCAGTTGGATCTCCCTATAGCTCCCATATGAGTTGGCTAGACCAATACTGGGAGTTCATTGATATACATTGTGTGTGAAATTTTAATTCAAAAACTTAAGGCAACTTTGGACTTAATTATTTGTTGTGTACATCATTTTTAACCCTTTTTTTTACTTAATTACCTTATATAAGAATGATTAGGTTCCTAAGTACTTTCACATTAAATTGAGAGAAAAAGAAACTTTCTCAATATGGAAAGACTCAATGTTTTTGTCCAAATTATTTACTAAATTATCTATGAAGTCGATGTTTATTCTCCAAGATTATGAAAGTATTTAATTCATGATTTCTAGATTTTCTGGTTAGTAACTTCCATAACATTTTTGACTGATTCAGAATCATTCTACACGATTCTGTTCAGTGAAACTCTTAATTGCAAAAATAATCACTTAAATGGTTACTTCATATAGTTTTGGTTAGCATCCATAACCATAACTAGCTAGCTAGATCAGATTCAAGACCAATTCAAAATCATTCTACAACATTTTTGTTTTAACACATACTCCAAATGACCTTTATTTAGAGAAAAATATTAACCTTCACGCGTCGTTTCAACCTCCTTTAACACATGAGGAGCAACATATATATATATATATATATATATATATATATATATATATATATATGTGCCCTTTATATATGATCCAAAGGCACCATAACTTTCTTCATCCTTTCCATTAATATTTTCTTCAAAATAAAAAGAAAACAATATAAGACATGAACACCAAGAATACCATTGCCATGTTCCTTATTGTCTCCTCCATGCTGGTTGTGATGGCATTTGCAGACGAGGCTCAAGATTTGGTGAAATGTCTCTCTCTATGCACGCCTGAGTGCTTGAGACAGAATCCTTCGGCAACTCCTCCTGCATGTGACATTGCCTGCAGACAAATTTGCACCATTATTATTAGAAACGGCCAAGATCCCGGTTCACCATTTTCCGTTGAAAAAATAAACCGTTTACTACATTGAATATTCACCTTCGATATCTACTTGCAGCCTGCAGTTTGCTTTGCTTTGATAAATATGTAATGTACCACTCCAACTTATTTCGATAAATAAGTTCCTTTGGTCGTATATGGTATTTCTAAACTTGTATTACATTAACTCGTGAAGACTTTTGGATGAGTTCTTCAAGGGATGTACTGTTTAATGATTAAGATTGTATTTTGAATCTTTGATATAATATATGAATATGGATCTTATTTATTTTTCGTTCTAGTCTCATTATTTGGTGTGTTTGTGCTACTGAGATAACTAAATGCGAGTTACAAGTTACAACAATAAGCAATACGTTAATAGATCAGAGAATGGCGGAACAACTTGTCCAAGCTAAATCAGAGTAAGATGAAAGATGGTGGTATCTGGTAACAACTGGTAATACATAGAATTTGGATGAGTTATCCACGTCCCATCTAGTATCTACTCTGCACTGTTTTATCCCCTATTGAATACTGTACGTATAATAAGAAATTGGACTATGGTTTTGCGTAAAAAAGGAGTGCTATTTTACGTATAAGATACTGACTACAGATTTGAGGTATGATGAATTGGCATCTAAGAATGATGGCGAGTACATTGCTGGAGTACATGTATGTCTTGCCACCAAGAGTTTCAAAGCAGGTTTTATGTTGACGCTGAATAATACGTATGAGATACTGCCTTGGAAAATTTTTATTGAATCTCTTCAAAGCCCATCACCTTTTTATTATTATTTTAATTACAAGTAATTGAATTTTATTAAAACTGAAAATAAAAATACAAGAAGTATACAGGGTTTAAGAAAACAAAAAGATATAATATAAAATTGATAAGATACAATTATATTAAGTCATCAACCTTTCACAATATTGTGAATGAATATTATGTGAAAGGTTGATAAGGTCAACTCTAATAAAGGAATATAAAATAATCACATAACATTAAATTTATTGAATGTTTTGATGGATAATTAATTATATTTGTTATGAAGGTTGCATATCAATCACCTTTTCGGCTTTTCTAGACCCATAGTGGAAGCTTTGTGCGTACATCTAAGGGAACAAGAATAAGTATCAACAATTCATTTGGGGTATTGTATCTGTGTTATACTTGTCGTGTTATGTTATAATTTTTTTTTTTTAAATTGCCTGAGTCCTTATGTCATATCATATCCGTGTCTATGCTTCCTAGTTGATAAACCGCATAACTACACCACTCTCTTCACCGCCTGTACTGCCAACAAATGTTCCACCTCAATTTCCTCCACCTACTAATACTAATCTTTCATAACCTCTTCCTCCTCCTTCTTCTTCTTTTGGAGGACTGAACAGTGGATAAAAGGCAGAAATAGTGATTGTAGTGCTGGCAGGTGCAAGAGTTTTGTTTTTAGGAGGGCTTGTGTACAAGAAACTGCATTCTAATATAAGAAGAAGCTGGTTTGGACTTGCAGCCAGGAGACCGGCTCTTTGGAGTCCAAGGCTTTGTTTGGTTGGAGGAGTGGAAAAATGGGAGGATGGAAAATTGTGAGAGGATGGAAAAGTGTGAGGATGGAAAATATTTAGTTTTCTCTCTTGTGTGTTTGGTTGGAGGGGTGGAAAATTAGGAGGGTGGAAAACTCTTTTGTTTGGTTGAAAAGAAAAATGGGAGGATAGAAAATGTAAATTATATAAATTGACTATTATGCCCTTATTACATAATATGTAAGAAATAGATTTATTTGTACTCATTAAATAATATAAAATTTACCAACAATTATATTTCTTAATAAGAAGTGTTATGTCCACAACATTTTTCACAATACTTTCACAACAAAATTTATGTGGAAAGTTATTACTAGTTCTAATTTGAACCTACCACTGAAATTATTTTTTTACTCACCAACATTAACTAATAACAATTTATTACTTAAAATTTATTGTGAAAATATTGTGGTAACATTTTTCATCCATCCTTTCATGTTTTCCTTATCTCTCTCCCTTCTTTTACCACATGTTGTCCTTATCCATACGTTTTTGTTCTCACCTAACCCTTCATCCATACGTTTTTCTTTTCTTTCTTTTTTCTCTTCTTTTTATCCTCCACACATGTTGTCCTTTTCTCTATCCCTTCTTTTATTTTCTTTGTCTTCCTCATTCTCTCGTATTCCAGGCGCAGCTCATTCTCTCAGTTTCAATTCTCTAGCGCTTTCTCTCTGGCTTTTTTTTTTTTTTTTTTTCCTCCTCCACACATGTTGTCCTTATCTCTATCCCTTCTTTTATTTTCTTTGTCTTCCTCAATTTCTCTAGTTTCAATTCTCCAGGGCTCTCTCTCTCTGGTTTTTTTTTTTTTTTTTTTTTTTTTTTGTTACTTGATTCCAGATCGGGGTATTTTCGTAAAAGTGCTGGGAGAGAACTTTTCTCCCCCAGCTTTTCCTCCCGATTTGGGAGGACAAAATTTGTGGGCCCGGGGAGAAAATTTTCTCCCGGGTTTTCCACTCTCTCTAATTTTCCTCTCTTGCCAAACAGTGGAAAACTCACATTTTCTTTCCTATGTTTTCCATCCCTCCTAAATTCCACCCAACCAAACACAGTGCAAATCTTCTGTACCATTTTTCTTGTACCACTCTATGCTCCACAAATTAAAATTTGACACATAGCCACTTATTTAATTAATTTTTACTCTTTTGCATTTCTTATTTCAGTCGCTCAAAATAAAATTAAAAAATCAAAAAAATCCAAAACATCTCACTGCCAATCCTCCACCACCAAAGTTCACCAGCGGCACTAACAAAAGATCGCCGGCGACATCAACGCCGGCCATCCACCACCACAACCAACATTCATTTGGATTCCTATTCTTTTGTCTGATCTCCAAGGCTCTTAAGCTTTCAGCTCCTATTTTTTTATCTAGATTTGCAAATTCAGGCCACAAAGTGAAATGGGTCTCTTTGGAAGTTTGGCTCTTTATGGTTTGTTGGGTGGGCTAAAATGTTGGTTGGTCATTTTTCTGGTGGAGATCTTATGTAAACATTAATGGGTTTTTGGTCTTTTGACTTGCTAAAACTTGTATGGGATTTGAAGAAGACAATGAAGCCGTTTGGATTCGGCGTTTAACGCGTTGCGTTTTCACGCTTCGCGTTTTCCTTTCTTTTTTTTTTTTTTTTTTTTGGCAAGCGTTTAAGTTGAGAGTGCGGCTACTGGTCATGCACTGTTCATGAACAGTAGCCGCAAAGGTTGACTATTCCAAGGTGAACAGTGCATCCGTGCACTGTTCACGGACCCACAAATTCCACTTTTCAGCAACTTTTTCATTAAAAATGGGTCTCATGGCACTATTCACACATTTAAAAATTATTTTGATACAGTGTTTTCAGTTTTAGCAAAAATAAACTCAATCCAAATGGACCCAATGTCTTTAAGGAAGACAAGGAGGCAGTGGATACGGGTTATAGATTCGAAGAAGACAATGAGCTGGTTGTGTGGTCTGCTGGCAGAGGATAACTGCGTTGATGATGCCAAAGACCTCTTGTTAGTTCCACCGGTGAGGATTGGTGGTGGTGAACCGGTGGCAGTAGCAATGGGGATCTGTTGTTGGGTCTTGGATGTTTTTTTATCTTTTTAATATTTATTTTGAGCAACTGAAATAAAGAAATGCAAAAAATTACTAATTTAATTAAATATGTTGACATGTAACAAGTTTTTATTTGTGGAATATAGAGTGGTACAGGAAAAGTGGGACAAAAGATTTGGACTCGGCTCTTTGAGGTTGCAAGAGATTCTTATTAGATTTCACTTTCTTTGGTTGCTTGAAGCAATTACTTTTACACTAATGGCTAAATGATTGAATTTATTATTCTCTACCATTTGAACTTTTAACTAGAGCCACCTTATAAATGATAGTCCAAATGTTGTCAAGATGACATTGACACCATTCTGAATTGGACTATTTTTCATCCTTCATCATCACACATGGCAAATGTTACAAATTTCTCTAGTAAGAGCTTCAGTTTTGTTAATATTGATGCAGAGAAAGTTGAGCACTTAAACTGGATTTTGTCTAATGTTGCATGCCTAAATCATGCATGCCAACTTGATTATCAAATTGCAAATTGGAGAGAGAGAGAGAGATTGGATTTGCATCAGATAAGGACGTCAGAACGAAAAATTAGTCTAGTTTCCACTTGAAGTCCAAGGTGTTTCTTGCTTAATATTATAAGTGAACTTGGTTTAATTACAGAAGAAATTTAAGAGAGGAAGCACTTCTCAATTAGCCAAGGAAATTAACTTATTTTTCCAACTTTCCTTTTTTCAATTCTATTTGATTTGATGGCCATTTGAGTAGAAGCATCATTTTTGTGCTTAAGGAATGGAATCCTAAACTCTTTGTTTTTCAAAAAAAACTTTGTGGGACTACTAGACCCACACCACAATCAAGAAATTTCATTCATGCACTACCTCATTGAGACATGTCTTGAGTAATGAGGATTCCTGTAGAGCATTGAGAACATTTTATTAAAGCATCATTGGACCCCTTCCCCACTTCTCATTTTATACCTGATTGACTAATATCAATCCTTGAGATTTTTCCTTGGTTCGTAAGATTGTGGCAAAGAATTTTATTTGTGGAACAACCTCGACGGTGACTAATATGTTTCAACTTTCAAATCCTTTTTAACCATATACATTGTTGTGTCACTGGGAGTGTTACGAGACTTTGTTAAACATCGTACCTACAAGAACACAGGTACCACTTTTTTGTTTTAGAGAGTTTTAACTTATTTTGTCCGTTTTTTATAATTGTTCTTTATCATCAGATTAAGATAACAATTGATTTTGATGTAGGCAGAAATTGAACCTCATATATCTTATTTGATGACAATAAACTTTACTAATTGAACTAATTAGGACTCACAGCACACGTACCAATTTGGTACAAAGTTTGCCACGGATTGCGCCCAATTGACAATGGAAAACTACACTATAATTGTAACAGTCAAATCAAAATCAGTTCAGAGCGCTATAAGCTTAATGGAATATTTTAAGTGGCCATAGGAGTGGAATATATTCCTTCTTAAAATTTAAATGGGTAGAGAGAAGGACATGGCACTCATAACTCATGTAAGGTTATCATGAGCTCGGTCGTCTAAATCATATGATTGGAATTCTTTCTTTGTTAAGAAAAGAGTTTTATTTCAGCTGAAGATGTTTCTTGATTTAATTTTTTTTTTTTTTTTCATTTCCTGTTTTGATTTGGATATGGATTTTAGTGGATGTTAATGTGTTATAGGTAGTAAGTATTTCATCCAAAAAAAAAAAAAAGGTAGTAAGTATTAACAGAGTGGGGGTACTCTAGGTTGGACCATGGTTAAATTAAACAAATATAGCATGCCTCATCAAGCAGCCCAGTTTCTATAACATGGTTGAGCTTGGGCCATTTACCAATTATAGTATTAGTGGGTCATGTTTCTTGTCTAATTGAACTTTCTTGACTGCTGGACGAAACAAATAAGAACAATAAATCAAATTTTAAAAAAAAAAAAAAAAAAAAAAAACGAAATTAACTCAATTGAACAAAGAAATGCTCAACCCTACAAGTCCCTAATACCTCCTACTCATTGAAATTTACACAAGACTTTGTTCTACAAGTGACCATCTATCTTGGATCATATCTTTTTCTTATCACAACCTATTATTTATTCCACCATGTATCCATACAATTCCTTCCTAGCATTTCCTCTTACACTTCCAAATTCCAAACCTTGAAGAATATCGCTTATCTCTACATTCATAAATATTTGTATTGAACATGAGTACAGCTTCGCTATTATAATCTTCTTCTGCTTACAAATCACTAAACTAAAGTATCAACTTTCAAGAAATATTTTCTCTACACTGGTTCTAACATTATTTTTTAAAGTCTAACAACAAGAGTATTCCACATTTCCATGCTCATAACATATTCAATAGCCAGATAGCAAGAAAATGACAAATATCCAATTGGTCAAACAGTGCATATACACACATGCATACATTATTGAAGATAAAAAGATAGAAAAACAATGGAAAAACAATAGATCAATAGACAAATCGTTTTGAGTGCTAAGAAAATGTAAGAAAAAAACATAACCCATGAGGCCAAGGCCCCAATAATTCCCAAAAGCCACCAAACTCATCAAAATATTCAAGCTTAGGCATCTGATCTACAACTATATCAGCTAAACAACATAAAAACAAGAAGATTAAAACAAAACTCACTTACATATTCAGCTTTAAGTACATGAACTTTGAAAGAAACTCATAAAAAAAAATAACTTACTACTAAAAGTCTAAAACCAAGTAGTTAGGCGAGACTGAGAAGAGAACTAAGAAGCCGAAGGGAACATGAAATAGAGCAGCTCGGATTTGGGAATGATATTAAAGCAGTCGTATTTGGGAATAAAAGTCGCAAAGGCAAAGCAAAGGAAAAAGATTTGGGAATTGGTGTGTAACATGTGTATTAATTGTGGGTATTTTATTTATTTATTTTTTTTTTGTCAATCGGATTCGGGTAATACCCAAACCCAACTCAAAAAATTTGAGATCCGGGTAATTCCCAACCTGATTATATTTACCCATGATATATTAGATAATACTCGACAGTTTCGAGTAGATTCAGGTCGGGTACTTGATACCCATTAGGTCTAGCCATCCTTAGTTGGGCCAATACAAATTTGTCTCATAAAGATGCAAATGGCCCAAACACACAACATCTCTCTCTCTCTCTCTCTCTCCCTCTCTTTGCAAATTACATTTTTCCACAATGAACCCATTTTACATTTACCTCCCTTGAACTACAAGAATGCATGATCGGCCTTATAAACAAAAACTCATGTAACATTTTACCCCCTCCTGTCACTTTCTTAGTTAAAAGACAAATTTACCTTCTATTATATGTTTTGAAATGAAGTAGAAATTTGTCTTTTAATGTTAAATTTTGTTTGACTTAACCCCAAAACAGACCACAATGAGTCAAGTATTATAGAGTTATAATTTTGGAGACCAATCTTGTATTTCGATAGTTCATGAGAGGAAGTGTGAAATGAGATATAGTTTAAATTGAAAAAGTATAATTTTTCTCTTTCTCTCTTTTTTTCCCCACTAAATAACTTAAGTATCAAAGGTTCCCCCACCAAGGCACAACTCGGTGGTCTCTTTAATTAGTTTTATTTTCTTACCAATCATAGAAGCCCATCAAAAGTTCCTAATTGGATGAGTGACCTAACTAATGATCTTTGACATCATCAGAAGGAATTGTGAACTAACCCATAGACGTATTACCCACCATTGTAAAACGCAAATGATTAGTTCTAAGATCACAATGTTACCTAACACTGAGTCTAGAGATAATATGTACTATTTGGATTGACATATATATTGAGATTAGCGAAATGAAATTTCATTAGATTATGACACGTTGGCTTCTTTCCATTGACTTTCATTAGATTATGACATATTGGCTTGTTTCCATTGACTTTCATTTTTTTGTCATATCAAACATAAGAAATTATAGAAAACCTTTTATTATACCGAAACAAATAAAGTGATAATCCTTTTCCTTCCCTCGTTTCTTTTCCTTACATCCAAATATATAAACAAAAAATATTTTTTGTTTTGTTTTATTTGCCTGTAGCTTTATTTTCTCTTTCCTTACTCTTCTTCTTTCCCTTTTTTCTTCCCCCAATTGTAGTCACTACTCATACATTCACAAAGAAGCATGGACTTAATATAGGGCATCCCCGTGACATATAGGGCATCCCCATGACATAGGAAATTCACTGTTAATTTACCTTTGGTTAATACTAGAAATTTATAGTAGTTTCATGCAACCTAATTTTGCTATGGGTGCACTTAGATAGATCGTCCCCCTTATCATGGAAATGAAAGTTGTAAGATTGATTGTTTTTGAGCCTCAAGTTTGACCAAACATGAAACTTTCATGTTTGGTCAAACTGATGAAACATGAAGAAGTTGTCTTATCTCCAATTTTATATTTTCACTTAAGTGAATAAAGTTCATGTGTTGTCAACTTGTCATTATTGAAACGTCCAACATTGATAATGAACTAATAATAAATTACCCCCTTTTTAACTAACTTTTATAATTTTTTTTTTTAACTTTTAATAATACTAATATTTTAACTCTCACAAAACATAAAATTCAACAATAAACAAATTTTTGTTTTTATTAGCGGTTTAGTAAATATTTCTAATCACATCAATAATTCTGAAAAATATTATGTTCGACAACGGTTTGATATCAACAATTATCTCTCATTTATGTTATATATAATAGGCCATTCACTTATATTGGGGTTTGCTAGTTGTGATAGGCTTGCTGCATGTAAAAAAAAATATATATATATATATATACACACACTAGCCTTTGAGCACACATTTACGCACTTGCTCATTGGCTTTTCTATTTTTTTGAATAAATGTTAATAATTTGTATTTATTATAATTTAGAAATATATAATTTTTATTTTTCAAACAAATAAAAAATAATAAATTTTAAAAATAAGCAGTAACTGTAATTTCTTTTTTAAATATGAATGAAAAAAATTCTAAATTTTAGGAGTTATCTTTTTTGAATTCAAAATAAAATTTGTTATTTGACATTTATGATCCTATTTTTAAATGAAGTTACCCTTCATTAATAAGGATATTTTTAAACTACAAAAAAGTCCAGTTGAAAGAGGGGAATCCTCTTTTATATATATATATATATATATATATACACACACACACACACACACACACACACACACACACACTAGCCTCTGAGCACGCGTGACTCTTCTATTTTTTTGGATAAGGGTTAATAATTTGCATCTATTATAATTTTAAAATATATAATTTTTATTTTTCAAACAAATAAAAATGATAAACTTTAGAGATAAGCGGTAACTGTAATTTTTTTTTTGAATGTGAAGGGAAAAAAATTCTAAATTTTAGGAGTTATCTTTTTGAATTCAAAATGAAATTTGTTAATTGACATTTATGACCCTATTTCTAAATGAAGTTACCCTTCATTAATGAAATTATTTTTGAACTACAAAAAAATCCAATTGAAAGAAGGGAATCCTCTTGTGTATTTATATATACACACACACACACACACACACAAACACCAGCCTCAACACATAGTGTCCTAATTTTTAGGATCTTTCTCTACGTTATTTTTTAAAAAAAAAAAAAAAAGTTATTTGTACGTGAGTTTAAAGTTTGAAATTTTGAATTTAAAATAAAAAGTGGTAATTCAGATAAAGAAGATAAAGGAAAAAGCATGTGAATTTTTTTTAAGTTATTTGTAAGTAGGTTTAAAGTTTGAAATTTAAAATTTTAAATAAAAAGTGGTAATTCAGACAGAGAAGATAATGGAAAAAACCTAAAACTTAGAAACAATAAATTACTCTTTTAACCAGTTTGTGTTTTTAAATTTAAAATTATTTAACTAAAAGATAGGAGTATTTTAGAGAATTTAAGAATTTGTGTGAGGATATTTTAGTACGCAAATTGATAAAACTCAAACAATGAATCCTGTTATTAGTGTGTGTACTAGACTCATCACACTTGCCTTGCGCGTGCAATAATGCTCTTTTTTATTTATTTGTTTATATATATATATTTTTAGTTTTGTGTTATAATGCTTAAGAGTGATATATAAATAACCGTATGTATTTTTTTTTTTTAAGAATGAGATAAGGTAACGTGGAATAATGTTAAAAAATGAGATAGAGAACAAAAGAAACCCAATGGGACATTTGAAATTATTGATTCGGATAAGAATTGTGATAAGTAAAAACATTTGAGATTTGAACAAAAGAAAGATGATATACGTTAGTGTGAATGGATGGAGATTTGTGATAACTGTATAGAATTTGGATAAAAAAAAATTTGGAATGTTTTAAAGAATAAAAAAAAACAATAAAAATTTCGGGATAAGAATGAATAGTTTTTACGTGAAGTAGTGGTTTTTTTATTTATTTTGGAAGAAGTAATTTTGTATTTTTTTATAAAGATAATTGAAGTATTTGAATTCAAATAGATAACAAATAATTAGATATTTGAATACAAATGGGTGGTGAGAATAACAATTTTTTTTCTCATTTTGTACGTGAGATAGTATTACTATTTTAAACTTTTTGCTTTTTTATAGGAAAAAAATTAAACTAAAGTATATGTTACTTCATAATTTGTATGAGGATATTTTGGTACAGTAAGAATTGAAGACGAAAGTCACGAAACAAGGAAATCCTCTTATTAATAGTGTATATATATATATATATATTAGAATTGATTTATTTAATAAAAAACTATAAAATAAAGGTGAAGTTTTTTTGTTTGAGAATGAAAATAAAGGTGAAGTTAATATATAAAAAAAAAAGAAAAATGAGGTTTGAAAATGTGTTATTAGCCATTGAACTCAAAAAAAGTTGAATACAATGAATAGTGCCACGTCAAGTTGGGAAGTGTGGAAATTAATGTGGACCCCACAAGTATTCTCTGATCTCAAATATCTGCAAAAAAATGGAAAATCTTTTGATAATCACTGGACAGGACAACGTACTCCTGTTACACACCATAGAAATCCCTATCCATACAGCGCAGGCCGCTCGGCGCTTCATGCTAACGTGCGCCCAATGGTATATATAACACATCCAAACCCCCCATTCACCTCAAACCTTAGCCCAAACGAAACCACCGACCCGTGCACTATGCCGCCCCGGCGTAACCTAGCCTGATCGCAACAGAGCACGCTATCTTGCGCCGGCTAAGAATTGTCACTCAAAACCTAGACAAACAAAAACCTCTCCTCTCTCTCTCTCTCTCTCTCTCTCTCCTCTTGTGTGGTGCTTTTAGAAGGTCAATCATACACTATTCCTTCGCTGTTTCAGGTTCTATTGCTAAATTGCCCTCTGCATTTTTGCTGTTTGATAATAAATTTCCATGCTTTAATGTGGGTTCATCTTTCAATCACAACAAAACCCATGTACAATTTTCACCATTAATGTTCCAATCTAGGGTTTTTTTTTTTTGTTTTTTTTTCAATAATGATTTGTTTATTGTGTATGATTGAGTACCACCCTTGTTAATGTGGTGTACTGTAATTGTATACTATTGACTTTCATTTCATGTGTTGGTATTGAGAAAAATCTTGGTTGTGTAATGGGTAATGTTGAAATACCCAATTGGCTAAAAGGGTTGCCATTGGCACCTGAGTTTAGGCCAACTGACACTGAATTTGCTGACCCAATTGCCTATATATCGAAAATTGAGAAGCAAGCTAGTGCCTTTGGTATTTGTAAGATTATCCCACCATTGCCCAAGCCTTCTAAGAAATATGTGTTTTGTAACTTGAATAAGTCGCTTTCAAAGTCGCCGGAATTGGGTTCTGATGTGAATTGTCCGGGTGTTTGTTCTTCGTCGAAAACGGGTTCTGGGGATGGTGGTAATGAGGGGGAGGCGCGGGCTGTGTTTACTACCAGGCACCAAGAATTGGGGCAGAGTGTGAAGAGAACAAAAGGGGCGGCGCAGAGTCCGCAATTGGGTGTTCATAAGCAAGTATGGCAAAGTGGGGAGATATATACATTGGAACAGTTTGAGTCTAAGTCTAAGGTTTTTTCGCGGAGCATATTGGGAATGGTTAAGGAGGTATCGCCATTGGTTGTAGAAGCAATGTTTTGGAAGGCGACTTCTGAGAAGCCAATCTATGTGGAGTATGCAAATGATATTCCTGGGTCTGGGTTTGGAGAACCGGAGGGTCAGTCTCGGTATTTTCATAGGAGGAGGAGGAAGAGGAATTTTTACCAAAGGAGTAAAGAGAATTCTGAGTTCAAGAATAATGAGATAGATAGTGTAATGGATTCCCCTAATGGCGAGATTAAAGATTCTTCTGCCAAAAATGAACCTGATATGTCTTTGGAGACACCAAAGCCACCTACTACTTCATCAACATTGTTATCAGATGACACTTCACGATGCTCTAGGCGAAAGAGCTCAAGTGCTATTAATGAGATGGAAGGTACTGCGGGTTGGAAGCTATCAAACAGTCCATGGAACTTACAAATAATTGCACGTTCACCCGGCTCACTTACACGTTTCATGCCGGATGATATTCCAGGTGTTACTTCTCCTATGGTCTACATTGGTATGCTTTTCAGCTGGTTTGCTTGGCACGTTGAAGATCATGAGCTTCATAGCATGAATTTTCTCCATACTGGCTCTGCAAAAACTTGGTATGCAGTCCCTGGAGATTATGCATTTGCTTTTGAGGAAGTCATTCGCTCTGAGGCTTATGGTGTCAACATTGATCATTTAGGTATGTAATTTTTTTAGATGATTATTTAGGAAAATGTTTTGGGAGTTTACTAATTTGACAAACTCTAGCATATTTTTGCCAAACTCTAGTATATTTTTGCCAAATTTTCTTGGAATGTTAATTTGGGGTTTTTTTATATTCACAAAGCAAAAAAATTTAATAATGAAGGTTATATTTCTGTATTATTTATAGATGGAAAGGAGTGCTCTGTTTAAACAGTACCAGGGGTTCACAATGTTTTTGCTGGCATTTACCCCATCTTGCATGGCCACTTGTCAATAGATATACCTGAATTGTGCATATCTATGACTCAACATTGTTTCCATGTGATATGACAGTGAGCACAAGTGACTGACTTGGTTGGACCGTGTAGGCTTTCAAATGATGAGCCACTACATAAGCCTTTTTTTTTCTTTCTTTTTTTTCTTTTTTTTTTGCTATTAAGATTTTGAAGCATTTATAGCTCTTGTTTTACCATTTGAATGTAATTCTTTTTTTTTTCCTAATTATAATTCATTTAGCGATCATGTTTATCTTTTCGCTGAATATATCATCTCTATCCTGTCATCAATTGATGTTTTACTTGATGAATGACTTACAATTCCATTTTTTTTTTCAATTGGTAATTCACACACGCAGTCAGTGATTATCCATTTGGACAGTAAAGATAAGAGTGTTTAGTTAGGTTCAGGGCAGGGGTTGCAAACCGTTGAGTCTCAATAACCCTTAAACTACTCCAAATGAGCGTACTTTTATCTGTGGTTTAGGAGTTGTTAATTCTCAAATTGAATTGGAATTGTGTCAAAAGGCAAGCAATTAAGGAAAAGCCATCCACGGGGTTCAAACTAAGGACCCTTGCATTTCATACGCAATGCTCTAACCTATAAGCTAAGCGGTCTCACAAAGAGATCTTGGCTATTAATTATTCATTCTTAGTTATTCATAGTTGATATGAATATAGAATGGTTTCAAAAATAAATAATTAAATGAATAATATAGAATAGAATTTCAAATATATACCCTAAGAAGTACTTTAAATTTGCTGAATCTAAATTCAATTAGGTTGTTCTAAATTGGACCTGCCACTTGTAGGAGGGTGATTTTTTAAATAATTTAAGATGGTGAAGCATTAATCAAAAGTTGGTCCCACAAATAATTTTGATTTTTTGGCAATTTCGCAAAGTAATTAATTTGCAGTTCTGTCCTGACACAGCTGGAATTTACTGTCCAAAATTTGCCAAATTTTCATTGATTTTTTTTTAAAAAAAATAGAGGCACAGTTCTTAGTCTGGCCATTTTATTTTACTTTATTTAATGTAGACAGTTCATTTCAATCTGAAATTAGTTTGATTTTATCACTTCTATAGCATTTTTGTAACTAAGGTCCAGTTTCTCTTATCTCCAGCCGCACTCACATTATTGGGCGAGAAGACAACTCTTCTATCACCTGAGGTAGTTGTTGCGTCGGGCATTCCATGTTGTAGGTGGGTTGCTTTCTTTCTAATTAGCATTCTAAAATTTATGTGAGGGTTATACTTTTCTGTAATTGAAAATGTTTTAAGTTTGACTTATGATGCTGAGTTGCTGTTTCTGTTCTTTTTTTTTTTTTTTTTTTTTTTTTTGGAGCTGTACTCATGTCTGTTCTTATTTTTCCTTTAGGTTAGTACAGAATCCTGGTGAATTTGTCGTGACTTTTCCAAGGGCCTACCATGTAGGATTCAGCCACGGTAATTGCTTTATAGTTTTCATATTTTCAATATTTTTCTGGAGATATGATTCTTTAACTTAAAAACTCCTGCCCTGAACATACTGATCTTACTGTATTAAGACATACCACCTGGTGTGTGGTACTTGGAGAAACACATGTTAATCTAAGACAACCTAGAAGATGGAAGTTCTGTAAAAATTTGGAGACTCTTACGTTATTTATCAAAAAAAAAAAAAATTTGGAGTGGAAGTTGGTTTACAAAATATGAATAAATTTCCATTTATTTTGTTTCTAGTAAAAGCAAAGGATTCAAATTTTTTGTGAGCAGGACCATTTTGGCTTGCAAATGAGCTGAAAATGTGTAGTTGGACTTAAAATGCTCAAAAGAATTAATTGGACACCTTACAACTCTTCTGCCAAGTGACTTTGCAAGCACCTTTTTCTGCAAGGCCATTGCTAATCCATTTCTGTCATAGCTAATATATATTGTTTTATCTTCCCTTTCAACATTGGCGTTTCTGATTGATGTCTGTAACAGTAATTTGTATGTTTATTCTGCTCTTAGAATATCAATGTCTCAGTGACTAGAGTTAACTAGAGAGCCTGATTATATTAGGCATGTTGCTATTACAAGAAGTTTCCTCGAATTTTTCTTTCAGAGTGTATTCATTTTTATCCTTTTAATGGATTATTATAGCCTTCCTTTTGTAAATTAGGTTTCAATTGTGGGGAAGCTGCTAACTTCGGAACCCCACAATGGCTCACAGTAGCCAAGGAAGCTGCAGTGCGCAGAGCTGCAATGAATTATCTTCCCATGCTCTCTCATCAGCAGCTGCTATACCTGCTGACCATGTCTTTTGTCTCAAGGTAAGTTCACTGTAGTTCCTTCAAATATTCTGTTGATCCTAAGTTGTTGAGCAAAATTAGTGACTGAAATATCCTGTCCACATTGCTTCTTAGACTGCTCTCTGAAGATCTATACAAGATAATTCTCATGAATGTTTATTGATTGTAGTATTCTTGCCTAATTCCTCTACAAGATTAGATTCTCTTTTCAAATATTTGATGTTCAATGGCCAGACTCAGGCATCTGTGACCATCAAAGTTTCCAGCCATTCATCTTGGTGGTTCACAACTTCTGAAACATGTTTACAGATGTTAATTTGATTTTTTCCAGGATAATATGTAAATTTATGTATTTGTAAAATAGTTTATGAATGTACTTCTGATTCTGTAAGAGTTGCAATTGTCAAGGGGGATTTCTTTTTATTATTTCATTAGGTATATTTCAAAATATGCTTTAATTCTGAATATGGGCTGGAAACATTATAATTAGACTGGTCCTAATGAAATGAGTTGGGCCTTAATGCACATCTTGTGAAAACTGATAATTGAGCATTATTGTTTTACTTTCATTTTTCATATAATAAATTCTTTGAAGGGAATGTGTAATTGTGTTTGGAAAGTGGAATTAGCTGAAATATGTAATAACTGTTAATTTTTCCTTTTTATCCTTAAAAGAAAACGCTCTTCCTTTTGTTTAGTGCATTAGAGAGTCTCTGCGGGGGCGGTTGAAAGCACAAGAGTTCCTCTGTGGAGATGGTGCTGTTATAATTAACGTATCAGTTGCTGCTTAGGGCCATAGATGAGTAACAAGGGCTCAGTAGGCAGATTTCTACTGTACACTTCGCATTTGAAATTGATACTTTGGTTGCATTTACCCTTACTTTGTGCGATGCTGCTTTTACATCATATGTTTTTGCTTATTGTGTCCATATAAATATCATGTGGATACCATATCTTTAGTTATTTCTTATGTTTGATTTGCTGGACTGTTTTGATGCCAGAGTGCCAAGATCCTTACTACCAGGTGTGCGCAGTTCTCGTCTGAGAGATCGTCAAAAGGAAGAAAGAGAATTGTTAGTAAAGAAGGCTTTTATAGAAGATATTCTAAAAGAAAACATTAAGCTATCTAATCTTCTTGGAAAAGTATCAACTTGCCATGCTGTTTTATGGAATGCTGATTTACTTCCATATCCAAGTAGAGATTCTCAATTGCCCAGCATAGTTGCTACTGATTCTACCTCACCAAGAGAAAATGCTTCCCATATTCATACTGAAAACAACAATAATATTCAAAACGATCTGATTCACGAGATGAACTTGTATATAGAGACTCTCAATGATTTGTCTCTGGATGGTGACGATTTATCATGTGACTTTCAAGTTGATTCGGGTACATTGGCATGTGTGGCTTGTGGAATACTTGGTTTTCCATTTATGTCTGTGGTACAACCATCTGAAGAAGCATCCCTGAAACTTCAGCCCATGGATCATCGTTTGGTTCAAGGAGGCCCCAGAGTCTCAGGACCTGAGAATGCTTGTTCCTCTCCAGATCGTGATGGGTCTATTAAGAGCAATATTCCAGGTATTTGGTCTACATACTTACTTGCCTGGTAATTTGCTCACATTTTCAATCACTTCCTTAATCTTATCCTGTCAAAAGTAAGTTGTCATTGAACTTTTCTGGATTATATGTTAAAGCCGTACTTCATTCTGTAACCATGTTGTGGCCTATCATATTGTTAGATTGGTTTGTCATTGATTCTAGCATCTACATGTACACATTTACCACTTCTACTCGTATTTCTGGCATGACCCCGAATCAGCTAAATGTGTTGTACATAAAACTGTGTTAAAAAGAATTGTAGAAGAATGCATAGAACTAGTCTTAAGTCTCCACATTATATAAGTTGGGCTCCCATCTTATGGAGATGTATTAGCAGACCAAACAACCATGGGGAAGAATGACATTTTTAAATGTATCTTCAACTGGTGCCAGTAGCTTCTCATCAAAGCAAACGAAAACATGAAATTGAATAGGATTAATCCTTTTGACCACTAAACTCGGCCTCTTCAAGTGCTGTACTGAGTTAATTAATGCTTTGTTCTGCAGAGAATCTCCCTCCTGTTCCTGATGTTTCTCCACCACCAAAGGATCTGAAAATGTCACTATTAACCAAATTTGACATGCAATGGAACACCTCTAGTAAATTTCTGAGGCCACGGATTTTCTGCCTGGAGCATGCCATTGAGATTGTGGAACTCTTGCAGTCAAAAGGTGGAGTAAACATGCTTATGATTTGCCATTCAGGTAAGATAGGCTTTAACTATGTCAATGATTTATGCTGCAAATTACAGTTGTATACCCACCCCTAATTTTAAAGTTAATCACTTTCTCCCTTTTTTATTTTATGATATTTGATTTTTTTTTTTTTACCTCTCTCAAGGATAAACCTGGTTTCTGAATGATGTTGAAATTAATTAATATCTAAATGAGACACATTCAGCTATTCTTTAATACCCACTTTCTGTTTACTATTAATCTGTGACACATCTTTTTATTTGTCAACCAACCATTATGAGCATACATGAGCACCATCCAGATTTCAACAATAATTATTCTTCAATTTTCTTAATTTATGTAGACTATCAGAAAATGAAGGCACATGCTGTGGCCGTTTCTGAGGAAATTGGTAAACCTTTTGATTATAATGAGGTTCCATTAGATACTGCATCCCAGGAAGATCTGAACTTGATAGATCTTGCAATTGATGATGAAGAACATGATGAATGTGGAGAAGACTGGACATCAAAACTGGGTATCAATTTACGGTATTGTGCCAAGGTCAGAAAGAACTCTCCATCTATGCAAGTACAGCATGCACTGACATTGGGTGGATTGTTCTCTGAAAAAAGTGCCACTTCAGAATGCTTGACCATCAAATGGCGGTCTAGAAGATCACGCTCAAGAAAGTCAAACCATTCTTCCCATGGTAAAGTGTGTGACACAGCTCAATTAAAGAAGGATGAAGTGTTGGGGGGAAGGTCAAATGGCATCATTGTCAACAATGAAAAAAAACTAATTCAATATTCAAGAAGGAATCCTAAGTTAAAACTGGGTGGTTCCACAGGTGCAAGTACAGTTGATGGATGCCCTGGAAAGATTCTGTCAAAAGATGTTTCAGCTGCTACTTATGGAGACCGCGATAAACAAAGTGGGAAGGCTACTGAAAATGACCTTTCTAACAAAGGAAATTCCAAAAGTGATGCAGGATTTGTTTTCTCTAGTGCTTCCGGAGTGTCTGAAATGCAGCATGAATCCTCAGGGTTTGCAGCTACCAGTGGTAGGAGCTTGAATTCTGCTCCATCCCGAATTGAAGATTCCCCTGCCTCTGATACACTAGTGGTTGTTGAGACACAGAGTGAGAATCACACTCTGGATGATTTTGACATTGATGGCAAAGCTTGTAATGTAGCAACATGGGATGGTTCTGAGATGCAACACAAGATCAAGAGCACTGATGAAACCAAGGAGGAGGACAAGACAACTTATGCCAAAAAATGTGGTAGTCCACTTATCATTGCAACTGATGAGAGGTCTGGAATGCAGGCCGAGAATCAAAGTACGGAAAAAATCAGCATCACAAATGAGTCTTTTCATCTGGTTTCTGAAGGGCAGTGCAATGTTTCAACTGAAGGGGATGTTTTGATGAATGAGGTTTCTGATCTTTCTAAACCTCCCACTCCCCATGTTGCTGATCCTGTTGTGAGAAATTTTGAGGCACAGATGGAAAATGTAGTTCTGGAGGAATCTTGCGTCAACAGTAAGGTTCTCGTGTGTGCAACTTTAGACAATGAAGTGCAGCAAAAGATCCATACCACCAGCAGAATTGAATATGATGGACCTCTTTCAAGTAATGTTGCACCAATCAACCGGCTTACTCTTGCCTCAACAGAAGGTGTTTCTTGTAATATTGCAGTGACAAACCAGCCTACTCTTGCCTCAATGCAAGAAAGTTGTGAAGGTCCCACAGAGATTCGTGCTGCAGAAGACATTAGTATTGCCATGTCTTCAGATGCAGTGGAGCAAGAACTTGAGTCTGAAAATGGAAGTACTGAGGATGAACCAGTTTCAAGTTATGTTATACCGACAAATGAGCCTACTCCTGCATCAAGAGAGATCCATTCCCCAGACAGAAATAACAAGGAACTTGTCTCAAGTTCTGTTTCACCAATGGAAGTTTGTCAGCCTTGTGTATCACTGGAACAATGTCCTGAAGTTCCAAGAGGGTGCTCTGCTGAAGAAGACTTGCATGATGGTGTGACTTTAGACAATGAGGTGCAACAAGATATCCAGACTTCAGATGGAACAGATGAGGGGATGCCCGTCCCTAGTTTCATTACGCAAGTGGAAAAAGAGCCTGCAACTATCTCAGGGGGGGAATGTTACAAAGTTCCAAGAGGGATCGATGCTGAGGAAAATTTGAGTGGTGGAGTGGCTTTAGATAATGAAGTGGAGCAAAAGAAAGAGCTGACAAATGAAAATGATGAGGAGATTTCTGAGTATGATACACTTATAAATCCGCCTAGTCCTGCCCCAATCCAGAAATGTTCCAGAATCCAAAGAGACACCCATGTTGCAGAAAACCTGCTTTGCAAAGAAGTTTGTTCATCACAGGATGATAGAGAGCTTGAAAGCATTGAGTCCACTCTTTTAGAACCCAGATCAAGTACAGACAAAAGAAGAAAAAGAAAAAGAGAAGCGGACCATTTGACGGAAAACAAGTTCGGTTGCAGTGACTTTATCAGGAGTCCATGTGAAGGGTTGAGGCCAAGGGCTGGGAAGGATGCGACCAGTAGATGTGGAATTGACACCAGTAAAATAGTTGAGGAGAAGTTGGTGCGAAAGAAGGTCAGCAAAGCTTCAGATGTTCCTCTTCCTCCTAAGAATAAAAACTCAACGGGGTCTCACAAGTGTGACCTTGAAGGCTGCCGCATGAGTTTCAAAACAAAGGCAGAGCTTCTCTTGCACAAACGCAACCGGTGCCCACATGAAGGGTGTGGGAAGAGGTTCAGCAACCACAAGTATGCAATGCTTCACAAACGTGTTCATGACGATGACAGGCCCCTCAAGTGCCCATGGAAAGGTTGCACCATGTCGTTCAAGTGGGCATGGGCTAGGACTGAGCATATACGTGTGCACACTGGTGAGCGCCCATACAAGTGCAAGGTTGAGGGATGTGGCCTTTCTTTCAGGTTTGTATCAGATTACAGCAGGCACAGACGGAAAACAGGGCACTATGTGAACTCACCTGCCTGAAGATATGTCCTCTTTGTTCAAGCTGGTTTTGTAATATATAGTATGGGTATATGCAAGTGGGGTTTCTGAGGCCAAAGGGTTACATGTAGTTTACATTGTTCTGGTTAGGTGTAGTGTTAGGCACATAGATTGATCATTTTGTAGGTGGGCATTCTCCAATCATTTGTATGCATTGATAGTTGAGAAGTCTTAAGGGTCTTGATCTCTCTGGATTCTTCGTTTAGGATCCAGCAGCATCATCAGCAGGAGAGGAAGCTCTCCCCAAAAAAACATAAACAAAAGAGAAATGCTACATGTTGGGTGGCCAAATCCTGGCTGGCCAAAATTGTCAGACCTACTAATTGGTTATCTAAGAAGATGATTCTCATTTTTTTGTACTAGTGAGGATAGATACTATGTTCTTTGTTGTCCCTTGGTAAATGGATGAAGTAGATGAATCGTGGGACTACATTACCACTCTTTGTTTTGAGGGGTAATGATCAAACAACGCTAGAGTTAGAGTCTGTTCGAGATTGACAATGTGCCAAATGTAGATATGAAATGAATATTGACGCCTTTCTTTTACTTTCTTCTCTTTGTATTTTTCTTTCTTCTTGGAGGAGACAGATGAGATAGGTACCATTGATCAGGCTAGAAAAGTCCATTGTTATGCTTTTGTGGGTCTCTTCGCTTGTCTAGAGTTGGATTTGGATAATGTGCTGTGGGTTTGGATTGCTTTTTTTTTTTTTTTTTTTTCATTGTATTTTTTTTTTTTTTTTTCATTGTAGATTATGCTCAAGTGGGTCTGAATTATTTTAATCTTTGACACAACTATCCAAGAGAGACAAATCATTTTTGCCTTTGTTGTTTCAAGTATGAAATTTCCACGTACCACACTAAAATTCTTAGTCAAATATTTTAACAAAAATTGTACGTTTCTTTTGCTAAGATCAAATCTTTAACAAACAGCAACCTAGTTACGTCTTCCAGCAGCCCACTGCTTTTCCAAAGACAAACTTTTTTATAAACTACCGTACAAGTTAGAAAAACTCTCCTCCATTAATCTCATCGAAATTTCTTACCTCCTGTTTCCACCACCAAATCAAAACTCAACTAGTATAACTGTAGATTCTTGAAGAGTAAGTGTAAGTGCAGAAACTAGAAACCCCAACTTTCTCACTTTCCCAAACCAACAACAAAGAACCAAAAAAACACACTCAAAGTGGCCGCAGCTGCACCACCACCAGCACCAACCCCAGCTGCCACAGCACTACCAGACCCAACCCCAATAGGTTACCCTCTCTTCACACGCATCCGTCTCGCCACCGCATCGGACGTCCCTCACATCCACAAGCTCATCCACCAGCTCGCCAACTTCGAACACCTTTCCCACCACTGCTCCGCCACCGAAGCCTCCCTCTCCTCCACACTCTTCACTTCCCCACCTTTCCAATCCTTCACTGTCTTCATCCTCGAACTCTCCCATACCCCATTCCCTCCCCAACTCCACACACAGTACTCTCTCTTCTCCCCCATTACCCAAACCATCACTCTCGACCTTCCCATCGATGACCCAGAAACCGAAACCTTCAAATCCAACGATAAAGATTGTGGCTTTGACGTTGTGGTTGGTGGGTTTGTTTTGTTTTTTCCGAACTACTCGACTTTCTTGGGGAAACCAGGGTTTTACGTGGAGGACTTGTTCGTGAGGGAGTGTTATAGGAGGAAAGGGTTTGGGAAGATGCTACTTTCAGCTGTGGCTGCTCAAGCTGTGAAGATGGGGTATGGGAGAGTGGAGTGGGCGGTGCTTGATTGGAATGTGAATGCTATCAAGTTCTATGAGGAAATGGGTGCTAAGGTCTTGCAAGAGTGGAGGATTTGCAGGCTTACTGATGAGGCTCTCCAAACTTATGTCAATCCTGCTATCTAAAAATTAATCGGTTCTCTTTTCTTTCATTTTTTTTGTGGCTTTTATTTATTTGTTTGTGTGTATTTGGATTCCAAGAAATGGAAAGGAACAGTGGGGTTAGAGTGCATGACTAGAGGGAAGATGTAGCTGATGTGAGTGTGTTTGTGATCTACTTGATTCCTTGATGTTTTCTCTATGTAATTTGATTTCTATATGCTTAGTTGGTTCCTCAAATTTACTTTCATTGGTGTTTGTTGAATGTAACATATATGGTGCTTTGTGTGTTTCGTTGTATCAAAAAAAAAAATTTTCAACTATTTCAAAGCTTTAAACACTTTCATGGATTATCCTCTTTTTTTTGTTAATCTCATGGATTATCCTCAGCCATGGATTATCTTTTCCTTTTACAATAGTGGGATTAAACACTTTCCAAAACATTTGAATAAGCTGTTGCTGGATTACCAGACTTGGGGGCTGAGGCTTCTTTGTGGAAAGTGATTTGGGTTGAGGCTAATCTGGAACTATCTTGAGGGCTGAGGCTTATTATGTTCTTTTCTTGAGAGGACCAAAAAGTGCTCTAAATCCGACATGATTGGATTGCAATTCTAATTTTTCTCCACGTATCCAAAGTTCTAGCCCCCTCGCGAGTCGTGATGATGAGGCCCACAGTTAAGTCTTGATAGTGTGCTCTATGCTTGTGACTTGTGAGATTGACAGATTGTAGATACAGTCTATGTGGGAGGTTTGTGTCACCAACTTTGACAAAAGAGTCTTGTCAAAGAATTTATAAAAAAAAAAGGATAAGACTCGTAAATTTAAAATAATAATAATAAGTTTTTGAGCTTTGAAATTAATCTTATATGATGTATTATTTATTCAATGTTGTTAGTAACAAAATAATCAATTTAGAGATTTCTCAAAGTTCAAGGACTTAACTATCGTTTCACACTAAAAGAACAAGGGATCAACTTGGAGGTTTCTCGAAGTTCAAGGAAATAACTATCATTTCACACTAAAAGAACAAGGGATCAATTTGATTTGGACCAAAGTTGAGTATATAAAACAATTTTTTTTTTTTTTTGGTACATTAGTATTTAAAAATAATGAATAAAAAGGTCAAGATTTTTTTATTATGCTCTTTATCTTTTATTTGTCTTTTCCTTAGGATTAATGAAATACTTTGCATTTCTTTCTGACCATTTCATTTATTTTCACTGAAATTCCAAATAGCATAATATATAAAATATTCCTTTAAAATCCATTTTGTTTAATTCCTTTTCATTCCTTCTCCCTTCCTAACGAGTTGTGAAAATCCACTCCAATCTCTTGATCTATTCCATTCATTTTCTCTCCTCCCAAATAAGTTGTAAAGACATAAGTGTTTCTCCTACTTCTAGAAGAAATGTTTATGGTTTAAAAACTGAACCATTAAAAAAACAATAAGAAGAAAGTACAAATACTTATGTAATTAATTTTTAATCTCAACCTCTTGACCACCAAAAAAAAAATAAAAAGAATTTTTTTAACTTTTCTCTCTCACATTATAGTGTAACTACATGTACTTCATAATAGTTAAGTTTATTACACAAGATTTGACCATTACATCGAATCCAAAACCAAATCCCTACATGACAATTCAAAAGATGATTTTAATAACAAAACCTACTTAATAACTATGTAATTTATTTAATATAGTTTTTTTTTTTTTTTAGAATACTAAGTATTTATTTAATATAGTTGAATAATCAAAGTGAGGCAAAAACTGCCGTAATGGGAAAAGGATCTCCTCCTAATTAGGAGGAAAACTTTGGTTTTCCATTCGTCCGTTTTCCCCTCATTTTAGGAAGCACCGCTTGTCTGAATATTTTTTAAATTTATTAGCTAAATGGCTAATGGCAATTGGCACATACAAATTGTATGATACAATAAAGTCACATACAAATACGCATACAGCTAGTGGCTCCTTCGTTAATTGCCTACCCTACTCTCATGACCTATCTCCAAACTCAACTAGTATAAATGTAAATTCCCACACCCCAACCTCACCACCTCATGAGATATATAACTGGTTCTCTCATATCATTCATTCTTCCACGATAAAGAACCAAGAAAAGTGAAAATGGCCACAGATATTGGTCACCAACTCTTCACACGCATTCGTCTGGCCACTCCATTGGATGTTCCAAACATCCACAAGCTCATCCATCAGCTGGCCATGTTCGAAAGCCTTGACCACAATTTCTCCGCCACAGAAGCCACTCTCTCCTCCTCACTCTTCACCTCTCCTCCTCTCCAATCCGTCACTATCTTCATTCTTGAACTCTTCCAAACCCCATTCTCACCCACTCCAACTCCTTCTCTCCTCTTTTCCCCCATTACTCACATCATCACTCTCCACCTCCCCATCGATGACCCTGAAAGAGAAACCTTTGAATCCAACGATAATAAAGACGTTGTGGTTGGTGAGTTTGTCTTGTTTTTTCCCAACTACTCGACTTTCTTAGGGAAACCAGGGTTTTACGTGGAGGACTTGTTTGTGAGGAAGTGTTATAAGAGGAAAGGGTTTGGGAAGATGCTACTCTCGGCTGTGGCGGGCACAAGCAGTGAAGATGGGGTATGGGAGAGTGGAGTGGGTGGTGCATGTTTGGAACGTCAATGCTATTGAGTTCTATGAAGAAATGGGTGCTAAGGTCTTGGAGGAGAAGAGGGTTTGCAGGCTCACTGGTGAGGCTCTCCAAGCTTATGCCAGAACTGATAATTAAATATGGGGTTATTTATTTTTTCAAGAAATGTAAAGAATATATAGAGGGGGGGGTTAGGGTAAAGGATTAAGGTAGAGATAAGATGATGTAAAAATAAAAATAAAATAAAGAGAAAGAGATTAAAACTAAAAAAGATAAGAGACATAAACATGATATTGCACTGACTTGGGCCAAATAATTAAAAAAAAAAAAAAAATTAGTACCACAAAAATATGTGCTCATCAGTAGTCACAACTCTTCATGTGTCTAATGTGATTACTGATTAGTAGATAAAAGTTGTAGGTTCATTTGCAAGTGACAGACACCCAATTACAATCTACCACGTAGAAAAACTGTGGTAAAAATAAGTTTGTTTGTGGTAATATAAGAACTTGTTAATTAATTAAGTTGCAGAACACGAGTAGGATCAACCACTTTAAAAAAAAGTAATTATCATGGATGCACAAGTTCAATATAATTCAACTAAATATTAAAACTTAGATTAGTGACAAGTCAAGTTAATTAATTAAAGGCACATACGATGTTGGGCAGTTACTTAACTTACCTCAAGGAAAACATGGGTAATTATCTCAAACAGATAATAAAAATAGTCAAACAGCAAGAAACGTGCTAATTAAGTAAATGAAGATAGAAAGGAAGCAATTGCCTCAAGGTAGTTATATGATGTTACCAAGTCCAACTAATAACAAGACACTTGGCAATGAGTGTTAATTAAGGGGAGACACATGGAAAAGAAATCAAGCATAACTGTCAAAGCCTCAAGTATAAATAGGAGATGATTCTACAAGTAAAGGACACCACACACAACCAAGAATACATTAGATCACTTCCGAGACCAATTGTGCTTAAATTATTGAGATATCTAGTAGTTCTTAGATAATTCAAGTAGTTCTTAGGCTTTGTAGAAGACTTTATGCTTGTAAGTTCGTTACCTTTGTACTTGCAATCTTATCTAATCAAGTATTCAATTAGTTTGAAGTAAAATTTAGTTGTTTATTCAAGTCTAATTTGATCTCCTGCTTGCTTCAAATCAATTTAGTGTTAGAGTAATCATTTAAGCTTTAATCTATTATATTTTTAGCAATTTACTTTACTTCAAGATGACTTTTTTGGGATTAGTTCACTTCGAGATGATTTACTCCAAATTAGTTCACTTTTGAGATGATTAATTACCTCAAATCAGTTTAGTTCAATTAGGCTTGATAACTTAGTCTTTGTAACTTGGGCTTAATAATTTGACTTAGTCATTTAGGAACTTAAATCACTTAAGATTCTCTCATTTTTATTAATTAACTCGCTCATTTCCCCAAAAATCCTATTAAATTAGGCATTTTTGGATCTCAAGTCCTAGTCTTTGAAGTTAGAGAATCACTTCGAGCAACTTGAAACTAATAGAGAAACTAAGGTTAATTAAAAAGTGATCTATACTCAAACGTGATGATTATGGTATTTCATGAAATTCAAGTTCCCATGTCAAGATACTTTTTAAGTTTAAATTAAATTCATCTTTCTCTTGTCATTTAAACTCAAAATTGTAGATTGAACTTAAATTAATTTTCGTAAAAAACATTATTTATATCTTATTTTCTCATGAACCACACATTTTGGGAGATATTGAGAGATAATTAATATGGTTCCATCTATTCACGTGGGTTTAATTTCACCTAAAATTGTTGTTTATCCTCAAGTCACTTGCATAAATTTCAAACAATGTAATCTAAAATAATTGGTCTTTTAGTATTATACCATATCATATCGTTTAATATAAAAAGAAATGGAAAAAATGTGTACTCTACATTGTGGTTATGTCAAGTGAACACCTTTTTTTTTTATCTCCTTGTGCTTCATAAATGGTTGCTTTATCCTTGTGTTTTATATACATCTAAAACTTTTATCATGACTAACAAAATAGTGCTTAGTGCTTAAAAATATTATTTTGACTAAATTTGTATTTTCAAAAGTTGCTAGAAATTAAAATATATCATTATTTATTTAAATTCCTTTCATAATTATCTGCTATAATTTTTTTTTTTTTTCGTTTTGAAGATAAGAGTTAGGTTTTACCTAATTGTACTTGAGCTATGTTTTTTTTTTTTTTTTTGAGAATCAATACTTGAGCTATGTGATTCAACAAAAGTGTTACATGTCATATAATATACTTTCAGCATGTGTCATAATAAATACATTAAATGATTAATTTAATTTAATATAACATAAACTCTATTATCAAATTTCAATATAAAATTAATATACTAATCAGATTAAAAATTAAGTACCAAAAGTTTCAAAAAATTAAAATAAATATTACTTATTTTAAAATTTTAATAATCTATGCTAATATATGATTTTAATAACAACTCAATCTCATCATCATTTTTGGTCTTTTATATTTCCTATATTAAAAAAATATATATCATCATTTATTTAAATTATTTAAACTAGTTTTAGTTTTGGAGCCCAATTATTGATTAACGATGCCCCAAGTCTCAACATATATATATAGTGTTTCATTTCATTCACACAAACAAAAACTCTGCATGTTAATATACAGAACATCTACATATGATTGTGTGAAAGTGAAAGCAGCCACTAGAATGACACAAAAAGATAGCTTAGATTTTCTTCAAATGAATCTAAGGACCATCTTATGCGTATCAAGAATCCACAAACCTTGTTGCTTGTCTCTTCACTTCTCTTCCTCAGCTTCTAAATCCAATGCCAAACTTTCTGATGACTCAAGTTACAGCCTTTCCACCTGCGTTGCCTCCTTACAAGGCTGTGCCCACCACAAGAATCTCAGCAAAGGCAAACAACTCCACTCTTACATGCTCACCAATGCCTTTCTCAACTCTCCTGTATCCACCACCAGCCTTATCAACATGTACTCAAAATGCAACCGAATGGAAGATGCCCTTTTGGTGTTCAATCACCAAGCCCATCATTGCAATGTGTTTGCCTATAACGCAATCATTTCTGGGTTTGTGTTAAATGGGCTTGCGGAAGATGGGTTTGAGTTTTATAAGCGCATGAGGGTGTTGGATGTTAGGCCAGACAAGTTTACTTTTCCTTGTGTGATCAAAGCTTGTTGTGATATTGTGGAGGTTTCGGAGGTTAGGAAGATTCATGGGCTGTTGTTCAAACTTGGGTTGGAGTTGGATGTGTTTATTGGCAGTGCTTTGGTTAATACCTATTTGAAATTTGGGTTGATAGTAGAGGCACAGGAGGTGTTTGAGAAATTGCCTGTGAGGGATGTTGCGCTTTGGAATGCGCTGGTTAATGGGTATGCACAAATTGGGAGGTTGGATGAGGTTTTGGAGGTTTTTAAGAGAATGGGTGTAGAAGGGGTTGTTCCTAATAGATTTACGGTTACCGGGGTGTTATCGGTTTTGGCTTTGATGGAGGAGTTTAATAATGGGAGAGCAATTCATGGGTTTGCGATGAAAATGGGTTATGTTTCAGGTGTCGCAGTTTCCAATGCCTTGATTGATATGTATGGGAAATGCATGCATATTGGAGATGCTTTGGTAATTTTTGAGACGATAAATGAGAAAGATATATTTTCATGGAATTCAATCATATCTGTTCATGGACAATGCGGTGATTATGATGTTACTTTAAGACTTTTTGATAAGATGTTAGGTGCTGGAGTTAAGCCTGATTTGGTTACTATCACAGCAGTCCTTCCTGCTTGCTCTAATCTGGTTGCACTGATGCATGGAAGACAGATTCATGGGTATATGATAGTCAATGGGTTGGGGAAGGATGGCAATCATAAAGATACTGATGATGTGCTAGTGAACAATGCTATTATGGACATGTATGCAAAATGTGGCAGTATGAGAGATGCTCATTCAGTTTTTTGTAAGATGAGAAATAAAGATGTGGCCTCATGGAACATCATGATCATGGGTTATGGCATGCAAGGTCATGGTGATGAGGCTTTGGATGTGTTTTCTCGTATGTGTGAGGCACAAATTAAGCCTGATGCTGTCACATTTATTGGGGTATTGTCTGCATGCAGCCATGCAGGCCTTGTGAGACATGGGCGTGAGTTATTGACACTGATGAAGTCAAAATATGGTGTGGATCCAACTATTGAACATTATGCTTGTGTGATCGACATGCTCGGTCGAGCTGGGCAGCTTGAGGACGCTTATGAATTGGCACAAGCAATGCCTATCGAGGCCAATCCAGTGGTATGGAGGACTTTGTTAGCAGCATGTCGGCTCCATGGTAATGCTGATCTTGCTGACATTGTTGTACGACAGGTTCTTAAACTTGAACCAGAGCATTGTGGAAATTACGTACTAATGTCAAATATTTATGGAGTAAGCGGTCGATATGAAGACGTATTAGATATTAGACAGGCAATGAGGCAACAAAATGTGAAGAAGGCACCAGGGTGTAGTTGGATTGAGCTCAAGAATGGTGTGCGTACTTTTATTACGCGTGATATGACCCATCCTGAAACCAACCTTATTTATGTAACTTTAAATTCATTGACTGTGCGTCTGCATGAGTATGGTTATGTGCCCAATCTCTAACATCGGGGTTGTGCTGAAAATCTAGCATGGAACTATGCCAATAGGAAATTCTTTAATTTTCCCTGGGATAGGTGGGAAAGAAGGCAAACTAAGATTGTATCAAAGAGTATTAACAGTTTTGTTTTGGTTTGTGTGCAAAGCAAAGTGGCAATGTTTTGCATCAGATAATTTTGATATTTTAAAGGAAAAACAACACTACTACCGTACAATGCATTCAAGATCATCCACTGGACAGCATCAGGAGAAAAGAGCCTGAATCCACAAAAGGATCATGATTTAGTTGAGCACTAGAAGACTAACCTTAGCTTATGTCCCCAACTTACAGGTTGATTCATATCCCTTTTTAAAATTTTTGCCAGTATCTTATGGTCATGGGATTCTCTGTGTATTCAGAAAATACAATTTTTATAACATGTGGTGGTTCAAATCCATATTTTTAATCTGTGTATACTTTTTTTTTAAAATGAATTATTAGCAGTGCACAGTATAAACTCAATTGCTGCTCGAACTTTTGGTGAAGTGGATGAATTATGGATGTTGTTCTCAGGTTTCATGTAACACCCATGCCAATGAAACTTTTTACTTGACATCAGTGACACTAGCTATGTGTTGACCTATGCTCATGTAGTAAGTTCACAGTACTCATTTGACCACTGCATTAACGAAACATTTACTAGAATGGTGACCAAGGTTGTTTGAAGCCTAGGAGGCCAAAACGATTATAGAAAATATAATCGAGGGGTTTTTTTTTTTTTTTTAATACGAAAATATGGTAGAGTTGAGCACTGCAGGAATGTTGAAAGTCCTTATATTGACCAGTATACTCTGTCTGTCTGCACTAGAGCTTCTTTCTGTCATTGCTAGTACTACCAAGTTTCCTTGTTCCATTTATGTGTTTTAGATGAATATCTTGCAAAGTTACTTATTTTCCTGATTGAATTAGATTAAATATATTTGCTTGAGATCATAGTCCTGTCTGTATGTGTGTGTGTGTGGCTTTACCTTTATTGGTGGCAGAACCCCTTTGGCAATCTCTTCCTTCTGCAAATGCATTGTTTAGCAGATTCAAGTATGGTAAAGAGGAATTCTGACACAAACAAAACAGATGAGGATCTGGAAAGTCATGAAACTGGCAGTTTTAAGCCTGATCGAGACTCAGTGAAGTTCTCTCCTGATATAAATAGTATTGCAAGTTCAGCTGTGATTCCTGGGAAGTATTCTGCAACCTCTTATTTGTAAACATCAATGAGGCGTGGTCTTGCCATGATCTTTAGTTGCCAGGTCTGTGAAAACATTTTGTCTCAAAACATGTGAGAAAGGGGTGGTGGTAGCATGTTGTAGTGGGTGTAATAATCTACACCCGATTGCAGATTTTCTCATATGGTTTAGAGAACCAGGGAAATTTTGAAGAATACCTAGCTGCTTGTGACAAGGAAGTGAAGAATGGTTCTGTTGAGACCTTGAATCTGATGCTTGAAGATTTAGCTGGAAGGATACTGTGAAAGAATTATACAACAGTATTACAGATAAGATATCTAAGTTATAAATAATTTTCGGTGAACCTAACTCTTGTTTGTTTTGTTAAAGGTTTTTTTTTTTTTCCTTTTTTCCTTTTTTGGGGGTTAAATTAAGTTACCTATTCTTATTTTTAAGAGTAATCGCAATTCGCAAATGCTCTATGCATAGCATTTTCCGCTTGGGTATCTATTGACAATGTACACGAGTCTTTCACTTTAATGAAACACCAGTTGTTTTCTTGTAGTTAATGAATAAGAATCCTTTCCAACAGTTGATATCATTTCAAAGGATACGTTATTGTTATCGATTTTGATGGCAGTGTAGTTTTATTGGCTTGAAGGTTTTCTCATACAGAAAAGGATAGGATAGGGTATCTCTTGCATTCAATGTGCTTAGATCCTTGACCAAAAGGTAAAAGGGCTTGTTGATCTAGTTTTTTTGCAACTCGGCAGAGTCAATTGAAAATTTAAACAACCTTAAACTATACAATAAAACGCACATTTCTTCATTCTGAGACTTGAAAGATGGTTCACAGGCAGAGATGAATGCTTTTTCATTGCCTTGACCCCTTGAACCAATGAGTTTAAGCCCTCCTATCCTAAAAACATTGGGGCAAAATTTAGCTACGTACTAAGTTACTATTATTTAAGTCCTCTTAAAATTCAGTCATATGACTGTATTTAACTAAAAATGCATTTTCATCCCATAAGAAAAAATCTACAGAACTGAATTTTAAGAGAACTTAAGAAACAACTCCTTGTACTTCAATTTTGTCCTAACATTGGATATGGGTAGTATTTTTTGATAAACTGAATATAGGTGGTATGGTCTCAAAAGTATTGGATAAGAGACTTGAACCCAAGAAACTATATATAGTTCCCATAATAAGGCCCAAAAACAACAATTCCTTAGGATTGGGCTTAAATCTTAATGGCATTCTTGTTCATATATCTTAGCACTGTAATGTTTACATCTTACTCAAACCCCACGTGTCCAACCCCAACCAAACTCCTAAAATTCATAGACTCTGTCATCATTCATCTCATCTCTTTTTACTCTCAAACTGCCACACACACTGACACCATATAGAAAACTGTAGAACCGTAAAAACTAGAACCCTTTCCAAACCGACATTTTCACAAAATACAACGGCAGCCGCCGCCGCACCACCACCAGCACCAACCCCAGCAGCCACCGCACTACCAAACCCAACACCAACAGGCCACCCACTCTTCTCCCGTGTCCGCCTCGCCACCCCATCGGACATCCCCCACATCCACAAACTCATCCACCAAATGGCCGTCTTCGAACGCCTCACCCACCTCTTCTCCGCCACCGAAGCCTCCCTCTCCTCCACGCTCTTCACTTCCCCACCTTTCCAATCCTTCACCATCTTCATCCTCGAACTCTCCCAAGCCCCATTCCCACCTTCTCCATCTCCTCCTCTCTTCTTCTCCCCCATTACTCAGACCACCATCCTCGACCTCCCCATCGATGACCCAGAAACCGAAACCTTCAAATCCAACGATAAAGATTGTGGCTTTGACGTTGTGGTTGGTGGGTTTGTTTTGTTTTTTCCAAACTACTCGACTTTCTTGGGGAAACCAGGGTTCTATGTGGAGGACTTGTTTGTGAGGGAGTGTTATAGGAGGAAAGGGTTTGGGAAGATGCTACTCTCAGCTGTGGCTGCTCAAGCTGTGAAGATGGGGTATGGGAGAGTGGAGTGGGTGGTGCTGGATTGGAATGTGAATGCTATTGAGTTCTATGAGGAAATGGGTGCTAATGTCTTGCAAGAATGGAGGATTTGTAGGCTCACTGGTGAGGCTCTCCAAGCTTATGCCAATCCTGCTATTTAATCCATTTAATTAATGGGTTTTTCTTTTTGTGGGGTTTTAGTACTTTGTGGGTTTTTTTAGATTTCAAGAAATGAAATTGAAAAGTGGATTAGCTGTATCTGGTGTGGGTTTTGTCTGTGACTCACCTGATTCCTAATGTTTTTAACAAGTAATTTCAAATGCTATCCTTAGTTGGTTCCCTCAAATTTACTGTCTTTGGTGTTTGTTGCATGTAACAATATATCTGGTGTTTTGTGTGTTTAGGTTGGTTGTTTCAAATTTTTCTTTTGAAATTGGCTAGCACTTCTCCATGGCTGATCTTTTCCTTTTAAAAATGGTGGGATAAATCACTTCGTATTGAGGAAGAGAGGATTTTTCTTTCCATCTATTCGTTCATAGTATCAAATAAAATAAAACCATCATCAGTAGTCTGGATGAGGCTACTTTTAGATTTCGTGGAATCATTGGGAAGAGGAGGAAGACATTTCCGAGAGCAACACATTTTAACTGTAGTTACATTCATGGTCACGCAGCAAAACATTTGAATCGGCTATTGTAGAGCAGGCTAACAATAGGTGCTTAATGAGGTCAGGGCACCCAATGCAATTTTACCCTCAAAAGCCCAATTTGAGGTGACTCACAAGAAATATCATTATCTATTTTATAGGGGGAGGGGAATCTCCTGGAAACTTCAAAAATCTCTCAACTTTGTGGAAAAGCATTTTTTTTGGAAAAAAACATTTGTTTTTCTATAATTGCTTGCAACTCTAAAAATGTTCTTGAAAACATATTATGTTATTTGGTTCGCATGAAAAGGTACTAATATTATATGTAAGCATGGTGCTGGTGCTAATACCAGAGCTTGAAACATGTTATGTCATTTGGTTCTCACGAAAATGCACTGATATTTCATGAAGTATGATGCTGGTGCTAATTCCATATCTCGAAACATGTTATGTCATTTCACAAAAAAGGCACTAATATTTCATAACAATGACTATGGTAGTGGTGAGCAATGATGACAATGACTGATAGTAACAATGGTGCAAGTTAGAAAAAACTCTCCCATTTTTTCCTCGAAATTTCTTTCCTCCTGTTTGCATTTAAACCAAACTCAAGTTATACTAACTTTAGATTCTCAAAGATTAAGTATAAGTGCAGAAACTAAAAACCTCAACTTTCCCACACCAAGAAGAATGAACCCAAAAAAAAAAAAAAAAAAAAAAAAAAAAACTCAAAATGGCTGCAGCTGCACCACCATCCCCAGCTACCACAGCACTACCAGACCCAACACCAACGGGTCACCCTCTCTTCACACGCATTCGTCTCGCCACCGCATCAGACATCCCTAACATCCATAAGCTCATCCACCAGCTTGCCAAATTCGAACACCTTTCCCACCACTACACTGAAGCCTCATCCATAAGCTCATCCCTCCAATCATTGTCTTTTTGTAATTTTCATATGATTCTCGTTAGAGATTTTTAAATTTTTTCCTTTATATCTTCTTAAATTCTACAATTTTACTTTATTTAACATTTCATCTACTTCCACCCTTCCTCTTTCATCTTAATTTTCATATAAATTTCTTCTTACTTCATTTCTATCTCTCTCTCCCCTATTCCTTCCAAGTTGTCCACAACAAAAAAAAGTTAATACTCTCTCTTTCTCTAATTTTGTTTCTCTTTTGGTGGTTACACTTCTTTCATCATTTTCTTTTTCTTATATATTGACTCTCTTTTTTCCCATTTTATTCTGTATAAATTTGATATTATTTCTCTCATTCAATCCATATTTTTCCTACATAAAAACTATAAGCTCTCTCTCTCTCTCTCTCTCTCTCTCTCTCTCTGGATTTTTGTTCTTTTTTATAACTCTAATTAAGGTTGATGAGTTTTTATTTTATTTTATTTTATTTTAAATATGTGTTTTGGTATTTTATTTTTTTAATTTCCCATCACAAAGTCCTCTCTCTCTCTCTCTCTCTCTCTCTCTCTCTCTCTTTTTTATAGATTCAGTTGAATTTTGGTTTGGGTTAATACTTAGTTTTTTTATTTTAGAAATAAGAATTTGAGTTTATATCAAAACACAATCTACATGACTATGAATTTGAATATTCCCACCAATTTTCTGAGTAATAAATTATTATAAAGTTGTACGAGCCCAAAAAAGGCTAAGCCCACTTAGAATAATGGAGTTAGGTTTAAAAGGCCCACTGCAATTAATTTGTTAGAGTGTGGACTTCCGAGTCAATTTTAATGCACTTTTATGGTCCAATTGCCAAGTTAATGGAGAAAGGGTAGAATGAATCATAAAAAGAGGAACTAAATCTAAAAATAATACTACCTCGGGTTTGGCCGAGGAGCAAACGTTTATAAAAAGTTTCAAGTCCTTAATACAGGATGATTCTACACAGTTTTTATGTTCTCTTCTCAATTTTCCATCCCTCTATTTGGAGGGGTTTTCTTTCCTTATATAGTCTGTCAAATTGCATCTAAGCCCTCCACTTGTACAGCCAAAAGCCTTAGTTTGGATGCTTGTCCCATCAAGCCTCTTCTGGAGGTGGTAGAGTGTGCTGTGAGTTGTAAGATTACAGGTAATTCTGGTGCCACACCCTCTCTCACAACTTTTTGCACAACTTTCACATGTGGCAAGCCACATCATCACCTTGGGCCCACCAACATACCACAACACTTAACTTTAGTTATTTCAAATTTTCAATTATAAAAATCACTGTAACTTTACTCCTTTTCTTCTTCTTCCTCCCAAAGCCCATATGTGAAAAAGCTTGAGCCCCAAAATAAATTGTAGCGACTGGAGTACGATGGTGAGAAAATGGAAAACTCACTCCGGAAGACACCATCCCATGCCATAAAATAAAAACCCAACCTTGAGAAACATTACCTCTCCGCCGAAAAACCAAAACCCACTGCTCCTTGAATCCGCGAAAAGCATCGTCTGTCTCAAATTTGCTTTGCTGGAGTACTAGCACGGTGGTTCGTAAACGGAAATCCCACGCCAGAAAACACCATCCCAAATCAGAAAATGAAAACCCATCCTTGTAAAACATTAATCCATTGTCAAAAACAAAAACCCATTGCTTAATGAGCTTACAAATTTTGTTTGTGTTTTAAATTCCATCCAATGGACTTAAAAATCTTGTTTATGTTTTGAATTCCATCCAAGTAAAGGAATAACTTCAATTGAGCTAATGTTTCAGCAACTTCTGGGCAGATTGGTGCTGCTCTTATGATTTGGACTAGGCATTAACAAGCTTAAAGGAAGAAAATGGATGCATATCAACTATAAGGTTGCTTTGGTACAGAAGGAAGTCAAATAAAAAATTAAAACTTGTTCTTTGTAATTTGTGGAACATTCCTTTTGTTTGTTCTTTGTGTAAGGAGTTTATGGCGCAGTTGCTTGTTGTTATGTTGATTTCCTCAAAGTATAATGCCAAGTATGTTGTAGTATTGTGTATTGTTGATAAGATTCTAGTTCAGTGGAAGAAAGGGAAGAAGAATTGATACTTGGAACAAGGAACAAGGTAGAGAGAAATAATAGGGAAGAAACAATGAAATTCTTATCTGCATGAGCTTTACAATCCTCGCAACTATATCCACACCCATATGCAGGCACACACACACCCCTTTGCAGCTATATCTGCACCACCTTGCACACACACACACACACACTCCCCTGCACACCCTTACACACACACACTCCCCTGTACACCCTTACACACACAACTGTCACACCTACACACGCACACCCCAGCAGCTATATACGCACCACCTGTGCATACCCTTACACCTACTTACAAATATCTACAAATATCAATAGCCTACAACTGTCACAATACCTATTTACAAATATCAGCAAATATCCACACATGCATACATTTACAAATATCTGCAAATATCCACACTGTCACACTACAGTATCTATCAATTGTACAAATGCACAGATTGTTGTTGTTAACTGTCAATTGCTACAAAAGTCTTCAAAATCCATAGTCTGTCAATTACAATATATACATTCTTTTTTTTTTTTTTACCAGAATTGAAGGAATACAAACTATACAAATGCTGGGTGCACCCAGCAACAAGGACCAGGGACCTTAAGAGCAAACTTGGTTGTGTTACAAACTGAGCCTAAGATGACCCGAAGAACAAAAAGGGTCTTATAACACAAGCCTTGTTGCTGCAGATATGCCAAGTTAGAGAGCAAGGTTATTTGCTGCCAGTTAGGACTACACTACAAATTTCAAACACTAACTAAACTTTTACTACAACACATGATCAAAATTCTGCAGAATCCCAAACTCTTTGCTTTAACAGCAGACACTACTAAAGCTTTTTGCGTTGCTGCAGTAATTGTAGAAGCTCCACTGCTGGCACAACCTGAGAACATGATCCTTCCTTGCAAATTTGAAGCTTCATAAGCAAAAGAGGTTCTCTTTGGTCTAGCTTCCTAGCTCCTGCTATTTTGATAATAAGATCCCAGTGTCCTCCAATATTCTGGTGATTAAACTGAATTCCTTTGTTGGGTCTGTCATGGTTTTTCTTTGTTTCAAAAGCTTCCTTGAACCTGCAAGTCCAAGATTGGGTAGTTAGTATAACTTCAGTGGGGTTAGGGGTTTTGCCATTCAAATTTGCTATAAATTTATAAAATCTCTAAAATAGTTAAGGGGAAAAAATTATACCTGAGATTCGTTATCAACTTTCTTCATTTGATTCATACCAAGCTTTTGATAGTGATGACCCTACAAAATAAAATGAATGATAATATATATTATAATAAATACACTCCAATTTGCAACGTAAATTTCACTAAAAATTTAAAAGTAGCTAACTGAAAAAATGCATATCTGAGATACATTATCATGGTAAAGAAAAGGGTGCATGCCAAACTTTTGACTTATCATACTTGTTTGAAATGGAAAAGTTCCTCCTTGTAACATATTTTGTTGGCCAAAATATGGATGTATCCCAAGGATATTAGGAATTCCACTTGAACTCTTATCACCAATATGCTGTGATTGTGACTGTTGCATTTCAAAATCCTACATTTTATATACAATATAATTGCATTTCAGTATACTTAATTTAAACCTATTAGCAACATCTTGATAATAGAAAATAAAGAGTCTTACATTAAACTCTCATGCATTTCAAGCATACCAAATCCTATGGTAGAATTTGTATTATGCACATTTCCAACCTTGGCAGAATCCTACAAAAGCACAAAGTACAAAAGTTAATAATAGTAATAACAATGATTAATTATCCAAAAAATTAAGTAAATAATATAATTATAGCCTAACCTTCTCACAAATTTCCTCAAGAATTGAAGTCTCAACTTGGTTAACTACATTCCCTTCGTTAATTATAGTCTTCATTTTCTTTTTCTTTTCCTTTTCCTTTTTTTTTTCTTAACAGCTTGTTCAACCTTTGACATCTTCCTTTTAAATGATGGTCGCCCCTTTTGACAAACAACCACTGGATCAAGAATTTTTCTAGCTTCTTTTGATATTACAAGACCATTGCCACATGAGGTGGAATCATTCTGAATATCTATAGAAATAGGCTTATTGCTACCACAAGCATTTCCCCCTTCCTTGAGCTCCCCTTTCATTTCACATATTTGTGTCATCACATTCTTATATGCATTTTCAGAATCTGCTGCCAAATTAGCAACCTCGTAAAAGGCATTACACATCTTTTCATAGCGACATGCTTCAGGTTTCAAAGACCAATTGTCATAACTTATTCGAACTTTAGTGTGCCTCCTTTTGACATTTTTATTCCATCTGTTTAAGATGTACTTGTCTGGTATTCAATAAATCTTCCTATAAATAAACACCAATATTTGATGCCTGCATACTATCCCCTTGAACTCAAACAGCCTGCATTTGCAGTTAACTTCACTGTTATCCTCATTAAAATACACATGAAAAATTACACTCTGCTGACCTTCTCAAACGTGATACATCTTCACGTACTTCATATTCTGAAAAGTTGTCATGTTCCCTGCATGAAGACAAACTGAAACAAATACTTCCAACTATCTCATTTTGGAAATCTGTAAATTTTTTCAAAGTGTAAGCACTCTGAAATTGTTTCTCCATATCATAAATAGTTATACAGGAAATGCGTGAATTGAAAGAATTAAAATCTTCAACAGTTTCATTATGCACCTTTGCTACCAAAGCATTCTCATATTGTTCAACAAATTGTTTTAAAGTAGTTTTCTTGTTAATGTACCTATCAAAGAAAGCATTCATGCTTTCACTTCATTGCGTTGTTGACATTCCTGCCCAAAACATATCTTTCACAAAGGCAGGCACCCAACGATGCTGCTCATCATACAACCCAAGTAACCATTTATTGCTTTCAAGTTGATATTTCTTAATGAATCTGCCCCAACTTTCTTCAAATTCTTCTTTTGTCAATGAATCATGAACAACATTTTTCATATAGAATTTTATTGATTCATAGTCTTTGAACCCTTTAAATTTGTCAGGCAACTTATTCATGATATGCCACAAGCACCATCAATGTCGTGCATTAGGGAAAACAATCTCTATCACTTTTTTCATGGCTTTTTCTTGATCCGTAATAATTGCATTGGGGGACATTCAGACATGCATGCAAGCCAAGATTTAAATAGCCATATAAATGAATTTGTATCTTCTCTTAAGATCAATCCACATCCTAGCAATGTTGATTGCCCATGATGGTTCACCCCAACAAATGGAGCAAATGGCATTTTGTATTTGTTAACCATATATGCAGTGTCAAATGTAACTACATCACCAAACTCTTTGAATGCTGCCCTACTCCTTACATCAGCCCAAAATACATTCTTTAACCGACCATCATCATCAAAATCCATTGCGTAGAAGAATTCAAAATTGTCAGCTTGCATTTTCAAAAAGTAATGGTGCATTGCACTAGCATCTCCTTCCCTAAGATGTGAACGTCTGACTTTTTCCATGTGATTTCTACAATCTTTTTCTAGAAAAGACAAATTCTCATGTCCCCTTGCTGCAACCACAAATGAATTAAAACTCTTGTTCATTCTAATACCAACTTTGTCATGTAATTCAAGCTTTTTTTTTCACATGTGGTTCTATTATTCTATTGCATTTTTAAAATCTGGTCTTACTACGACTCAATCCATGATTATGGTCAAGTACCATAGATCTAAGTATCCACTTTCCATTTGGGCATAGAGACAACCTAAGTTGAGCTTTGCAATTCAAGGGGAGTATATAAAGCAATGGAGGACCCTAAAACAAGGAACCTCCCAGCAATAATTTAGTTGAGAACAAAACAAACAATTGACAAAGTAAACTAATATCACAACAGTACATAGTGAACTAACAGAAATGCACAATAATTTTTACTGAATGAGAGCAATAATACAGGGAAAAACAAAGAATCAAAGATTAACAAAGAAATCTAGAGAAAATACTAGGAAAAGCGGGATGAAAAATCACCTCCTTGGATGGCAGATGGTGATCAACTCTGAGATTTGGAAGAGAACTTTTTTTTTTTCCACAATAGATGGAGCTGATACGAACGATGGTTTTCACGGGTTTGGGGAGCAGTGGGTTTTGGTTTTTCGGTGAAGAGGTAATGTTTTTCAAGGTTGGGTTTTTATTTTCTGGTGTAGGATGGTGTTTTCCGGAGTGAGTTTTTCATTTTCGCACCGTAGTTTCAGTACTCCAATAGCTGCAATTTGTTTTAGCGCTCAAGCTTTTTCACATATGCGTTTTGGGAGGGAGGGAGAAGAAGACTAAAGGAGTAATGTTTACTGTGGGATTTGTTTTGGCGCTTAAGCTTTAAGTGTTGTGGTATGTTGGTGGGCCCAAGGTGATGATATGGCTTGCCACATGTGAAAGTTGTGCAAAAAGTTGTGGGAGAGGGTGTGGCACCAAAATTACCCGTAAGATTACTGTTTAGGGGTCATTCCTTCATTAATGCGGCCAGCTGAGTTAGTACAGTGCATTGAATGCGGAGCTGATGGTTACTTTACTTGGATATTTCCCCCCTTCTTTACTTGCACGTCTCTACTGTCTTCCTCGGTATCCTATCCTTTGGTGCAAGTGACCTGCTCAATGCTTCTTAAGGTGGGCTTGCTCATTGGGCTCCTCGGGTAGTTGGCCTCCTCATCCTTCCTCCTCGGACTCTCATCCATGGGCTAGGTTAGAACCTAAGTGTAGATGGGCCCTTCCATCCCTCGGGCCCTATTATGTGCTCGGATCTTACCCCTCCCACAAAAATCTATCTTTTATTCTTTTGGTTTCATCTTAATTTGGTTTAGATAACATTGTAATTTTGTGATGAGTTTTGATTATCATGATAATCTCTTTATTCCTTAAAAGATGAGAAATTTTAATAATAATTTTGAAACTTATACAATTTAGTTGTATATTAGGCAAATTTTTTTGATAACCTATATATTAGGCAAATATAGCACATTACAATAGAAGTAAGAAAAATATAGTTCACCTTCAAAAAATATTAATCAAACACACAAAAAATAATAAAATGATATATTTGTATTTTGTAGGGATAAGAAGATAAATTTTTTTTTGTAAAAATCTTTTTCAAAAATAGAAAATACTATGGTAGTGGTGCAGCAATGATGACAATGCAATGATAGTAAGAGTGTTGGCAATGGCAATGGCAGTAGAGTGGTGATGGTGGTGGTGGTAGAGGTAGGTAACGGTGGCAATAACAGTAATAGTTGTAACAATAGCATTGGAGATAGTCTAGTGTTGTAGCGACATTGAAAATTGTATGATGTGGCGATATAGGAACTATGGTGTTGGTGTTGGTGGTGAGGCGACAATTGTGGTAATGACAATGGCAAAAATAGAAAATATTTTTGGTGGCAATTGTAGTCATGATGATAGTGATAATAATAGTAAGAATTCACGTGAAGTAAAATAAAAGAATTGAAAGTCAGAAAAAGTTATTGTGTACTTTCGAAGTACACAATAAGAGCATTTGCAACAGTGTAGTTATAATACTATATTGCTATATTTTAGCTACACTAATACTAAAATGATGCTCCAGCAGTGGAGCTAAATCTATTTTTTTTAGCTCCACTGCTACAGTGCACATCTAAAGATAGATGTGCATTGTTCATGAGAGCAAAAAAAAAAAAAAAAAAAACTATTATTTAATTCAACCGGCTTGATTAAAATAATCCACTGCACATTTCTTTTTCATTCTTTTCTCTCTCGTTCACTCTCATCTCATCTGACTCTGAAGCTCATCTCTCTCGGACCGACGCCGTCCCAGCCGCCCATCTCTCTCAACTCCGGTCTCTCAACTCCCACCGAAGGTCGACCCACCAGCCGTCCTAGCCGCCGATCGCCTCAGACCCACGCCATCCTAGCCACCCATCTCTCTCAGACCGACGTCGTCCCAGCCGCCCATCTCACTCCCCAACGACCTCCTCTCTTCAATCGAGGCCAGCGACTATCTCCGCACCCTATCCTTCGACGCTACTAGACTCGTCCTTCAACAACTCGTTGATGACGAGTCCTCCTCCGTCGACTGAGTCTACTCCGAGTTGCTCCACCGCGTCGAGTCCTTCCTTGTTTCAGAATCCGAAGACAACGAGGACAAGGCTTATAGAGCGTTGCTCGTGATCGTGATCAGTATCGCCGTCGCCGCGTTCCTCGCCTTCACTCAGTGCAACATGACTGGGTGAGTCACTGAAAAAATTGCAACTTTTTGAAATTTGAATGACAAAAGATCGAATTTTGAGTCTGTCTAATTTTCTAATTATCAGTGTTTTGTTTTTCCTATTTTGGATTGGTGTGATTGAATTTGGAATAATAGGCCTTTGAAGGATATGGCAAAATGTCCATTGGCATTGAAGAAAGTGGGTGGTAAAGGAGAAGATGAGGAATTGGGGGAATGGGAAAACTGGGCTCGTAATCAGCTAATGGTTGCTAGCTCTGACTTGCTTGGAAAGTTCTCTAATCTTCAGGTTACTTTTCTTCTGAATCTAATACTAATTTGCTTCAAAACCACCATTGTATTGGGATTTTTTTGCTGTTTTTGCTGGGTATAACATCTGAATGGACAGAATGTATTTGTATTGGAATGTATTGGGAATTTTCTGTTTGTAGAAATTTGTTGTGTGGTTTTCTTGTAATAGAAGTGGCAGTGGCAGTGGCGGCAGCGGTGGTGGCAGTGGCGATGGCGGCAGTAGCAGTAGTGGTGGCGGTTGCAAGTGGTTGTGATTGTTGTTTATTGTAGTGGATATATTATTTTATTGTAGTGGATATATTATTTTATTGTGATGTTTATATTATTTTATTGTGTTTAAAGCTAAAATGAATCTACTGCTGCAGCATGTATGTAGGTAAAATAAATAAAGTAACTTTTTGTGAAGTTAAAAAGTTAAATTTTTAGCTCCACTACTGTAAATGCTCTAATAACCTGAAAGTGAGGAATATCCCGAAGCTACAGAAAAACTCTAAAGACACCTATTTTCACCCAAATCCACGGCATGTTGAAATGTCAATTTATAATTTTATGAAATGTCAATATATAATTTAATTTGTGATGGTGCACCAAAATCCCTTTTTTTTTTTTTTTTCAATAAGAACCCGTGGGGGTCCCACGTGCCCATCTACCCTAAAGTCAAAAAAGTTGGAGCAGCTTGGAACTATCTCAAGTCAAGGATTCTTGCTCCCTCAAGTCTCGAGGACCATAATTATCCAAAGATAACAACGAGTGCTCTGAAAACTGACTTGATTTGGATAGGTGTCGCGTGCTAGTGGCTAGTGCAACTCTTACGTTTCTCCACGTAGAGTTTTAGGCCCACAATGAAGTCCTAAAGTTTGGCCGTGTATTATGTGACCTTCATGTGCTTGCGTATGTAAGAGGTTTCTGTGTCGCGAGGGTCAGAAGAACTGTCAATTTTGGCAACATTTCTATTCTCTGTGGGTGGATTTTCCTTCAGGAGTAATGAATGGGTTTTGCAATTTGATCTTGGGTGACGTATAAGATTGAGAAATTAATCAAATTATTGAATTCATGAAAAATTAAACAAGATAATAGTGTAAAAAAAGCGCATATTGCCATATACAACCAAGATTTTAAATGTTTATGCGTCATACTAGAGAGAGTAGGCTCAACTAATTAAATTTAGTCCTACATCTAATTATGTCTAATTCCATAAGCTTAGCTTTCGACTCAAGTCTTGTAACTCAACTAGTTATAATTCATCCACTGAATTTTTTTTTTTTTTTTTGTATATAATAATTTAAAAATTTTTATTTGTTTACTCTTCAAAAAAAATTTGGGAACACCCTCATTTTTTTTATACCAATAAAATTAAATTTTGCTCCATAATTTGTTTTACATTCAATGGATGAATGATTGCTTGATTGTGTATATTGAAAGAGATGTAGCTTGTAGCATTGATAATGAGACTATCATGCAACAATTTCAAAATATGAAAACTCGTAGAAGGCAATTGTAAACTTTATGGATTTGTGTGTTTTTTTATTATTGTTGTCGTCAATATATGAATTTCTTTTTTATTAGATTGTATAATATATGCTTCTTAAGGAACATCCAGAAAAAAATTTCTGGAGCCGCCACTATGTATCTCTTAGTATTTATAACAAGGGCAAGTCATATATATAGTACTTAGGTGTTATTCCTTAAGTTCCCATTTTAAGATTTTGCCATGTGACTTTTCATTCATGAGATGGAAATGTATTTTTTAGTTAAGGGCTCACGTGACAAAATCTTAAAATGAAAAGATAGGAAACAGCACCTAAGGTATTGTAAATAAGTTTTGTCCTTATAACAAGAAGTCGGGGACATCAAGGTTCAAATCCTAATGAAGTTAAAAAAATAAATCTCTTAACTTCAAACCCATTTAACCTTTGCATAACAAGTCCTTTTTTGATAGTTCATAATTTCTTTTAATTGTTGATCCATTTGGGAGTGATTTTATCAGAAGTGAACTTTGAACTGAATTCACTTCAATCTGTAGACAATTAGTGTAGGTATAAAATGTTGAACAAAATTTAGCTACAAAATTAATTGTAACTTAAGATTACAACCTTATTCAATAAAATAGACATTACCACATATTTTGAAAATCTAACCGTTGAATTACATGTTCTTTATGCTCTTAATACACATGTCAAATTTTGTGTAAACAGATAACTATATGATCTATAAACTTATAATTTACATATAATTTTAAACTACAAAAACTTACAATTTAAACAATTTATTGATAACATAGCTATTGATCTTTAATTTTCTAAAAATTTTGCAAGCATAGAGAATATAAGAAGAATATGTAATCCAATGGTGGATTTGTCAAAATTCACCTTCAATAAAAAGATATTGAGCAAGGTCGTAACCTAAGGTTACAACTAATTTTGTAGCTAAACTTTGTCCTAAAATATTTTAAGAAAAGCCCAACTAAGAGAGAAAATCAAATACACATTAACCCTACTTAAAACAGTGACGTTGACACTGGTTTTAAGATCTTCGTTTAGTTTGATACAAGCTTTATATATTATTTAGATAAGCAATGGTCGCAACTTTGTACAGCAGAGAATTTAAACAGAGCATGATAGGGAAGATGCAACATTGCTTAGAAAGTGCATGCTAAATTAAAAATAAAAAACAAAATGTAGTGTCAAGAATATCTCCTGCCCGAGTCCACAAGCCATATGCTAATGAACCACAACTCAAAGTTGACCTTTTCCAAGTATTACAATTTATTCATCAATGGAAAAGAATTAGCAGCACAAATAAATCTATATAGTCTATACTACAAATGTAAGCAAACTGTCCCTATTTTATATTAATGAGAATCCTTACTCATCTTCACCTATCATCCTGATTACGCCACTTGATTTCTTTATCCTTCAGAAAGTCAAGGACACCAAGAAAACCAAAGAGGATCCATCCACCCGATGGAATGTCTCCACCACCACCGCCCCCACCACCGCCACCACGATCATATGGAGGAAAACCAGTGCCACCATCATCAAGTCTTGGTGACATCTCCTTGCCTGAAATTTCATTTTACTATTATGCTACTTGAAATGATCCAATAAAATTCAAGAGGAAAATCAGAATTCTTGACCAAAGTAGAGTTGCATTGTTTGTAATAACTGCAGATGAACTTCTAAATAAACATAAGAAATCAAAAACTCATGAAAAAGGATTACACAAAAATAAAGAGAATACAGTTCTAATTCATTTGTAGAACAGTTATTCCCATAGACACTTAAAAAAAATTAAATTAAATTTAAACAACAATATTATTCAAGAAAAAACTGGTCTCTCTGCATTTTGCAGCATCCTTCTGGCAGTCCACAAGGCGGAAAATATTAACCATCCAAAATTTTTAACTTGGCCTTTTTTTTTTTCCTTTTGGTAAGTATTTAACTTGAGATGCATTAGTAGATTATTTTATATGAATCTCCTTTTTATTGGTAACTTCATGTATTTCTACACAGCTATTAGAAATATTCCTGCATAATGAGAGCTCCTTATTGGCACTGTCTGGGACAAGGATTTCTATAAACTATTTCCTTAAAATTTCAATAAAACATATCCAGTGCAAAGTTGACTAAATAATGACATACAAGCACAGCTCAATACAAGCCCACATATTTATATTGGAGATCCTAGAACTTATACTGGAGCCGTAAAGTAGAAAAATCAAAAGGAACATCACACAAAATTACCACAACTATACTATAGAAAATGGAAAAGGAGACCACACCGAGAATGAGAATTGAACTAGATGCAAGGTAAAGTAATCAAAATGCACATAATTTTTTCTCTGTGAAGCCACCCTCTCGAAATAACAAAGCTAACTTCACATACCTACAAGCTAAAGCAATATTTAGTGGTCTGGCTAGGGACAGAATGCATTGTGCAAACCACATGCAGTTTGGTAATAAATAACATTTAGAAATAGCAATTACCAGGAATAGAAGCAATGGTTGGAGACTTCTTTGTAACAGTCTGGGTTTGCTCCGCAGTAGCACCAGCACATCTCGCATTCTGCAAACAAAGTGTGTGTGAACAATTCATATACAACCGGATTGCAAATAGAAAAATACAGTAGCTTAAATTCTAAAGTAAAATAATGTCCATGCATCAGTGTATAGTTCCTAAATCAGATAGTTAATTAACTGGGTTCTTAGCCAGCTCTTTGTTTGAATACTAAGACTAATACTCAATCCAACTTATTACAAAAAATTTATAGAAAATAGCGCCCACATCTAGTCCTGAAAAGCTTTCACCATGAGCTTGCTGCAGCAATTCTAATTTTAAGGCTGTCAGAGACAATAAATCACCTAATTCAAAAGGTTAGATTCTATCCAACAACATAATAAGAAGGTTGAAATCTCAGTATAGATGTAACAATACTCCTAACAATCACTTACAAAAACACTCCCTTCCGCATTGCAGCAGAAGAGTAGTGTAAAGTTTTTTTTTTTTTAATTATTGGTATGTAACATACACCCCCAGTGGGTCTTGAACCCACAAACTCCCCCTCCACCTTGCTCTTATAAAAAGAGGAGGTGTCACTGAGCTAGACATCATTGGCAAATAGTAAGCTATAGGTTGCCATCAAAATACAAGAAGAGACACCAACAAAAGAATTACATCTGACCCAGACCTCATTGGCAAATAGCAATCTATAGGTTTCCATCAACATGCAGGAGACGCCAATAAAAGAATTACGTCTAGCAATATAAAGACATGAAACACATATACAAAGAACAGGAGATACGCAGAAACAAACATACCGAGGCAGCAGCACATGTTACAGACATTCCAATGGAATGCATGATGGGCGTTCTTCTATCAAAATGTGAAAGACTGGCTCCAGAATTAGCAATCTGAAAACGTCCCCTTCTATAATCTAAAGGTCGAAACTGCATGCAAACCCTCCCTAGATCAGATCCAGTTTGCTTAATTCCCTCCACGCGCAGACCATATGTTCTCACTGTATACAGAAAAGATAAACAGTCAAGTAGCATCACCAAAATCAAAATCCGTGCAGACCCTTCATTTTCAATGCATAAAAAAGTAAAGCAGCATTTGTAAGTATCAAAATCTAAATAATCTCTTCAACCAAACTGCATCATTGCTTTGCCTCATCTCTCAAGTCCATATTCTTAGACAACTTCAAGTGAACTAAAACCAATATTTCTATTCCTTAGTAAAACATATTGTTAAACTACCACATACCCCACATAATAACAAACTGATAACATGTCCAATTTACTTGCTCAAAACCACATGATCTAATTAAAAAAAAAAAAAAAAAAAAAAAACTCATATTTCCATTTCAATTTGTTATGATCAATAAGCAACTCTATTTTCTAGTGTCGGCAAAACTCAGCAATCAAAGGGCATATACACTCTTACAATAGCAGCTAATAAACTAAAATCAAATCATGAATACCCATATATATACCTGGTGCCAATTGGCGTGGTGTGGCAATGGTACTCGCAATCGAAGTCGACATCTTTATGGCAATACCAATTAACCTACATGACAACAACCTATTTGAATCAAAAAAATAAAATATAAAACAACAACAACAGCAATACTACACGAAAGCAATCAATCAAAATTAACAGCTGGGAAAAAAAAAGTTCAAAAATTAAAAATGTTCATGAATCAGATATTTTTCACACTATATATTTACACTGAAAATTTTTAAATAATAATAATAATAATAATAACAATAAAACTTCAACACAAATAATAATAATAATAATAATAATTAATTAATTAATTTGAGTGAAGCTTATTCAATTTCAAATCTTTATTAGGGATTAAAAATGCAATTCCCAAAGCCCTAGATTCTTATTAAGCCATTTTTTTTTTTTTTTTGTTCTTGACGAACCTGTTGTTGGTGATGATCGCTGGGAGACAGAGAAGAGAAGAGAGCAAATGTTGTTTCTTGTTTTTGTTCTTGTGTCTTTTCGGTGAGAGAGCTAGGGTTTGTTGAATTCCTCGGATATGCGAACTGAACAATTTTCTTTTGTTGGGAAAGAGAGAGAGGGGTTTGGTGCGGTGAAGATGAAGAAGAAACTAGAAAGCGAAGGGAAGAGAATGTGGAAGAGGGGGGAATTACATATATAAAGGGTATAGTTATAGAATGCCCTATTTTTAGGTCGGTTTGAACTTTGGATCGGATGGTGACTTTATATATAAGTAGGACTGTAGGAGGAGGAACCGAGGAACAGTAAAGCTTTTTTTTTTTTTTTTTAATTTATTTAATATACTTATTTTGGCCTTTAAAAAGTTTTCATTCTTCAATTTGGTGTTTATAGTTTCAAATTTTCAAAAACAAATTGTCAAATGATTGTCCATGTAAGGGCAGGTTTTGGTTCCTAAGCTCAAAAGATGAATGGATTAAGCCCCCAAAGAGCCCAATACAATGAATTTGTAAAGAGTGGGTTTAAAAGCTAGACTTCAATGGATCCAACAACACGCACAATGAATCAAATATAGTAAGAAAGTAAAGAAAAAAACAAGCTCTGTGCAAAGAAACCCTTCCTCGGCAAAATCTGAGGAGAATGGTCCTTATGTATGTTTCTTTTAAACTGTGATGCAATTTCAGTTCTTAATGCTACAGTGTTTTCTTTACCGATTTTTAGATCCCTTCTCCCTGGAGGGTCTCTTACATTATATAGCTCCCTTTAGATGATTTTGCCCCTCCATTTGTTGATCGTCCAAGCCACTACTTGAGTGCTTGTCCCATCAGACACCTTCCCAAACCCCTTGTGAGTTGCGGCAACCAAGGCAGCACTGTTCATGTGTCTTCTCCACATAAATGTAGCCAGGAGGTTTGGTGGGATGCATTAAATCTGGTGGCAGCCACCATCCCTTCAGTCACGTCAGGGCTAACCTCTTCTCCGAATCGTTTTCTCTACAGTATGACCTCCTATGGTAACATGCCACTAACGTGGCCTTATTGTCCGAGAGTGTGACTTCTTCAACGCGATAATGGCCCCCTTGGCCATGGGTATGGCACGTGGCGCAATTACCTTATTTAAATTCAAGTACCCCACAGTCAACATTTTTTTTTTCTTTTTTGTATCCATATTTTTTTTTTTCATTAATTAAATATGGAATAGAGCATTGTTCGACAAATTCAAATTCAAATTTAAAAAGTGGAAAATATTTTTCTGATTTTTTTTTTTGTTATCCCACGTAACATAATGTCATGTGATGATTAAAAGTTATGGTTGCGTGTCATTTTTAATGCATTTAGACTGAGTTGTGTTTAATTTTTTAGAAGTGTTACGTTCACAATATTTTCACAACAAATCATAAGTGGTTACTTGTTATTGGTTCAAATTTAAACCTACCATTGAAATTACTTTTTTGCCCTAACAATAACAACATGTCACTTAGAATTTGTTATGAAAAATGTTATGAACATAGCATTTCTCTTAATTTTTAAGTCATGTAGACATATTTCATCGTAAAAATATGCTAAGTCATATGATACATAAGTTTTCAGATTAGTGTATGGATTAAATCGAATAATTTTACATACTTTGAGATTTTGATTATTACTATAGTGGATAAAAAAAATGAGAAATATACAATTTATTGGTATTGATATCGAAATATTCCACAATATGAATAAGGAGCTCAAAAAGCTCACTCCCCTTTCCTATATCTCTCTCTTTCTTTCCTTAAAAGCTTTGATTATGATTACTCTCTCTCTCTTTCTTATGGCCTGTTTGGAAGTTTAGAGAGGGAGGAGAGTAGAGGGGAGTAGAGGGAAGGAGAGTAGAGGGAATGGTTCCCCTCCACATTGTTTGGATGTTTTTAAAATTAGTAAGGGGGAAGGGAGTAATTAGCCCTTCCCCTTATTTGGATGTTTTAAAAATTAGGATGGAGATGAGAGAAAATGATTAAAATAGACAAATTTACCCATATTTGAAAATAGACTTACAACATTGATCTATTATTAATTTAGAAAGGGTAAATTGGAAAATTTATCTAGTCAATAATTTATCTACTCTACTCTCCCTCCAAATCTCTCCAATTTGGTGGAATTAAAAATGAGGGGTTAGAAGTGGTTGAAACCCCTCCAAACTTCTCCCCCTCATTCCTTAAAAAACTTCCAAATAAGGTAATTAAATTACTCTCTCTCCCTCTACTCTACTCCCCCTCCTCTTTTTAACTTCCAAACAAGCCATTAATGTTTTTATTTTCCTCTCTATCTATTTGTCTTTGTTGTGACAAGGGGTGGGTATTTATACTAGTTGATGGTGTAGCGTCCCATGGGTTGTCCGATCAATATCCCTTTGCCTGTGTTTAGTGGTAATGGTAGGTCTCCTGATGATTGTTTTATTATTCAAAATTTTAGATGGGTCATTCAACATTTAATGTTGAGTGGATGTTGGTAGCTGAAGACCATTAATGTAGAGGTGACTATCGCTCCTCAGTCCTCACATACCTCTTCTTGAACTAACCGAGTCTTTCTTCTTGGATACTTCCTAATCTCCATCATTTCCTTAACCTAAAGGTCATGCAAAGAATTCCTCCTTCTTTGGTCAACTTTTTTTTAGTGGAAAATAAAAAACTTCATTGAACATAAAAATGAGGTGCAACAAAAAAAAAAAAAAATTACCCAAGTACATAGGGAATGTATAAAGGAAACAAAACGATATACAAAACTACATAACTCTAGAAAATCCAACAAATAAAATATGGGAAGAAGACTCATTCTTCAGTTAACTGCTGACATCATTCCTCAATTGGTGTCATTTTATCTGATTTTAAATGAAATTTTCCTGGATTATCACATTTGGGCCCTAAAAAAAAGGTTTGCAATTCGGGCTCATTTGGAAGAGGGCCCTAATTCATACCTACACAATTAAATTGAAAAATGAGACACTATTCTGATCAAAAGTGATATTTTTTCGTGTATAAATTGATGAGAAATAGAAAATAGACTTCAAGACATGTTTAGTTAGAAATATTGGATGCATATGTTTATACTTGTGTTAAAAAATAATTACAATATTTTCTCTTTGGCCGTGTTGAAAATTCAATCTTTATCTCCAACCAAATGCAATAAGTATCAAAGGGGTATAGAGGCATTGTAGTTGAGAACTTAATAAGGTAGGAAAATGTGTTTCGATTACCCAGCAATATGTTCTATAATATTGTGGATATATGAGTGCAGATAGCTGACATTCCTTTCGCATTTGGTGGAGGATTACCAAAAACTTTTCTACCCACATCAACCTGATATTTTAAATAAAAATTATCTTACCTTTTTCTTTTAATTCATTTTTATATGGACCACCCGACCTTTACAAAAAAAAGTCGCTATGGATTAGGTTATCTAAATTTTACTTAGACTGAGCCAAAGGCCTTGTAGTTGAATTGGCACCTCCCCATGTACAAAGTGCTTGGGGGTCTAGAGGGAAAAGGGTTCGAGCTGCAGGATTAGCAGCATGTTGTAATTATTTCTAAAAAAAAAAAAAAAAAAAAATTACTTAGACTGTCTCTAAAAAAAATAAATTTTACTTGACTTTTTCTAACTTTTACTCAAAAAAAATATTTTAAAAAAAATTATGCTTGACTTTACAGCTCCCTCACTACATGCACGAATCAATAATTGAGGTAAGACTTATTATTATTCAACCACTAAAGTTTAAAATCTTATTTGAAATAAAGGAAAAATAAATTGAATTTATTAAGAGAGAGTGCATTATGTTGGAAATAAAGGAGAGATAATACCTGAATATTCCTTGGAAATTACACAATTTGATATTACCAAAAAGGAGGTGGCAGAGATGAGGCGTGGACCAAATTACTGTCTTGAGACAAATCGTGCCGTCTACGGTATATCCGATGTAGTTAGACAAATAGTTTCTGCACGTTGCCCCTAGGATACAACAGCCCAGCCACCTTTGCTGATTATCCTTGCGAGCCTACACTGCTCGTAGGATATAAGCTCTCTATAGTACTTTCTTTTCCCAGAAAATTTTGTAAAAGATAGAATATTTTTGTGAGTAGTAAAAAGAAATAGATGGTAAGTGTTTAGGACAATAAAAAATTGTTTTTGAAAGGTTTTCAGCTTTGTAATTCAAAAATAATGTGTGTATCTGAAACTTTTATTTCTTTCCATATATATAGTGCCAAACATGTTGCTTGTCCTTAGCCAAAAAAATAAAACGTTTGATACCAATCCAAACCACAAGTGGGTAAAGTGCAATTTCCCCAATTAATTAATTATCCATAACAATTGTCTTGCCTTTCACTCCAACTTCTTTTCTTTTCTTTTTTTCAAGAAAACACATTTTAAAATTTTAAATGATACTTGCCTTTTATATATATATATATATATATATATATATATTGTAAAGGTTAATAATTTGAATCCATTATAATTTGGGATTACTACATTTTCTAATCACAAAATATCTAGGGGTGTGATGAGTGTTATGCGTTTGTAGATGAAATATTGTTTTCATCACACCCCTAGGTATTTTGTGATTGGAAAATATAGTAATTCCAAATTATAATGGATTCAAATTATTAACCTTTACAAAAAAAAAAAAAAAATAGAAGAGCATTTGAGCACGTGCTTAGAGACTAGTATGCATTAAAGATTTGTCAGCTATATATTAGGATTTTTTTTTTTTTGAATTCTTGAAATTGCTTCCCTTCCATAATTTTTGCCAACTAACTTCTTGGGTCATTGGTGGTTGGTTCTATAAAATATTCAATAAAAAGAACTGTGAACCTTATATATAATTTATTGTGACACAATGAGTATAACTAGTTGTTTCTATAATAATAATAAATAAATAATGGGTAATTATCTCACATTGCTTAAGAGAGTGTGTTATGTGTAGTATAACTTGTCTCATCCTCCCTTAAAAGTTACCATGGCTTTTAAGTAGACTTGTGAATTATGATGTGTCTTTATGTTAGAACCCATTTCCATCTTCCTTGTGTGTGTGAGTGTGTTTGTTTCTCAAAAAAAAAAAAAAAAAGTATAACCAATGGTTTCATCCATATGATAGCATTTTGACTCTCCTAGTCCTCGTTTCATCACTTCATCAGCAACCCTCAAAATAATTTAGACATACATTTGCCTAGCCCTGAAAAGTGAAAACCAAAAAAATATATATAAAAAAGGCATAAATGTTTTCATGCTTGCATCATAGTCACTAATTTCTATGGAACAAAATATGTATTTTCTTTTTTCTTTTTTTATAATTTTTTATTATTATTTTAGTTTATAGATTATTTTTTATTTTTTTATAATCAACATTATAAATCTTTTCTATTTTTTATCATATATTAGATGTGGGGGAGAAAGGCCCAGGAGTACGTCTCTATACATGTATTGGGCCAGGGGACCAATCCAAGGACGTAACTAGTCCGAGGATGAATAGTTCCTTGCATGAGGGTCAGTAGTAGTAGGTAAATGGGTAAAATCCGATCAGGATCGCCTGGCAAAGGTCCGAGGAGGAGTGTCATCTCGGCAGAGAAAAGCCGAGGTAAGAAGAAGTGTACTGCCGTCGAGAGCAACATTCCAGATCGTTCCATGGATAAGGATAAACATCAAGAAGGGACATGATAGAGGAAAGCTACAAATATCTTGGGAAAAGCTGCTACCACCGCATTAAATATACCACAGCTAACTCTCTGGCCGTATTAATGATGAGGTGATCTCTGAACAGTAATTCTCAGCCTTCCAGCTACTACCCAAAGACTTTAGGGAGGTGCTGATGGGACAAGAACCAACCCCAGAGATCTGATCTACACGTGGAGGGTAGGGATGCTAGGGGAAGATAATATAAAATGGAATGGAGACCCTAAGAGAGGGTGATCAAAAATTTGTAAGAGAAAGCATTGTAGCAGCTTGAACCATATTTGTAATCATTTTCAATCAATATATACTAGAACATACCTCCTCGGATTGTGCCGAGGACAAATTTACTTAGATAACTCCAGTCCATTTCTATTTGATTATCTTTTAAAATCCATTCTAACTGTTGTCCCATTCATCAGAGCCTAATTTTCTAACCCACTCTCTACAAATTCATTGTATTGGGCTCATTGGGCTTGGATCCAATCATACCTTGGGCCAAGGATCCAAAACGTGAACTTACATTAGATTAATAAGTTTGTTATTAATTAATATAATAATTTGAGAGTAAAATTTTGTCAAAAACCAATTAATTTAATATACTACTATTTAAGGGTTTTTTCCCCCTTTTTTGAATAAGTATTTGGCCATTAATCCAAAGATGAGACACGAGACAGCACACGCTCCCTCAACCAAGTCAATTCTACCATATTTTCAACCACCTTAATGCCCCACTTTCTCAGCATTATTTAAATAATTTGATATATTTATATTTATCGTCATACTTTCAAAAAAAGCAATAAACATGTGAATTTTTTTTTTCTTTTTTTTTTGAGAAACAATAAGCATGTGGATGATTGAATGAGTATTAAAATAAATATAATATTTTTTATAAAAATATCCAACACATTAAAAATACAATTTTTTTTTTGGATAAACAGAAAATAGGTAAAAAAAGGGCGATTTGAGTTGTCGTGTTCCACCTGGGTGTGATGCTAGTGAGCATCAGCCGAGAGCATGAAGTTATTTCCCAAGTACTTTGCATTGCGGGATTCAAACTTAGGACCAAACGAATAAAAAACGAGTTTTTGATTGTATTCCAATTTTGAATGAAAAAATATCAAGTTTCAAACTATTTGAACCGAAAATTTTGACAAACAAAAAATAATAATTTAAAACGATTATATTATTTTTGTTTATTTGGTTCTATTGGAGTTGAGCTATAATCAATACAATCGGCTATATCCAATAAAGTATAAACTACTACAATGCATTCTGTGATTTTGGATTGATGGAAGTGATCAAACAAAGTCGTTTATACCTTGCAGGCTTGCGCAACTAGCCAACTTGTGTCTTACCTCATGCATGAAGTCAAAAGTTTCGTAGGTTGAAATGAGAATCAGATTTATTAGTCAGATTGGCTTCTAATTGCACTGTATATTTTGATGACTAGCCTTCAAAGTACTAGTTGATAGGGGTTGTTTAATAGATAAGTCACTATACATATCCAAATTTTCCGTAACTATGTTCACACCAATCTATTAGCCTCAAGTCACTATCAAATTTTTCTCAAAAAAAAAAAAAAAAAAGTCACTATCAAATTTCCTTTCTCCCCGTCAAAAAAAAAAAAAAACCCTCATCATCCTTTTTAATTTTAAACAAAACTTTAAATCATCTTATAAACAATCAAACTGTTTTACCCTTGACAATCAACATTATAAACAATATCAGTTTAACCAATAAAGTATTTTATCGTCAAATAAAATATTAAAAATCATACGTGCGTGACATGGCCACCTCCTAAATCCCAAGTAGAGCTAATAGAGAAAGAGACACATGTTGCCTTAAACAATACGTCATCATCAACATGCTTTTACATAAAGAATATGCTTTTTAGTTGTCAATCCAATTTTAGTTTCCTCTTATTTCTTCTTTCTTCACCATTTATACGTACCATTTATGAATTATGCCTTTACATTTTTTTTTTTAAATGAAAGTTGTGTCTGTTATTATTAAGACACCATATATATAATATATGAGTACGTGAAGAGTTTATTATTTATATAATTTATTCAATTACAATTATGTGAGTTTCTCTTAATACAAAAAAAAAAAAAAAAAACATTTCAAATAATTGGTTTCCTTTTCTGAATGTAATCTAATCAAACACAAGTAACTACCGCACGCCAATTCAATAATTATTTTTTTGAAGGGCAATTCAATAATTTAATCTTTTGATTTTGTCAAAAAATTTTAAAATATATAAATATAATTTTTTATTACCAAAAAAAAAAAACAAAAGAATATATTTTTGTTGCAAACATATGATTTTATTCCCTAAGAATCCGTTCATGAATCATAATTAGAAGATAAATGATATGTCCATAATAATTAGCTCAGCTTGACAAAGCAAAGTGGGATTTAATTACAGTATTTAATATAATAATATATTTATTTATTTAACCCAAAAAAAAATATATATATATATAAAACCGCCATTTCATTTCAGACACAAATACATGACATTTCTACTATGTTTCACGCCGTTACCATCGACGGCGCACGTTTGATGAACAAGAAAAACCAAATGTGCAAAACGAAGAAGAGCACAGAGGTAATCGCACCCAAGAGTCCGAATTCCAATTCCAGGCCCCGCAAATCGTTTACCGATTCGATTCCCGACCCGTTTTCCAACAACTACGCCACCGGGTCCGGGTCCGGGTCGAGCTACAACAACAAGTACTACTCTTCGAAATCTTCCGCTTCGAGCCGAGCCTCTCTCTCTAGCTTCAAGGATTCTCTGCCGGAAAATCCTCACATCTACAATTTCTCGGAGATCTCCGCCGCCACCAACAACTTCCTCTCGAATAAATTCTCCGCCTCCTCCACCTCCGCCGCGTGGCGGTGCTGTCTCCGCGACAAGGAGGTCGCCGTCTTCCAACGCAAGCTCCGACGACCGCTCGAGCTGCCGGAGCTCCGAGACAGGCTGTTGTCGATCTGCCGGATCCACCATAGTAGCCTGATCAAGCTCCTCGGCGCTTCGCTCTCTGGGAATTACATTTACTTGGTGTACGAATTCGTCACCGGAGCGAATCTCAAAGAGTGTCTCCGAAACCCTAAAAACCCTAGCTTCACCGTGTTGTCCACCTGGTTGAAGCGCATGCAAATCGCTACGGACCTCGCTCACGGGCTCGACTATGTCCACCATTGCACGGGGGTACAGAGCTCGGGCTTCGTCCACAACCACATCAAAAGCTCGAGCGTGATCGTCACCGAAGAGTCCCTCAACGCGAAGATCTGCCACTTCGGCACCGCCGAGCTCTGCGGCGAGATCACCGGTAATTCCAAAACACCGGCGCCGCCGCAGCAGAAATCCAAAGAAGTGAAGCTCGAAGGCACGAGAGGGTACATGGCGCCGGAGTTTCAGCAGACGGGACTCGCGACGCAGGAGAGCGACGTGTACGCGTTCGGCGTGGTGGTGTTGGAGCTGTTATCGGGAGAGGAAGTGTTGAAGTTCGCGTTCGACGACAATGGCGGGTATAGGAGAGTGAGCGTGATCGACACGGCGAGGGAAGCGAGTGGGGAATGTGGTGGAGTGAGGAAATGGGTCGATCGGAGATTGCGGGACTCGTACCCGGTGGAAGTGGCGGAGAAGATGGTGAGGTTGGCGTTGGAGTGCGTTGAGGAGGATCCGAAAAAGAGACCCGATATGGGTCGGATCGCACTTTTGGTTTCCAAGTTGTATTTGGAGTCTCAGCATTGGGCCGACCAGATTGGCTTACCCACCGATTTTTCGGTTTCCTTGGCCCCTCGGTAACCTAGGAAGCTTGGACACGGATACAGGTGTGAGAGGTAATTTATGATACGGTAAATACGACACAAACACGACATTCAAATAAAGTGTTCGTCCAGTGATACCTTATTCGACTGTAAATTTACTTACATTTTGTTTTGAGTTAAATTTTTTTTTTTTTTTTCACCTTGGTGGTTAACATGAGTTAGGGTTAGATTGATTCGTTTTGAGGATAAAAGGAATTGATAGTTTTGTTTATACTTGTATATGATGTGAATAACAGACAAGAAAAGAATATTTTTTTTGTTTTTGACTTTTTGTTGGCATTCGTTTATGTTGAGTGTGAATTTTTTAATGGACATTTTTGTGCATGTTTAATTCTTGCTAGTTTGTTGTTATTGTTTTGTTCTCTCATGCTTTGATTAATTCTTTTCAAACACAATGTTGAAGAAATTGATAGGAGTTCCTGGATATTATATTTTAATATTTTAGTCTGGATATCATATACGTTGTTTGGTTGTGAATATCATATAAATCATGTATTATCATATAACTCAATGGGAGATTTTTGAAATTAGACTCCAACACATAAGTCGACTTTCTATTTTTGGCTAATTAAAAAATAAGGCTAAAGTTTAGTTTAATCCCTAGATATTTTTACTTCAATTGTCAAATTAGTAATTAAGATTTAATTTTTTTGTCAAATTAGGAGTAGTTATTAATTATTTTTTCTGTGGTACCCAAATCCAGTAGGACTTCCTTTTGGAATGGAGAATTTGGGCTCCCAATTTTATTTGTTGGTAGGTTTCCTTGCACTCCTACTAGTTATTGCTTCAAACACTACCTTGACAGCCTAACCTTCGAACCTTCTTTGTCACAAGCCTAATCCTTATCCTCTCTGATTCCTCCTCTCTCCCTTCTCTTCTCTTGTTATTTCACACCTCTCTTTGTGTTTGCCAACCATCCTCTCACTCTTCCTCCCTTCCTTTTTATAGTCTCCCCTTAGTGGGGACCCAAATGATTACTTCTTCACCTTTTCCCACGTGGCCCCCACTTTTGCCCAGAATCCCTCGTAAATTGGCCCATTCTGAAAATTCTCTTGAAACTTGTAGCAAACGCCAAACAGCGTTCAGTAGCGGATTCCCCTAAGACACTAATAATGTTCGGCTATCGATCCCATATTTGACTAGTGAGTCTTCGGTCGTCCTCAGCCCATTTGTTAACATCGGGCCTAGCCCAGTTCAGCAACTAATAGCTATCCCTGAGTACTGATCCTATGTCCACACACTACGGGTGCCAGACTGGACCTATCCCAACAATGTTGGGCCAATCTTGGTTACCGACCCTAGGTCCCTACATTTTCTTTTTCCAATTTACTCTCTCACTTGAGTTGAACTAATCATTCCGTCCAACTTTGATATCAAATGACAAACTAACAAAGCACAAATAAAAAAGATGTGAAAAAGTTAAAAGTCCTGAATGAAATGCAAAAATTTATTATTGGTTTCTTGTTTTTCTTTATTTCGTTATCATCTATAATGACAAGGATGAATATGGAGATAGGCAAAGGCTAACTATAAATGATTTTTATAAGTTAGGAATTCTAATTGACAAAATCACAAACCTGAGACCTAATTTGAATATAAGCTTTTGGCTGCTTCTAATGCCCCCCCAACACACACACAAAAAAACCCTTGTATAATTACTTAGTAAAAAACTAAATCCTTTCTTAAGGAGAAGCTAATCTAGTGTTCCTCCATCTCAATGCATTGGTGAAAATACAAGAGAAATTGAAATAAAATTACAATAAATTTACTTACTTGAAGAGAATCTCAACACAATTAAACCGAGACACAGGTATCTCGCTCTCTTTAAGGAGATTCAAGCCCCCTTGGTTGGTAAAGCCCAAGACTAGTGTAGCAAACCCTTTATTGACCTATCTCCTCTAGAATTCAAAGCCCAACAATGTTATTTGGCTTAAACAAATTTTGCACAAAGTGTTTGAGCCGAAAACTCCACCAAAATAATACCTCTCTTTGCCCAGAATCTTTATAATGCTCTCTAGTGTTTGACAAATTGTGTTATCTTTTTCAAGGACAATTAAATTCAATGTAACTATTTGTTTGACTTTAATTAGGGAATTGGTTCATTGCACCTAAGGAATTGTATCTAAATTTTGTTTCTTTTTGCAAATTTTGTTTTTGATTTTACGAATTTTTTATTCAATTAGAAATTACGATGTAAAATAAATGAAATGTATTTCATGTATATATATATGTGTGTGTGTGTGTGTGTGTGTGTGTGTGTGGTGTACAATAAAGGAAATGAAACTGTACGGGCATCAGGTATGGGCCCAACCCATTAACCTCCGTATGCCCAAGAATTATGGGCCCAGTGGTGGATCGGGGACCATATCAATTCGGGGATCAACAGCAAATCAAGGTCCGTGTAAGTTCGGGAGTCAATACTAGGTTGAGGACCGAACTGAATAGTAACGATAGTGCCTTGGGGAAAATCGTCTGCCGAGCACCGTTTGGCGACGGATGCAAATTTCAAGATAGTCACATCTGTCACGAGAAGTGGGTCCCATCTGGTCAGGAATATATCCCAGAAGGACTCCACCAGCATAAAAAGCCCCTCCCATCATCATGACAACCCCACTAAAGGAAGTCTATAAATGGGAACCGAATGAGTGAGATAGGGGGTTGAAAATTTTGGGGAGAGAGAGAGAGAGTGATACACGAGAAGAAAAAAAAGAGATATAGTTAAAGAGAAGGAAGCTCGATACATAGCCCAAGACTCCACGAGAAACACACAAAGGGGGATAAGATTCAAGTTGGGTCTCAAACTCCTTCACTTGGGCTGTTAGGTTAGCCTCAAAGGGATTTACTCATAGTAGTAAACTCTTTACCCACTCTAAACAAATAAATTGAGAGCCCAGCCTCAAAGGCCATTGAAAACTTGGGGCTTGGTCATCACAGAAACCATTTCCAACACTTGAGAGGAGATCCATCCTAAGTTCTAGACCAATGTGCATGTTAATGTTGAAGTCGAGAGAAAGGATTGTCAACCTAAGTGTTCTCCACCAATGAAGATATTGCATATTTTATCTTGTTTATATCGCTTAATTGATATTGTAAGGCCCCCTGGTACCCAGGCCCATTTGGGCCTTAGGACATATTTTAAAGGTATGGGCCAGTGCCTCGACTTTTACCGGGCCCAGAATCCCAGCCCCACTCGTGAAAGCTACTTGATCATGCTCGGAGTCGTCCGAGAAAGGATAACGGACGGGAGGCTGACGCCAGTCCACTTTTAACCATGCCGCATGATTTTACTCGGCATGTTGTCACCGGTTGTAGAGAGGGAAAATTCCCGACCTATCACAAGCTGACACGTCACACTACCAAGTCCACAAAATACAGCCAATTACAAAGCGCCACATATTGCTGCTAGGTTTTACTATCACTACTCAGAAGCCAATGAAAATTTGCCAAGTGTCATGCAAAAACCAATCACGCATCAGCGCGTGTAAGCGATGACACAAGCAGCCTCGCACGTGTAAGCGATGACACAAGCCGTCCCGCTCGTGTAAGCGATGACATAGGCGGACCAATCAGGCTGTGACATGTGTCACTAATCAGACTCCGCCACGTGTCGCTCACCCACTCCCAAACTCCTATAAATAGAAGCCTTTCTAAGGCATTTAAGGGGGATCTAGAGGAGGAAGCCATTCAGAAGCACTCAGAAGTACAGAAGCTCTGCAGGAATCAAGCCCCAAAGCCTTCAAGAACTTCAAGAACTTCAACCTCAAAACCGAAGAACACTCGAAGCAGAATCATCCAAACTATCTGCCTAGATCCTAAAGTTCACTGGAATCAAGCTCAAAAGCCTCCAGAAACTCCAACAATCATAAATTGGTGAAGCTCAACGGATTCAAGCCTCCAAAGCCCCGAAGAACTTCCACCACAAACCTTCAAATACGAAGAACATTCAAAGCAGAATCATCCAAACTATTTGCCTAGATCCAAAAGTTTGCGGGAATCAAGCCAAAAGCGTTCGAAAACATCAACAAATCACAAATCAGTGAAACTCTACGGATCTAAGCTTCTAAAGCCCCGAAGAACTTCCACCACAAACCTTCGAAGACGAAGAACATACGAAGAACACGAAGAACGTGAAGAACAAAGGATTTCTAACAAGCTCATAGCCAGAGATTCATTGTAATTCCATTTCAAAGGTCTTCGATCCATTCCTCAGCCAAATTGAAGGATATTTTGTGTTCAAGTCAAAATCACATTACTACAAATCCAATCAACAAGTCTTTTAAGGAGATCGAATCAGAGGATCACTCTTTTGTAATTACAGAGAATTGTACCACACAATCATCAATACAAATTCGCATTTGTGAAACTATTTTACTTGTTCGACTTATTTCGAACCGAGAAATTTAGTCGTCTACACCGGTCATATTCACTCGCCCGGCGGGGCCCTGGAAACGTCACTGCCGAGCATATATCATGAAGTGGGAGCCATTTCCAAAGCCACTCCCACCTAAACCCACTTACAATTAACAATATTGGACCCCCAATTGCACTAACTGTGGCAGTAATCATGATCCTTCCACTTATCTGAGGCTATAAATACAATAAGTTGGGTATGGAGTAAGGGGCATTTGGAGGGGGAGGGATTTTGGGGGAGATGCTGGTAGCAGGAAAGTGAAGGAGTGAGAGAGCAGCTTGGCAGAGTCTCTGTGCCGAGAACGACCCAAAGTAGGAAATCCTATACCCAGATTACAAATAGGTTGTGAGCCTCGTTGAGGTTGGGCCTACTACACTTCAAAGGCACGCACATATATATTTTTGTGTTTTCAATGATGATGTTTAATGTTCCCAATCCTCTCTCCTCTTAAAGTAACTATCAAATTATTATAGTGCTAAACTTGTATATTTAGCTTGACATATAATAAAAGAATGAGTAGGAAATAAATATGGTCATGTTTTCTTATTGGTGATGTAATATCAATTAAGAAAACATCATGTTGATGTTCTATGAAGTATAGAAGGAGGCTGCTTTTAAGAGCTAATAATTTTCAAAGTAATCCACTAATCCTTCCCTCCTCTCCTTTTCATGATTACTTAAGAAAAAAGAGGTTATTTCTCAAGTCTAAGCATAGATTGTAATGTCACTGTCATTGTCATTAGCTTAGAATCCTCATGAGCCAGTCTGGTAAAACTTTTATGTGGTTTGGCCTGGTTGGTGGACAACAAATTAAGGATCAATTGAGACCAATTCTGAGTCTCTGACTCCACAGGAGAGAGATCCACCCTGAGAACTTAAGTCAAGAGAAGACTATCGACTTAACAAGTCAGCCGCCAAGGAAGATACATATGATATGAGAATATTTTAATTCTTACAAGTGCTAGACATGCATGTTCACTGAGCTTGACATTGAGACATACTAGTCAAGGGTAAATTCTGTTTATGATACTCACGTTTTCAGCCACAGCTCTATAGTAAAAGGATGAGTAGCAAAAATATACGGCCACTTTTTGATATTGGTGTGAACCTACTTACTGGAATGTGGTATTAGTTTGCATTTTGAGTTTGACCAGTAGAATCCATACATTAATAAGACTTTTTTTTTTTTTGTTGTTGTTGAGAATATTAAGTATTTTAGGTTCTTTTGGATATACACTATTGTCAGTTTCTTTAAGACCTTCTCCCTTCTCCAACAAATAAACTTAAATGTACTCGAATAATCAGTATTGTGAGTTAATATGACAAAAGCAAAAAAAACCACCAATCTTCTACGGATTGTGCTTGGCCAACCAAACTTAGAGAATTTATTGTTTTTATTCTGATCGAAAGTTTGTATTCTACCTATAAAAATTTAAGTCTATCTTAGCATAAGAATTTACTTTTTATATTTTATATAAGTTAGACTTGTAAATTTGCACAAACACGGTAGCTAAATCCTATTTTACCTCATGGATACATAAGCTGACATGAGTGTTTTTTGTGGATTGTTGGGCAACTTTTGGGCCTTACATTATTTTAGCACATCTGATGGACATGAGTTTGAACTATATATATAGGTCAAAATATGTTGTTGGTCCCTAAAATTTACTTAATGAGCGTTATTGGTCCATAAAGTTTAAAATGAACGCTATTGGTCCCTAAAATTTACTTAATGAGCGTTATTGGTTCATGAAGTTTGAAATGAACACTATTAGTCCCTAAAATTTTAGAATTGAGCATTATTGATACTTGAGGTAACTTTTGTTAATTTTCTTACAATGAGGTCACATTTTTAAAATGAAGTAGCACCTTATATTATATCAAAACATTACATTAGTAAACTTTAGGGATCAATAACGCTCATTTCAAATTTCAGGAACCAATAGTATTCACTAGGTAAATTTTGAGGGATTTGTTTTCTAGAATTTCAAATTGGGGGTGGTCTTTTAGGGTAGGTAAAGATGATATTTAGTTTTTGCATAATATCGAACGATCTTTCGGTCTTTCTAAGTACCTCTGTTGGTCCTGATCAATTGGTGTCACATGAATATCACGAGTGCATATTTTTCTTCTAAGTTACTTTAACATGAAATTGACAAAAAAATGTTACGTATCATAAAGTTTTTAATTTGAGCGGTCAATTATGCATTTCAATAGCTATCTCTTTTATCTTTACCTCATTAATTTTTCAGCCGCTTTAGAGTATCTCCAACAGATTATTTATTCTTTTTTTAACAACTACACATCTTCTAACATTTTTTTATTCAATACCTTATTATTTTAATAGAAAAAAAATATTTGAAGAATGAACAGTAGCTCATCAGACTTGATGAGCTACTGTTTATGAGCCAAAAAAAATTTCAGGTATAAAAAGTCTGTTGGAGACCTATTTTGTGAGTTTACTCTCTACAATAGAGAGAATTTTGTGTTTAAAAAGTTTATTGGAGATGCTCTTAGCTTAACCCTCGTGGAACAAGGTTTTCTCACCCCAATAAAAAATAGAGCACCCTAACCTAATCCAAAACCGCTTGTTTCGTTGCTATCCACTTAGGGTAGGCTTGCGTAACATGCACATGAACTTAATATTATATACAAAGGAAACTAATAAAAAAGCTTGAACTTGGGGGGAGAAATATATAAATTCCAAAACTTGCGGGGCATACTGTAATTTCCTCCATTGAATAACACTAAAAATTTGGGACCGTACGTGTGCTTCTCTAACCTACGAAACCCACAAACAATGGCGGCCAGGATGTTCCAGAAGCGACTACTCTCTCTCTTTGTACGTAATCAAACTCAGCTTCAGACCCATTTCCCTAAATCTAAAGGTGATTTCTACGAATTAAGATAATACTAATGTTCTTCTGATTACTATGTTTTTGTTTTTGGAAGTTCAAAACTACCGTATGCTACGTTTGTTTTCTAAGAAAACTGAGGTAAATTGTAAGAAATTGTAACAATGCGAGGATGTAGCTGGTTTTGGGTTGTGGGTTGTGTTTGGTTCTGTTAAAAATTGGTTTTTTCAAGATGAATATTTTACTTATTATTAGTTTGTTAAAGTTGAATGAAATTAAAGACTGAATGCAAAAATTTGGTCTTTTTTAACTTATTATTCGTTTTTGTTTTTGGAAGTTTAAAACTGTCGTATGGTATGTTTGGTTTCTAAGAAAACTGAGGTAAATTGAAACAAATACTAACAATTTTTCAGTATTGCCACTTTCTTTTTTTTGAGTTGAACTTGTTTGCGAAGATGTTGCTGGTTTTGGGTCGTGGGTTGTGCTTGGTTCTATTAAAAATTGGTCTTTTCAAGATTAAGATTTTACTTATTATTAGTTTGTTAAAGTTGAATGAAATTAAAGACTGAATGTAGGAAGGAGTTTCACACACATATATACTTAGATATTAGGCTAGAGTAGAATTTTTATCTTGTTAAAAAAAAAAAAAAAACCTAAATGCAAAAACTTGGTCTTTTTAACTTATTATTAGTTTCTTGGCTGAACAGGTGAAGGGTTTTTCTGTGGGTTTTATTTATTTATTGTTAGTATTTTCCTTGAAGAAACAAACTTGCTATTGAGCGTGTAAAAGAGTTGAGAATAGAGTTGGAAGCTACCAGGGGATAACAACTGAATATGGTTTATAATTATTCTCAATAGCTTTTTTCAACTATGAGAATCAGACATAGTACATTTGATTTGAAGTTTGGAGAGCAAACTTTGGATTATTAGCTTATTATTCTTTTGCATTATTAATCCACATGAGTGTGCTGAAGACCAAGTATCAATATGTTAAGATTTCATATTTGTTGATTGAATTTAGAATTTTATGAGGTAATATTGAACATGGTCTTTGTTAGGGGTTTGGTTTAACCCTTTTGGCAATGGTTTGATGGCTTACCAGCTTCAGTGGAGAAAGTAATACCATCAATTAAAAATGCAGTGAATTAAAAATTAAGAAATTGAGAAATTCTGTTAAAAATCTAGCAAGCAATGATGAATCATATTGTGATGATCAAGACATATCCTTGACATCCTTGTATTGATCTTAAGGGCGTGGTAGAATGCGTTTTGATAATCTTTGGTACCTCAGTTAAAACTAAAATTTATTTGATTCCTCGGTTTCTAGGCCTTAAACTGAGATGCTTCCTTGAACTTTTGGTGAAGTGGATGAATTATGGATGTGTTTCTCAAGTTTCATGTTACTACCATACTAATGAAACATCTTACTTGAGGGCAATGATACTAGCTATTTGTTGTCCTATGATCACGTAGTAAGTTCACAATACTCATTTCACCACTGCATTACTGAAACATTTTACTTAAAATCAGTAAAATTAGAGTGGTGACCCAAGGATGTTCTGACCTAGGAGGTGGAAACATTTATAGAAGATAGAGTAGAGATGAGCACTTCAGGACTGTTCAAAGTGCTTATATTGATCTAATATACTCTTTCGCTGCAGAAGAGTTTATTTTTGACCTTGCTGGTTCAGTTAAGTTTCCTTGTGTTATTTAAATGTTTAGATGAATGTCTTCCTAAGTAACATATTTTCCTGCTTGAATTATTGTTTATATTATTTGCTTGATATCTTAGTCATCTCTGTCTATATGTGGCTTTTCCCTTATTGGTGGCAGAATCTTTTTGGCAATCTCTTCGATCTCTTCCTTCTGCAAATGCATCCTTTAGCAGATCCGAATTTTGTCAAAGAGGGATTCAGACACAAACACAACCAACTAGCCATGCCAATGAAGATTTGGAAAATCATGAAACGGGCACTTTGAAGCCTGATTGTGACTCAGTAAATGCTCCCTCCAATATAAACAGTAATGATAGTTCAACTGTGAAGTATTCTGCAAATTCTAACTTGAAGCCATCCGCAAGGCATGATCTTGCCATGATCTTTACTTGCAAGGTTTGTGAAACAAGATCTGTAAAGACAGTTTGTCGCGAATCATATGATAAAGGGGTGGTGGTGGCACGGTGTGGTGGGTGTAATAATCTACACCTGATTGCAGATCACCTTGGAATGTTTGGACAACCAGGGAGCATTGAAGATTATCTGGCTGCTCGTGGCGAGGAAGTGAAGAAAGGTTCTGTTGATACCCTGAATCTGACACTTGAAGATTTAGCAGGAAGCAAACCTTGAAAGAATTACATAGCAGTTTTCAGATGACGTTTCTGAGTTATGTAAGAATTACATAGCAGTTTTCAGATGAGGTTTCTGAGTAATGTATAATTATCTGTGAACCTAATTTTTATTTGTTTTGTTAAAAGGTTTTTTTATTTTTTTTTTATTTTATTTTTTTATATTTTATTTTATTTTTTTTTAAATTAAGTTGCCTATGCATGTTGTTATTCATAAAAGCAATCACTAATGGTTTATGCATAGCATTATCCACTTGATAATCTAATGAAAATGCCGTGCTGCGTCTGTCAGCTAAAACACTGGTAATCCATTGAACGAAGATGGAAAATGTCAAACATGAAGATTACAGAATGACAAACACCAATTGCTTAATTGTAATCAATAAAGTTTCCAACAGTTTTTATCTTTTCCAAGGATAACTTATTGCTATTATTATTATTATTATTATGGCAGTGTATCTGTTTATGTTTGCATGAAGGCCCTCTTACAGGTGGGAGTTATTCTGCAACTTGGCTGGGTCAGTTCAGAATTTGGAGTTTTGAACCATCACGAGCTGAACACAAGCCGGATGATGTCTGAATGTTTTTCCATCTCCCACCTCTATATGAACATTTGATTCCACGTCTTATAATCAGTTATAGTGATTTCATCGATGAGCCAAGTGACAGATGCACCTTCATAGCCAATGAATTTTCTATATATCCAATCCTACTATTATGGAAAGATGAGGATTTTTTTTTCCTGGTGTGTTATGAAATGATTTGAACAAAGCAGATGAAAATGATTTCTTTGTTTTTGTAGAGAATCACGAGGGCAGGCAAGTGTGTTATGTTGGAAATGAAGCATTAGAGAAAGTAGAGATAACCATATTAAATACTTGCATTGATTTACGAATGCTCAAACTCGAAGTTTTAATTGAATTCAAGTCAGCAATCAGCATAACGAAATTAATTTAGTTCAATCAAATTTTCAATTGAGCCAAGATATATGACAAATATGAATAGCATTGAGCAACCAATTATCTTTAGTTCAATTGGCACATTCATTCCCACTAGAGGACAACAAGTATTGAATGATATTGCATGTAGGTCACAACTTATAAAGTTATAAAATAAACGACTATCATACTCATTAGAAGTACACTTTTTTACCTCCAAAAAGTTTAGAGACTCCGAAAATTTCACATACCTTTTTTATCTTTGTATTGTGATAGATCTAATTGAGATAAATAACAACTCAACTTAAAAAATAGTTAAAAAAATTCAGTATAATTTTTGGTGCTACAAGGCTCTTTTTAGCCAAATAAGATAATACTAAGATTTAAGAAAGAGATTACACTAACTAGAAAAGGCAAAATTTTGAGTTAGATTTGGCTAAAATTTGTGTCCTACAAAGTAGACGACAGGCGTTGTGTAATTATTAACAACTAGTTTCACACGACAAAATAGTGCCTGTCGTATAGCAGTAGACAATTGAGGGTTTTTTTGGGGCTCAGAAAATGGAAATGAGAGAAGGTTTTTAATTTCCAGAGTCCAAAGCCAAAGGACAGTTTCTAGTTTCTACCAGAAAAAACTATGGCTACTCGTCTTGTTTCAGTTCCTCTTCACAGCTTAGCTTCCAGAAGTTCCATGGCCATGGTGGGTTTGGTCTCTTCCTCACCCAAGACCCTCGCACCATTTTCTCTCACCAAAAGTTTCAACTTTATCTCACCTTCCACCACAAGGAAACCTCTCACAAAATCACTCCAAGGTAAAATCTTTTTCAATACCAATTCTTTTAAGTTGTGATTTATTTCGTGGGGGTCTTTTTTTTTGCTGGTAAAATTGTATCTGTATTCATATGTATGTATGTCAATATGAAGACTGAAACTTTCACTGGGATTTTAATTGGTTTGAGTGTTTCTGGGGTTTACATAATGAAATTTATACTTTTGTAAGGACAACCAATTGTCTGTTTTCAATGAAAAAAAATATTTGATTGTAATTGGTGGATTGTCTGGTTGAACTTGAATAGGAGTAAGCACATAGGAGGCAGGGAAAAAAAATGTGGAAACTAATTCTTTATGGGAGAAGAAATAATAAAATATAGAACAAAAGGTAATTATGGAGGGTAAGGGGTAAAAAAGTTTTAATGTTTTCATTTGGTTGTTGCATGAGGAAGGCAGAACACAGATTTTAGTAAGGTCCATTTGTGTTTCAAGAACATTTTTTTGGTAACAGAATAGAAAGATTGTTTTTTTTTTTTTTTTTAAATAATTTTTTTTTTTTAACAAGGCTATCACAAAGTTTCGATTGAATCAAATTCCATGTAAAAAAGGTGTGAATGAAGAAAAGAATAAATCTCCCAAGCAGCGAGGGTCCTGACAGAATGAACTGGAGATTGAGTAGTGATGGTCAATTTGATGTTAGGTCATACTATGATGCTATAAGAGGCACAAGGGCAGTGACACATTTCCTTGGAAATGTATTTGGTGGGCACAGGCTTCAAAGAGGGTAGCTTCTTTTGTGTGGACAGCAGCGTGGGGAAAGGTTCTAATTGTTGATAGCCTTGTTAAGAGAGGCATTAGTCTAGTAATTTGATGTTGCGTGTGTAGAAGCAGTGGTGAGACCGTAGATCATCTGTTTTGACATCGTGACATTACCTATAAATTGTGGACTTTTTACCTTTCCAGTGGTTGTTGAACAATAGTAAAGCCCAGGAATGTTGTAGAGCTACTTTCTGGATGGATGGATTGGGTTGGAAAATATTCTTCAGTTATGTGGAACTTAGCTCCTTTATGCCTGTTGTGAACTTTCTGGGAAAGGAACAAGCATACTTTTGAGGGTGTGGAGGCCTCGGTTATTTTTCTATAATTGTCTTTCCTAAGAACTTTGTTTGAATGGTCTTGTGTTTTTGGGTCATAATGAGATACGTTCCATTGTAGAATTCATTGATTCTCTTTTCATTTAGACTGTAACTTTCACCCTGTTATCAAGAAAATATAGGAGAAGGGGAAAAACCGAATTTTGAATCTAAAATTTTATTTTATGAAACCCAAAAAAAAAAAAAATCGTTTAAATGAGACCGTGTTTCATTTTTTAAGATATAATAAGAGAAACATAGACTCAATTTTCTTTCTCTTCTTTTTCACTTAAACCATAATGAAAGTTGTTGGATGATGTACCTTTATATTAGTCACTAGCACATGAAGTTGCACCCAATTACCCATTGGCCTTTATGTATGACCCAGTTTTTACTTGTTATATCATGATTTAGGATCATGGTTCTGTACAAGCAGAAATAAGTCATAATTTTGGTATTTGTATAAGGACGAAAAGAGGCAAATGAAAATTTCCGCTTTCCTTGTGGGGTGTTCTAATGTTATTTTTATTTAGAATGCAATAGCTGTGATGATTCAAGTTTTGCTTCATTTTATGCACCTCAGCAGTTCCAAAGAATAATGTTCCAAAGAGAGAAGAATTTGATCCCATTGAAAAACTTCTAAGGATGTTAAAAATGAATATTTATTGTGTACTACTTTTTGGCAGTGAGATCAGTGTCTACTCCTGCTGAAGGTGTTACTGTGTTTGATGATATGGTTTCTGGGACCAAGCGGAAGTATTACATGCTAGGTGGAAAGGGAGGGGTAGGGAAGACGAGTTGCGCTGCCTCACTTGCAGTAAAATTTGCTAACAGTGGGCACCCCACTCTAGTGGTTTCCACTGATCCTGCACACTCCTTGAGTGATTCTTTTGCTCAGGTTTTAATTTTTTTTTTTCTTCTTGTTCTGCATTAAAATATCTACTGGCCAAGTAGCACTTCACTAATTGGATTGAGTATGTACTTGTATTATTTATCCTAGGATTTGACTGGAGGGACACTGGTACCAGTTGAAGGACCTGATTCTCCATTGTTTGCTCTTGAGGTATAGAAAGATGTCTGTATGGTTATCCTCTCTCTTGTCCTTATTCTTTTTCTTCTTCCTCTCCCCCCCCCCCCCCCCCCCCCCCCCCCCCCCCCCTTTTTTTTTTTTTTTTTTTTTTTTTTTTTTTTTCCCCCCAACACACCCCTCCTCTTTTTTTTTTTTTTTTTTTTTCCTTATTTCTTTAAGTTAAATTCATTAGTTTTATGCCAGATAAACCCTGAGAAGGCTAGGGAAGAATTCCGCAGTGCAACTCAGAAAAATGGTGGAACTGGGGTTCAGGATTTCATGAATGGTATGGGCCTCGGAATGCTTGCCGATCAGGTAAAGCTCTATATGGAATTCTTGATATTGCAACGTAACCTTATATTATAGGTATCTTTACTCAATATGAACACTATAAAAATACACCAGGGCTATTCTCAATGGTTGACCCTATATTACAGTTAGAATAACTTCAGAACTTCATTTATCCAGAATTGAGTTGAGCGGAGTGGTTTTTCCACGGTTTTATTTCTCTCCTTGGGTGACTGTGTAAGTGTACAAATGCATGCACCTGCACATGCACGAGTAGAGCTGCTCACTTATGGTGCAAAATGAGGTCAAGTCCTGAGAAGTCGGGATTTTTTCCCCATCATAAATTTCCTCCCAACATTTTATGATACACCTTTCCTTAATTTTTTTTAAAAGAAAAGAAAAAAATGAAAGAAAGAGAAAGAATGTCCTGACTTTCGAATGATCACAGTCCATACTCTCTTTGATTGACGTATTTTTGATTGATGAAGTTAGGAGAGCTAAAACTAGGAGAGCTGCTTGAGACACCTCCCCCTGGTTTGGATGAAGCTATGGCAATATCCAAGGTATGTATTATCTGCAGTTCTTATTTAGCTCAGTGTTTTGCACAATAAATCTTTTTAGTTTCCTTGCTTCCTTACTAACTAGAAATCCTCTTGCCAGGTTATTCAATTTCTGGAATCACAAGAATATAACATGTTTACTCGTATAGTTTTTGATACTGCACCCACGGTAAGCACATGATGAAATGTTCTGTGTCACGCATGTTGTTCTAATATCTATTGAAGTTAATGAATTATTTTTGACAGGGTCATACTTTGCGCCTTTTGTCCTTGCCAGACTTCCTGGATGCATCCATAGGCAAGATATTGAAGGTAGCCATGTGGATGGGGAGTAAGAATAACCTACAGCAATCCCTACCCCCCCCCCCCAAAAAAAGAAAAAGAAAAAGAATATAATGATTATAAAAGTCAAATTATCACTCATGGTGAGAATGCGAGTTGTCTGCAGTGTCTTAGTTCTTTTAGCAGGATACATATTTCTGATAATTTATAATAAGTTGACTATAATGCGTGACCAAGGTTGACTTCTGGCTCTCTTTGTCATGGAAAAGCAACTAAATAAATTTTTTTACAGCTCTAATAGCTTTTAATTGGCCATTTTTAAAGAATGTGATGACTATATAGTCAAAGTGCTGATTCTAAGCTAAGTTTATAGATTGTATTCTTTTGCTTTTGTTAAAGAAAGAGAATAATTGATAAAGATCTTGTACATTAAAGGAGGAGCTGGAAATTCTTAGTACTAACCCTTAGATCATTCATTACTTGTATATCGGAGATGTGGCTACAACCGGATGAGGAATATTCCGATGGTGACAGCTGATAGGGATACCTCTTCACTTGAAATTCCAAACTTGTCTAGAAGAGTACCACTCATAAACCACAAGAGTACAACACAATATATCTCCCTAAGGCAACAGCTTTGAATAGCTTTGATAATCAGAGAGAGAGAGAGATCTGATCATAACTGTGATACAGAGGAAGCTGTAAAATTCTGGAAATAACATTGAAAATGTGTGGATTTGAAATTATCCATTGGTGTAAAGTTAACTATAAGAATCATGATGTCCATAATATTCTTTGGACAAAGTCACTATATATCATTTAACTTCTACTTATCAAAAAAAATAATATTCTTTGGACAAAGTCATGTTATTAGATTAAGCAAGTGGAACATGGAAGACAATGATTGATTTTCCATGTGATGACGATTCCATCTGTGTGTGTGTGAGAAAGAGAGAAGAATCCAAGACTCTATCCCCCTTCTTTTGATGCCTTTAGTCCATATTACTATGTTCAGACATCATTGACATTCTCTCTCTCTCTCTCCCCCTTTGAGTTATTTTTTCCCATATTACTTATTGCCAAGAGTTTCATCTTTCTGTTTTCAACACTGTCGGTAAGTATCATACCTTAGATTTAAAAGAGTCCCATGGCAATTGGCTTTTTATTTTTTTTTTATTTTTTTTGACATGTTGCTTCATCACAAACTTCCAGTTAGACCCATTTGACAAAAAAATTGTGATGCTATTTATGTCAACTTTCCATTTTGTGGGTAGGTAAGGAACATTTTCAATTATATTCTACTTGTAATCACTTGATTGTACCTTATTGGATTGGATTGGTAAATGTAAGCATTTCTTACAAATTCAGAAGAATTTTTTAAACTAGTTCTCCATACTACTTCCAACGCAATGTTTCTAGTGTTGTTTTCCATTTTCATTGACATTGTTTTTTCCATTCAAATTGGCTCTTGCAGCTCAGACAGAAAATAGCTTCAGCCACCTCAGCCATCAAATCTGTTTTTGGACAAGAAGAAACCCGGATGGATGCGGTCAGCCTTCTGTTACTAGGAATTAGTGTTGCATTTTATTTTTTGATTTTGATTTACAAAATATCCTAATGTTGCTTTATAATGCAGGCTGACAAGTTAGAGAAACTGCGGGAGAGGATGGTAAAAGTGCATGAGCTTTTTCGTGACACAGATTCAACTGAGTTCGTCATAGTAACAATCCCCACGGTGAGAATCTTAAGAAGTAGTTCTATACCAGTTGTTTTTCTTGTCATCTAAATGGTTTATTACTTTATTTGCCCTGTGGTACTTCCATTTGCTTTGAGTTTACCTCAAATGAATTGAGTGTTGGTTGACATGAGTGTAGGATGGCTGATTAGCTTGTTGAGTGATTAGTTTGGGCTATATGCTTCTACCTTAATTACTCACATTTTTCTATTTTTGCAAGGTAATGGCGGTTAGTGAGTCTTCTAGGTTGCGTGCCTCCTTGAAGAAGGAAAATGTTCCTGTAAAGAGGCTTATTGTTAATCAGATCCTCCCCCCTTCTGCCTCAGACTGCAAGTTTTGTGCAATGAAAAGAAAGGTATTAATCAGTATACACACTTATTGGCAGATTATATGCTTTATTATGTATTGATTTTGATAAACTGCTTAATGCAAGAACAATCAAACTGTGAGCATTTTGCCTTTTACACTAGAAGAAAACATCGTGTAGTTTGAATTACTTTTCTTTCTTTATTTTGCTGTATTTTTGGGGATAGTTGAAATGGAAAGTATTCTTTTTTTACATATTTCAGGATCAGTCGCGTGCTCTTGATATGATTCGGGATGATACAGAACTCTCCAGCTTGGAATTGATCCAGGCACCACTAGTAGATGTAGAGATTAGAGGTGTTCCAGCTCTTAAATTTTTGGGAGATATTATTTGGAAATGACCATCTGCAATATGACAAGGTAAACTTTTCTGAAATCTTTTTCATAGTCTTTGCCTCTAAAAAACCCACTTATTCTTCAGAAATTGGAGAACTATATTTCAGTGAACTGATGTTTTGGGTTATCATCAGCAGCAATGACAGTCACTCTTGATTGTATGGCTTGGCATGTTGATGTAGTCAAGAGTTGTAGCGCATCCAAGTTATAGGAAGCTGTCAGTTAACAAGATCCTGAAGTCTGAACTTTGGGATGTCAAAAAAAAGGGTGGCACCAATATGAATTTGGGATGGATAGCATGATCCCACTGTACTTCTTGCTCCCAAAATGTTTGGACAGAGTATAGAAACATTTTTCCATTAAAAAAAAATTCTAACCATGTATTTATCGGCATGAATTTTACTAGCAATTGAGAGTCATAAGTCGATATGTTATGGTTTCTTTCAGCCAGCCTGGTTTATAAAGAAAAAGGGAAAGAAAAGTGGACAAAAATTTCCCAATAATTGTACCTCAGGAATTCGACAGTGTCACAAGTATTATATTTTTTATTCACATAAAAGTGGCTTTAGATATGTTCAATTCATCACAGGAAAGAAGATATATAATAATTGATGCTCAATCATCTTATATCCCTTTGTTTGGATTCCAGTATATTGTTATTGAAGCAACCAATTGCAATTTTTACCCTGCAATTTCATAACTTTCCTATTCTTCTAATTTACAAAATTTGATGGAATAAAAGTTGCTGAAATAATTTGTAATCAGCTTGAGATAAAAGTTTAGACAATTAGAACGATCCCATGTTTCCTCTCCTTGTACAGGTCTTTCCTTTTGTTTGTTTGTGTATGCATGTGTTTTGTTTGGCATCTGTGCCTTTCTTTTCATTACTATGGTAAAAGTTCATAGGGATTTATATTCATAACTTTCATTACAAATTTTCAGCCCACGCAATACTCAGAAATCTCTAATTTGGAATGTATTTAAAATAAAATGATAATGGAATTGCTAAGTATTAGCAGTGTTTGGAAAGTGGAAGTTAGCCAGCAGATTAACTGTTAAAACTTTAAACCAATGTTCAATCAATGTTCTTAGAGTATTTGTTAACTTTTCTTTTATAAATTTTACGACATAAAATTTACAAACTCATTATCACCGGTTACAAAGAAGTAATTTAGATATTTATTTATTATGTTGTGAAAGTGAAACAATGACTCATTGTCATGTTAATTTGTAAGTCTTAAAATTGGTAAATAACTTGGCATTTTTATACTATAAAAGAATGTCAGTTAGTCTGGTCTCACTTCCTTTGGAAGGTCACCATACAAAGAAATGCAATCACACGACCAATGATTCCTATAAGGATAAGGATAAATATGCATAGGTTCCAATCACGAAGGTCAGCCATTCTTTAGAAGGAGGCCACACCGAGTAATCAGCCACACTCCATTATACCTGCAGTGCAAATCCAATAAGTAGCACCAAGGAAACTGTTAATTCTTTAGGAGAAAAAAGAAGGTACAAATCCTAATGGCCGTTTGGTACATAAACTTAAATACATGTTTTCAGTTTTTAAATAACATTAAATATATTTTCACACACTTTTTCACCCACACGTATTTCCCAAAAAACTGAAAACTGTTGTTTAAACACACGTATCAAACGGGCCCTAAATTATCCTAATAATGGTTGTTCCAACTTCCAAGTATCTTGATGAAGAAGGCCTTTTTCACAAACATGAATATTTGAATCGTATTACAATTTAAAAGTAATAGTATAATGGTAATAACATCTTTACTTAATAACAAAAATATTTTAAAAAAAAAGAAATTTTCAATTGTATTTCAGGCTTGATCTAGAAATTCATGACCCACTTGAGATATGTTTGCATTAGAGTCAAGCTATTTAATATAGGTTTGCTGGAAACTTTGACTGTAATTAGTTGCAAACCCATTTATAATTTATAATTTATTTTCTAAATTTTATTGTAAATAATTTGTTCTCCCTAAAAATTAAACAATTTTTAAAAGTAATTATCATCTCTCTATTTTTATAAATATATAATTTTATTATTTTTTGTGTTTTTAATTGATATTATTCTTTTTTGAAGTGGTCCATATTCTTCTAATTATTGTTATTATGCATTATATTTTACTAATTTCTTTTTGCACAACTAAAATTTTTAAGTTTCAAATTTCACATTCTCTTAAGGAGATTATCATGATAATCAAAATTTATCACATAATTACAATTGATATTATTCAAATAATTGATAGACGCATTCAAACCGAGAGAGAGAGAGAGCATAATGGTCCGAACTGGACTAAAATGGATTGAATGGACCGAAGTAGACAAAGTGAACCGAAATGTTATGTTGATGTGACTCAATAAGAGTGTAATAACAATAAATATTATGCTTCAACTTTTAGATAATATATATATTGATATAGGATATATGTTTGGTTAGACTCTTCCATAAGCATGTTCCATGCAGAATGGGTGCAACACATATACAGTGTCAGTGTACACATTTGTAAGTTTATTTACAGGAAGTGTGATTCTGCCTTACCTTTCAGCATTTGCAATGATGAATGCTTCCAAAGCCTGGTTAGGGTAGCAAAACTTCGCTAAAATCTTCATGAATTCACTATCTTTTGGCTGTGTCCCCACGAGAGTCAAAACAACTGGAAGAAGAACTGAACACTGCAAGAGACAGTGCCTTGTAGGTGAAATTAAAATTATATAACAATTGGAAAGCTGATATTTTCTTCTATGTGTGTTTATTTTACTCACCAGCTGGGCTATGCCTGATTCGAAAATGATGGCAAATGCATAGGCTGTACCAGTTACACAGTACACAAGGCAGAACAAGACCAAGTAATTATCTGCAAAGCTAGATCTTGGATTCGTGAAGAAGTAGAACATAGAGAGATATACTGCAGGTTTGGTTACTGTATTAAAATGGTCAACTGTATCCTTAGAGAGAGAATAAGCTAGGCTGCTCATGCCAGAACCACTTTCTCTCCAGTAGTATAATTTATCCAGAGAGAATGTTCTCAAAGCCGCAACCTTGCATAGAAGAGCTGAAATCAGCAATAGAGATCACAGTAAGTAACCTTCGTGCATATGGATTCCAGGTAGTACTATATAATTTATTTGACTAGGCAATCAGACTCATTCATTATAGCCAAATCTGACATTTTTAATTTGTTACTGATTATTGCTTTGCAGATTTTAGGACGAATAAAGAACGCAGTTTGTTGTTTAACTGAGAAACAATAATTCAGATTTCTCAAATCAATTAAGTATGTACCACTACTAATATATATATTTTGTGCATAAATCAACAAAGCAAATTCAAAGAAAGTCATACCAAGCGGTTAACTGCGAATAATGGGACTTACAAACTGCAATTATGGTATAAATATAAGCATCTTCACCAAAGTTTTGATCATTCACTTTAATGAGTGATCCTAAGCAAGCTCCGGCAAGTAACAAGATCAGATAATCCATTGCTAGCATTCTAGCTTCCCGTAGTCGCTGCTTAGCAACCCTGAAATGTCATGGGCATAGAGAAGATCAAGCTTCAACTTCTAATGAAAAGATAGCAGTATGGAACTGATGATCAGTGTAGGGGTAACTCAAAATTTTCATATCATTTAAATAAAATGTACTATTATGGGTATGGAGAACTAACATGGCATTATGTTCTAAAGGAATATGACTTACTGGAATGACCAACAATCATTTACCCTCCATTGGGTTCTCAGATAATACATGGCAAAGGAGGGCAATTTTCTAGAAGTTAAAAATGCTTCAGAAAGAACAGCTCTATCACATTTTTCCTTTTCTTTCTTAGTAATTTCGAAGAACCATGTTTTAGATTTTGGGAATTTTATTATGCTAACCAGATACCAGATACCAGGTACCAGGTTGTAGATTTCACTAAATCAATTATCTGAAAAATGTGTGATTTCAAGGTTATCTGGAAACATAATCAATTATTTACCTCACAACAAAGTATTTGTATTGCTGGCATAGACCTGGAGTTCTCCGGTTTGTTAAGTCCTTGGACTTCAAAAAATTCAGTCGTATCTTATCCCATTGCAGTTCCACATTGCTTTTCATACTTTGCCATAACTATCCAGCAAAAGAATGTACCTTCATTCCAGAACCAACAGGATTGGTTTCACTAACTGGAATTACATCTATTGAAGACCTAGCAAGTAGCAAGTCCAGCACCAAACTGCTGCATATCAGGGGGTGCTGAGTACCCATTGTGAAGCATCCATCTGACTGCAAGATCTTTGATAAGGGTAATTTTGTAATTAACCCATGACGAAACAAAAGGCGACGGACATAACAAGGTTGTCAACTTCACTCATGAGAGACAACCTTGTTGTAAAGTCTACAGCTCCACCCCATACCTGATGGCTGCATCTTGGGCACAGTAAGCTGAAAATAGTAAGTTAAAGACAGTAAACTGAAGATAGTAAGCTGGAGATAGTAAGCTGAAGACAGTAAGCTGAAGACAGTAAGCTGAAGAGGATAAGCTGAAGAGAATAAGCTGAAGAGAATAAGCTGAAGGAGATATATGAATCTCTAACGAGTCTGACGTGGCCTTGCTTGGTCTCCATGCATGCGTGTATAAGGAAATACCTCTAATCAAGAAGACTCCTATAAGGAAAGGATTCTGGAAGATACACGGATTAAAGAGGTTCTCTCCTGTAAGGAAAGAACTTTTGGATCAAGGCATGGATTTTGGCCCTACATTACTATAAAAACCCCAAAACCCTCACAAACGAAGGTACGCACAATTTCCCTCCAGCTCTAACACTCTAGAGTTATGAACAAGAGATTTCTCTAACTTAACTATCGGAAGGTATTTGGCCTGTACCACACCGGTACTCCTCTTAAGGTCTTCAGCTTTTGCGTTGTGCAGGTTTTTGTTAAGAGCACGTAAGGACCGTGTGGCTTACTGACGATTTTTTGGCATCATCAATTGGCGCCGTCTGTGGGAAATAAGAGTAATCAGTCATTGCTTTATCCCTGAGACAAAAGGTCGTACGGTCCAAACTCGATTGATGGCATCAGTCAACCAAGAAACTGGAAATCCCCCCACTGCTGTAGAATGGCAACTGCAAACACTCTCGGCTGCGATTGAGCGACTTACTCAACAAAATAAAGCCTTTATGCTACAAAACCAAGCGTTGGAAGTGCAAACTAAACAGCCGCAAGAAGTCTTACCACATGATCAACGTAGAAGTGGTTATAATCACTATCCATCCCTTCGAAATATTACAGAAGGGAAGAGCAAATATAAGAGAAGTAGGACTGACGACTACGATACTGTAGGACGACAAATGATTGGCCAAAGAGAAGGCAAGAGGCCTAGACACTCTACCAGCCGACCCGTTCGTTTCACCCCACTAAACGCTCCCATCGACCATATACTTACACTTATCAAAGACGACCCCATGTTGGAATGACCAAAGTCGCCTATGGGTGGACGGTTGCTACACTAAGTCACCTAAGGATAGACGCATGACCAAAGTCGCCTACGGGTAGATGGTCACTACACTAAGTCACCTACAGGTAGACGCATGACCAAAGTCGCCTATGGGTGGACGATCACCATACTAAGTCGCCTACAAATAGACGACCAAAAAGGTGACAAGGCACCAAAACTCAGTCACCTCAACAAGTCCACAACCCAAAGTGGACGACCAAAAAGGTGACGAGGCACCAAAATTTAGTCACCTCAATTAATCCACATCTTACAAACTCTCCTTACGTTTTCCCATGGACTACCCTTTCAAACCACCCCAAATCAAGTTCGAGACTATGTGCTTCCATCCGAATGTTGATCAGTTTGGCAACATTTGTCTTGACATACTTCAGGTATCAATTAAAGTTGGTAGATTAACTTGCTTTTAGCAAACTTTGTAATACTGGACTCAAAGAGAGATGAAATGGGAGATTGGGAGAATATTCAATGGTTAATGTTGATGTTCTAAAATGATGAAATTCGAATAAGTTGATTAAGAATATTCAATTATGTTTGCCAATGAGCTATGGCTCAACTAACACTTTCCTCTCCCAAATAATGGAATGGAGAGTAAGGTTGTGGGTTCAAGACCTCCACTGGGGGCATATTTAACTTACGAATAAAAAAGAATAACTAATTATGTTTGAATTTTTTGTTGGTGAGGGTGAACACTCAGGCATAGCATAGATCACTTGTACTTATAGTCTTATACAAAAAAAAAGATCTAGGAATAGATCACTTGAATGATTTTACAGGACAGTTTTTTTGTTATGGATTTTGGGTCAGAAAATTAAGTTAGAATAGTCAAGGTTTTAGATGGTTACAAGTTTTATCAGGCGCTGGAAACTTAGGTGAAAAGAAAAAGACTCAATGTGGGTGATAAGTTAAAGTTCAAGTAGTTGAAACCTGAGCAATATTTTATGATTATATTGAGTTCTACTGGCTCTGACGTGAAATTATTTCATTATGATTGCAGAACAATTCTTTTGTCCATTCAAGTCTATCCAAAAAAAAAAGTAGAACTGATGTAATTCTCTTCTTATGTTGCTTCAGGACAAATGGTCTTCAGCTTATGATTGTAGAACAATTCTTTTGTCCATTCAGAGTCTATTGGGAGGTCTGGTTGCTATAACCTACATATTTAAGTTTTCTTTGTTGCTTTTTTTTTTAGTGCCTAACTTTGCAGATCTCATATGCAGAGCCTAACCCAGAGAGTCCTCTCAACAGCTATGCTGCAGCATTATGGAGCAATAAGGAAGGTTAGATAATAGATACACATATTTCCATTTCCGCCAATTTATGTTATTCATTTATTTTCTTCTTCTACATTTTTGAGCTTTGAGATTAGGTTGTTGTTGGTGGTTATGAATGTCCCAAATCCCCCAACCTCCAGTTGACGAACTTATAGTTTATCAGTATTAAACACCATGCGATTGTTACTGCTCTCAAACTACCATATCTGGCTCATCAAAAAAAAAAAAAAAAACTACCATATCTGGCTTTGAATGTAGGCATAGTATTTCCTGTATATTATCACACAATGTCACTGAAATACCACTGTTTGTTGTATTTAAAATATTGGAATTTTTTATTATCCATTTGAGCAATTTCTTATCTGTGAATTGTGGAATGATTTTGGTAGATTACCAAAAAATGGTCCACAAACAGTATTTTTCTGGGGAAGCATTTGAAAGCTGATTGATAGACTTCTGTCACCACAGAAAACGAAGTTGGATGTTGTTGCCATATAAATTAGTCCACGACCCCAAGTGGACGGCTGACAAGGTGACGAAGTACTAACACTTAGTCACCTCAACAAGTCCACGACCCAAAGTGGACGACCAAAAAAAAAAAAAAAAAAAAAAGCAACAAAACTAGTCACCACATACTCCACAATCTAAAGTGGAAGACCAAAAAGGTGACGAAGTACCAATACTTAGCCACCGCATACTCCACGACTTGAAGGGGAGGACTAAAAGGTGACGAGGCATTAACATGTCACCTCAACCTTGGACGAGCAAATAATACTAGACATTTAGAAAAGAGAAATCACTTCAACAATTATCAAAGTCAATCCAGAAGGAGAAGAGACAGATTAAAAGTTCATACATTTGAAAAATGGTTATATCGTCCAAAAACCAAAGATCCATTGTCCTAAACTTAAATAGTGAAGGAGAAAATAAAAGATACATAAGAAAGAAGAGAACTCAAGCCTTGGAGTCCATCTCTTCATCTTGCTTCTCCATAACAGCACGATCCACCCTTTGCTCTGTCCCGTCATTGGCCACAGTCGCCATAGAATCCTCCTCAGTAGTAATCTCAAACTTAGAAAAATCAAGATCAGGGGAAGCAGCTGAAGCTTAAGTTTTGAAATTTTCAAATCCTGGGACATAATGCATTCCCATCTCTTAAAGATATTCGTTGGAAGACATGTGCTCAGCAATCGCGTCAACCTTAGATTGTATCAACTTTACCTTCAATTCTTCCACCTCCTCAGAAAGTTGCAACTTGAAGAAGGTGGTCAAGCTGATTTGCATTAATGTCTTCCAACTTCTTGACCTTAGCCTCAAGAGCAGCATTTTTCTCTTGAAGAGGAGCAATTGACTCCTGCAGTTCCTTAGCACGCTTTTTATACTTGACTGCCTGGTCTTCATTGTCGGCACAACGCAGCTCCAAGGTCTTCATCATTACTATTACCTGGAAAATGCAAAAGCTAGAGTTAGTCTACAATATATAAAGAAAGGGTGAATACCTCAGCCAAATCATGAAACACAGCCTCTCCGACGGGAGCAAGCTCTATATCTTCCTTTTTTGACAATTGACGTGTTGAAACTAAAAAATGTGTCATTAAAGAATGTCACTTCACGGCTTGTGGACTAGTTAATAGGATGAGAGTATGAGACCAAGTGTGTGGTGGTCTACAAAAAGGTGATATAAATATATAAAAGAGGAGCCCAGGTGAATTGAAAAGCTACTAGTCTGCTAGTTTTCTTTTACCTATAAGAAAGGACTAGAGAGGGAAAAATAAGGGAAGCTGGGCATAGACTTATCAAAAAGCAAGTCTGCCATTGTCCCTAAAAAAAAAAAAGAGATAAGAGTGAAAAGATGGCCACGGCAAGAGCAAATATAATATGATTTTGCTAATGTGTGTTCTAAGGGCACACAATAACTAACTATTTTTGGAAAAAAATTTCTCGAGAATTAAAAAAGTATTGACAGTTTTTTCAATTTTCGAAAAAATATTTTCAAAAATAAATGGCTTAATGATTGAAAAGCTGAAAAGTGGTGATGTCACCAGCTAAAAAAGGGAAGTTTAAAAAGCAACGGAACAAATAAAAGAGGAAAAAGCTGAAAAGTGGGTCACGGCTCAACATGAAATTAGGAGTTGTGGAGAAAAAACTGACGAAAGCTGCTAGAGAAAAAACTGACGAAAACTGCTCTATGATCTGATCAATTGAGAGAAAAATAAGAGAACAGCCTCTTTGGAGTCTCTCTATAAATAGAGAGAAGCACGCACAAACAAAAGAGGAAGAGAAGCACACATTCAGAAAAAACAAAGTGGACGAATATACTACTAAATCCACAAAGTGGACGAATTTATCACTAAGTCCATAAAGTGGACGAGTCTACTGCTAAGTCCACGAAGTGGACAAATTTATCATTAAGTCCATAAAGTGGATGAGTCTACTGCTAAGTCCACAAAGTGAACGAATTTATTACTAAGTCCACAAAGTGGACAAGTCTACTACTAAGTCCACAAAGTAGACGAGTCTACTGCTAAGTTCACAAAGTGGACGAGCATATTACTAAGTCTACGAAGTAGACGAGCCTAAATCCACAAAGTGGACGACCCCACAAAAGTGGACGAGATTATTACTAAATCCACAAAGTGAGCGACCTCATTACAAAGTCCACAAGACAGTTGACAGATCCACCACAAATGGACGGACCTAAACACAGACAAGTCCGTAATTTGGTTCATCCCATAAAGATGGGTTAATAAAATAAAGTCCACAAAACAATGGATGGATCCACAACAAGTGGACGGACCTAACTAAGCAGACGGGTTCATGATTAAGTCCGTAAGCAGGTTCATCCCGTCAGGATAAGGTTACAGACCACAACAAATAGATGGATCTATAACTAAATAGACGGGTGCGTCTCTAAACTTGCGAAAACATATCTTGAGGCATCACACATAAATGACCCTTCCACGATGTTAACTCCATAACCCGTCAGCTAAAGCTAACGAGGCTATGGAGTAGGGGGTAGCTGATAAGGGTAATTTTGTAATTAACCCATGACGAAACAAAAGGCAACGGACATAACAAGGTTGTCAACTTCACTCATGAGAGACAACCTTGTTGTAAAGTCTACAGCTCCACCCCATACCTGACGGCTGCATCTTGGGCACAGTAAGCTGAAAATAGTAAACTGAAGACAGTAAGTTGAAGATAGTAAGCTGGAGATAGTAAACTGAAGACAGTAAGCTGAAGACAATAAGCTGAAGAAAATAAGCTGAAGGGGATATATGAATCTCTGACGAGTCTGACGTGGCCTTGCTTGGTCTCCACGCATGCGTGTATAAGGAAATACCTCTAATCAAGAAGACTCCTATAAGGAAAGGATTCCGGAAGATACACGGATTAAAGAGGTTCTCTCCTGTAAGGAAAAAACTTCTGGATCAAGGCATGGATTTCGGCCCTACACTACTATAAAAACCCCAAAACCCTCACAAACGAAGGTACGCACAATTTCCCCCCAGCTCTGACACTCTAGAGTTGTGAACAAGAGATTTCTCTAACTTGACCATCGAAGGGTATTTGGCTGGTACCACACCGGTACTCCTCTTAAGGTCTTCAGCTTTTGCGTTGTGCAGGTTCTTGTCAGGAGCACGTAAGGACCGTGTGGCTTACTGACGATTTTTTGGCATCATCAATCTTCATGACTCACTCCTGAGCTGCCACCTGGTATCACTATACCCTCCACAATGTCAATTAAGTGGTCTGGAGGATTTACACGCTCTGGGATATGGATCCCAAGGCCAGCAAAGTATTTTTCAACTTTCTTCACTGGTCCATGATGGACAGTAAGACCACCTTTTGCCAGAAGTATCAAATCATCAAGCATGTTGAACAAGGCATAGCTGAAGCAGAAATTTCACCCATTAATAAATAACAGAAGAAAATTAAACCCACAATCAACCAAACTCAAAATATGCATAGAATCTAAGATGAGATTTATAATAATTTTCAGAACCAAGGTAATAAACCAAGACTGTTCAGACTATGCAGGATCCTGGTAAACATTTCAAGAAGTTCTATATCTCTACCTTCCAGTGCATATTGCTTTAGGGGTAATGAATTAAAACTGATGCTAGAAGCTAATGCTAGAAATCTCTAAACTGGCTTTCTGTTTTAGTTGTTTGTATGCACATCTCATTGGCAGGAATTTAAAGCCAATCTGTTTAGGATTTTAGTGTTGGTTAAGTTCATGACAAAAATATGTTGTAATTTTGAGTTATGTACCGTGTAACATGAAAGGGTGTAATTTGGGTTGAAGATTTAAGCTGTTGTTCACTGTGCAAGACTGAAAACCTCGCTCGAGAAAAATCCAGAGCTCGGTTGAGCAAAAATGAATTCCAGATAGAAATTTTCAGAAGTCACTTGATTGACATTTGGTTGAGTAAGACCTTATTATGGAAGTTATGGATTTTTACTTCCAGGGCTGATTTTGTAGCCATATCAACCTCAAACCCTGCATGAATAAAAGCCAAAATTGAACCCTGATCTCAAGAGAGGAAGATGGCTGCAAAAATTGAGAGAAAATCTAGAGAGGGAATTCCATAGTCTTCCAACCTCTCCAACTGAACATCCTTGAGAGGTATTATTGTTCCAACTTGATCACCTACTGTGTGTTGGATCTTGATCACAGAAACACAGAGCGAATGCAAATCTTCAGGAAGCTCTTGAAGTGGCCGAGAAATTGGTCCACAAGTGGTGATTGTTTGTGAAGTGGATCACATTAAGATACAAGGCACGAGTCTGCAGTTGCTAGTAGGAAGAAGGAACGTGGGTACAGTGACTATCTACATGTTATGGGATGTCGTGTGAGTATAGTCTTTACTGCAAAAACCTTTTATAGTGGATTTTCTTTTTGGGGCTTGGCCCTCGAAGTGTTTTTACCTTGGTAGGTTTTTCTATAACGGTTTTCACTTTGTGAACACATACTGTTCTCCGTGTGGTGGTGTTTGCTCTTTATGCTTTTGCATATGTTCATCTGTGATCAGATTGTTATTTGAATATTGTAATTATTAACTACCAAAATAAATAAGTGAATCAATTGAATTAAAATTAGTAGCTGAGCCCTCTGGGGTCTAAACCGATATTTTTAACAATCTAAAAACTCTACATTTAACATGTGAAAAAGTGGCATTACCCATTCTGCAGAAAAATAATCTTTTGTAGTCAATAGTAAGAGTTAAATCAGAGAAGTGACCAACGATGCTTTTATAGTCTCGTAACAATCTTCGAGTAAAACATTTGATGTATGATTGCCAGCATTGTTTTCTTTTAACTTTTTACCTTATTTGCACATGTACAGCTTTTTAAAAGCTAATTATTTCTTGGTACAACTATACTTTAACCAGTTTTCAACAATTCAACAAATCAACAAGTGCTCAACCAAAGGCACACAAGGAGAAAATTCAAGGGACATATGGGCTTTGTGATTACGAGTTACCTTGGTTGGTGAACTGCCATGCAGATGTTTACCCCTTCAAGAGCTTCACGTCTAAGGGCTCTAATGAGTTGCAGAGATGATGCACTGTCCAAACCAGATGTGGGTTCATCCAAGATCAATAGTGAAGGTTCTATGACCATTTCCAATCCAACATTTACTCTCTTTCTTTGGCCTCCTGAGATTTCTCGCTTTTCCACTGTTCCAACCAATGATGACCGCACAGTCTCAAGTCCCAGGAACTCAATAACTCCTTCAACAACTAGAACTTTATCCGGTTTTGACAAGTCAGTGGATAGTCTTTGCAATCAGAAGTCCATAATAAAAATGTTTGTTTTTAGACCTCTTAAAACACAACAAGATTAACCTAGTTAATTAGCCAAGTGATTACTTAATCAAATTATCAGATCTAGGTTAACACAAATATATCATATCAATGTAAAGTGCGGAAAATAAAGAACACAAAGATATGATGACCCAGGGAAACCAAACAGGTAAAAAACCTGGGGAGGATTTAACTTAGCTATCCTCAAGGTAAAACGAATTCACTATGAAAGAATTGAAGTTTATACAATAGTGACTTAGACCACTAACATCTTATTGCTACCTTGAGTAGGAAACTTACTATCACAACCCCATGATAGCTCCGAGTCCACGAATTACTTCTTTCTTGAATTTCCAGCAAGTACAAGCACTCCCGCTTGTGTATCTTTAAGCTCTTGAATCAGCAACTGAATGATCACCAAGTTCTTGACATAATCTTGAATCTTGGAAACCCTAAGTATGTGTGAAGGCAAACACTTCTAGATCTCACAGAAGATTCACACACACAGCATAAGGAGCAACACTAAAACGTGGCTAGGGTTTTCCCTTTTATACTTAAGGCAAAACATAAAACCCTACACGTCAAAAGGGTTTGGGTTGAGTTGGAAAAATCTGCAGAAAAACGATCTGCACGAGATTCGATCGGTCGAGTCTAATTCTCGATCGATCGAGCCAGGCAGATTTACACAGTAAATCCTGCAGAACACCCTATTCCAACTTTACATATAAACACACTTTGAGCAAGTCTAAAAACAAAGACTAAAACATTTTGATCATGATTTGCCAACATTACAAATTGAAGTTCTAATACATTTAACCTAAAGTCTTAGAACCCAACAAACTCCCCCTTTGGCAATCTGTGACAAAACACAAACTTAAACAAAAATGCTAAAAGTTTACAAAAACAGCCCATTACATAAATATTGCCCAACACAACAAATTCAACCAACTACTATCTATCAATTGCAAGTGTAGACAGCAGCACGACTGAATCAACCTGTATATTTCCTGAAACACTCAACAAACGCATAAACGCATGTGTGGAAAATACAAGCAAACAAAATAACTTCTTGATTTCACATAACACAAAATAAAGACATATATCATGAATAACTCATAAATATAAATCAATAAGTAATGTGAAACAAGAAACATATATCAAATATGCAAACTAACTCTCCCCCTAAGTTAGATACATAAAAAATTTATTGTCTCCCCATTTCAAAAACAATTTCAACTCCCCCTAAACAAAACAAACTGGATTCCCACATTTCATCTAAATCTCCCCCTTTTTGTCACGTATTGACAACTCCAACAAGGAGTAAACAGAAAACATACGTAACAAAAGTCAAGAGAAAATAGAGAATTAAGGAAACAAATGAATCCAGCTCTATAGAGAATAGAGATAACTCCCCCTATGAACAACAAAGGTGAAAAACAAGCTTCTCCCCCTATAAAAATAGGAAACACAAAACAAGTGTTGGGAAAAACAGTTTTGAGGAAAATTTAGGAGGTGGGGATAAATAAAAACACACAAACCTAACTTAAAAAAAATTAAATTGAGGATACACATGAAGAAAAATATTCTCTCTTTCAATAAATGCAAACATGACACTATGTGACCCATAAACAGTTGCATGAGTAGAGAAAATATTTGCACATTGATTATCCATCATATCTCTTAAGAAAAATATTTTCTGCAGTTCACACATAAAAATAGCATATACTAAAAAGTACATAATTCAAAAATTAATCAATCAATTTTTAAATCAAGTTGAGTACCCAATTTAGCAAGGTGTATGCATGTTATGTGTGAAACAATGAGAAATATGACTGCAAAACTGCAAGATGAATACAAAAAAAAACAATGCAATGCATGTGAATCCTAAACATAAATGATGCATAAAAAATTGATTGGTCAAAATCTTAAAAACTAAAAATTTTTCAGTTTCAATTGATCGAGCATCGATTGAATACTAATCGAGTCAGGCAGATTCAAACCAAAATTTTTATCGCAATTTCGATCGGTCGAAAAACATCTTCAATCGGTCGAAAATCTGGAAAACTCAAATTTTTGAAAAACAGAGCAATTTAATGCAGAAACTCCTCAAAGCACAGTGTTTCATGAATGAAGTGCATGAGTATGAGATTAAAAGTTTTTTAAAAACATTTGAATTCAACCCAGATCTTACAAAAACAAGGTTTTTAATCATCAAAAACACAATTTGCATCAAAATCAAGGAACATATAATCTTGGATGGCCACAACAAGATCACACACAATATAATGTACCAAGTTTAACAAAGAGTAACTTATGTAGTGTGTGCAACTAGCAAAAGCTTGAGATATATGTGAGGTGATATGTGAATAGTAAGTAATCACAATTTTTACAAAATTCATCACATAAATTTGAAAGAGACTATCACCTAAAGAGTTACATCATATAACTCCCACATCTCCTAGAAAACAAGCTTGCAATCATGTAAGTTTCTTGATTTTGCCTCATAATGTACACACCAATTTTATTTGTTCAGAAACTTATTAAAATAGCCAGGATAATGTACACACCAATTTTAATTGATTGAATTTATTATAGTCCAATAATGTACACGCCAATTTTAGCATTTAAATCGAGGCTACACCTTATGTTCTTTTTGTGCATGTGCTACACTTTCTTGAGCACAAAATCTTACGATATGCACTAAGGTGTTCATGATTGACTAGTAAACAGTGGTGAGATGGTTATTTATGCCTTTCTCAAAAAGTTCAAGTCCAACAATCAAAGGCATGTGACTTCAAGATCAAGATCAAGTGATCAAAAACTATAAACATTTCCCACACAACATGCACTACAAAGCTCAAACTAATAAAGTGCAATAAAAAAAGCTCATCCAAGCTAAACAAGGTACATAATCATGTTATGTAAAGATAATATGGCCAATCATTGATTATAAATCCAAGATGTGAAATACAAAACACAAAAATCTTTTTGTTTTTAAAAAAAATTTATGACCAAAAACAAAAAGCACACATTATGCTAAATGAACAATGCAAAGCTATGCATGGTAGTGCTTTACTAAGTTATAGAGGGTACACAAACAAAAAATATCAATTTCTTAATTAACTCATGAGTACATGTACAAACTAGTACATACTCATACAAAATCAGAATTAGCTTAGCACTTATATCACATACAATTCAGGTTTCTCCACAATGTCAAGCATGTTCTAAATCAAGAGAGAGATATTATAACTCATGTAATCTTCAAAACAAATAAAACACGACAACCAAAAACAAAAACAAAACATGTCCACAAACAATTGAAAGAATTAAATCAGGGACAAGTCAGCAACACTCACCTTAGAGAATATTTTCTCACCCATATAGCACAAGTCTTCGGCTTTGTAGGTGAAAATCCATGAGAAGCAGAGTGTATTTGAGGGATTACACCAATCTTCTGAGAGAGACTTAAATTCTGCAAATTCCTTTCACAACGAATCTAGTCTCAAATTTCGGTTTTTGCCTCAACAAAGAACAATTTGGTCTAATATGACCAATAACACCACAAAGGTGACAGGTTGGCACAAAAATAGATTTATTATGCTCTCTAACAGTAGGTTTAGACATAGGTTTAGTAACTTTAGCATCTGTGCGTGCCTTTGAAGTGTAGTAGGCCCAACCTCCAGGTGCACCGTTATAGCAATTACAGGAACTCCAAGGGAAAATGGGGGCTAGTTGTCCCGAGGAGTTGATCAGAGTCCAGATATTGCCGGACAACGGTAGGTATTTTCAAGTAGGGGCAAGCATGGGGGAGCAGGATAGAGTAGAGACGCTGTTACTACTTGTACAGAATGCAGATGTATTTGCCTGGTCCCCGTATGAAGTACCCGGGGTAGACCCCGAATTTATCAGCCATAGACTCAACGTAGACCCATCGTTCCCTCCTAAGAAGCAGAGACCGAGGAGATTGGCTAGGGAGCACATCGAAGCAGTTAAGTTAGAAGTCCACAAGCTGAAGGAGGCTGGGGCAATAAAGGAGATTTATTTCCCGGAGTGGTTGGCGAATACCGTCGTTGTAAAAAAGAAGAGCGGCAAGTGGAGGGTGTGTGTGGACTTCACGGACTTAAACCGAGCATGTCCAAAAGATCCGTTCCCGATGCCTTTATTAAAGAAGGATGCATTTTAGTGGACTTCACAAGCTGAATTTACTTTTAATGCTCTCAAATTGGATGTCTTAAGTCCTCAAGTTCTAGCTTTGCTTGATTTTTCAAAGCTGTTTGTGGTAGAATGTGATGCTTATGGTGTGGGGTTAGGTGCTGTTCTTATGCAGGAAGGAAGGCCATTAGCTTTTCATAGTGAAGCCTTTAAGGGTCGATTTTTGCACCTATCTACCTATGAGAAGGAGTTCTTGGCTATGGTGAAGGCAGTAAAAAAATGGAGACTTTACTTGGTAGGGAAAATTTTTGTCATCAAAACTGACCAGCAAAGTTTGAAGTTTCTTCTTGAACAAAGGGTAGGCACACCTGCTCAACAAAAATGGATTACAAAGCTCTTGGTTTATTCTTTTTTGGTTGAGTATAAAAAGGGTAAGGACAATAAGGCTGCTGATACTTTATCTAGAAATGGAGGGTGTTCTCAACTCCATGGTTTCAGTTCTTGTTGACACTGATGAGGACATTAAATTGAGGTATGCTAACTAGGATGTGGCCTTGTTTTAATTTCTTTCCCTTGTCCTTCTTGGTTGAGCATTTTACAGGATAGTTACCTTAATGAGCAAGAATACCAACAACTTCTTGCTTCTTTTACTAGCAGTAATCCACCTGCAGGGTTCTCTTTGCATAATGGTATTATTTTGTACAAGGATAAGATCTTTTTAAGTGATCTTTCTCCTTTAAAACCTCTGGTTTTACAGCACATGCATGACTCACCACTTGGAGGTCACTCGGGGTATTTGAAGACTCTACATAGGGTGAAACAAGATATTTTTTGGAAGGGTATGAAATCAGATGTTAAGTCCCATATTAAATGTTGTGAGACGTGTCAAAGAATCAAGGTGGACACATCAAAACCTGCTGGGTTATTACAGCCACTTCCAATTCTTGTCAAGCCTTGGGTTGACATTAGTATGGATTTTGTCGAGGGCCTTCCTAAGTCCATGGGGTATGAGGTTGTTTTTTCCATTGTTGATAGGCTCATCAAGTATGTGTATTTCTTACCTTTATTACATCCTTTCACTGCTACTAAGGTAGTTTCTGTGTTCATGAAGGAGGTTTTTAGATTGCATGGCATGCATACTTCTATTGTAAGTGACAGGGATGCAATTTTTACTGCTCACTTCTGGAAGGAGTTGTTCAGATTACAAGGCACTGACTTGGCCATGTCCTCTGCTTACCATCCATAGTTTGATGGACAAACTGAAGTGGTTAATAGAAGCCTGGAACATTATCTCAGGGCCTTTGTTAATGATAAACCTCACACTTGGCTTACTTGGTTACATTTGGCAGAATACTAGTTCAATACTAATTTCCATACCTCCACTAAAATGACACCATTTGAAGCTCTTTATGGTTATTCCCCTCCAAAGTTGCTTGATTATGTTCCAGGTGCTACACAGGTAGCAGCTGTGGATCAATTGTTACAGTAAAGACAACACTTGTTACCACTTTTAAAGCAGAATTTGGAGACGGCTCAGGCAAGAATGAAGGCTCAGGCTAATCAGCACAGGATTGACAAGTCCTTTTCAGTTGGTGATTGGGTTTACCTCAAACTCCAACCTTATAGGCAACTTTCTCTTAGGTCCAACAACTTTCACAAGCTGTCCCCCAGATATTATGGTCCTTTCCAAATTCTGCAAAGGATTGGACAGGTGGCATACAAGCTTGATCTGCCTATTGGCTGCTCTATCCACCCAGTTTTCCACATTTCTTATTTAAAGCTCAAATTGGGTAGCAATGTGGTTCCTATTCATACTCCTCCACCTATTGATGATGAGGGGTTGTTCAATCATGAACCTATTGCTATCCTTCAAACTCGATCTAAGCAGTTGAGGACTAGATCCATCACTGAGGTTCTAGTTTAGTGGCAGGGCCAACTTCCAGAAGATGCTACTTGGGAGTCCTTGTTCTTCCTCCAAAATAAGTTTCCCACCTTGTGGGCAAGGTTCTTTGAAAGGAGGGGTGATGTGTAGTGATTTGGATTATGCTGTTGGTGAGGGTAGTGCAGAATTAGTTGTGCACATCTGGTGTGTTGTAGTGGAATTGTGTCTTGAATTGCTTTATGCAGCTGGAGTTGTTATGTTTGCTTGTGTAGTATGTTGTTCAAACTGAAGTTACAAGTACTTGAAATCTAGCATGGACCTTGTGCACAAGGTCTTTCTTAAAGGGAAGGGAATAATAAGAGCTGAAGTCATTGAAGTCAGTCATGTTGAGCTGGAGTTAGTTATGCTGAGCTGGAGTTATTCTGTTATGGTTGTTACAAGTTGATGAAGTAGAAAACTGCTGCTCGTCAGTATGCTCCTCGTTACTGGTATGGATGACCGTTAGTACCTGTTTCAAAGAAATAATGTAAGAGGGCACCTAGGGTCCCGGGGGAGCCTCTGATGCTTAAGTTAGTTCATCTCCTTGAAAAACAGAATAAAGTAAGAGATAGTCTGAGCATAGTGTGTAAGTGTATGTGTTCATGCCTGCTCCCTTGTTGTTGTTTGCCTTATATAGCATGCCTGTGAATAAATGCTCGGGGCATTTATTGTGCCAGACGTTGGAGGCTTTGAATAGCCTATTGAATGCCATTATATCATTGTTTAAAGTCTTGTAACGATTTTACAATGGTCAGCTTAGCTGTCTGAGGCTGTTTGCTGAAGCCCGTAACATCCAGACCTTGTTAAGGAAAGGATTTAGGACCGAATCATTAATGTGTGTAACGGTCGTCAGTGTTACTAACGACCCATTTTACTGACAGTCTGCAATCTCACAATTGATCAAATTAATTGAAGGTCTGCTGATCAAATGTGGCTCTTCACAAGTAGTTAGTTAGTTGGTATAACTAATTGATAGTTAGTCAGTAGCTTTAGTGTAATGGAATTGGTATTGTAAATCCTATAAAGGGAATTGTATGAATTGAAAAAGAATAATTCTGAATGTTAATACAGAATCTTCTCTCTATTCAGTTGTCTCTCTCTCTCTCTCACACACACACATTTACAATTTCCTTAGGAGGCCTAGTTCCCTCGAAGAACTACTCAACTTCTCTCTATTCCTTTCTTGAATTGAATTGATCCTATCAAAGTATCACTCAAAACACAATTTTTCAAAATTTTAATTTTGAGTCCCAAACATCAAACATCAAACATCAAACAAGAAAATTGTCACGCCAAACATAAATCGATCAACTGACCTTTTTTAAAATTATATTATTTCGGTCAACTTTCAATTTGGGAGAGCTAGTTTTCAACTTTTTGTGGCCAAGAGTTTTTTTTTTTTTTTTTTTTTTTTTTTTTTTTTTTTTAATTCAAATTTTCAATATATAGATACACATTACTAATAAAAAAATAAAAATAAAACTTCAGGAGGGCCGTGACCGTTTGGTCTAAGAATGGCTTCGTCCTTGTAACCTATGCTAAGCAAGAAAAAAGTTTGAATATATATATATATATATATATACACATATAAAATTGATTTTAAATTTTCATACTCCATTATAATCATATCATGTCATATTTTTCTCTTTTAATGGGGGAATAGATACTTTTATATTAAAGCACAATCATAATGTATGCCTATATATAACAAGGTTCAAATGATAATTTTGTAATAATAACATCCTTTGTAGTGTTTCATTTATTTGGTTCGAACCTCACTTCTCATTCTGCCACTATTTACTTACTTAATATAATAATGCATCGGGAGTCTTGGTTAGAGGACACACCAAGTTTTTTCCACATTGCACTTAACATTTGTAACAAAACTTCAACCATAGTTAGTAAAATACGATACATGTATTATATGCTAAATATATGAATGTGTATAGTTCGGCTTATTTTAAGAAAAGTATGTTTCAAAAATTCGGCAAAAAAATCTAACACGAAGAAATAATAGTACATGTATAGTACGTGTATAATAAATTTAGTATAAAATTCGCCATAAAAATTACTGAAATATTTATGATATACTTTTTGTTAGAAAAATACAATAATCTTTGTATTACTTTTGGTAGAAGATTTCCAACAATATAATTTGAAATAATTTACTTAATAAAAAATGTTAGGTTCTAAGGAATTAGGAACTAATGTATTAGAACTTCATTTTATAATGTTAGCAAACCATGATAAAAAAGTTTTTAGTCTTGTTTTAGACTTGCTCAAAGTATGTTTATTTGTAAAGTTAGAATTGAGTGTTCTGCAGGATTTACTGTGTAAATCTGCCTGGCTATCGATCGAGAATTAGACTCGACCGATCGAAGCTCGTGCAGATTATTTTTCTGCAGAATTTTCCAACTTAGCCCAAGCCCATTAAGGATTAGGGTTTCAAATATACTTCTCTTAGTATATAAAAGAAACCCTAAGCACGTTTTTAAAAGGCTTTGGAGAGAGAGATTAGAGTGCATCTTGTGCCTCTTTTTGTATCTAGGGTTTTGTATCCAAAAGCTCTCTAAAGTCTTGGTTACTCCTTATGCTGTGTGTGTGAATCTTTTGTGAGATCAAGAAGTGGTTGCCTTCACACATACTTAGGGTTTCCAAGATTCAAGATTATGTCAAAAACTTGGTGATCGATTCAATTGCTGCATTAAGAGCTTAAAGATACACAAGCGGGAGTGCTTGTACTAGCTGGAAATTCAAGAAAGAAGTAGACCGTAGACTCGGAGCTATCGTGGAGTCGTGGTAGTAAGTTTTCTACTCGAGATAGTAATAAGATGTTAGTGGTCTAAGTCGTTATTGTGTAAACTTCAATTCTTTCATAGTGAATTCGTTTTATCTTGAGGATAGCTAGGTCAAATCCTCCCTAGATTTTTTACCGGTTTGGTTTTCCTGAGTTATCATATCGTTGTGTTCTTTATTTTCTGCACTTTACAATGATATTATTTATATATGTTAACCTAGACTTGCATAATTTACCTAAGTTAATCACTTGGTTAAATAACTAGGTTAATCTGGTTGTGTATAAGAGGTTTAAAAACATACAAAAAAATTATTTTAATAGCTAGAAATATTAAAGATGTCAATGGTTAGAGGACACTCCAAATTTTTTCCACATTGCACTTAACACTTGTAACAAAACTTTAAGTTTTCAACAAAAAAAAAAAAAAAAGTTTTTATATTCTTCATTAAAATAAAATAAAATAAAAGTGGAGAAGTGAAACTGAAACCCAAATTCTAAATTCTACCTAAGAAAAATTAAATAATACCATTAAGTTATAAAACCCTCTTAATAATATTATACATAAAAAGGTAAACAAGAGGACAATTATATATATATATATATATATTTGAAATAAAAGAAAAAGTTTATAGGCATTTCATCCTCACATCGAGGAGGTACAATAATTGGCAAAGGATTATGTTAGCAAACTTTGCTATTTTCGCAATTTTAAAAATAATGACTTTTTTTTTTCTTTTTGGTTGATAACATAAAAATAACTGACAAGTATTGAGTTTAAATGACATAATATGCCTATAAAAAAAATAAATAAAAAATGACATAGTATGGCTTCACTGATTTACAATAAATATAGGTTTGAATTATTTTACAAGTAATAATGATAGAGAGAGAAAGAGAGAAATAATACAATGGCAGTCTCGACTCGAAGGACGATGCGAGGACTGAGCAATGTGCATCACTGTGAAGCTGACGGGATTCCTGAAGTCCCCAATGATTTTCCATCTCTATCTCACCAACTCAGAATTTAATTCCCAGTGCAAACTACAAGGCATTGTACTATTTATTTGCTCTCTAAACTCTGATTTGTGTCAGTTGTTTTGTTTTTCTTCTTTTGGATGAAATGTCAATTTTGATTATTTATATGGTATATTAAATTTCTCATCTCTGGTACGACGCAAAATTTGTCATAATTTGATGAAGCACTATTTTTTTTTTTTTAAAGAAAGTTTTGATAAAGCAGTTAATGTTAAGTAGTAGATAATTATTTCTAGTTAATGTTAAGGGATGGTGGTGATGCAGCTCCTTGGAGAATTAAGAATTTTGTTGCTGTTAGATATATGCAGTTAAAATGTTAAATGATTAAATTTACTATATCCTAATAGCTTAAGTTTTTAGGACAATCGATAATTTAATATGATATCAGAGTGAGAGTTCCTAAACTTTGCGAATACTAGTGTTAGTTGAGTAAACCGTTAAGCAGACAAAGCAGCACACTCCTTAACTAAATAGTCTATGCTTAATTTCTGTTTTTGGATATTTTGACTTAGAGCATTAGCATTGAAAGATGCTATCCTACTTTATTTTACCATCTCAAAAAGTCACTTTATCATTTATACCATACCATTTTACAATACCTCCAGCATCCTAAACTTTTATTTTTCTATTCTATCCATTAAAATAATATATATCAAAACCCAAATAAAAACAAAAACCCAAATCTGCAACCACCTGCTACCACCACCACCACAAACAACATACCCAAACCAAAACCCATGGCCACGCCACCACCCCACGGCAAAAATCCAAACAAATGAAACCCACCTTTGCCACCACAACCAGAGACACCACCACGGCAACATGGTTAAAAGAGGACCGGCGTCAGCTTCTCGTCCGTTAGCCTTTCTAGGAATACTCCAAGCACGGTCACGCATCTTTCACGAATGGGGGCTGGTATTCTGGGCCTGGTAAAAGTTGAGGCGCTGGCCCATATCCTTGACCTATGCCCTAAGGCCCAAATGGGCCTGGGTAACGGGGGCCGTACAGCATCTACATCAGAACTTTTACTTTTGTCTAACCTAGCAAAATAAGCATTTTCTTTATTATTCCTCGTGAAAGGAGGGATATAAACTTTCTTAGTTTTAGGCTTAAGAGAAACAGAAACACTTCTGTTATCAACATCAGGCTTGGTACAAGTCAAATTTTCAATTTTAGCTTTAGATTCAACTAACTCTTGTTCCAAGCTTTTCATCTTCTCATCTTGAGAGGAAATTTGATTTCTCAAAAATTCATTCTTTTTATTAGATTCATCTAATCTAACAAACAATTCCTCTTTTTCAAGATTAGCCAATTTTAACTCTTCCTTGAATTTCTTAGCAATTTTCATAGATTTCAATAATTCCTTACGGAGAGTTTCATATGCATTAATAAGATCAACAGAAGCATGAGCAGAAACATGATTAGAAAGACACTTCAAATTATTCATGACAACAGGGATCAAGGGTTAGCTCTTAGATCAAAATATCTAAAACAAAAGAGCTACCTGCTCTGATACCACTTGTTCATTTTTAGACCCCTTAAAACACAACCAGATTAACCTAGTTAATTAGCCAAGTGATTACTAAGTCAAATTATCAGATCTAGGTTAACACAAATATATTATATCAATGTAAAGTGCGGAAAATAAAGAACACAAAGATATGATGACCCAATAAAACCAAACCGGTAAAAAACCTGGGGAGAATTTAACCTAGCTATCCTTAAGGTAAAACGAATTCACTATGAAAGAATTGAAGTTTACACAATAGCGACTTAGACCACTAACATCCTATTGCTACCTCGAGTAGGAAACTTACTACCACGACCCCATGATAACTCCGAGTCCACGAACTACTTCTTTCTTGAATTCCTAGTAAGTACAAGCACTGCCGCTTGTGTATCTTTAAACTCTTGAATCAGCAATTGAATGATCATCAAGTTCTTGACATAATCTTGAATCTTGGAAACCCTAAGTATGTGTAAAGGCAAACACCTCTAGATCTCACAGAAGATTCACACACACATCATAAAGAGTAACACTAAAACGTGGCTAGGGTTTTCCCTTTTATACTTAGGGCAAAACATAAAACCCTACACATCAAACGGGCTTGGGCTGAGTTGGAAAAATCTGCAGAAAAACGATCTGCACGAGATTCGATCGGTCAAGTCTAATTCTCGATCGATCGAGCCAGGCAGATTTACACAGTAAATCCTGCAGAACACTCGATTCCAACTTTATATATAAACACACTTTGAGCAAGTCTAAAAACAAAGACTAAAATGTTTTGATCATGGTTTGCCAACATTACAAATTGAAGTTCTAATACATTTAACCTAAAGTCTTAGAACCCAACAAAAAAGATATAGCAATTAGGACAGGAAGATTGACAGAAAAATCATCATGCAGAACAAAGATTAGAGATGATTATAAAGGAAAGAAAAAGATTGTTGCTTTTTGAACATAAATTTTGATCCATGGCATGTTGATAAAGCTTGTCACCAAATCTCCATTAGTCAAGTGAAGATGATGGCCTCAGAGTATAAATTAAAAGCAGTAGGAGTTAACAAGGAGCTAAATGGGGTGTACCTGCACTTCGCACCGAACCAAAGATTCTCTCCCACTGTCAAGTTTCCATGCACAATATCATCTTGTGGCACAAAACCAACGATTTTCTTGTATGATTGGATTGAATCATTCTTTCCATTTATTAGAATTGAACCAGTCATTATGCATCCAATTGCCTTTCCTGCTACAGCAGAAAGAAATGTTGTTTTTCCAGCCCCGGATGGACCCATGATGGCAGTAATGCGGCCAGGCTTAATTTTCCCAGTAACACACCTCAATAGATGCTTGTTTTTCACTTTCAAGGTAAGGGTCACATCTTTGAAAGCAATCTCAATTAGAGGCCTTTTCCTGATTTCAGGATTATTAACCATTTTAACTATTCCTGAGAAGGTAAGTTGCTCATACTCTTGCTGCTGAGCTCTCTCTTTCTCAAGTTGAGCGTATGCATACTTGAAACTGTGGGAACTAGTTTGTTTTCTCTTTGGGACATTTGCTTTGATACTAATATCTCCAGTTCCAATACTGAAACCCTGAAAACTATCTTGGTCATCTTCAAATTCTGGCATCATCTCATTAGGTTCCTTTTTATCTTCTACTGATGTCACATTTGAGGGAAGAGAGGCATCTAAAGTTATTGGATGTGGATGTGGTAATTGAGCATCATCTATGTCAGATTTAACTTGATCCGAAACCTTAAGCTTCTCGGGATCCTTTACATCTTTTTTAGGAGAAACGCCTGATAGATGAGCTTGCAATTCACTTGCATGCTTCTTAGCAGCATCTTTTTCTTTTTGCCACCTCTGGTGTGCTTTCACTCTCTCCTTAGCACTTCTGGCTGCTGCGTCCCTGTATTTGGCTAGTCTCCTTTGCCTAGTCACTAGAACTTGGCCGGAACAGTGGTAAATGATGATTAGCAGAGTACTTAAACCAGCCTGTACAAGTAATTGAAAGGGGGTTAATATTATATTTGAACTGATGTTAGCCACAGTTTAATGATGATCTAAGACTTCTTATTGTGTAATGCAGAGAGGTGGTTTCTGGTATATTAGCATTAATTCTTGCATAGTTTTTTTCAAGAAAAATTAATGATGCTGAGACGTGGAGCCAGCCAAGATCATTTATAAAGTTTATGGTTCAGAAGTAAAGGGAGCAACTTACTAAAACCAATATTCCATATACGTGAATATCTTGGTTTGCAGTGTTTGGGCTACATGAATTCAATTTGAAGCATTCTGCAAGATGGTTGATAAGGAGTTAAATGCACTTTGCACCCTGCAGAACAGCAAAACTTGAACTCCGAAAAGATACAGCATACATATTAATTGTGAAAATTCAACTCTATGCAAATGAGACCAAAATAGTATTTTACACAAAGGCATGCACAAACATGAAATTAGCACTACAAATTATGTGCAACTAATTCACAATTCTAGCAGGAAAAGAGAGAAAGGGGTGATTGGGGGGGGGGGGGGGTTGAGGAAAAGAACTTACTTTCCTCGGATGTAGAACCCATCCTGCAGTAATGCCTAGAATTTCATGAAAAACATAAAAAAGCATTGCTATCAGGAAAATAATCACGGAGGCAGCACAAAGCAATTATATTCATTATCAAAAGAACACCATGATAGCTTAAACATAGAAGTCCTTACATATCCACTATCCAGTCAAAACATGATTTGAAAAACAGTACAAGTTTGCAACTAGCAAAACATTATACATGGTTGCTATGTGACCAATAATGGGGGAAAATTTTGTACCCACTACTGCAATTAAGTTTGCTGGTGGTAGTTGGACAATATGGTCCGGCTGAACAGAATAAATCACTACCACTAGAAGCATCCGCCCAAATATTTGCTCCTCCACAAGTATGGTTTGGCTGCCCTGGAGGTAGTTGGTATAAATATCTGCAGAAACATATATCATCTTTAATATAGTATTTTGTAAGCAAATAGGCCTTACCATAAAGGAAAAGGCTAAAGGTACTATTGATTTTACTACAAAAGACTTACAAATTGACATTGCAACAACAAAATAAATAAATTTCTAAATTATTGTTTTGTTTTGTGTTTCAAAATTGACACACTAGTTTGCACTGCTTATATATGTAGTAAAATTTGTAGTACTTCTAATGTCATTCTACCATAAAAAAAAAGTGATTTTAGGGCGAGAAACTGAACTTACGGTTCACATACACCAGTCGTTTTGTTGAGAGTTGCAAGGGGACAATAGGACCTAATGGGCAAGCTTCAAGAACATGATAGCAAATGGCAACAACAAGAAGAAACATCAGAGACATCTATTAACCAAGGAAAAAGAAAAGTAAATCTCACAAGTACTACTTGATTCCTAGGAGAGATATCAAAGAACATATATATATATATATATATATTTTATCCAATATATAGGTGAGCTTCTTAACTTCTCATGGTATTAGAGAAGGTCATTTTAGTGCAAACCCTATCTCCACTCTACCTTCTATTTAAAAAGTTAAAAATATCACATGTTGGACCCGTATTAAGGGAAAGTCTAGGACCACATGAGCAGTGTTAAAATAATGGTTAAATGATTAAATTTTTTATGGCGATTGTTGTCTATAAGATGAATCAACATTTGGAGGCTTGTCCTAGTTTTTTAAGAAAGCAAGCATATAAAGGAATATCAAATACTTACGTATCATGCAAGTAATACCATAAGGACAAAAGAAACCTTCACAACAAGACTGACACTGGGAAGTTCTTGCAGGGATGACCTTTGCATTATTGAAGTCAACATCATCAATTGAGTCAACATGACAAGCCCATCCCGGCTCACAGCCAGAAACCCATGAGGTTAGATTACAGTTCTCATTAGGTTTCCAGTATTTGGCACTTGTAGGTCCTTCAAATAAATTGTTTAAGTAAAACTTCATTTCTGCTGCTGTACACAAGCGCCTACTAAAGCTTACTGTTCAACAATGAAACCCACCATGAACAGATAAATTTAGAACTTAAAAAGATTTACATACAGATTGAGAAAATTCAGCAAGGAAAAAAAAATTGGATATGCTGCTCAGATTTTTGGAGATGGGTTTCTAGAAGCCTCCTTGTTATAACTTGCTGAAGGCAATGTAAGATGAGGAGGATGTACAATGGTGGTACTGGTAGCACTGGTAGCACTTTACTTATTGGTTGCTAGAAGAATTTAAGGGTGTGTAAATCAACTGTCATTAGTAATCCTAGCCAACTTCTAGTGCAAGTATTGGAATCCACTTTACTAATTACTACTTTGGGATTTGGTCTATATTCCTTGTGGTTGAAAGTTGTAACTTTAATCTTCATAGTGGATTTTTCAAGTTGGTAGTAAGCTTTCAAATCACCCGTTGTGGATTTTCTTGTCAAGGTTTTCCTAGTTGTAATAATATCGCTTGTGTCAAATTTATTTTTCGTTGCATTTAGTTTTTGCGATATGGTTGTATTAATCACATATTAAATTGGACATTTGCATAAGTGGACCAAATAGGAACAAGGTGGACCGAATAGGACTAAAGTGGACCGAATAAGAATGGACAGATTAGGACTAAGACCAAAGTAGATAGAATGGACTGAATGGGACCAATGTGAACTGGATAGGACCGAAGTGGACAAAATGGACCGAATAGAACCAAAGTATACCGAATGGCCCGAAGAGGACTGAAGTGGACCAAAGTAGACATAATAGACCGAATAGGACCAAATAAAACCAAATTGGACAAAATAGATCTAATAAGACCAAAGTGGATAGAATGGACTAAATAGGACGAAGTGGGAAAAATGGACCAAATAGGACCAATGTAAACTGAATAGGACCGAGGTGGACATAATAGGACCAATGTGAACCGAATAAGGCCAATGTGAACCGAATAAGGCCAATGTGGACCGAAGTGAACTGAATAGAACTTTAGTGGACAGAATGGACTAAATAGGACCGAATGGACTGATTACGACCGTATGGACCAAATTGGACCGAAGAGGACAAAATGGACCGAATAGAACCAATGTGAACCGAATGAGTCTTTTGAATATTTATCAGTTTTATTGCATTTTTAGGGGTCATATTTCTAATTTATAATGTCTATTTTCTTTGTATTTTTTAACTCAATACTAAAGAGTTTAGCCCAAATATAATAAAATTTCATACTTTTTAACCCAGAAATTAAGAAGGAAAAAAAAAAAAAAATTTTGAGCCAAACTTGAAAAGAAAACCTACAAAAAGAATCAGCTTAAGGCCCAATTAGTTTAAAATGGACTGAAGGGGATCGAAATTGACTGAGTAGACCGAATTGGACCGAGTGGACCAAATTGGACTGAAATAGACCTAATTGGACCGAATAGAAATTGTTTAATTTTTAGGGAGAACAAATTATCTTCAAGAAATTAAAAAAAAAAAAATTTATATACTATATTACAATACAAAATAATTATTTATTTTCATGTATTGCATGAGTCTGTGACTAATTATGATAATACTAAAGATATAATTACTTCTTCTTCTTCTTCTTCTTTTTTTTTTTTTTTTTTTTTTTTTTTTTCTGAGAATCAAAGATATAATTACTTGATGGCAATATACCGTAGACACAAACCGTTAAATCGAACCATGGTAAATTTATTAACGAGTCTATTCTAATTTACTTCTATATAGCTATCCGAATGACTGGTACCTTAGCGAGGTCATTTGGTCACTAAATCAATACTCTTTCCGTTTTAAATCCGTGCAATAACAAGGACCAGTTTCTGGCTGAGACTTGAACACTTCGGTTACCAAAAAAAAAAAAAAAAAAAAACTGAGCTAACAAACGAGTGCAAAAGTCTAGAATATATGGTAAATATATTGTCTTCGTTCCGTGTGAATTTCAATTTTTCATTTCTAAACATTAAAAAGTTTATTTTTCCGTTTCTAAACTATTGCAAATGTTTAAATTTTTTGTGCTTAAACTTTAAAAAATAAAAATAAAAATAAAAATCTTAAACTATTATAAAACTTTCATTTTTGTTCATATTTTCATCTCTCTAAACCATTGGAAAAAACTCTTTAAAAAGAAAGTGTAACGTTTTCAATAGTTTAAGGACAAAAACAAAAAAAAACAAAAAAATTCTAAAAAAAGAAAAAGAAAAGGAAAAAAAAAAAAAAAAACTCATGCAAACTTTAGGAATGGAAATAATATTCTAGCCATTTTTTTAATAAAAAAAGAAAAAAAAAATTCTCTTTTTTTTTTAATTTTTTTTTTATTTTTAACTACAAATTATCATTTAGCAAAAGAGTTTTATTTTCTAAGATAAAAGAATTTGTACCTTCAGTTTTTTGGATGCAAGAAGATAAGAAGTCTACGTTGGATGAAAAATTAAAGGCTTGATTCCAATCAGCATCCCTGAAACGTAAACAAAGCTTGATCAAAATGAAATCAAATATTATTAAACTCAATTATACTTGTAAAAAGACGAAATGATTAACAGCCTCATTTGTGTTTATGTATATAGACAAAAACTTGTAACAGAAGAAATGAAATTTAAATGGTGATCATAAACAAAAATAGACTGATTGGCGATTCCCTTACCAGCTTAAACTTTAAGCACACCGATTAAATCTGACAGTTTTATTAATTTTTTATAACTTAAGGAATCTTTCTAAAGATGAGTCATTTGGACCCGTCTCAACCCAATAAAACTTGTAGTTAATTGGCCTCACCTACCATAACTAGTTACTAGGTATAATTTAGGGATATTCACCCCTAACGGACTAAAAAGTTTATGTTCATGCCCAAGAACATTGTTAAATCTAACATTTCAATCATATATATATATATATATATATATATATATATATATAAAGCCAAATGTGAGAAAAAATCCATTTAGATTTTCAATTGAATTCTCAATTTTATGTCACGTGCCCATTTAATTTTATTTATTTTTAATCAAGTGAGTTATTGGGTTGAAAATCTGAAGAGATTATCTATATCTTTGATTCACAATCCTTAGAAACCTCCAACTCTCCCTCTCTCTCATACCTGTTGATCTCTCTCTCTCTCTCTCTCTCTCTCTCTCTCTCTATATATATATATATATATATATTTTACCTTCCTCATGCTTATTTATATAGGTTGTCCATCTTCCCATCAAACACTAACACCTAATATTTCTCAATTTCTTACCTCTTTCAAGTGCCAAAGGTCTCTAAAATACTAAATTTTCTACTCCATTTTAAATCATAACACGTTACTATTGCTAATAGAATAAGAAATAGTTCCCGAAAACCCTAAACATGACTCAAATCTTAAAAAAAAAAAAGAAAAAAAAAAAGACGCAGACTAAACTACTTCAACTCCACACACTTCATTTTTTTTTTTTTTTCCTTTTAAGAATTTATTCCAATTGTCCTAATTCATCTATTAATCTTGAGTGGAGTCATTCTCAAATGTAATAAAACTTAACTTCTTAATTTCTTTTGTTTTCATCTAAGAAGTATCCATATGGTCTATGGATACAGGACACGATTACAATACAATACGGTCATGACGATATCATAAAATTGTGAAAAACTAAGATGGAGTATGGTGGGAATGCGACAAAATGAATCAATAAAGATATATTTTTGGATACATGTTATGTCAATTTCAAGATTAAGAATTGAATAAGCATCAAAACGTTGCAAAACACATCAACAAGTAATAATTGATAAGTACCGGAATCATACATGGTTCATATTTTATTATTTTAACATACAATTTTTAGTAACTACAAATTTTTTTTGGAGGTCAAAGCTAATTCTATCACTAAACAAGAATTAAAAAAATAAAATTAAAAGAGAGTTTCTCAAGGGCCAACTAGTAAAATCAGTTTCTCATTTTTCATTTTCTCAAAAAAAAAAAAAAGTTTCTCATTTTCCATTACGCTCTATTTATTTCGACAATAATATTTTTTAGAAAATAATTCATTTTCTAAAAAGTGTTTCCTATAAAACTATCCTATTTTCCTATGTTTGGTAGAAACTTTAAATGAGTTGAAAAAAATCTTCTAATTTCCCTTATTTAGCTTGATATAAAATAGAGTTGTTTTCCAAAAAAAATTAGTAGAAAACAATATTTAAAAATAAGCCATACTTTTTATATTGATCAAAGATAATTTTCCTTTTACTTATTTTTTTTTAATTCTAACAAACATTGAAAAACACAAAAGACTATTTTTATACAATATTTTCCATCGAAATAAATGGATAAGTCACAACTTATTTAATTTGAAACAGAGAAAATATATTTTAAATGACGTGATATTAGATTTAACTTTAGATGTATAATCTTCTCAAAAAAAAAAAAAAAAAAAAAAAAAAAACCTTCAGATATATAATGTTTAATTTTTGTTTTTTAAAGACCATATAGTATATAATCTGAACCATAAAAATGGTTAAAATTTTAAACGGAAAGAACCTTTTTCGGCTTTTCCTAGTTTGGATCCAACTATTTCCATGCATTTTTCTGAGCAACCAAACATATTGCAAAGTAAAATGAACCAACTCACCAATCCTTAATGCAGAAGCTAGACTGGTTGCCAATGTCCTGACCAACAATAGCACTCAGATTGGAAATAATCTGGCTGTAGGCGTGCTGATTATTGAATATGAGATTCTGTATAGTCATAGAGCCGTTGACACTCTCATATTGGCACTGGACCAAGTGCACCAAACTCAAAACTAAAATGGCTAAGGTGAAAATTTTCCTCAAGTTAAAAATCTTGAAGAAGCTCATTTGGTGATTGGAAGCTGCAGGTAAGTCTTGAAATAATGTAACAATAATTAGGGGCTCATAAAAAGGGTATATAATGGAGTTGTGGGGTTTCAGAGTTCAAGATGTAGAGAATGGTTTAAGCAGGAGTGATGCTAGCTAGCTAGCTAGCATCATTGATACCACCAACTTAGAAGACAACATCCTAAGGATTTTTGTCGTTTCCGGCTTAAATATTCGTTTTCTTCGTCTTTATTATGCACGGTTGAAACAAAAAATAGTGATTGGAACAAGAAAGCCATATTATGGAAAAAGGAAAGAAATTCAACCCTCGAAAAATTTTATAAAAAAAAAAAATTGGTTAAAAGAAGTGAGGATGGCTGTGAAGTTGATATATAACAATCAGGTGAAATTTATCTAAGCAGCAAAGGGCAAAAGCACCAAAAAGGCATGAAGGATGGTCCAAATGATGTCTCAAAGAAAATGATTGTCTAATATTTAGTTGTTTATTTTTTGAGAAAAAAAAAAAGGACTACTCAACCTCATTACCACAATTTTTTATGCCTTATGGTACATTGTCACTTAGACTTTTTGGTAAACTCATAGCTATATACCACCAGCGCATAATAGTGCATGTTACTATTCCACCCCATTACCACAATTTATGCAAATTACGAAGTATGGGTCAGTACCAGTACTCAAACCCACAACCTCCTAGCACTTAGTTCGAAGTGATGATAGGTCTTTTGGCTTCCTATTGCAACAATCTTCACTCTTTTTTTTTTTTTTTTTTTTTTAATTTACAATATGACAAATTGTGATTAAAGTAATATCATTTTATAGATGGACCTACTATTAATATCATTTTTATTAATACTAATAATTATATATCACCGTCATATTAAAAAATAATAAAAATTGTAGTATTAAAAGCCATGATCATTGAGCAAAGACACTTATGATCATCAGTGGATCACTATGAAGCAAAGACCCTTACGACAAATCACGAAATAACTTTGTTGAGATGTGTGTAGAAGAATCATACAGACATTGTTCACTGGTAAGAAAAACTGTCATTCGCTGTATTGGTAATTGTATATTTTTCGATGTATTGTATGTTCCAATCATTAGAAACAACCTTATATGTATGTCTGTACTTATGAGATAGTTTAGCTTCGGTCATCTAACTGTTTAAAAAAGATAATCATTTCCATTGTAATAATTTGTAAAAGGGAAGAAGGTAACAAAGATAGTTTTTTTTTTTTTTTTCTTTTTATTGTATGCATGCCATGTAACTGTAGAAAGGAATAATCAAATCGTAGTAAACAGGAAAAAGCTAACAAAGATGATTTTGTTGTTTTCTATGTATTGTATGCACATATATAGCATTTGAAACTGCTAATCCAATTTAGATCCCTTAGTTAATTTACAGCAGAGTTATTAATTATTGATCAATTTGTCTCAATTATGTGATCCACATAAAATAATATCTCCTAAATAATTAAGGCCACCTATTAGAACAAGGCCTCAAATTTTATTTTAATAATTAGTTTTTATTAAAATATCATAAATGAGTTAGAAACTTGGACTTTAATTTGCAGATTAGTTTGGTTACGCATGTTGCATGTATAATGGGCGCAACATGTACGTCACACACATATATATGTAAGTTACTTTGTTCAGAATAAGAGCCATATAACTCAATAGCATAGCTCAGTGCTCTCTATTGGGGAACCTGGGTTCACATTCCCTACCACCACTTATTGTTAAAAAAAAAAAAAAAAATGTTATTCTCTTTAGAGGAAGGATAATTTTGCCTTACCTTTCAGCATTTGCAATGATGAATCCTTCCAAAGCCCACTTAGGGTAGCATAGATTAGTTAATATATTCATAAATTCACTATCATTTGGCTGTGTGGCGATGAGAGTCAAAACAACTGGAAGAAGAACTGACCACTGCAAGAAACAGTGCCTTGTCAGTGAAAATAAATAATATAAAAAAATATTTAAATTGGTAAGCTGATATTTTTTTTGGCTCAAAACATGTTTTGAGTTATCTTTTCCAAGCTATTATGTGGCGATTTATAAAATTATTGATGTGTATTATTTAAACAAATTATATGACTCATTAAAAAAGTAATGTAACTAAAACTACACATGGATGGTTTCTTTAATTGCCACATCATGCTAAGCATCGTTGAGATAAAGCTTTTCCTCTGCAAGGGCCTTGTGCAATAAACCCCCTACAGGTGGAGAGAGTATTCTGTGTTTCCGTTGCATGTTTCCTCTCCCTCACATGAGGGTGGACCCCACAAGTGTGAGGTCCACCCTCATGTGAAGGAGAGGAAGCATGCAACAGAAACAGGATAAATTTTCTCCTACAGGTAGTCGTCCACCGTTGTAAAGTAGTCCTTGTGAAACTTTCAGGAAGAGGGGTAGTCTTGTGTGTAAGCATGGGTTGAAGCAAGATAGCTCCAAAAACGTTTGAAGCCAAATTTTTTCCTTTTCAGTTGCCATGAAGTGGGTTAGAGGAACTTTCCTCCAAACCAGTTTAGAGGAAAATTCTGTCATTTTTTTAATGTGTGCTTCTGTTACTCACCAGCTGGGCTGTACCAGGTTCAAAAACTATGGCCAACACATAGGCTATACCAGTTACACAATACACAAGGCAGAACAAGACAAAGTAATTATCTGCCAAGGTAGATCTTGGATTCGTGAAAAAATAAAACATAGAGAGATATACAGCAGGCTTGATCACTGTATTAAAATGGTTAATTGTATCCTTAGAGAGAAAATAAGCCAAGCTGCTCATGCCAGAAGCACTCTCTCTCCAGTAGTGTAATTTGTCCTGGGAGAATGATCTCAAAGCCGCAATTTTGCATAGAGGAGTTGAAATCAGTAATAAGGATCACAGTAAGGAAGTAACCTTTGTGCTTATGGATATCATGTAGTGTTATTTGACTCGGCAACCAGACTGATTCACTAAAGCCAAATCTGACATGTTACTGATTGTTCCTCTATAGATTTTAGTCTGTATAAAGAAGAATACAATTTGTTGTTTTAACAAGAAACAATAAAACAAATTTCTCTGGAAGCAAGTATCTCTTATTCCTATTAAGATACATCAACGGCCATATCATCCACTCATTTTTGACATTTTCTCTCTCCTTTTTAATTATTTTTCTCCTTATTAATTTATCACCTTACAATTACTCTTTCTCCAACATTTCCTCCACTTTTAACTTTTTATCTCCCCACTACTCTATAAACCTTACAATTCTTCCATCCTTTCATATTCTTTTTATTTTGACTCTTCTTCTCCCCATTTTTTTTACTATAAATATTTGCTTTTCTTTCTTCCATTCTATCTATATTTTGCCCACACAAATAGATGAATACTCTCTCTCTCTCTCTCTCTCTCTCTCTTATTTCTTTTGGTGCATTTTTAATTCTTTGTTGCACATCTAATTTAAGTTGAAGAATTTTTTTGTTGAACTCTACTTTGAGTTGATGCATTTGGTTATATTTTAATTTGTTATCTTTTTTATTTTATTTTATTTTATTGTTAAATGTTATCCAATGATTTTATATAATGTTATTCTACTACATAGCATAACTTGAATAATTTGTTATTTACAATTATATATTTTCTTTTGAATATTCTTCTACTCACCTTATTTTATATAATTTTGCTATTTCTCTCACATTCTCTCCTAGAATATGTGATTACTCTCTCTCTCTCTCTCTCTCTCTCTCTCTCTCTCTCTCTCTCTCTATATATATATATATATATATATAATTTCTTGCAACTCTACTTTCAATACTTTGGGTCGATGCATTTTGGTGGTATGTTTTGTGAGTTTCTCATCACATATAGTTTTGGTTTGAGTTAATTCCTAGATATGTTGGAAGTGAGAATTTGAAAATTTTATTTACTTGAATTTAAGTAAAATATTATATGTTTAATTTTTAAAAATAAAAAATGAGAAAATATAAATAATTTAATGATATGAAGGATGTGGTTGAATTTAAATGGTGAATAAGATAAGATGAGAAGAAGAAAAAAAGTAAAAATAATAATAATAATAATAATAAACACCAAATTATTCAAATCATATTATGTAATAGAATAATATTATATTCTTATATACTATTTTAAATTCTTTATAATAGAATAGGATAACATTTAACAATAAAAGAGAAAAAAAATCTTATATACTATTTTTAATTCTTTATAATGCAATAAAATAACATTTAATAATCAAAGAGAACAATTGTAATATTTGAATGTGCCTATCAATTATTTGAGTAATATCAATTTTAAATTTGTGATGAGATTTGATTAACATGACAATCTCCTTAAAAATATTTAGTTGTAGAAATAAAAAAGGAAAACATAACACACTATAACAAAAGTTTGATGAATATAGATCACTTAAAAAAAGAATAACAGCTATTCTCAATAAAAACAATAATAATAATAATATCAATTAAACACACCCAATTTTTTCCAAAAAAAAAAAACTCATAATTTTAGAATGATTTTTATTTTTATTTTTTATAATACTAAATATTTTTAACATACATACAGAGAGAGAGAAGGAGGGGTGTATATCCAAAATGGTCTAACTTTTAGATAATATATTTGTAGAGAATGATATATTCCCACGCATAGTGTGGGTCTACAACTAGTTTTTTTTTTTTTTTTGAAGGGGGTCTACGACTGGTTCAAATAACAATCCAAACGACAACTAATTCTTGAGCCATTATCCTTATCATCTTAGCTTCCTTATCTATTAGCCACTTTTCTGTTGCAACTGTATCACTTGGTTCCACGTGGTCTTGGGACACAATAGGTTTAGTGGGCAATTTATGTACCCGAAATGGATTAAACCCGTGACCTTAATCTTTCTCTTAAATATGCCATTTGATTCAAGGTGAGACAGGCACCAAGGCAGTGCATAAAAACTATTGAGGTATGGACAACTAGAAATCCGCATTCAAATGAATCATACATAGTTATTTAAGTAGATAGCAGGAAACCAAAGGAGAGCTGTAAAAACTAAAAACAATGAAACATCACCACTGAATATTTTCAACCAACCAACCAACTACACTGTTTCAGTATGCAGTTGAAAAAGGCTTTAACCTGAAAAGAAGTATTAGCTTCTACTTCTTCACAAGTGTCGCCTTTGCACTAGAACAATCAACAAAGAAGCAAATCAGATTTTCTCTCATATAGATGCTCCCAAGCAATATTTTTGTTAAAACCAATTTAGCGTGTGTTTGGCAAAAATTATTTTTGCTAACTTATTTTACTATTCAGCTTATTTTTGCTACTATTCATGAGTCTCACTGTACTTTTTGATACTATTCATGGATTTTACTGTATTATTTCAACTAACTTTTACCTTTATTTACAGTACTTTTTGCAAAAAGTTTTTAGTTTCAGTAAAATAAACGAATCTCAAACAAATCCTTAATGAAAAAAAAAGTTACTTTGGCATGTGAATAACACAACGCAAACACCTCCCTTCTCTCATGAGATTGAAAGCTTTGTTGATATCTTCAAATGGAATATTGTGAGTAATGAATTCATCGATCTGAATTTCCTGCAGGCAAAGATTGTGAAAAATTACTGACATAGTTAGTCAACAAATTTATCAATCTGAATTTTGCTACAGGCAGAAATTGAGAATATAAACTACAGGGTTATTCAACTATCTGATTGTTTATATTAGAAACACAAACACGTGCAAGAATGCAATGAAAGTATCTCACATTACAATTCTAGAGTTCAGCTTTTTATGTATGTGCTAATCTTTACCTCTCCGTTTGTTTTTTTTTTTTTTTTTTTTTTTTTTTAATTTTAAATTTTATAATCTAGGATTTTATTGTTTTAATGAAGAGTATTGAGGAAAAAGGAGTTGAAATTCACGACAGCCCTCAGTCACTACATTCCACATATATATAGGAGAGTTGGTTACAAGGAATATGTAATATTTAGAGGAGAGAGATTAATGCACCAATGAAAAAGAATGAATTGATTTAAGTTGAATGACTGAAAAAAAAGGTAGAGGCAGACCAAAAATAACATTTAATAGAAGTAGTAAGAAAGGACATGTCAATTAAGTAATAGAGAGTGTGACTTCGGATAGAATATAATGGTAGAAAAAAATGTGTGTTCTACCCTGACTAGTTTGTTGAGGATCTATAGTAACCCCAAAATTTTGAAACTAAAACTTGGTTGTTGTTGTTGTTGTCATACTATAAATCAGCTTTGTTTCTATAACGAAAAAGTCACTCCTGCTAGGCTATCAGTGAACAACTCCTCATCTTGCCTAATTTTGTATTGTCATGGACTGATTGTTAGACTTACAACAAGATACCACAGGTTTGGCAATTTTATTATTATTTTTGGGTTGGGGGGTTGTTGCAGCAGAAAATCCTGCAAGGTTGGACCACCATTGTGGAAGATTTTAAACCATATTGTTGTAATATTATATGTATTTTCATTAATTCAAAATTTCAGTCAAATTTTCTATGCTCCAAAGGCTCGCGCCATCCCTTCACCTCCTCTTTCTCTCAAATATTGCCATATATCTTGCCATTTATCTTCAGTTTTCGTTACTAGTACAGAGGTATTGACAGTGCACTGGATTCACAGGAAACAAGCAAGAGGTGAACAAGCATTACTCTTTATGTTTGCATGGGTACTTAAGAAAAATTAGTTTTAGAATTTGCATTGGGCCTTTGGGAATGCATGAATAGGACCAGAAAATCCTGACCTAAATGTATATGTTTCAAGAGTAATTATTAGGTACTCTCAGAGCCTAATGACATGATGCTCCCTCCTCTCACATTCATGGTGTATCCACCATGTTTGTGAGAGAAACAAGCACCACATCACCATGTTCCATGGGAAAACAATTTATCCTGTTTCAACATGTCTGGGCTAGAATTGCAGAAGTAATTATAACCGAAATGCAACATTTTAATCAAATTTGATCAACTCAAGAGAATCAAAGTGTCCTCATGTTAAGCTATTTAATATTTATAGACATCCATTTTGCAGTTTGCAATCTTATTCATAGAGTTATTCACCCTGTATAAAGGCACTTCTAAAATTAAACTTTTTTCCAGACATGTAATTTGTTTTACATCCTTATGATTCTTACTTCACCAGGTATACAACCTCTTGATACTCTGGTCATTTTAAGACAAATTTTGAAATGCCAAAAAGGCAAAACTTGGTAAATCAACACTACGGGAAGTTTCTATAGCACAACTTACCTTCTTCATATACTTTTCCACTAATGAGGGCAGATCAGATTTAGGTTTCCATCCACCAAATAGAGAACCTTTTAATGTTCTTCCAGTAAGAAATAGTCCATAATGAGCTGTCACCTCTGGCTTTTCTTTTGGTACGCCAAGAGTAACAGTCAAACCCCATCCCTGAAAGAAACAAGAGTTGACAAAGAAATAATCAAGTGAAGTGCAATCAATAAAGTGTTCTTAAATTAGAAAACATGACACATAGGACATTAGGAAAATTACATCACAACATGACTGCAATGCAGTAGTTATCATTCCAGTATCACCTATACATTCAAACGAGTAATCTGCCCCTCCACCAGTGATACGCTTAATAACCTGAAAGAATTTTACCAACAAGCCTATTGAGTTTCTCCTTAATGAGCTATACATAATATTTAACATATGTTTCTCATAAAAGAAAATAAAATGATAGAGCCTGCTTAGTTCTATTAACCTGTTGAATAGGTTCATTAGAGTCATTTGGGTCAAGAAACTCTGTTATTCCAAAAGCCTTTGCTGCACCAATAAGTAAACTCAATCATCAACCAGAAAATATTTAATGGCTCAAACCACTGAAAACCAGAAAATGAAAGGCAAAAATCATAATACCAATTTCACCCTTCTCAGGATTAGTGTCCACACCAATTATTCGAGATGCCCCCCGAAGTTTGGCACCTTGTGCGACCTAGTCGTACAGGAAATAATCACTAATCAAAATCATGTTTGGATAGCTAATTGACATGTTCTTGTGGAGAATACAGATGGAAAGTATCTTATAACGTCAGCATACTTACAGAAAGGCCCAATGTTCCAAGTCCAAAAATTACCACAGTTGATCCTTTACATATATCAGCAACATTCCAAGCTGCACCCAAACCTAATAGCACAACCCCACTGTCAAGAACACTCAACTAAAATAAAGAATTCCTTTGTCTATCACTCACACACACACACACACACAAAGACACAGATGCATATTGTATGCAAGTAGGAGAACCTCCAAAAGAAAATATTATCCTTTTTACTCCTTGGCCTTGAATTATAAAGTATTACCATCCTGAACCAAGAAGTTCTTTTTCTATTGCAGGAAAATTTAGGTAGACACTTATGCATGAGTTACAGTTGTGTGGGCTGTCAAACAGAGGGCACAGCAGTATCAGACTTGATCATGCGCCATCAAGCTTTTAAATTATTACCTGCAGCTACTCCACAACTCAGAAGGCATATTTTCTCCAGAGGTGCCAGTGGGCTCACTTTGACAGCACATCCAGAGTGCACCACTGTATATTCACTGAAACTTGAGACCGCACAATAGTGATAGATAGGCTTTCCATTTATTGAGAACCGTGTCTTCTGATCACTATGCATCACACCTCTTCTTTCCAACCCCAGAACTTCACAGATGTTGCTTTTGCCTGATGTACATTGTCTGCATTGCATGCATTCTCCAGTAAATACAGTTAGCACATGGTCCCCCTCTTTGAATTCAGTCACTCCTTGCCCCACACTCTCGACAATCCTGTAAAAATGCCATTAATCAAAAGTTCGGAACCCATCCCCTTTGCCAGTTATATAAGCATTTAACAAAGTGGATACTATATGATGAGAAAACTGTCACTAATCATCCTCATTGTATTAAAAGTCTGCAACACCTGTGTTTTTTTTTTTTTTTTTTTTTTTTTTCTTTAACTAACTTAGTCCAATCCTAATGATATCCACAACGCATTCTACTGTATCTCATGAATAACATAGTGCAGTTCAACATGTTTATCTTCAAGTAGAAATCTTTTTCAGTTTTACTATTTAAAAATCATCCATGAAAAGTTTAAGTACTATCCAATTAAATTAGTAGCAAAAAAGTGTAGAATGTACCCTGATGCTTCATGGCCAAATATTCGAGGAAAAATAGCCTGCATAAACAAACAAGTTGTGACATACACTCAGAACCTCACCTCTTCCCAAAACTCCAATTCTGAAAAGTGAAACAAAAGTTGGAAAGGTAATATATATATAGTCGGTCAACTATACTTTCAGCTTCACCAAGGGAAGAAGTATGGCATGCTTTTAAGAGTATCTGTACTAACTGATTGGGGGTTAATACATAAATTGCCAGTACATGCTATTCTTTTGAAGAGGTATGGTTCTTGGAATTTTAAAAAAATAAAAATAAATGAAGGATATAATTTCAAAATAAAAACTCTTGGACCTGCTTAAACTGCTTTTAGCCCCTTAAAAATCGTCTGGTGGCTTTTGCCTTCATGCATCGGAGAAGTAGCTAAATGCACATCCCTTATATTATATCTCAAGCCTCCAGTCCAGTAAAAGCAGCAATAAAACAAGCAACTCAACTTGCAATCTAGGTAACGTTTGTAATATATCAAATTTCAGTGTGTTTGGGAGATTTTCCACTGGATTTATAATCATGTTAATTTGACTCCAGCTGTAAGGAATAATTATTATGTTGTCTCCAGTAAACACTTGCAGTACTCATATATATTGAAATTTGGTTGCTAATCAAGGACTTTGATTCAAGAAGAAACATTTATTCAGTAATTAAGAAAAAAAAAAAAAAGAGATCAAGTTGTGAAAGTAAACAAGTTGGTATCGATTGCTCTTTCTGAGTTTTTTTTTTTTTTATTGACAGGGACAACAAGGATAGGATGCTTAATTAGGTCTGAATATGTTGTAAACTAAGAAATAAAAGATAGCGTAGTGAATTCGAGAGGACCAAACTCCTGAACTTAGAGAGAAAATAGACATTCTCGGTTAATTTTCTGCTTAATTCTCATCAATGCATTCAACTACATAAATAGCCAAGGATGAGATAATCTCATCAACAAATCTTAAAACATAGGAACTAATCCTATCCTAAAACATAAGGATCCATTCAAATAAAGATCCTCGCCAAGCCTAAATTTAAATACTTCTAATGCAAATAAAAATTTATCCAGAGATAATACTATGACCAATGTCTCTAACCAATCAATTGTATGTCACAAACATTTCTAAAAGAATAATGCTATATTTACAAACTATTTTACAACATTTTTTACAAAATATTGATGTGACCAACTTCTTATTAGTTTTCATTTAGATCCACCATTAATATCACTTTTTCATTTACCAATAATCATTCACCACATCAGCGCAGCTTGTAAAAACTTTTGTAAAATATTTTGTATCTCTAGAATTATTCTTTCTAAAAAGCATTTCTTCTCTTAAACGGAATTTGTCTCTTCAGACAAAAAAAAAAAAAAAAAAAAAAAACCCAGAATGATATATATATATATATATATATATATATATATATAGAGTAGAACATCTATCAAATAAGTAAGTAGTATTGGAAAAAAGAAAGAAAAAAAGAAAAAAAGTAGTGAAAAAAGAGAAAGATGAGTACATGGGATTGCCAAGCAGTGAAATCACTGCGGCAGAGAGAGGTGGAGACAACTTGAATTCTAATCTCCATGGCTTGTGGCGGACTCACTTCCACTTGCTCCATCACCAATGACTCTCCAGCTCCCCATGCCACCGCAGCTTGATTAATTTAATGTTTGTTATTACTTATTATTAATTACTACAATAAAGAAAGCAGAAAAGAAACAAAAATTGAAGTACCTTTGCATGTAATGGCGACATGAGGACGAGGAGCGATGATATTGATATCGATGGTTGACATCAAATTCTTTCCTTTTTTTTGGTTTGGATCTGCGCAACCCTGGTCCCTTTTTATTGTCCCTTCTTCGTGTTACTTACTAGTCGTCGGTAGGTAGACAGTAGTAGTTGTGGTAGCAGGCAGGACTAGAGGAGTTTGTCGCTGCACCCTAATTTATTAACTTTTTTTTAATTCAACTAAATGCATCTATTCGTGTCTGATTATGACCGGTTTATTTAACTGAAATTTAAATTTTTTTCCTGAAAGTACTATAGATAGGTAAAAGTTAGTTGAAATAGTACAGATCCATGAATAATATCAAAAAGTGCAATAGGACTCATGAATATTAGTAAAAATAAGCTGGCAAAAATAATCAATGTCAAACGCACACTTCCTTTGTTTAATCTTTAAAAAAACCTCTTGGGATTTTTTTTCAAAATAACACCAAAACTCAAACAATTTCGTTAGTTAGCATGTTTTCAAAATAATTTAGCAAACTAACATCTTGAGTGTAATGGAGTCGATTTTGTTGTGCTAAATCGAGTATAATGAACTCGAGTTCCATGCGTGGAAATCGAGCATTACAGACTCAAGTTCCATGAAGAGATCAGACAAAGCCGAAGAAACCCAAACTACACAAAGAAGGAAAAACCAAAGAAGAAACCCAGAAGGAAGAAACCAAGAAACCCAGACTAAACAAAAAAGAAACACAAACCAGAAGAAACCCAAACAAGAAACACGAAGAAACAACAAGCCACGAAGAAGGAACAAACTGGAAAGATCAAACCCAAATAGAAACCATGAAGAAGGCAAAACCCACAAACCTAGATCTCCCTAACCCAAACCGTTCGGCTCAGACTGAACCCAGGCAGCGATGGCGAAGGTTCTAGGAGGTGGCGACAGCGGCGACAACGAAGCTCCAGGCGAAGGTTTTCCTCTAATTCGTTGTTTTTCTTGTTTGGGTCTTTGGGTTTGATGATGCTTCGTTGTTTTTCTTGTTCTTTGGTTTGATGATGTTTGTTGTCCCTTAGGGAAATCGAGTCTTAGAGACTCGAGTTCCATGGAACTCGAGTTCTTCACACTCGATTTAGCATAACAAAATCGAGTCCTCTATACTCGAGATGTTAGTTTGCTAAATTGTTTTGAAAACATACTAACTAACGAAATTATTTGAGATTAAGGGTTATTTTGAAAAAAAAATCCAAATCTCTTTCTTTTTCTCTTAGAGGAAAGACCGGTCATTTTCTACAAGATAATTCTTGTAAGGCACATTTGGTATACTAAATGGGGATTACAATAGGAATTGTAATCTTTATTATTAGGAATAAAATGTATTGAAATGGAATAATTAAACATATTCATAAGTTTGGTTGTGAGTTGTAACATTAGAATAAAACTTAAAATTATAATTGTTATGTATATATGATGATAAGGGTATTTTTGTCCGACCATACGTCTTTGAAACCTATCGCCCTTCAGGTTGTACCTCCCTCTAGTAAGGCCCTATAGGGGTCTAGGATCCGTTGGGCTTAGTAGGATGGGTCCCAATGATTCAACCACCTGGTGTCTCTGAAAGTGCTATTAGGCAACTACTCAAGTAGGCGATGAGCGAGACTAGGCTTGTGCCGACGGATGGAAGTGGGACCATGCTGACAGAAGGAAATGGGACCATGCTGATGAACAATGAGAAACCCTACGTAGGGGGCAGATGAACCCGATGGACAAAGATACAAGCCCGATGAACTAATGCCCCTGACCCCAACGATTGATCCATGGGTCCCACAAACCTTTACGTGCACACCACTTATAAATCCCTACTTGGCAATAACTTGCAAAACACATCCAAAGACTCTTCTACACGCTTGTATCCTCCCAATATAGGAAGGAAAACCCCTAGATCTCGAAACATTAAACTACGTATCCTCCATACAAGGAAAAATCCGATATCCATGAGATCCCGGTCAGTCCTACACCACTATATAAACACCTAGCCTCCTCTTGCCTAAGGTACTCAGAAAATCCCCAGCTCTCACACTATTGGGTTCTTGGTGATTATTCTTTGACTGACTTAACCTTCGGAGGGTCTTTGACCGGCACCTCATTGGTGCTCTCTATTGTTTCTTGGTTTTCATGTTTCACAGACACCCCATTGGAGCACTAGTGGATGATCAGCTAACTGACGATTTTTGTGTATCATCAATTGACGCTGTTTATGAGAATCGAGTGATTAGCCACATCACCACTCCCAAGAAAAAGAGTTGCATGGTCCAGATGTGATCAATGGCTCTTTGTTGGGATAAACAATGCATTACAGACGTATGATCATTATGCTTTTTTTTAAACATAATATTTAGTTATTTTGGAAGTGAGATTTTGAATTTATATCAAAATACAATCATGGCTATGTATTTGAATGTGTTTATTAGCTATTAAAACCGCCCAAGATGAATATGTATAGACAATATTTTTGTTTTAATTTTTCATTGTTTAATTTTTGGAAAATAAAGTCTTCTCTAGAAAAAATGAAAAATAAAGAAGTGGTCAAGAGGAGTTAAAAAATAAAATAAAGATGACCATATAGAGGATATTAAAAACTTTACAGTACAATAAAATCAACCATTACATTCACTTAATTAAATCAATAATCGCTTCTCAAAAAAAAATTAAATCAATAATCAATAATTAAACATAATAATACAAAATTTAAACTTAAAACTAATCAAACTCTAACTAGGAAATTGCATAAATTAATAAACTGCAATTACTAAAAAAAAAATCAAAGAAATATAACACAAATTATCAAATTATTCAAAAAAAAATTTGTCAAGAAATCATTTGAATTAGCCATCAAACATATAGCATACCCTAGAAACTTCATAATTAAATGTAGTGTAGAGTAAACATGGATTTTACAAAAATTAAACAATGAATTCAAATTGACATAATAAAAATAATAATATAAAAAAAGAAGTAGAAAAATTAAAAGAAGACAAATCATGGTGTAAATTTTTGTGCTGTTGAATATTACTCTCATACTTGTAGACTATATATTTTCATATATAGTAAGAATGTAACTATAATTTGAATACTTATTGTGATTTATTGATAATAATTAATAATAAAAAATTAAAACCTAAAACTTTTTTTTTTTCTGATATAATGGTGGACGCAGTTGATTGTCATTTAATTTAATTCAAACAATAGAAAATATACTCATATAGTCATACAACTTTTATATTTACGAACCATTTTAGAAAAGACTTTGATTACCATTATTATAATATTTAGATAGTTTATTCAAATATGATGTGGATAATGAAAATAAAAATGCTGCTATAATTTCCCAAAATAGCAGTAAGCCTGTGTGTTTACAAAAAGAACACACCTAAATTGTCGGAAACAATACACCAAGAATGGGAAGAAATTAAATTGAGCATTAACAATATTTTCTGTACAAAACATTTTCCCTATTTCACATAAGATAATTGAAAGAACTTAGCGAAGGCAAAAAAAATTCTAAACCTAAGTTTCTATAATGCATTGGACATATAGAGTGTTAATGTGTGAAAGCCTATAACAGTTGAGAGAGGAAGCCTATAACGCATTAGGCTTAGGCAAAACATTTCATACGCATTGGACTTTCATTCCAATCACATTGCATACTCATGAATGCATAGAAACTTCGAGTGAAGAAGCAAAAAATATTCTAATTTTACACTCTTATCTATAACGCATTGTTACTAAGGGTCCGTTTGTTTTGGGTGTAAATGGTTTCAGGAAATCATTTTCCGTAAAATAGGCTGTTTGGTTGGTTTTGAAAATAGAATTTTCCGGAAATCATTTTCATTTGATCATAAAAAAGAAGGTTTGACCACTGAAATTCATTTTCGTTCCTATTTTCACTTCAAATGGTTTCCAGACCGAGAGAGAGAGAGAGAGAGAGAGAGAGAGAGAGAGAGCGAGAGGAAGAAGAGGGAGCCAAGATCACGCCTTCGACGTCGCCAGCGAACCCCGAGCTCTAGTCCGACGATCGCACACACCAGATCGCACCGGTCTCGTCGATCGTAGCACCGCACCGATCGCACTGCGCCGCTCGATCTTGCCGCTCGATCTTGCCTTCGATCTCGCCTCCGCTCGATCTTGTCTCCGCGTGATCTCACCTTCTCGCGATCTCGCCTTCGACCCACTGATCTCTCTCTCTGTGTGATTTTGATTTCTGTGTGATTTTGATTCTTTTTGTTGTTGTGGTGGTGTGGTAGTGGTGTTTTGGTGGTTGTGGCTTTTGATTGCCGGAGTTTGCTGCCGTGGGTTGAATTGGAGTTTCGGTGGTGTGTAGTGTTGGGATTTGGCTGTGATTTGTTCTGTGGATTGGGATTTGGTTGTGATTTTGAAATTTTCTATAATAAAATTTGTTTGGATGCTGAGAAACTAGTTGAGAAAATGTAAAAAATTTGTAGGAAAATAGCATTTTCAGAATAGAACCAAACACATGAAAATATTTTCTACAAAAATTTTCATAATGCAACCAAACACTTGAAAATATTTTCCTTTCCCAAAAATAGCATTTCCGAAAAATTTTTATTTTCCAGAAAATATTTTACGGGAACCAAACACAGCCTAAGTAATCTTTTATTTTTTTTTTTTCAAAAAGTAATCCAAGATTAATAGCTAATAAAAGCTGATTTTTTTTATTCTGAATAACTAACGAAACTTGAATTGCATATAAACCTGGCTTAAGGAACCCAAAATTCAATAAGTTGAAAAAAAATTGAGCAATATAAATCAATAACAAAGAACCCAATCGCAAAAAGACCAAAACTTTAATGAATAATTTATGAAAATTAGAGGAAATTATGAACCCAAACCCCCAAAACCAAGGCAGTCCAACAAAACAGAATATAAAAAAATAGCTCTTGAAGTTTTTGAAGGGCACCGATTTACAAATGCCTCATGTAGAGGTCAAAGTTCAAATACCCACATAACAAAACTTTAAAATTTTGAATATTACATGGCGCAGAAAGAGAACGCAACCACAAAATCATAGCAAAGAGCACAACTTTAAAGCAAACCCTCATACACATACCTTATAAATAAACCTAATTCAAAAAACCCACATGAGAAAACCTCACAAAACCACCAAAGAGACCAAGAAAAAAGAGTTTACCTTTGTGGGTCACAACCAAAAAATCTCAAAACCATAGTTCACCATCAAATAAAAGCTAAGCCTCAACGAAAGATAGAGTATGTTAATGTCATATTGAAATAAAAGCATGATATTATTAGCTAGGTGGTGTAATGTGATTGGACATATAGAGTTGGGTTTTAGAGTGAGGAAGCAGAGAGCTAATAATCTTAACCATTGTTCTAATACCATTGGTCTTGTTCTTTTTGCAGGAGCTAAATCCAAAACTATTCCTCTTCCAGTTAAGAGAGATAGAGGACATCTAACTATTTATACATGATCTCTTTGGTTTTATAAGGACAATGGCAACTGAACAGGTACGAAATGGTTGGGTTCAATGAGTAGAGGAAGAGGCAAGAAATGAGGAAATGGAGAGTTTCAGACATTAAAGAAGTTACATGGGAAGTTGAAAACAATGGAGATAGGGAGTCATGGGTGTTATGGAAGTTGAAGTAGAAATTTTTTAAAATCACTAATAGAAAATGAATGAAAATAAAATAAATTTTTTATTAATAGAAATAATGTCGTGGTCACTAATGTGGCTCAACAAAAGCGTAGCAATAATAAATGCTACGCTTCAACTTTTAGATATATATAAATATAGATAAGTTGTTTATTCCTTTTCTCACTCCCATAAGACCCCAATATTGTGGACCAATAGAAATCCAACCCACTATAAATTTTAAATTGTTTAAAAAGAATTGTTGTAAATATGTTGAGTTATCAATGATGAGCAATTGTCGATAACAAGTTCATGTTTCAATTTTCATAAACATGCATCTCCCACATGGTAAATCGTCAACTTTAGTTATCAAACCTTCCATTTTTTTTTATTTGAGAGACACACACACACATATATAGGGGAAGGGGGTTTGATAACTAAATCGTCAACTTTAGTTATGAAACCTTCCATTTGATCACACGCCAAACAATCTCTATTTCTATCAATACTAATATTCCAATAGAAAATTAGATTCTAGCTTTCCTATCCTTTATCATGCATCACCTCAATTACCTAAAGTAAATTATTATTATTATTTTTTTAAAAGCATAATAGATTTTTTTTTTTTTTTTTGGGGTTAAATTTTATGCCTAAACCACGACATTTTATATATTTATTATTATTATTATATAAAATTAGTTTTGATTTGGTAAGTATAAATTCCTTGAGTTTTTTTTTATTATTTTTTTTAGAGAGTTTCAACTTATGGTGTCCGCTCCTAATGATAGCTCTTTATCATCAGACCAAGACACCAATTAGTTTTTGGTATAGGCGAAAATTGAACTCCAAATCTCTTATACAACCATCAGAAACTTTACCAGTTGAGCTAACTGAAACTCACAAATTCTTTGAGTTATGTGTTAGATAAATTAGAGTAATACCATGCTTTAAAATTTGTCTTTGTTTAGGCAAGTTGACGTTGTTAGGTGGTTTTACGTTTTAAAATCTAATTTATTATTATCATACCATAAATTAATTAGTAATTTTTCATTTCAATAAGTAAGAATAGTGAACTTTAAACTAAAAATAATAATAATTATAATGCATTTTAAATATAAAAGGCACCACTAATAAATATTGCACTGTTTCGAATAGGCCTACACACTGTTGTGTGAGAGGAGGAAGTGAAACCACTATTTCTACAAACAATAAACCAGAAACAAAACTGGATTCAAATGTACAACCTCTCTGAGATACCTCTCCCCTAGAGACGCCAACCAATCCTCATCAAAACTTTGCACCATTAAATCCTATACGACATGATCTGGTCAAACACTTTTTACATGATTCAGCCTGTGTTAGCCAGCAGATTAAACTGAGAACTTTAATGAACCTTTATCTCATTTTCACGACATGTTACAGTGATACAATCCTCTCAAAGTAGCATAAATTGTGGTTTGTGTATATGTAGTATGGAAAAAGAATGTCAATTAGTCTGATCTCACTTCTTTTGGAAGATCAGCATACAAAAAAATGCTATCACACGACTAAAAATTCCAATAAGGATAAGGATGGCTAAACATAGACTCCAATGATGAAGGTTATAACCACTTTTTAGAAGTGAACCACACCTAGTTATCAGCCACACTCCATAATACCTGTAGTGCAAAAGATAATACAACATCAGGGAAACTGTAATCATTTAAAGGGGGGGAGGGGGATTAGAAATCATATATAATCTAATGGCCGTTCAAGTATCTTGATTCAGGATCCAGCTCATGATAGGCAAAAATGGGTTTTCCCAGATTTGAGCAGCTCAAACCTCAATCCAAGGGGTTTATTCACAAACATGAATATTTAATTGTATCCCAGGTCTGATATAAAGAAAATCAAAACCCACTTAAGATGTGTGTTGAATTTTTTGCGTTAAGAGTCCAGCCAGTTAATCCATGTTTTCTTGATATGGAGAGTTAGAAACTTGAACTTTAATTTGCAGATTAGTTTGGTTACGCATGTTGCATGTATAATGGGCGCAACATGTACATCACACACATATGTAAGTTACTTTGTTCAGACTAAGAGCCATAGAACTCAATGGCATAGCCCAGTTCTCTCTATTGGGGAACCTGGGTTCACATCTCCCACCACCACTTATTGTAAAAAAAATAAAAAGTCACTCTTCAGAGGAAGAATAATTTTGCCTTACCTTTCAGCATTTGCAATGATGAATCCCTCCAAAGCCCACTTAGGGTAGCATAGATTAGTTAAAATCTTCATAAATTCACTATCTTTTGGCTGTGTGGCGATGAGAGTCAAAACAACTGGAAGAAGAACTGACCACTGCAAGAAACAGTGCCTTGTCAGTGAAAATAAATAATATAAAAAAATTTAAATTGGTAAGCTGATATTTTCTTTGGCTCAAAACATGTTTGGAGCTATCTTTTCCAAGCTATTATGTGGCGATTTATAAGATTATCCATGTGTATTATTTAAACAAGTTATATGACTCATTAAAAAAGTAATGCGACTAAAACTACACATGGATGGTTTCTTTAATCGCCACATCACGCTAAGCATCACTAAGATTAAAGCTTTTCCTCTGTAGGGGCCTTGTGCAGTAAACCCCCTACAGGTGGTTGTCCACCGTTGTAAAGTTGTCCCCGTGAAACTTTCAGGAAGAGGGGTAGTCTTGTCCGTAAGCATGGGTTGAAGCAAGATAACTCCAAAAATGTTTGAAAACAAATTTTTTCCATTTCTTTGCAGACAAAATTTTCCTCCAAACCAGGTTGGAGGAATCTCCTCAAATCCATTACAAAGCATTTTATAAGATCATCCACATGTATGAAATCACATCATTCATTAAAAATTTTTAACAAGTCATGTGATTAAAAATACATGTGGATAGTCTTTTCAGTTGCCATGTAGTGGGTTAGAGAAACTTTCCTCCAAACCAGTTTAGAGGAAAATTCTGTCATTTCTTTAATGTGTGCTTCTGTTACTCACCAGCTGGGCTGTACCAGGTTCGAAAACTATGGCCAACACATAGGCTATACCAGTTACACAATACACAAGGCAGAACAAGACAAAGTAATTATCTGCAAAGGTAGATCTTGGGTTCGTGAAAAAATAAAACATAGAGAGATATACAGCAGGCTTGATCACTGTATTAAAATGGTCAATTGTATCCTTAGAGAGAAAATAAGCCAAGCTGCTCATGCCAGAAGCACTCTCTCTCCAGTAGTGTAATTTGTCCAGGGAGAATGATCTCAAAGCCGCAATTTTGCATAGAAGAGCTGAAATCAGTAATAAGGATCACAGTAAGGAAGTAATTTTTGTGCTTATGGATATCATGTAGTGTTATTTGACTTGGCAACCAGACAGATTCACTAAAGACAAATCTGACATGTTACTGATTGTTCCTCTATAGATTTTAGTCTGTATAAAGAAGAATACAGTTTGTTGTTTTAACAAGAAACAATAACCCAAATTTCTCTGGAAGCAAGTATCTCTTACTCCTATTAAGATTTTTGTGTGTATAAATCAACAAAGCAAGTTCACAGAAAGCCTTATGAAGTGGCTAACAGAATATTTGGACTTACAAACTGCAATTATGGTATAAGTATAAGCAGCTGCACCAAAGGTTTGATCGCTCACTTTAACAAGTGATCCTAAGCAAGCTCCAGCAAGTAATAAGATTAGATAATCCATTGCCAGTATTCTAGTTTCCCGTAATCGCTGCTTACCAACCCTGAAATGCCATGGGCATATAGAAGATCAAGCTTCAGCAACTAATGAAAAGACTGCAGTATTGCACTGATCAGTAGACAGGAGCCTCAAAACATTCATATTATTTTATAACATGTCCTAAAATGGGGGGAAAAATAGGATGTCATTACGTTTTAAAGAAATATGACTCACTAGAATAACCAACAAATTTTTGGAGTCACATGACCAACCTTTTACCCTTTATTTGGTCTTCAAAAAATACAATTCAAAGGAAGAAAATGTTTGTAATTGTTTGAAGATGCATAAGAAAGAACATACTTATCACATTTTCCTCTCCTTTCCTAGTTATTTCAAGAGCCAAACAGATCCTTTTGAAAAGTCCTATTATGATCCATAACTTAAAAGAAAAATGATTATTCTGATGATGAGTACATGAAAATAAATGGGAATTTGGGATTGTTAACCATCTTGTAGATTGCAGCAAAAAAATTATCTGAAAAATGTGATACTTGAGGGTATCTAAAACATATAATTATTTACCTTCCAAGAAAGTATCTGTATTGCTGCAATACACCTGGAGTTCTCCTCTTTGTTAAGTCCTTGGACTTCAAAAAATTAAGTCGTATCTTATCCCGCTGCAGCTCCACATTGCTTTTCATTCCTTGCCATAACTCTCCAGCAAAAGAATTTTCCACCGTTCCAGCACCAGCATGATTGAGTTCATTAGCTGGAATTACATCTATTGAAGACCTAGCAAGTCTTGCTGCTTTCTGCTTCATATCAGGGGGTATTGAATACTCATTATGAAGCATCCAACAGACAGGTAGATCTTCATGACTTACTCCTGAGCTGCCACCTGGCATCACTATACCCTCCAAAATGTCAATGAAATAGTCTGGAGGATTTATTCGCTCTGGGATATTGATCCCAAGGCCAGCAAAGTATTCTTCAACTTTCTTCACTGGTCCATGATAGGCTGTAAGACCACCTTTTGCCAGAAGTATCAAATCATCAAACATCTTGAACAAGGCATAGCTGATGCAGAAATTTCACCCGTTAATAAATGACAGAAGAAAAGTAAAATTAAAATCAAACTTAAAATATTCCATAGAATCTAAGATGAGATTTATGATGTCTTTCTTAATCAAAATTATAGCTCATAAGAATTAGCCAAGCCTATATAGGATCCGATAAGCATTCAAAGAAACTTTATAACTTTATAGGCAGGGACGAAACCAGATATTTAACTTAAAAGGGGGCCAAAATATGAATAATTTTTTTTTTGATCATTCAAGATTAAGAAAATACATGAAATTTAAAGCTAAAGTAATACTTAAAAAATAAAACTAGTATCCATTAAGTATTAACAAAATAATATATACAAATAATTGTTTTTTAATATATTTCAACTTGATCATTTATGATATATCAAAATGGAACTCGACCTTCATTTTGTATCATTAAATTCATCTATGACTAATTGATGTACTAAAACTCACAACAATTTCCCTTTTTATGTACAAAATGAAAGCATCTATTAGAATATCATTTTATATATATATATATATAAATAATGTACAAAATATTTTTTTTATTTTGTAGCAAAACCTAATTTTGGTAATATGCATGATAGTAAATGTTTGCTCCATAGTTACAATAAAAATTAGAGCTAGACAACATGGTAGCACCCAAATTCTAAAAACCCAAACTATTTGAGTCATCTTACTCATGGAGCTACCATTTTTTCTCCCCCAATCACATTTGACCACTTCAACAATTGTGAAAATTGTTGTGAAATAAGTTGTGTCTGTGGTATTATTATTTAAATTTTGAGTTCAATATGGAGGGGGGAGACAAAAATGAAAATTTTGAACCAAATCTATTATATAATATATAGTAGCATATATTAGTAAAAAAAAAAAATTCAAAAGGCCCGGGGGGCCATGGCCCCCCCTGGTCTATATGTAGTTGTCATTGTTTATAGTTAGGTACCTGTAAATCTTGCCGTGCATATTGCTTTATGCTGATTACATAAACCAATCCTAGAAATTTGAGTTAAAAAGCACTAGATCAGCTTTCAGTATTATTTATCTCTATGTACATCTCACCGGCTGGAATGTTAGACCCATCTTAAAACTCAACATGTAACACATGAAAAACTGGTATTACTTCCTATTATGCTGAACAAATAATCATTTATAGTTAATAGTAAAAAATCATACCAAAAGGCCCCTACTTTAGTCACCAAAGATGCCTTTTTAGTCTTGTACCAAATTATAGTAAAATATTTTGGTAATGACATGGAAAATACAAGTGACATAACACAAAAGAAACAATAAGAAGATGAAAGATTGAAAGAGATTTTCAAATTATGCAGACTTGTGGTTACAGAAGTTACCTTGGTTGGTGAACCACCATACAGACATTTACCCCTTCAAGTGCTTCACGTCGAAGTGCTCTAAGAAGTTGATGAGATGATGCACTGTCCAAACCAGATGTGGGTTCATCTAAGATCAATAGTGAAGGTTCCATGACCATTTCCAATCCAACATTTACTCTCTTTCTCTGGCCCCCAGATATTCCTCGCTTTTCCACTGTTCCAACCAACGATGCCCGCACTGTCTGAAGCCCCAAGAACTCGATAACTCTTTCAACAACTAGAACTTTATCCGGTTTTGACAAGTAAGTGGGTAGTCTACACAACAAAAGTCCATAATAATAAATAAAAAGCAGCAGTTAATATAGGAAGATTGACAGAAAAATAATCATGCAGATCAAAGATTATCGATGATTTAGTATTGAAAAAGAAAAATGACTGGATTTTAGGTTCTAAACTTTTCATCTATGGCATTTTGATGATAAACATTGGCACCAAACCTCCATCAGTCAAGTGAAGATGATGGCCACAATATATGGAGTATACAAGATAAGCAGTAGGAATTTGCAAGGAGCAAATGGGGCGTACCTGCACTTTGCACTGAACCAGAGATTCTCTTCCACTGTCAAGTTTCCATGTACAATATCATCTTGTGGCACAAAACCAATGATTTTCTTATATGAGTGGATTGAATCGTTCCTTCCATTTATATGAATTAAACCAGTCATCCTGCATCCAATTGCCTTTCCTGCTACAGCAGAAAGAAATGTTGTTTTTCCAGCCCCAGATGGACCCATGACAGCAGTAATGCGGCCAGGCTTAATTTTCCCAGTAACACATCTCAATAGATGCCTATTTTTTGCTTTCAAGGTAAGGGTCAGATCTTTGAAAGAAATCTCAATCAGAGGCCTTTTCCTGGTTTCTGGATGAGTAGCCAAATTAACTATTCCTGAGAAGGTAAGTTTCTCGTTCTCTTGCTGCTGAGCTCTCTCTTTCTCAAGTTGAGCGTATGCATACTTGAAAATTTGGGTATGAGTTTGTTTCTCCTTTGGCACATTTACATGAGAACTCATATCCCCAGTTCCAATACTTATACCTTGATAATTATCAGGGTTATCTTCAATTTCATGCATTATCTGCATGAGCTCACTGGGTTCCTTTTTATTTTCTCTTGAGGGTAGATGGGTAGCTGACATACTTGGATGTGGAGGTGGTAATGGATCATCATCTATGTCAGATTTAACTCGATCCAAAATCTTAAGTTTCTCGGGATCCTTTGCATCTTTTTTACGAGAAAATGTGTGTGATAGATGAGCTTGCAATCCACTTGCATGCTTCTTTGCAGCATCTTTTGCTGATCTCCACCTCTGACGTGCTTTTGCTGTCTCCCTTGCACTTCTGGCTGCTGCTTCTCTGGATTTGGCTAGTCTCCTTTCCCTAGCCGTTAGAACTTGGTCAGAACAGTTGTAAAGGATGAGTAGCAGAGTACTTAAAGCAGCCTGCAAAAGTAATTGAATTACATCAATTTCTACTAACAAATTTTCTTCTTCTTTTTTTTTCCTTTTTTTTTTGGCCTGATGTTAACCATGGGTTAATGTGTGGGGGGGGGTGGGGTGTGGGGCGCTAGGAGCACACTTCTTATTATGTAACACAGAATCAAAATCTGCTGATTGTATAGAAAATCAATAAAATGCAAATTGAAACTGAGAATTTTCTCAGAGTTTCTGGGATATTAGCATTAAGACTTGCATAGTTTGCTTCAAGAAAAATTGAAGATGCTGAGAGATGGAGCCAGGCAAGATCATTTATCAAGTTTATGGTTCAGAAGTAAAGGGAGCAACTTACTAACAACATTATTCCATATGCTTGAATATTTTGGTTTGCAGAGTTTGGATTACAAGAAGTCAACTTAAAGCAGCCTGCAAGGTGGTTGGTTAAGAGTTAAATGCACTTCATACCCAGAAGAACAGTGAAATTGAACTCCAAAAATATACAGGCATAGGAATATTGAAACTAGAAAACATATAAATTTTGAAAATTAACTGTATACAAAACACTATTTTACACAAAGGCATGCAGACACATGCATTGCTATATATTATGTAAAACTTTTTCAGAAATTTAGTTGAAAGGGGGAGGGGGTGGGGGAGAGGAAAAAAACTTACTTTTCTCAGATGTAGAACCCATCCTGCAGTAATGTCTAGTCCCATGAAAAAAATGACAGCATTAGGAAATAATCACAGAGGCAAGAAAGACAATTATAAAAAATAGAAGTTCTTTTTACTTCAACTCATATTCCCCCAAAAGTAGATCATGCTTTAATAGCTCCAAATAAATTAAATACATGCATTAAGATACGAAGGCTTCTAAGTCCACAACAATGAAAGCACTCTTTCACTCTTTCATATCAAGTTAAAACATTATTCAAAAACAAAGTACAAGGTTGCAACGAGCAAAACATTAGAGAAGGTTGCTAAGTGATCAATAATGAGAAAATTTTTTATACCCACTAGTGCAAGTCTGTCTGCTGGTGGTACTTGGACAATATGATCCAGCTGAACAGAATAACTCACTGCTACTACCAACATCAGCCCAAATATTTGCTCCTCCACAAGTATGGTTTGGATTCCCTGGAGGTAGTTGGTATGGATATCTGCAGAAACATATATCATCTTCATATATTCTGTAAGCACGTAAACCATACCATAAATGAAGTGATATTTAGGACTAGAAGTGGAACTTACGGTTCACATACACCAGTAGTTTTGTTGAGAGTTGCAAGGGGACAATAGGAACCTAATGGGCAAGCTTCAAGACCATGATATCAAATGCCAACAACCAGAAGAAACATCAGAGACAGCTTTTAACCAAGGAAAAAGAAAAAGTACATATGTATAAGTACTACTTGATTCCTAGGAGATATGGAGGGAAATGGTTGACCTTTCATAAATTTTTATCCCAATGGTAACATTTATATGTGGCCTCCTATTTTAATAACTTGGTATCACAAATTTATTATGGCAATTGATGTCTACAAGACAATTGACGTTTGAAGTTTTCTCAATTAGAAGCTCCTCCAGGTTTTTATAGAAAGAAAGCATATACAGGACTCTCAAATACTTACGAATCATGCAGGTAAGACCATGAGGGCAGAAGAAACCCTCACAACAAGCCTGACAGTTGAGTGTTCTTGCGGGGATGACCTTTGAATCATTTAGGTTAACCTTCTGATTTGAGCCAACACTACAAGCCCATCCCGGCTCACAGCCTTCTACCCATGAGGTTAAATTACAGTTCTTATTAGGTTTCAAGTAATTGGTACTCCCAGATCTTTCAAAGAAACTATTGAAGTAAAACTTCAATTCTGCTGCTGAACACAAGCGACGTGTAATGTCTCCTGTAGGAGAGTGAAAACCACCATGAATAGATGAAGATATAGAGATGTTAACCTAAAAAGATTTTCAAGTAGATTGAGAAAAGTCAGCAAGGACAAAAAATTCATAGTTGGTCAGATTTATGGAGAAAGAATTTCTAAGACCCTCCTCGTTACAACTTGCTGAAGAAATGCAATATCAGGAGGATAGTGGCAGCTTACTAATTGGCAGCTTTACAGGACAGTAGCAGCTTACTAATTGGTAGCTAGAAGAAATTGATGGTTTGTAAATTGACTCTCATTCTTAACATATAGGAAATGAATTAATGTGAACCATGGCATTCTTTTCCTGATAAGTAAATATTCGTTGAAGAGAGAGTGAACCTTATCAGTAACAAAATGATAATTATGTTGAACTCAATGTGCCATACAATTACTGAATTTTCACAAGAAAAGAAAAGAAAATAATAATCTAGCAAATTCTACAGTATCCCAAACATTCTAAGAACATATAATCTAATATACATCTTTCTAGCAACCCAATAATCAGGCATGAATGACCACTAAATCATTACTCTTTCGCAGTTTTTACATTGGTTCACTAACAAAATGCAGCTTCTCACTGATTGTTGAACATCTCAATTGGTTGCCAAAAATACTGAGGTAAAAAAAAGGATGCAAACATCAAGAGCGTATGATTAATGTTGTAAAGATTTCCCCATTAAATGAGAAGGTCACTTGAACTGAGTCATATGGTTATATGTTATTCAGCAAAATAGATATTAAAATATCAAAAATCCTAAGCTACAGTTTTTTCCAGGATTTTCTCATTGACCAAAAGAGTAGCATTATCATTTTCTTTCTAATCAAAAGAACTTATACCATTAGTCTTCTGGATGCAAGAAGCTAAGAAATCCAAGTTGGTTGAAAAATTAAAGGCTCGATCCCAGTCAGTATTCCTGAAACAATAAACTAAGCTTCAAGATAAAATCAAATAAATTCAACCCTTTTATACTGGTAAACAAATAAAAAGATTAATGGGATTCAAAAATACACATATGGCAAAAAATTTGTAACTAAAGAAAGGAAATTAAAATGTCGATCTTAAACGCATAAATAGACAAAATTACAATATTCTCAAGCAGCTTAAGCTTCAATAAGCAACTACTAATCTAGCAATTGAACCCAAAGTACCATTAATAGCAAGAACTTCATTTAGCTTACCAAATTCACCCATTTACTTAAATTGTGCTGACTTTTCATAACCAAACGAAATCAATATAATAAGATTCAAAATCCAATTTTCTATTCTTTCCATGCATTTTTTTTTTTTTTTTTTTTTTTGAGCAAACAAAGTGGGATCACTCACCAATCCCTAATGCAGAAGCTGGACTGGTTGCCAATATCCTGACCAATAACAGCAGTCAGATTGGAAATCTGACTGTAAACGACCTGTGTGATAAGAGGAAGAACTGCAGGGTTATCAAATTGGTTATTGTTGTAGTCATTCACATCTTGGCATTGGACCAAGTGTACCAAACTTAAAACTAGAGCAGCTGAAGTGAGAATTGTCCTCAAGTTACAAACTTTGAGGTTCTTTAAGCTCATTTGGACAATGGAAGATGTATGAGGATTGGAAGTAAGTTTTGAAATAATGAAACTAACAAAGATTCTGAGCTCATAAAAGGGTAATTGAGTTTGCAGAATGTGAGGCTTTTTTTGTGTTGTGGAGAGATCCAGAGATGAACCGAATTTGGGTTTTGGCAGTTTGGTCCTTGGCGTACTTTGTGGGGTCTGTGGGGACTAGTAATGGTATGTGACTATGTGGGGGTTTCACTGTTTCAAAGGTCAATGTGAAACAGAGGGAGTGTTACACGGAAATGAGAATAGTTAAGAGCCTGAGAGAGACAGAGAGAGAATAGTTATACCAAGAAAAAAGAGAAGAGAATAGTTAGAGCCTGAGAGAGACAGAGAGAAGCGGAAGTGAAGAGAGTATGGTGGGACCAAGTAGAAACTAGAAACCACGTCCTAAACGACTTGTCTTGCCGGCTTTCAGACATGTTTGGTATTCTTGTTTTATTAATGGTTGGAACTTGGAACATGAACAATATAGATGGAAGACGTAAATTTAAAGTTTCACCTATAAACTAAATTAAAACTTTGTGGGTAGGACTTGCATTCTGAAAAATTATTAGGTACTTTCGGAGTATCATAAATATGTATTTCCTCCTCTCACATGAATGGTGAGTCTTACTATGAATTTAATTAGTGAGACATATCATTCATGTGAGAGGAAGGAGTACGCATTTATGGTACTCCGGGAGTATACAATAATTTTCCTTGGATTCTTTCATGTGTAGATGCCGGTTGGAGATATATAAAAATTTTAAAAAAAAATCCTTAGTTTTAATTAAAATAAGATATAGGATTAGTGGATAAAAGAAAGGATGTCAAAGAAAAAAATTGTAATTTCTTTTCTCATATTTATTGAGTTAGTACATTGTGATCGATGTATATTTCAAGTAACGTTAGGGATGGACTGATTCATGTAAAAATGATATACCAATCACAACTTATTATCTCAACAAGTTGAAAAAAAGTGATTTTTTTTTTTCTTCTCAAACATTACCAAAATAAAAGTAGACAAAAGGTTGGAAAACAAAGGAAGATTGTGTAATTTTTATGCCAATACAATTGTGAAGTTGTAATTTACAACTATCTGTTTTATTAGCTTTAATTTTGTGTCAAATTTGATTGCAATTTTATTTAATCTTTTGTATCCTGTATTTATTGTGGGATTTAATTGTAAGGGTTGTGTGTGAGAGAGAGAGTGTAAAGACTCAAGCAAATTGAAGACTGAAGAGTTTTCGCAGGTAGCTCGCGACTAAACATCCCGTGAAATGATGCGTGTGCCTTACACATGACTGGAATGCGAAGAGTCAAGACAAGATGGAGACAACTGTGTTTCGCGAGTAGCTCGCGGGTAAGGCCTTCCCGCGAGACACTCGCGAAACATTCTGTTTTGCCAAATTGTCCTATCTGATACACACTTTCTATACCCACACTATATATACCAACATTACCCACAAATGTTGAGGAGTACTTTTGAGAGAAAACCCTAACCACAAACCTTAAGAGTTAGAGATTGTTATACCCACAATTCTCTACATAATTGTTTGTGGATTTTCCTCAACTCCTACCTCTCCATTTTCATACCATTGAAAGGTTGATAGCTCAAACACTTACCACACCCTTTCAGAGTGTCAAGTGAGGATTTGGTGCTACTGGGAAGTATTGGAAGAAGCCAGGCTTTGGCGGATGCAATCGGGCGAATTGCGGGATCTGGAGAGTTAGACAAGACACGGTTCCTAGAAGTCTTGTTGGAGTAGGAGATTAGAGGGCTTAGGTACAGCGGGTAGATTAGGCTTGGAGGATCTCTTGTTAACCCATGTATCCCAATTGATTGTCTAGTGGATCAATTACCACTTGGAGGGCGGCGGAGAGGTTTTTCGCCGAGTTCTTCGGTTTTCTCTTCGATAATACATCGACGTGTTATCTTGTGTTTGCATTCTTCTTCCCTACTCTTTTAGCTTTCATTTCATTGCTGTGTTATATTGATAATGGCTTAGAGTAGTTTGTTTGTTTATCCGCTCGCTTTTACTTTATTCTGCATTTAATATAAGTTAGAGTAAAATCTATCGAGCCGTAATTTTAATTTGGGAGTCTAAACAGCTTTTGTATTTTAACACATTTTAGAGCATTTAATTGGTATCAGAGCGGGTACACTCGCTGTGGTTTAATTACTTGAGTGTGATCCTAGACCCTTTTGTGATGGACCGGTCACAATCACTCAATGCCCCACCATTTTTTTATGGGAGCAATTATGCCTTTTGGAAGGTCCGTATGAGGGCTTTCTTGTGTGTTATAGATGAGTCGGTATGGGACTACGTTGAGAATGGGTATGTTAAACCCACGACAGCCAAGTCCAAGTGGGACAAGGCAGCCCTTACTTTGGCTAATGCAAACAATAAGGTTGTTAATGCTATATTCTGTGGTGTGTCTACTGATGAATTTCACAGGATATCGCATGTGGAGACAGCCAAGGAAGCTTGAACGATTCTTGAGACTACCTATGAAGGTACCAAGAAAGTCAAGGACACGAAGCTTCAAATGCTTACCACCAGATTTGAAGAGCTTAAGATGGGTGATGATGAGGCTTTCGACTCATTCTATGGAAAGCTCAATGAAATTGTAATTGCTAAGCTCAATCTCGGAGAGAAGATTGAGGATGCTAAGGTGGTGAGAAAGATTTTGAGGTCTTTACCGGAGAGCTTCCGAGCAAAAGTCACAGCTACAGAGGAAAGTAAAGATTTGGATGAGATCAAAATCCAAGAACTCATTGGATCTCTCCAAACATATGAGCTGGGACTGCCTTCTCACAAGACGAGCAAATCTCTTGCTCTTAAAACCATCACCGAGAGAATAGATGACTCCTCCGAAGAAGATAATGTGGAGAAGGAGTTAGCATTCCTTGCAAAGAACTTCCGAAAATTTCTGAAGATGAAAAACAATGGAAAGCTATTCAGCAAAAGAAAGTTTTCATCCTCCAAGAGTGATAGGAAGGAGTTTAAGAAGAAAGATGGGAAGGAGTTTCAATCCTCTCAAGGAATTGTGTGTTTCGAATGCAATAGCCATGGACATCTCAAGAAGGAGTGTCCCAACTATTTGAGAAGGAAGGGCAAAGTTTTGGCCACTACTCTGAGTGATTCTGACAGCTCAAATTCAGACACGGAAGGAGAATGTGACAGTGAAGGGAACTACCGAGCCTTTATGACTATTGCCTCCGTTGATTCAAAGGATGACTTAAGCAATTTGGTTGATGAACTTGGTAATATTTCTGAAGATGAGAAAATTGAAGAATCGGAAGATGAAGACGTATGCCAAAATGAAGGCGAGAACAACCATCAAGAAGCATATGATTCTCTGCTGAAAGATTGTGGCAAATATGCCAAAGTTGCGAACCTTGCTATGAAAAAGATGAAAAAGGTTGAAGAAGAGCATAGGTGTATACTTGTGTAACACAAGGAAGCAAAGTGTGAAGTGGAAAGACTCAAGGGAGAGTTGGTTGAAGCTTATTCTAAGATCAAGTTCCTTGAACTTGAAATTATTCAAGCTAATGTCAAGGTTGAGTGCATCTCCACCAAGAAACTTGACAAAGTGTTGTCCTCTAAAAAATCTTCACGTGATAAGACCGGCTTAGGCTATACTGGAGAAGGAAGTTCGAGCAGCGAACCCAAGAAGGAAGTGCAGTTTGTATCAGCCAAGAATGATGAGAAACTCAAGGAAGTAAAGCATGAGATTGAGACCCCTACTGCTGTCAAAAGAACCCTTGGTGAAAAGCCAAAGGAAAAAGGGAAGTCATTGCCCAAAAATCAAAGAGGGCCTCATGTGAAGCATCTGTGTCATCATTGTGGTGCACAAGGGCACACCAGGCCTAATTGTTTCAAGTTTCATGCACTAAAGAGGGCTGACTATATGCGTGGCCAAGAAAGTTCAAAGAGAAGACCAAGGGAAGCACAAACTAAGGGAGATAGTGAGGGACATCTCATTGGAGACGTTATGGAAATGTTAAAGAACATATCACTATGCCTTGCTAGCTTCACTCCAAGGTTTGAAAGTTATATTGGTCGTACCCTACCATCTAAGGCTCTCACCCAAAATACTCGTCAAGAGTAGGTGAAGAAGGGTACTTATGCATGATCACTCTGTATGCCCATGCATTAATACTTTCGATGTTTAGGGTCATAAGTTCATGTATCATGACATGCATATTTCATCTTGTGTCATTGCTTCCAGTTTATAGCATGTTTCTTTTTCAAGTTTTGTTTTGTACTTGTTTTTGTTGATTTTACTTTACTTGTTCTGTTTTTGAGTGTGTTCAAAAATTCAAAAACCCATAAAAATTGAAAAATTTTCAAAAGGTTTTTTTTTTTAGAATCATTCTTCTTCTTCAAAAAGTTTGATCGCTTGTGTTGTGTATATCACATGTGAGTTTGGCCTAATACCTTCGTACTAATGGCGTAGTGCATTTACGAGCTTAACTTGTTATGTATGCACATATATCTTTGTAGGAGAAATCTTGAAAACTATGTGTGATTGTTGTAAATAGATCTTCAAGCTTGTCATGAATAATTGGTCAATAGTCTTGATGGTCTTGATACTTGCATAGACTTGTGCCTATATATCTTCCCACCTTTACTTTTATGTTTTTGCAATAGAGCTCACCAAATATAAATCTCAAAATGAAAAAGAGATTATGAACTGCAAAAGTCTGTCGCACATACTAGTATTTGACTAAGAAAAAGGAAAAGCGACTTTTGTATTGAAATGTATAGTGCTCAAAAAGCCAAATGCTAACTCTCAATGTTGAAATATTTAAAATTTCAAGCACCGATCTCAAAAATGAGATGTATTGTTCAAAAAGATCAAATGTTATGATTTGCAAAGAAGCCAAATGAAAAGTTTCTAATATTTGTACTCATTTTCTTGTGGGATGTCATATATGTTCATTTCTATAATTGAGATAGACCACTTGATTTAGTACCAGTTATGTATGACTTGATTGAATTGATCATTGAAGCTTCACTCTGGTCTAAGGACTATTCCACATTTGATACTCACCCACAACACACAAGACTTTGTTCAAATAATGCTTATCTCATTTGTGTGATTGTACATGTTCAAATGTGATGTGTATGCTCAATTATTTGTCGATCAAACCCAAAAAGATTTTTGAGTGTTTTATATGTTTTTGAAAGTGATTTTATACTTTCGTATTTTTAGTTTTTGTTCAAAATGCATTTTTGTGTTTTTCTTCAAAAACTAGGTTAGAGGCAGTTTCGCAAGAAGCTCGCGACTTAGAGCTTCCCACAAAACCAGCGTAAGGGAAATAAAATATTTTCAATTTCATACAGAGAGTCTCGCGACTAAAAGCTTCTCGCGAAAGCTTTTGTGCTTCAGTGGTGCTTTTCACGACTAATCTCGCGACTGCCTAACTCGTGAAAAATGCGTGTTTTCAGTTTTATAAGGCAGATGTGACAGGTTTTCAAAAACTCTCTATTTCCCTCGCCTTGCCTCTTTCGAACCCTTTTCAACCCAAAACCACTTTTCACTCAAACCCCATCAGTTTCAAGCTTGTTTTCTGCATTTTCAACTTCAAGGTATGTTTTCTAAAACATTTTCTTCATTTTTGTCTTAGATTATGCAGAAATTAAGTTAGGGTTCTAAAAATTGGGGATTTTTCGAAAATGGGTTGGGGTTCATGATTTTGTGAAATTTTTTTCAAATCTTTGATTGGGCTGAGTCCCATTTGATCTATGTGTATCTGTGTTGGCCTCGTGTGGCATTCTAAACATGTATTGAGGCATTTTCACTTATGTTCATGCATTGTTCATTCATGTAGTGTAGTGTTGCATACCAAGTGCTTGTCAAAATGCTCAAGTGGCATTTTGTGTTGGATTGGACTCAAATGAGTTCTATTGCTTGGGTTTACTCTTGATTGATCATGTTTGACATGTTTTGGTTAATGAGTGTGTGTTTTACACACTGTGCCCAATTTGTGCCTCACAATGCCATGCCATGCACCACCTAGGCACACACTAGGCACCCACTAGGCACACACCATGCATCACCTCATGCACACACATGCACAACACATGCACACACATGCATAGTTGCTTATTTCTTGCATTTTGTGTTTACACAGTTTAGCACTTATAGCATGTTGTTTAAAATTTGTTATGTTATGTTTTGGACTAACTTAATTCTAATCAAGTTTTGTGTTCTGTTTTGTGTTTGTGCACCTGTTTCTTTGTTTTCTGTTTTTATATGCAAATGTCTCATACCAAACATTCAGCTCCTAAGAGACCAACCTGAAAGCGTGCTCACACGGATTCTGATAATTTTAAGTCTGTTGAGGCAGATTTGAAATACAATGACTGCTACAAAAGAGCCACGATTATCATGGAAAGGGTTGTCAAGTTGGATACCCTTAAGGACACTTGCATACCTGCAGTGTTCAGGGAAAGGACGTGGACAAAGCTCCTGAATCTAGTTGGAGTTGTATACTCAGAGATCATAAAGGAATTTTTTCTTAAATGCTAGTGTGGAAGGGGATCATATAGATTGCTGGGTGAGACACAAAGAGTTTGTGATTACAAGGGAAAGCATACAAGAATTTTTGGAGATTCGTCCTCCCTCACAGCCAATCACAGTCCAATATGAGGATCGCTTGGACTCTATTGAGGAGATGGTGTTGACTCTTGGTGGTACACTTAAGAAGACCTCCACGAACACAATTCCATTCAGTCCAGAGATGAGGACTCTTGCTCATATGATGATCCACAACTTATATCCGGTCACCAATCTGACGACATTGTTCACTCCAAGGACAATCTTTTTGTACGATCTCTTTACTCACAAGGAGATTGATATATGTGGACACATCTTCCACCTTTTGAAGAAGAGCATTGAGAAGCAGAACTCCACAATAGTCATGTCATTCCCCTCACTCATAATGGGCCTCATTGCAAAGTCAAGGCTCAAACTTCCGAATGGTCTTACTATGGTTCAAAGAGACTATCCCATTGGTGCACATACAGTGACTCGGAGCACAGCCCACATCAAAGGCTCCAAAACAGGTGTGTCTTTAATACCAAGGGATCGTGTTGAGGAAAAGGGTGGTGACACAGAGGAAGAGATTGATAGATTCACCATTGCTCTAGAGACTTCAGCTCAGCCGTCATCTTCAGCTCAGCCGTCATCTTCAGCATCAGCACGAGGACCAGACAGACTTGATCGCCTCCTAGCTAGAGTGGACCAGATGTTTACCATGCTTGACTCCCATGTGCAGCACACCGCGGACCAATTTACTTATATCCAAGGTCAGATCACGGCTTTATCCTCACAGATCGATGATTTATCCATGGACCAGTGATCAGATTTAGAGTCCGATCAATTCTAGCCTCTTTGGCCATTCTGGTCAAAAAGGGAGAGAAAATTTGGAGGGGGAGCTTGCACAGCTTAAGGGGAGCATAGCTTAGATCTTAGATACATTGGTTCATACATTGGTTCATTACAGGCGGTTTAGCATTATTTATATTTTCGTTTAAATTGTTTTTGTGTTTATAACTCTTGGATAGTTGTTTTTTATTGCTTTCTTTTAAAGCTTAAGTACTCTGTTTTTGAATTTCAATTTTATATTCAGTATTTGTGTTTATCTCAATGCTTTGTAGCATTTTTTTAGTACTTTTAGATGTTGATATTATATCTTAAGTACCTTACACTTGTACCCTAGTAGGATCTTGTATCCTAGTAGGATCTTGTATCCTAAATGCATATACTTCGTGTATTTTGCATTGGTTGTGTGTTGGACATGCAATTGATCATTGTGATTGGTCTTCATTGCATTGCATGTCCAGATGAGCATTTACTTGCTAAATGTTCATTGTAGTAATTCTTTAATGACTAACCTTGTTTGATCAAGATATGCTTATATGTTTTATAGTGTTTACAAACTTGATCGCACTTTACTTGCTCATGTACATACCATGTATTCAACTTGTCATAAGCTTAATGAAAGTTTTGTTTGTGTGCGAGTGTTTCAGGTTATAGGTATATACGTGCAAGTGTTTCACAGCTTCTAGATTAGGTGTGAGTGAGTTTTGCCAATGTTCCCAAACTCACGTTTAAGTCTAGAGTCTGTTTTAGGGATTTTGTCACAAAATAGCCAAAGGGAGAGATTTTAAAGTTATATTTTACAACTATATGTTTTGTTGGCTTTAATTCCGTGCCAAATTTGATTGTAATTTTATTCAATCTTTTGTACCTTGTATTTATTGTGGGATTTAATTGTAAGGGTTGTGAGAGAGAGAGAGAGAGTGTGAATACTCAAGAAAATTGAAGACTGAAGAGTTTTCACGGGTAGCTCGCGACTAAGCATCTCGCGAAATGATGCATGTGCCTTGCACATGACTGGAATGCGAAGAGTCAGGACAAGATGGAGACAATTGTGTTTCGCGAGTAGCTCGCGGGTAAGGCCTTCCCGCAAGACACTCGCGAAACATTCTATTTTGCCAAATTGTCCTATCTGATACACACTTTCTGTACCCACACTATATATACCCACATTACCCACAAATATTGAGGAGTGCTTCTAAGAGAAAACCCTAGCCACAAACCTTAAGAGTTAGAGATTGTTATACCCACAATTCTCTACACAATTGCTTGTGGATTTTCTCAACTCCTACCTCTCAATTTCCATACCATTAAGAGGTTGATAGCCCAAACACTTACCACACCCTTTCAGAGTGTCAAGTGAGGATTTGGTGTTGCTGGGAAGCATTGGAAGAAGTCAGGCTTTGGCGGATGCAATCGGGCGTATTGCGGGATCCGGAAAGCTAGACAAGACACGGTTCCGAGAAGCCTTGTTGGAGTAGGAGCTTGGAGGGCTTAGCTACAGTGGGTAGATTAGGCTTGGAGGGTCTCTTGCTAACCCATGTATCCCAACTGATTGTCTAGTAGATCGATTACCGCTTAGAGGGCGGCGGAGAGGTTTTTCGCCAGTTCTTCGGTTTCCTCTTCAATAACACATCAGCGTATTATCTTGTGTTTGCATTCTTCTTCCTTACTTTTTTAGCTTTCATTTCACTGTTGTGTTATATTGATAATGGCTTAGAATAGTTTGTTTGTTTATCCAATCGCTTTTACTCTATTCCGCACTTAATATAAGTTAGAGTAAAATCTATCGAGCCGTAATTTTTAATTTGGAGGTCGAAACAGCTTTTGTGTTTTAACACGTTTTAAAGCATTCAACAATATTTTAGGGATAGAATAACAAAGGGGCCATATATCCTTTCTTGTAGTTGAACAAATTAATAATGAGAATTAAATTTTGTTTGCAAATCTTAGAAAAGCAGATAGGTGAGGAAATGCCGGTTTTAAAAAGAGGAGAAAAAGTGGCATTTAGAAGGAAAAGTTAAGCCCAGAGCCCAAAAAAAAAAAAAAGGTGGCATTCATATGAATCATATCATAGTTGAGCAAGTTTTGCCCAAATGATTTTTTTTTTTAATATATATATTTTTAGAGAGTTTGAAATTATGGCGTCCGCTCCTGTTGGTAGCTTTTTATTATCAGACTAAGACATTAATCAGTTTTTAGTATAGGCGAGGATTGAACCTCAGATATCTTATATAACCATTATAAATTTTACTATTTTTTTTTTTTTTTTTGGAGAAACAAACATACACACACAAGGGAGAGGGAAAAATGTTATAACACAAAAACATATCACAACTCCACTCAAAAGTCATGGTAACTTTTAAAGGAGGGTGTAGTAAGTTATACTACACACAACATATTCTCTTAAGCAATGTAGGACAATTACCCATTCTTTTTTTTTTAGAAACAAACACACACACACACAAGGGAGAGGGAAAGATGTTCTAACATAAAGACACACCACAACTCCACTCAAAAGCCATGGTAACTTTTAAGGGATGGTGAAGCAAATTATACTACACACAACACACTCTCTTAAGCAATGTGGGACAATTACCCATTCTTTTTTTTTTAGAAACAAACACACACACACACAAGGGAGAGGGAAAGAGGTTCTAACACAAAAGCACATTACAACTCCACTCAAAAGCCATTGTAACTTTTAAAGAAAGTAAGGGAAGATAGGATAAGTTATACTACACACAACACACTCTCTTAAATAATGTGGGACAATTACCCATTCTTTTTTTTTTGAAAAATAAACACACACACATAAAGAAGAGAGAAAAAAGTTCTAACATAAAACTACGTCACAACTCCGCTCAAAAGCGACTGGTAACCATAAATTTTGCCCTAATGTGAGAAACTTGAAACCAATTAATTAAAGTTGTGACGCTAAAGACAAACCCACTGACAGACGTACGGTCCTTATGTAATCTTTAATTATTTTTTTCCCCTCTGGATAAACTAATCTTTAATTTGTTTTCTAATAGTTTTCTCAACTAAAAAAAAAAATTGTTTTATAATATAGTTTTGGATTACAAAGTATCAATTTGTTTGCCGCTATTCTCCTGGACCTACCTGTTTGTAAGGTTTATAAGGTTTATAAGGTCAGATGTAAAAGAACAAAAAACATGTCGTATACTTAACCAAGACAACCCCATGTTAATGGAGTTAGAGGGCCTATCCGATGTAACCCTTCAAAAAATGAGTATAGCAATATTACCATTTATACATATAACTAAAATTTAGAGAAAATCAAATTAGATTTTAATTAAATTCTCAATTTTGCGCCACGTGTTCCATTTAATTTTATGCCAAGTGAATTATTGAATATAAAAAAAAGTCAAAATTTAATTAGATTTTAATTTGGATTTCAATTGGAGTCTAATTTTCTGTCACGTGTTTATCTAAGTTTTTAATTTTTGTAGCAAGTGAATTATTTGGTGCAAAAATTGAAAAGTCTAAAACCAATGAAATTCTAAATTATATATATATATATATATATATATTTTTTAGAAATGTAAGGTTTAAAAAAAGTGTAAACTGATACCATGTATAATTTGAACTTCTTCTAAAAAATATATATGATTTGAACAATATAATTGTGATTATTTTTTATTGTATCAGTGCATATGCACGATGCTACACATTAGTATATAATTAAAGTCAAAGTTGAGAGAAAAAACAATTACATTTTAAATCGGATTCCAGTTGTTGTCTATTTTGTGCTACATGTCCTATCTAAGTTTTTTTTTTTTTTTTTGAAGTGAGTTAATGTTGTGCAAAAGACGAAGAATCTAGTCTATATCTATATCTATATATATATATATATATATAAAATTAAAGTCAAAACTTAGAGAAAATTTAATTAAATTCTAAATTAGAATTCAATTGTGGGTTAATTTTGTGCCATGTGTTCACTTAAGTTTTTTAATCTTTACGTCAAATGAGTTAATGAGTACAGAATGCTAAGAATTTGATAGTAATGAACTATAAAATTTATAAAATAAAAACTCAAACACATATACTCAATAAAAATCACTACACAACAAAGATCACTACACGTTCTATCTTATTAAAAATTAGAAAAAAAATGATCATAAGTAGTATTAAATTTAGGTAAGAATTTTAATATGTGACTAATTACGTTTACTTTTGAAACTTATTAAAAATTAGAAAAAAAATGATCATAAGTAGTATTAAATTTAGGTAAGGATTTTAATATGTGACTAATTACGTTTACTTTTGAAACTTATTAAAAATTAGAAAAAAAAAAGATCATAAGTAGTATTAAATTTAGGTAAGAATTTTAATATGTGACTAATTACGTTTACTTTTGAAAAAATAATAATTTGACTAATCTATATATATATTTATATATATATATATAATTGAAACCTCTGAATTTTGGTTGACCTCTCCACAATTTTCCACATTAGCATTTTTTATTTATATTTTTTAATTTGATTTAATTAAAAAAAAAAACTCCTGTTAAGACTCTCTCTCTTATATATATAAAGCATTTACCTCTATTTTCTTTGTGCTTTCCTTTGATTTGATCCCTTATGCACAGCTTTTATGTTTCATAACCTAAATTTAAGGTTACACAGCATCTCATCTCATGAAACGCTCTAGCTAGGATAATAATAAAGTAATGCTGAAGGGATTTAAGTTCTAGACATTTAAGGGTTTTGATGGCATGAGTTGTTTTCAATTTAAATTCCATGCCAAAAGCATTCCAATTTTGTTGGCAAAATTCTACCCCTTTGCCTTTTTTACTAAAATCTTTTTGTTGAAAAAAATATACTCAATTCTATGTAACCCATCACCTCACCCCCAAAAGCACAAGTTCTTGACAATGGTTTACAACTTTTATTAGTCTTTTTTTTTTTTAATGAAAAATCTTATTGTACATTTCATGTACACTTTTTTGTTAGAATTTATAAAATTGTGTTAGCATATAATAAAAAATATGTCACTATCATTATTTATTTTTTAATGAAACTAATCAAATGCAAAGTCTCATTTACAATAAACAGGGGCGGCTTGATGTATTTGGGGGCCTAAGGCGAAAATTGATCATTTTGTTTTAAATGCAAAATTACTACTAATTAACATGATCTGCGTAGAATTTTTTTTTTTTTTTTTTTTAGAAATTTTATAGACAGAAAAAATTTGACAAAATTTTTCATACTTGTTGATGTGGTAGATTGATAGTGGCAAGTAAAACAGTGGTGTTAGTGGTAGACTTAGATGAAAACTAGTAAAAGTTTGCTAACTAAACTCTTATTATTATTCTTATTTTTTTTAGAAGTGCAACATTCACAATATTTTTTATAACAAATCCTAGATTTTAAGCTGCTTTTTGTTTTCTATTTGAAAATATCACTATAATTATTTTTTTGCCATCAACAATAGGCTGTAACAACCTGCTATTTAGCATTAGTTGTAAAAGTGTTGTGAAAAATATTGTGGACGTTGCATTTTTCTCTATTTTTTATTTGTTTTTCATTTGGTAAAAAAAAAATATTTTATTTATTGATTATAAATAACCCTATTGGTTAAAATTTGGGGGCCTTTTTTTTACTTGGGGCCTTAGGCGAATGCATTTTTTGCTCCACCATTCAGCCGGCCCTGACAATAAAAAAAGTTTTATTTATACTTTTATTGGCTTTTTTTATTATTTAAAAAATCCTTTTAATATGCTAGTGTACATGAAACAAGACACATGTAATCATGTCTCATGGCTATTGCAAGCGGATGTTGATCCCTTACCGAATCAGACAAAACTCGACAATGGCTTACAACTGCCAAGTGCCAACTACCTTTTAAAAAAACACACCATGCATATGAAAAATTCAAAAAAAAAAAAAAATTTTTTTTTTTTTTACTGTAAATAAATGAATAATAGACTCATCAGACTCAGTCCGCGTCATAAATAACTCGCTCTATGACTTTCTTTCGGACAAAAGCCATCAATCTCTCACACGGTTGTCGCTTTCACAACTATACCTTTTCACACACAGACACACACATCCTCTCTCTCTCTCTCTCTCTCTCTATTAATTCTTTTTGAGGTTTTACTCTCTCTGTTTATTATATATATGAAGGAGTTTTTGTTTGGTAACCTCAATTCCAGCTGCCTTGTATTGACTTGCCTTAGATTATGGAGAGCTCGTCGTGTCCTTGGACACTCTCAATTCTCCTTTTTGCTTTCTGGGTCTCTCTTTAAAGCTCCCAAATCGAAGTTGTGTGAATGATATCTAAAGTGTTGCTTTAGTTCTATCTAGTGGACTTTATTATATGTAGAGGTAAAGTCTTCTTCTTTAGAAGTTTCTCTTTTAATCATTTCTCTGTTTTTGAATGCTTATATTTCAAAGATTGACTTTTTCTAAATCATTGAATTCTCCGGATTGTGAGTATTCAAGTGAGTTAGATGGAAATGGAATTCTGGGTTTTTGAAAATTTGGTTGTTTCTTGAAGAGTTTCTTCTTAATTTTATGTATGTGTTTTTGCACTTCAATCTTTTGGTGGAACAGAGTATTGTTATTCTGCACGATTGATCAAAATTGGAGCTTGGGTTCCTGAAAAACAAGATTGAAGGATAGTTCAAGAGTATAGGACTTGAAAGTTGCAGAAGTTTGAGGGATTCAGTTTGAATATTGGGGGGTTTGACAAGGTTTGAGTTTGCAAAAGAAATGATGAAATATGCTTGTTTGAATTCCTTGTTTTCATGTTGAATTTATTGAAACATTTAAGCAAAATATAGGACCATAAATGACATAATCTAATGGTTCGTTTGGATGAAAGAATTTAAAGAGAAGGATTTGGATTTCATTTTTTTTAGTTTAAATGACTTGAATAAAGTATGAAATGATAGAGCTTTTTGTATTATGATTAGAAATGACTAGGTGTGAGATGTCAATTCAAATCCATAATATCACAAGTGTTTTACTTTGAGCAAAATCTCCAAAGGTCACATCATCATATGTTGTTAAAGTAATATCAAGCAATTTATACTAACAATTGTTCTTCAAATCCTCAAATAAAAATGCAACCTAAATGAATATGTGAAAGAGGAATTTTGAGAACTGTTTGAATTTCATAGTCCATGGGATTTGTGATTTAGTGGTGGCAATAGATATAAACGTAGTTTCTTTCCTTGTTTGTATTGGCCTTGTTTTCTCACCATTATACACTTGTTGCATTTGCAGTGGGGCAATCTGTTTTAAAGGGACTATGAAGTGTTTTAATTTCTCCAACAAAGAAAAAAATAATGAGCAAAGGGCTATACAGTCTAATTCTGTTCGGTCCACTTCCACTTCCATATCAACCGACTTGGATTTGAAGCCATTTGGTTCTGAATTTAATTCTCAGAATGTCTCAGAATTTAGCACTGCATCTTCTGCTAAGTCATTTGCAATCTTGTCTCAAAGACAAAGTAATCTCAGAGAATTCACGTTCTCAGAGTTGAAGGCAGCCACGAAGAATTTCAGCCGCGCCCTCATGATTGGAGAGGGTGGGTTTGGTGGTGTATATAGGGCTGTGATCCGGAGCACAGATGATCCACATAAAAAAATAGATGTTGCCATTAAACAACTAAGTAGAAGAGGATTGCAGGCATGTTTTTTTCTCCTTCTGAACTTGAGTGAAAATATACTTTTACTATATCTGATTTTGCAACAGTATTAAGTAGTATTTTGTGCTACAGAAAAGTCAGAGAATTCTTTTACATATGATCTGTGTGTTACAGAGTAATGGAATAAAACCTTTAGCACAGCACATTAGCATTTTGTAGGGAGTGCCAGAAAATGGTGAAGTTTAGAAAGAAAGAATAAAATTAAATTCCCTATTATTGTCTTCTTCTTATATCTCTGTCTTCATAGCGTTTCAAAATACCTATATGATTTTGTTGTTGCTCTTTCTGACAGGGCCATAAAGAATGGGTGACAGAAGTAAACGTTTTAGGGGTTGTTGAACATCCAAATCTAGTTAAACTATTGGGCTACTGTGCTGAAGATGATGAAAGAGGGATCCAGAGGCTGCTGATATATGAATACATGCCCAACAGGAGTGTGCAGGATCACTTATCAAACCGGTTTCGAACACCTCTTCCATGGGGCACAAGAATGAGAATTGCCCAGGATGCTGCCCGTGGCTTAGCATACCTCCATGAAGGAATGGATTTTCAGGTACTTTGAGTTCTTTGGAGTTTAAGAAAGAGATCCGCTGAATTTTAGAAGAGTTATTTAGAAAAGATAGGCAATTATGCATTAAAGCAACTAGACTAAAAACATTTCTCTTTATAAATTATTGATCTTTTGTAAATTTTGTTATTGGCATAGATCATCTTTAGGGATTTCAAGTCCTCAAACATACTGCTGGATGACCAATGGATTGCAAAGTTGTCGGACTTTGGATTGGCCAGGCTGGGGCCTTCAGATGGATTAAGTCATGTCTCAACAGCGGTATGTTTACTAAACTTGCACAAGTTGGGTGTCTCATGTCTAACTAATTAGCAGGAACATTGAAAATGTTTGTTAGTAATAATTGGAAAATGTCAGTTATGTTGATCATCTTATTAGATGCACTTGAATGGATAGTCTGTTGTCTAACATGTTAGATTGTTACTTTCTATCTATACCTTTTTCTTCATGCCTTATTCTTCTTGTTGCTGGCAGTGGAAAGATAATGGAAACAAACCATGACTGATGCAATCTCTGTCTATTAATTAATGATAGTTTACAGAAATAGATAACCAATTTTCCTGACTTTTATATAGGTTGTAGGAACAATTGGATATGCAGCTCCTGAATACATTCAAACTGGGCATCTTACATCAAAAAGTGATGTCTGGAGCTATGGAGTTTTCCTTTATGAACTCATCACTGGTAGGCGCCCTCTCGATAGGAACCGCCCCAAGGGTGAGCAAAAGCTATTGGAATGGGTCAGGCCTCACCTGTCTAATCTAAGAAAGTTTGAGCTGATTTTGGACCCAAGGCTCGAAGGGAAGTATTCCCTCAAGTCTGCCCAAAAGTTAGCTGCTGTAGCCAACAGGTGCTTGGTGCGGCAGTCTAAATCACGCCCCAAAATGAGTGAAGTATTGGAGATGGTGAATCGAATTGTGGAGACAACAGATATTGGAAGTCCCCTACCCCCCATGAAGATTTTGGCTCCAGAAGATGATTCCATAGAATCCAAAAGAGAACGTTTAAAGAGAAGGTTTGTGGATCCAATTATTGGAGAGAAAGGTTGTTTGAATTGGCAAACATGGAGACCTAAGTCTGTCAATACATTTTGAATATTTTCTCTCTCCATGCCAGCCTGTTCCTTCCTCTCATAAGGAGTCCAGTTATGCCATTCAGGCCAAAGGCCACTGGCAAGACTGTTGTTTTTGGTTGAATGTGAAAATTACTCTTTTCTCTGTGTATTGTGCAATACAAATGTAAAATCTCTATCCACATAGATGAGTGAGTGCAAAGTATAATTGGCAAGGCTGCATTTTTTTTGTTGGTGTAAAATTATTCCAATCTCTATGTACCATGAAATGTAAATTTCTAACAGCATAGATGAGTGCATATACAAATAATTTGACCACCTGATGGCTTTTATTGCTAATGGAAGTTTTTTGAGATGATCGTAAGCTTGTACTTACTGGTAGATGGCCTCAAAACTAATATTTGTGAACTTGAATATCTGTTGCTATCTTTTACTGATATTGACTATATAAACCTTATGGTGGGTCTTCATCCCGGCAGAATTATGTGTTTGTTTTCTCAGGTAGGAGGCATTATTTAGTCGTGTATAAGTTACAGTTTAGGCAATTCTACGAAAATCTTGTGTTTTGATCTTTGTCAATACAGCTTTTTCCTCAAGTGATTATGCATTATCATAACAAACTTATCTTCCACCATATTTACCAAAAGATGATAATCGTGATCTAGAAAAGACATTCGTAGTTTGTTGAAATCAAGAAGCAAGGTGCTAGGCAGAATGCTTGTTCTCTGCATCAAGGACAGACTTCACAATGAATCATTTTATTAGCATTGAAAAGAGGTACATTATTGTCTTTCATCAAAGCCAACTTGGCATTTGACAAATGCCCCAATCTAGAATGCGAAATGTGTGGCTGAACAAGAACACTATTGACAGATGCAGTTGCAGAAAAACAAGTTGATGAGGCTGAGATATTCTCTTCCAGCAGGTAAAGGCCGGGCAATAAAGAATTGATAGACTTGATTGAAACAGCAAGGGAAATGTCGATCGAATTGAAGAATTTTTTTTCACAAGGCAATGGACCTAAGATCTACAATCTGCAAAGGGAAATTTCTCATATCTCCCAAAATCAGATGACAATGACAGAATACTACACCAAATTCAAGTGTTTGTGGGATTAATTGTTGAAGTATGAATCATTTCCAGAGTGTTCTTGTGGAGCAATGAAGATCTTGAGTGCTTCACATGACAAAGCTTATGTTCTGAGGTTCTTGATAGGATTGAATGAGAATTTGGCTTCGTAGAGTCTCAAAATTCTCATTCAATCCATGAGAATTTGGCTTTGTAGAGTCTCAAAATTCTCATTCAATCCCATTAAGAACCTCATAACATAAGCTTTTTCATGTGAACCACTCAAGATCTTCATTGCTCCACAAGAACATTCTGGAAATGGTTCATAATTCAACAATTGATCCCACGTACGCTTGAATTTGGTGTAGTATTATGTCTCTGTCATCTGATTTTGGGAGATATAAGAAATTTCCCTTTCCAAATTGTAGATCTTAGGTCCATTGCCTTATGAAAACAAATTCTTCAATTCGATCCACATTTCCCTTGCTATTTCATAGTACATGATGTTGCTAGAAACATCAATGTGCATAGAATTGATCAACCACAAAAGAACCATGGTATTGCAACTTTGCCAATCCTCATACAAAGGTGAATCAAGATCTGGCATCAGAATCTTCCCATTCACGAAGCCAATCTTCTTCTTGGCAGTGAGAACAAGCACCATTGCTCTGGGCCAAGGATGGTAATTCTTCATCCCAAGCAAAGGCTGAGTAATGAGAATATTCCTTGGATTTTAACTGGAATTGAGAAAATAGGGATTAGGAGTATTGGAATCACGTTTAGGATTCAAGCTTGTGTGTGTGGATTGTGTTGAGAGGACCAGAGGAGGTATTGGTTTCAGTGGACACCATTGAAGGACATTCAAAGCTCTAATACCATGTAAAATTCTGAACTCTCTCTAAATAGAAAAACTGATTTTATTGATCAAGAAAAGAATACAATCCAATGAATGATAATTCACTACTCCTACACCTTTATATACAATCTGATTCAAGCTACAAACAAAAATAACCAACTCCCTATCTTGGAGGGAAAAGTTGTTACAGCTGAAACTACCTAATTGTTACACGTGTACATCATTTAACTGCTTCTAGTCTATGTGGCATCATCCCCTGAATTGAATGAATGAATTGATCATAATATGGTATAGCTTCAATCAAGTCTATCAATTCTTTATTGCCCCATTGGCCACTGCCTCTTATCATAATTGCATCTTGAGGCTTCCCCTGATGTTGTGAGGCACTCTGACTAGCACCTAACTGCTGTCCTTGATGCTGAGAACTAGCATGCTGCCTGGCACCTTGCTGCTGTCCTTGATGCAGAGAACAAGCATTCTACCTAGCACCTTGCTTCTTGATTTCAACAAAAAACAAAGCCATTAATCTAAAAAAAAAAAAAAAAAAAAGACCAGATAAAGCCACCAATCCAAATCTATAATTTCCATGAAAACAGATCCATTAATAATTTGTTGAGCGACACACACAACAGTAAAAGTGAATAGTTAGCAACAAAGGAGGGTCCCCTTCAAACTTTTTTTTTTTTTTTTTTTCACACGTGAAACCTAAATAGAACTTTGTTAATGAATATATTAACAAAGTTGTCTATCCTGTTTATGTTATTTTTGTAAGAAGAGATAAAGACAAGGGAAAAGATATTAATGATTTGTTTTATATTTTATCTCAATTGCTTAAATGATAAGAAAAAACAGTTAAAATTGTCAATTTATAAAAAAATACAATTTTCTTTAAGTTTGAGAATCTGGATACCCACTTGTTTTAAAGGGAATCTACATTCCTATAGAAAGGGGGTTGAGGGGGAATCCAAATTCCCCTGGCATCCGATTCCCTAATGTGATTTGCAACCAAATATGAGAATTTTTAAACATTCTTGAGAATCCTAAAACATTACCTGCTTGCTCACTCTTAAGTGCAGGAGATCGTAGCAATATAATTTTCGGAGTACCGAGTTGAATCACAAGGAGCAGGATAAATTCAAAGACAATATAATTAAACAACAATTTGGGTGAAGAAGAAAAGTACTTTTTGCTTGGTGATTGTTAATAAGAATAATAATAAAAACTGATTTAAATCAATAATGTAAATACTAGGGCATTGGGGTGTTTCCCTATATTGATATGAAATTCTTTGTGATCTAAGAAAATATATTTCATTATTGATTATTCTTATACAATTAAAAACTTATGATTCGGTTGAACCGAGACAATTCAAGAACACATGATAACCTAGATTAATAATGCGATTAGAATAGTTTTCAGAAAAACTCATTCACTTTAAAACGTGATTTCTATTTGAAACTATTAGAAATTCATCTAAACAATAAGAATAACATGATTGAACTTATTGAAAGTATGGAAGAACTAATACATCAAAAGAAATCTAATTGAACAATCAAATATGTTATTGTCTAAAATCTTAGAAAGAATCACATTGAACATTCATACCGAATAGAAGAAACATAAACCCTAGCCCTAGCAAAGAGTTTAGGCTGCCATTAGAGAAAGGAAAATACAAGGTTTTTTCTCCAAAATTCGTTTTGCTTAGCCTCCATTCAAAACCCTAACGTCAAAGTGTCCAAAGAAAATAAAACTTTTACCATTTTAATTTTCGTCCAGATTTACAGCAGTAACTTGTGAGTTAATTTCAGCCTTCAAAAATTGTGAATTTTGGAAAACTCAAAACTGGAAAGTTGTAGATATTTAAGTCACGGTTCCAACCCATCTGGACTTGTGTCAATTGGATTTTTGAGGAGAGAGATATACCCAAAATACTGATCAGTGCTCAAATCTAATTTTTCATTTTCAGATTCTGCCTCTTTGATTTCTTTCCTTATTTGAAACTTCCAAACATGGTAGACGACCCAAGCACTCCAGCTGCACCTCCTTAGACATTTAATCATGGTCCTTTAGCTCCTCTTTAATTCTAGTTTGGCATCCATTATCTCACAAACTCCTATAAACTCGTTTTTTTCACATGATTTCCTGAAAGTAGAAAATTACACACAATTAATGATATCTTATTCAAGAAATTATGTAAAGATAAATAATAGGGACTAATGCAAATCATGGCTTAATTATACAAATTAAGCATAGTAATAAGGAGATAACGCCCACATAAATATATAACAAGTATATATTTTAAGGCGTTATCACTACCTCGTACCAAACGCCACATAATTGTATATGTGTGTGAAACTTCCTCCTGGAGACTTGAAACTTAGCCCTTGCCTCTCACACCCCGCAAGTACTTATACTTGTGGATTGACCACCGCACCAAGGGTGTGCGATGGTTGTCAAGTACTAATACAACTTCTTCTTTTTGAAAAAATATAAAAATTAAAACTATTTCTTTTTTTTCTTTTTTTTTTTCCCACAAACGTATCATTTTTTATTATCACTAAACTGGTTTTTTCCCACCTCCACATTTCTTTCTCACATTAGTAGTCAAGTACTAACACAAATTTTTCTTAAAATAAAAAATAAAATGAAACTGCCATGAGTAAAACGTGTAAACCCAAAAAATAAAAAATAAAAAGTCTCATTGTACATGCGAAACGCGTGTGATAAGGCTAGTGTGTGTATATATATATATATATATATATATATATATATATATATATAGAGTGCATGTGGATGACAATGCTACCCATGGACAGAATGTGGGTAGTGAAAATGTTCATGTGGATGAACCTGATTGGCTAGATGAAGGGTATGAAGGACCAGATTATCCTGATGACATATTTGGTGCTCAGAACAATGAGTGCCTAATATGAGAGAGCATCAAAGAGATACTGAAAAGGTAAATGAGGGAGAGCGTTTGAAGGAGCAGGTTACAGATAATGGGAAGAAACTAGAAGCTGCTGCTAGTGATCAAGCTATTGATGATGATGATTAGGCTGAAAAAACTCTTGATGATGATGACACTAGGAGCATTAACAGTTCTGAGGATGAGGATGAAAGGGTGAGATGTCCAGAGTTCAATGAGAAGACTAGCATGAGTAACCCTCAGTTATGCAAGGGTATAAAGTTTCCAAATGGGAAGGTGTTTAGGGCTATCTTGAGGGAATATGCAGTGCAAAAGCCTGTGGACATTAAGTTCAAGCTTAATGAAAAGACCAAGATTTCTGTCCACTACAAGTATAAATGTGGTTGGAGGGTATATGCATCACAGATTTCAGGTGTTAACCTTCCAGATAAAGACCATGGTTCCAACTTGTACATGTGGGAGGATATTTAAGCATAGTCAGGTCACTTCTACATATGTGGCTAGGAAATACTTGGATGATTCCAACAAAAACCCTGATTGGGCAATTTCTAGTGTGAAGCATCGAGTTATGCAGGATGTGTCTGTGGACTTGAGCATAAATCAAGTGTACAGAGTTAAGAGGAAAGCTAGAGAGTTCATACTAGGTGATGAGAGGTTGCAGTATGGGAAGCTTAGGGACTATGCTGAGATGATAAGAGCAACTGATGTGGGGCGTAAGGTGATTCTGCAAACTGAGATTACTGAACCTAACACACAACCCAAGTTCAAGAGGATATATGTGAAATACAATGCACAGAAAGTTGGATTCTTGGGGGGGGGGTGTAGGCCACTTGTAGGATTAGATGGTTGTCATTTGAAGGGCAAGTTTGGTGGACATATATTATTAGCAACTATAAGGGATGGGAATGACAATATATTCCCTATTGCATTAGGTGTAGTTGAGCAAGAAAATAAGGATTCTTGGGTGTGGCTTTTACAAACATTTGCAAATGATATTGGGAGGCTAGATGAGCTGAATTTGGTGTTCATTTTAAATAGGCAGAAGGTAATATAATTCACTTGCTTTTTGAGATTTCTGTTTGTTCTTAGTCATTACATTTCTGCTTTTTGAAAGTTCTGTTTTTGTTCTTAGGCAGATGGTGTTCATTTTTGTTCTTTGGATGTTTTTTTTATTTTATTTATGATAACTAGTGATTGACACCTGTCATGGAAATGTTGTTCCCAACAGTTGAACATAGATTCTGTGTGAAGCATATTTACAGCAACTTTAAGTTAAACTTCAAGGGTTTAGAATTGAAGGTTGCATTATGGAGGTATGCTGCAGCAACAACAGTTATGGAGTTTGAGAAGAGGATGCAAGATATGAAGGGCTTGGACAAAGGAGCATGGGAGTATCTAGCAGACATCCAACCAACCCAATGTACCAAGTCACATTTCACTCCAAGGGCCATCTCTGATTGTTATGTGAACAATCTTAGTGAGTCATTTAATTCTATGATACTAGATGCTAGGGATAAGCCTATCATTGCCATGCTAGAATGGATTAGGGTTAGGTTGATGACTAGAATGTACAATAAGAGGACTGTGATTAAAAAGCTCACTAGTGACATATGTCCAAACATAGTGCAGAAGTTTCAGCAGTTTGTTAGGACATATGTGATTTAATGTTAGGAACATATGTCAACATTTTAATGTAATTGGCTAATCCTTTGACAAAACGCACTTTACTTGTAATTGGATAGCTCTAGGATGTGTTTAATGCTTCAAGAAACAAGGTTTCAAGTTCAAGTGTTAAAGCCATGCAAGTCTATCCAAGAATCAAGTGAGAAAGTGCAGGATTTTAAAGCTCGATTCGTTGCACCCTAGCAGCCTAGCTATAATTATTACCTTACACTTCTTTTGCTCTTTCAATTTGAGTATCATTTTCCTTAAACTGAATGCTGTACCTGTTAAACTGATGTAACTTTGTAGCTCAAACTGGTAATAATACACCTTTACCTTGTATATATGTGAAACAGTTTGTGAAGACAGAGAAGCAAAACAGTCTAAGTGCTGGAAAATTTGATTGGAATTTTATGGATTATCATACAACTCCAGAATTTGACCCTCTTAATAACCTCACATCTGCGGACAACATATACAGTTTTGGAGTTATTTTGCTAGAAATAGTCACTAACAAGCCAGTGTTTGATGCCAACCGACCCAAGAATGAGAGAAACCTAGTGGAGTGGGTCAAAACTGCTCTCTCTGGAGACCAATCCAAGCTGGAACAGATTATAGACCCCATGTCCGCATTGTGGGTTAAAGAATCTGCTATGGGAGTTTTGGCATTGTCAAGCAAGTGCATTGAGGAAGACCCAAATCAGCGTCCCAGCATGAGCAAGATTCTTAAGGAGCTTGCCCCAATTGTGGAAGAACATTCCATTCGTGTTAAAGAATTTCTTGAAAAAGAGAGACAAGAAGAGATACAAGTACAAAGGGATGCTGCGAAATGTGATATTTTATTGAGGGCAATTGGAGTGGTTTTTTTATTGATTGTACACTTAGTTGCAAAGTTATTCAACAAGGTGTAACTGCTATATGAAGTAACTATATGTATGTAATTAGTTGTAACTCTTACTAAGAGTTAATTTGTGTGAATCTATGCCTGAAAGGATGTAATTATATATGTGAAACACTATAAAATTAAGTAAATGTTATGATGATGATACTTGTAATGGCAAAACAATTTTTATGTGTTTAGATTAGATTATTCCATCAGTTATTTTTTTTTTTTTTGTTGTTGTTGTTGTTGTTGTTGTTGTTGTTGTTGTAAAAGTATAATTGTATCTTGAAAGTTGTGATACTTTAAAAGGTTTGTACAATTTGTTTTTGGATGTTGTATCTTTTAGGCTGGTGACGTTGGGTTATTTGAGATTGGTGGGTGTTTCCAGCTTAATTAGAATTTTTGTTGTGTTTAGAATAGCAGAATTATGTACCAATGTTTGCTAAGATGATAGCCTTGCACAGGTGATATTGCAGCAACCTGTTTAGTCTTCACCAAGGACTGGCAAACTGAGGTGTGTTAGGTATACTGGGAAGCAAATACATGTGTAAATATGCGGGTAGTGCAAAGTAGAGACAGAATGAGGAATAGGAATCGGTTTTTTTGTATAATATGATTTACTTTTTATAAAAAGAGGGGAAGGAGGATTTAAGGTTAATATGTAACTAACAAACCTTTTATTTTTTTAAAAGTAGCACGGTTTACACTAATCATACACATGCAAATCAAAATTTTATGCAAGACTAAAGCAAGGTGATTTGTTATACTATATTCATATGGAAAAAAGAAATTATTTGCTTTACCCTATTAACAGAGAAAATAAACATTGTTAGATATATCATTGAATGGAAATTGAAAGGCTAAGATAGTGAGTTGTGGCTTCAACTCATGTTATATTTTACAAATGATCACTTAGTAGGTGTTTAATTTTCCCTTTAATTGTCCAAAATAAATTTAATAAAAATGAATACTTTGAAAAGTTGCTCCATTTGTTTCTACAGGTGAAAAGAATTTCCTCAATGACTAGGGGTTTTGAACTATATTGATATGTGGATTAGAAATTACTAGGTGTAGATGCCATTTCAAATCCATGATATCACAAGTGTTTATCTTTGAGCAAAATCTCCAAAGTTCACATCATCATATGTTGATAAATTAATATCAAGCAATTTATACTAACAATTGTTCTTCAAATCCCTTGATTTCAAATCCTCAAATAAAAAATGCAAACTAAATGAATATGTGAAAGGGGAATTTTGGGAACTGTTTGAATTTCTTAAAGTCCATAGGATTTGTGATTTAGGGGTGGCAATAGATATAAAAGTAGTTTCTCTCCTTCCTTGTATTGGCCTTGCTTTCTCACCATTATACACTTGTTGCATTTGCAGTGAGGCAATCAGTTTTAGAGGGGCTATGAAGTGTTTTTTAATTTCTCCAACAAAGAAAAAATGATGAGCAAAGGGCTATATAGTCCAATTCTGTTTGGTCCACTTCCACTTCCATGTCAACCTACTAGGATAAGAAGCCATTAAGTTCTGAATTTAATTCTCAGAATGTCTCAGAATTTAGCACTGCATCCTCTGCTAAGTCATTTGCAATCTTGTCTCAAAGACAAAGTAATCTCAGAGAATTCACATTCTCAGAGTTGAAGGCAGCCACGAAGAATTTGAGATTGGAGAGGGTGGGTTTGGTGGTGTATAAAGGGCTGTGATCCGGAGCACAGATGATCCACATAAAAAAAAATAGATGTTGCCATTAAACAACCAAGTAGAAGAGCATTGCAGGCATGCTTTCTTCTCCTCCTGAACTCGAGTGGAAATATACTTACATATTACATTATGCAACAATATTAAGTAGTATTATGTGCTTCAGAAAAGCTAGAGAATTCTTTTACATATGATCTGTAAGTTTGTCACAGAGTAATGGAATAAAACCTTTAGTGTGAGCATATTAGCATTGTGTATGGAGTGCCAGAAACACTACATATCTGCTTTATTACTGGTGAAGTTTAGAAAGAAAGGACAAAATGAAATTCTCAATTACTTTCTTCTTCTTATATGTCTGTCTTCATAGCGCTTCAAAATACATATATGATTTTTGTTGTTGCCATCTCTTTCTGACAGGGCCATAAAGAATGGCTGACAGAAGTAAATGTTTTAGGGGTTGTTGAACTACATACTGTTGGATGACCAATGGATTGCAAAGTTGTCGGACTTTGGATTGGCCAGGCTGGGGACTTCATATGGATTAACTCATGTCTCAACTGCAGTATGTTTACTAAACTTGCACTTGAATGGATAGTCAAATTCGGTCCAATTTGATCCACTTCGTTCCATTCAATCTAATTCAGTCCATTTTGGCCCCATTTCAGTCCCATTTGATCCTCTTCTCAAAAAAAAAAAAGGTCCCATTTGATCAATTTCGGTCCACTTCAGTATATTTGGTTCATTCCATCCACTTTGGTCCTATTTGGTCTAATACGGTCCAATTTGATCCATTTCAATATACTTCAGTCCATTGTTCATTTTAGATTAATTGGGTCTTAAATTAATTCTTTTTGTAGATTGCCTTTAAGTTTTTGGCTCAAAAATTATTATTATTTTCTTAATTTTTGGGTTGGAAAGTATGAAATTTTATTCTATTTGGGCCAAATTCTTTAATTTCAAGTTAAATAATACAAACAAAATAGGCAGTAAAAATTAGAAATATGTGCCCTAAAAAAGCAATAAAAATGATAAATATTCAAAAGATTACCTTAAAATTCAAGTTTCAATATTGTAGGCATTATGCTTATATTTGGAAAGGAGAAAAAAAAAAGACTACAATTCTAAACTTATATAATAATTTAAACTTAATGTAACATGTTACATGTATTCTATGGAATGTGGGTGTACATTTGTATTTTAATATTCTTGGATATGTTCAAATTAGTAAACCAATTATGGTATATTTACATTCTCAAAAAAAAAATATTATGGTATATTTAAAAAAATCATTAATTTTTATTTATTTATATAAAATAATATTATAATTATGTAATTTAAATACTTTATTAAATTACGCTTTTCATATATATATATATATAAAGAGAGAGAGAGAGAAAGAGAGAGAGAATTTGTCATCTTTTGAAACTCTAGTGATTATTCAAAAATTGTTTAATTTTATCTCTAGATTCATGATAAAAAAAAAAAAAAGTGCAACAATAATATATGATTCTTGTGCACATAAAGAAAACAATTTTTTTTTAAAATGGCTTGTTTTTGTTAAAAGGTTTTATTTTCCTTTTAGGGGATTACTTAACCCCATTGTTTTTGTTTTTTTCCACTGATTCAACTGGCCAATGTTTTTTTTTTTAATAAAAAATAAAATTGGAGTTCCATTGGACAAGCTAAATTTATGGGGCCTTTTTCTTCTGTCCCCGTGTTTTTGTTTGTACGCTGTTTTCAAGCAGTGGACAGATTTTGTGGGAGCAAGTTAAGAGTTAGAACAGAATTTGTTGATGTGGGGCTTTAGCTTAGTACTTTAACTCTCAAGACACCACTCGCTCTTTCACATTGCTCTCTTGCCTGTGCTGTCTCTCTCCCAATTCTTTGTCTTCTTTGGTCACCAAAGTGTTCTCTGTGTGCAATGGAGCAATCACCTGGTCATAATCTAATTCAATTCACTCTCTCAGACTTGGAGAAAGCAACAAAAGGTTTCAAGTCCTCTTACAAGATTGGAGAGGGTGACTTTGGTGCCTTCTACAGAGGCACCATCAAACTTAGTGGGAAAAGAACACCAGTCCTTATCCAACAGATTCAAGGACATGTACTTAAAGCCAAGGTTTATAACTTTCTTTATTTTCTTGCACCATCTTCTTCTTCCTTAACTTTACATCTATTTCTTTCATATATACATCTATCTAAATCGATCCCATAATTTTATTTTTCAGAGTGATCATTCTTGGGTGAAAGAATTAAACACTATTGCAGCAATGAAGCACCAAAACCTTCTAAACTTGGTTGGATATTGCCTTTCAGAGGGTGTCAGATTTGTAGTAGGAGAATGTATATGCATTGGAAGCCTTAGTTACTTTCTGTCCGAGTTGTCACTGTCATGGGTAAAAAGACTCGTCATCTTACAAAGTGCTGCCTGGGCTTTGGAGTATTTTCATGAACATCAGGTATATTAATTGTTATTATTAGTATTATTATTTTTTTTTTTGGAGAGAATTTCAACTTATGGTGTTCGCTTCTGATGATAGCTTTTTATAATCAGATCAAGACCCCAATTAAATTAAATGATCACCCAAGTAGATTTATGCAAAGGTCTATTTAACATGTGAAGGGAAGACTTTCGTCTTTTCTCAGCAGATTCATGAGTCTTCAAAATAGATCTTCACTTCATCTTGGATATTAAGAAACCTTACAACACAATTACATTAAAATGCATTTTGACTTTCTCAAAACACCAACCTATTATGACCGTAACAGTTATGATATGCATTTTTCCTCTTTTGAAACAGATAGTATTAAGGAGTTTCAAATCTTCCTCCATTGTCATTGATGAAAATCTGAAAGGCAAACTTTTTGACCAAGCAGTTGCTACAGTAAGTATATAAATACTAATTTTTATTGATATGATAATTTTTTTCTTCTTTGTGAAATTGATTATAAAAACATATGATTAGTGGTGGAGCTAGAAATTAATTACACTTTTATTATACATCAATCATAACATGTGTCCTCAGTAGTTGTATCCTATTAATTTTCAAAATTTGAGGAATATCAAGGTTAAAATTTTATTTTCTATGTATAACAATGTATCATGTCGTTTAAAATTATGGATCCATTTCCAATAGAGAGAATCGGTCAAGAACAATCCCCTCATATCCCTTCCATTTGCAAGTGCCCACCCCAACTAACTTCTTAATTTAGAATGACTGCAAATGTTTTTTAATTTTTAGCATGATAAAATTCAACCTCCCTTTTTTATTGTCTATTGGTATAGCTTAAATGAATGCACCCTATAATTTTTACTTTGTATGTATTTTATGTTGAGAAACTTCAACCAAGATCCAGATAACAAATATTGTACACTCATTATTCTTAAACTAAATATTGTACTCATTATGCTTGTGCAAATTTACAACTGAAACTAATATATCTTCTATATGTGTGAAACAGTTTACAGAGACAGAGATGCAAAACTGTACTCAAAGCGCTGGACAACTTGATTGGAGTTTCATGGGCTATACGACTCCAGAAGTTGATCCTCTTAATAAGATCAAATACACGGACAATGTATACAGTTTTGGTGTTATTCTGCTGGAAATAATCACTGGCAAGCCTGCTTTCGACGTTAACAGGCCTAAGAATGAGAGGAATCTAGTGGAGTGGATCAAATCTTCTGTGTCTGGAGACGAAACCAAGCTGGCACAGATTATGGACCCCAACCTTAAAGGCACATCTGGGTGTAGAAACTCTGCTATGAGAGCTTTGACATTGTCTAGCAAGTGCACGGAGAAGACCCAAAAAAGCGTCCCAGCATGAGTCAAGTTCTTAAGGAGCTTGCCCCAATTGTGGAAGAATCTAAAAAAAATCATAATGAATCTGTTGCAATGGAGAGACAAGCAGATGATCTTGTCTTGTGTACTGGAGTTGCAGAAGCAATAGGACACCTGCTTACAGCCTTAGTTCACGCACTATGAAGCAAATATATGTTATTGCTTGTAACTAATACTGCTATAACTCATTGTTGTGTGAAGCGAATATATGTAATTGGTTGTAACTGTTACTGCTATTGTTAATTTGAGTGGTTTGAAGCCAAAAAGGGATATATATATATTTATATATATATATATATATATATGAAACACTATATACTTAAAAATAAATGATATGCAGAAAACACCAGTTTCATTTGCAATGGAAAAACAAACGGTGCGTTTGGATGAACTTATTTGATCGGTTTAGTTTGTTTATCATGTTTATTGTGTAAAAGTAAAGTTGTAATTTAGAAATATGTGATATTTTAAAATATATGTACATTCTGTTTTTGGATGAAAATAAACTCACCTCATCCAAATGAGCTCAATTTTTGGAACTGCAAATCAAGTTTTGATGGGTTCAACGTATGACAAAAATTTAAATTAAAAAAAAAAAAAAAAAAACCACTGGGATTTAGATCAGTTGCAAAAACATTTCCTATGATTTCAACTTTTCCATATAACTTTGACATCAATTTTTCCATATAACTCATTCAGTTGATCCAAATAACAGTGATCACACAAGAAACACAAAGATTTACGTAGTTTAGCTTTTAGCCTACGTCCATAAGTAGCATCGAGGAAAAAGCTTCACTGACAAAAGGGGAAGATTACAGTGGTGGTACCAAAAATACTCTCACAAAGCGCAAACTCCAAATAAACCCAAAATAGCTCTCTCACCAAAAGCACTTGACTAGAGAAACCTGAAAATCTCTTGAACATAGTCACTACTTGAAAACCCTAAACAATATGCAGCTCTCTCCAATACACATTGACAAAGCTGCATAGTAGTGTGTATATATATTAGCATAAATATAAGTCAGCTAGGGTTGCTTTACATGTCCTGCACGGGGTACATTTAAAACTCAAAGTCTTAGACAACCAAGACAACATGGGTTATCTTCTCAAAAAAAAAAAAAAAGACAACATGGGTTATAATCTCATGCTATGCACTCAGGTGTAATACTTATTCAAGCCACCAATCATACCAAATCTCCACCTTGGCTTAAATTGGACAAGCTCTACAAATGAAACTTCTCCACTGCCAAACCAAAGCTCCTAAGGGCTATCACAAACTGTAAACACCAATCAAGTCCAAGCAATGCTTGAACTTTTGCAAAGGAACTAGCTTCATCATATCTGTTGGACCATTCGATGTAGCAATAATGGTGCCCTGAGATACAATCTTACTAATGAAGTAATATCTGGCATTAATGTGTTTGGTTCTTCCATGATACATCCGATTTTTAGTCAAATGTATGATGCTCATGCTATCACAAAATACAACAGTAGCATCCTATTGTAAACCGAACTCATCGTCCGAACCCTTAAATCAAATAGCTACTTTCACTGCCTTTGTACCTGTCATATACTCTATCTCTATAGTAGACAAAACAATCGTCAACTCGCCTCCCAACTAATGGCACAATTGTTTTTAATGTGCTGCTTATATGGGTTAAATATTTTAATTCAAATTCAGAAAGTTTTCTATTGGATATTGAAATATGTGATGGTTTAATTCAAATTCAAATGAAAGTTATCATCTTCTAGGGCTGTGTTGGTGTGAACTTATTTCTATGCTCAAAGGTCCATTTGGGATTAGATCTTTCATGATTAAGAGCTTTTCTATTTAACATGATTAGTGCTATCAAAAATTTCCACATAACTGAGGGGAAGAGCCGTCAGCCAACAATCTCTCACTTGGAAATATATCTAACAACATTAAAGTCTCCTCAATGCACAAGGTAGGTTTCTAAAATTATTTTTTTATTGGTAAAAATAAGAAATTTGATTGCATCAAAAGAGAAAAAAATAGAATCTCGTAGCATAAGAAAAAATCTGTAATGCTATCAAAAAGTACGTGAATTTAGAAATTAAGAATAACATTCTCACACCATAAATCCAACCAGAAACAGAATCCATTATGAACCCAAAAATCTGTTATCCTAACAAAATGTACATAAATCTAGAAATTAAGAATAACATCCCACACCATAAATCCAACCAGAAACAGAATCCCATTGTGTAAGAATAACATCCCACATCATAAATCCAATTAGAATCTAACTGAAAAGGGAAATAATCTCATCAATCAGATGGATGACCTTTTGGATTGAAGTTCTTTATTTGCTTGATTTCATCAGTACATACCTAAATTGATTAGATCATGTACCCTTTTCGATTTTTGTATTTCTTGAAGATAGTTGTTGATTGCATATTTCATTTTTAGCCTTCATCTTGTAAATGATGTTTTCAGGACTCTGCTATTTACTTGCCAGTTGGAAGATACAAACCCCAAGCTGTAAATATTAGTTGTTCTTCCAAAACATGTCAAAACAAAGACAATAATAATTGCCAATCATGTTGTTATGTTAAATTGACACTAATCTCTGTTTTGGATAAGTCAAGTGGTGTGTATTCTTTAGTTCTATTGACATGCGTTTTCAATGGCAACCCTACTAAAATCAACGAGTTTAGCAATTTTTTGGATAAATCAAATCGAAAAACAAGCATTTATTTATATAGGTTTTTTAGTATATATCTTACCCAGGCAAATATTTTCTGGCATTATGTTGCCATGAACATAGGGCAGCTTAGCTATATGCAGTGGACCTTCGACTATGACCCGTAATATATGCAAAGGCTACCTCTAATCTAAGTCTGCTAATAACTTTATTAGCATAAGAACTACAAAGCAACCTGGAAGAAAGAACAAAACAAAGGCAATTAATAATGTGACAACTTTAAAACCTAGAGTATTGAAATTATTTTGTTTTATGGTGAAAAATAAAATACCTTGAATTACCATATTCATTTCCTTGTAATCTTTCATAAACAAGAAAATAAAAAAAGTAGCAATTTCTTTCACTTGTATCCAGTACCATACCCATGGAGTAGGACAATATTTGAATGGTGGTTGAATTTTGGAGGGACAGGTTTCTAATTCTGAGAATTGATTGAATATGAATTAGTTTTTAAGGTTAAAGATACAAAAACATGCAAAATAGAAATAAAATTACTTACTTCCCACTTGCTTGCATTGAATCTATTGTCGGAATGACTTTCATACCTGCATCTTTACCAATGTCATTAAATTGACCGATATAAATGGCCCAATCTTTACCTACGTCATTAGTTACATTCAAGAAGTTGTTTAAAGAACTCATTTACCTCTACCTTGTGTGTGTTTGTTTCTCAAAAAAAAAAAAGAAAAAAAAAGAAAAAAAAGTTGTTTAAAGCCTTTTTTTTAATTTGGTCCAATGTTTGTATACCAAGGGACTAGATATTAAAAAGGTTTCCAACAATTTCTCAAACATAATTAAGAGTGGTAGGTTGGAAACTATTTATGGTAGTCAATTTAAGGACATTGGTAAAGATGCTGCTGTGTATGTCATGCCCAAAAATAGCTTCAATAAAAGCAAGTGTGAAGTAAGTAATTTTAATTTTATTTTGCATGTCTTTGTATTTTTAATCCTAAAAACTAATTCATTTTCAATTCAATCAATTCTCAGAATGAGAAACTACCTTCCAAAATTCAATCACCACTCAAATATTGTTCAACTCTATGAGTATAGTACGGGATACAACTTACAAGGGAAAGAAATGACTACTTTGTTTGGTTTATGAAAGGCTACAAGGAGATGTCTCTAGTGCACTCAAAAGGTTTTCTATTTTCCAGCATAAAACATAATAATTTAAATATTCCAAGTTCTTAAACTAACAGATTATTAATTGCCTTTGTTCTGTTCCTTCTTTCAACTTCCTTTGTAGTTCTAATACCAATAAAGTTATTGGCAGATTAGATTGGAGGCAGACTTTGCATAAATTACAAGGCATATTCGAGAGTCTACTGGCACTGAATACAGCTAAGCCGCCGTATGTTCATGGCAACATAATGCCAGAAAACATTAATTTGCATAGATAATGTATAAACTAAAAACACCTATATACTAGAAAACCTATATACTAGAAAACCTATATAAATAAATGTTTGCTTTTCTATCTAATTTATCCACCAAAAATTATAACTGAATTTCCCTTAATATTTAGGATCAAAATGCTAAACTCATTGATTTTGGTGAGACTACCATTGAAAACGCACGTTGGTTGGAACAAAAGAATACACACAACCTGACCTAAAAATAGGTATATAACTTATCCAAAATATACTAAATATAGATTAGTGTTAAATTAACATAACAAAATTGACAATTATTAACTTTATTTTGACAGGTTTTGAAAGAATAATAACAACTAACATTTCCAGCTTTGGAGTTTGTATCCTCCAACTAGCAACTAAACGACGCAAAGAAATAACAAGAAAATGTTGAATTCCTATAAAGTGTGAAAACAAAGTCATTTGACAAATTTATTATTTAAAATATATATATATATATATACACACATATTGGCACAAAATGAGATTGAAAATGCATTTTTGAGACCTCAAGGGCCTTTGTGCAATTTTTGGAAGTTTTAAGGGTCAAAAAGTAATTTTGTGAAATCTTGGGTCAGATTGTAATTTTGGAAAAGCTGGGTTAAAGGATAATTTTGTGAAATCTTGGGTCAAATTGTTATTTTGAAAAAGCTGGGTTAAAGGATAATTTTGCAAAAGTTATTAATCAAAATGGTAATTTTGAAAAGATTTGGGGTTGGTTTGTAATTTTGGAAAAGCTTTGCTTGTGGACTGGTTGGGAGTAAGAGCTCTTAATTTTTGGGTTGGGTTGAGCTTCGTTGATGGGCTAGCTGAAATGGAGACCTATGTAGCTGATGGTTGCAAGGTGCTGGGTTGATTTAAGAGAGTGGGCTGATGTAGTTTTCTGATTGGGCCAATGATGGGGTTTGGGTTTAGATTGAGTAGAATTTTGGGTTGGTCTTCTGGACCACACTCTTAGAACTAGGTAGGGCCCTAATCAAATGGGTCAAGCTAGACCCAACCTAAAGGGGATATTTGGAGACTAGCATAGTGAGGGGATAGAATATCGTTAGTTAGTAAGGTTTTGAAACCATTTTGGAAACTAGCATCTCGAGTCTTTGAAACTCGAGTTCGGTGACAAAATTGAGCCTCAAAGACTCGAGTTTTAGTGCTGAGATGGAGTAATTTATCCACGTGGAACTCGAGTTTCTTAGACTCGAGAAGTATCTGAAGAACGAAGATGAAGATGAAGACGATCTGAAGAACTGAAGAAATAGATCCGAAGGAAGAAGAAGACACGATCTGGAAAATATGATCTAAAAAACGCAGATTTGAAGAAGAAAAATGGAGATTTGGAGTGGAGAACGCAGAACGATCTGAACTGGAAAATGCTGATCTGAAGAACGCAAAACGATCTGAACAGAGATTTGGAGTTGAGAACGCAGAATTGAAAAAATGGGGAACTAAAAAACAGAGGAACTCGAGTTCTACGTGGATTCCACGTGGATAATTTTTGTTTGCCAACTCTGGAACTCGAGCATTTAAGACTCGATTTCTATCATGAAACTCGAGATGTTATTTTTCCACATTGTTTTGCAAAAATCACCACTACCGAAATTGTTAAAAATTTAAGGCCAAATGGGAAAAAAAATCCCAACCTAAATTACTATCAGATTAAACCTAAACCTCTTTTTATCCATCGTTCCAGCCATAGCTCTCTCCCTCTGCTCCACCACCACTAACAACGGTGGTTCTCGACCTCTAACCACCAAATTTCTCTCTTTCGAACCTAGCCAAGGTCGAGGCCACAGCCACAGCCACAGCCATAGAGAGCCACCACCATGGTGACTGCCACCCTCTCCTCTTTCTTTCTCTTTCTCTCTCTCTCTCTCTCTCTTTTTATTTTCTATTTGCTTTTTCCTCTGACCCATGGCCGAAAGTTCTTATATTTATGCTGTATATTGATTGCTTTTGTGATTGGGATTGGGGTTTTGAAAGATAGGATTTTTAGGTATGGTTTGTCATGGTATTTTCTGATTTGGGGTTTGGAGATTGTTTTAAAATGTATTCATCTGTGGGTTTTTGGGTTTCAGGTTTATGGTTGTGTGAGCATGAATCTGAGTGTGTTATGTGTGCCCTGTGTATTTTTTGTTACGTGTGGAAAAAGTCTCCACGCCTATATGGATAGGATAGTTCCTCATTTTGAATTTAATCTTAAAATATCACCAACAACAACTGAAATATTTGACATTCGATTTTAAAAGAGTGATATGCATGTAATGTGAAATGAAATAATAATAAATTCTATCATATGTAAATGCATGGCATGTATAATCTACCACGTAGTGACATGTGAATATATGACATGTATCTATCCTAAGATGACATGTGAGAAATAACATGGATCTATCCTAAGATGGTATGTGAAAAATGACATGCATCTATCCTAGGATGGCATGTGAAACCATGGGGTTGTCCATTTAGCATAATGGAGTAGGTAATTGATCGAATGCACATGGAAATGAGGTGAATGAAACTTTGACTAAATCCCATCTTTAACATAATTTTCTCAAGAAAAACCCATTCAACCCGGTCATATGCCTTGCTCATGTCAAGCTTTAAGGCCATATACCCCAACTTACCCGTTCTTTTAGCTTTCAGGTAGTGAAGTGTCTTATGTGCAATTAGGATATTATCAGTTATAAGTCTTTCTGACATAAAGGCACTCTGAGTTTCAGAGATTATCTGGGGGAGGAGGGATTTCAAATGATTTGCAAAAACTTTAGCAATAAGCTTATACAAGACATTACTCAAGCTAATCGGCTTGAAATCCGTAACTTGCCTAGGACTCTAAACTTTTGGGATAAGGGTTAGGTGAGTATGATTTAAGTTGTTTGGAATAGTACCTGAATTTAACACAGAAAGCACTGCATTAGTGACCTTTGCACCCACTTTGGTCCAGAACTACTTATAGAATAAAAGCGGTAAGCCATCAGGGCCAGGTGCTATAGAAGACTCCATCTGATTGAGAGCAAACTGTACTTCAGAGGCTTCGAAAGGCTTATCCAAATCATCATTCATACTTGCAGGAATCCTTGGTTCAACCCCATCTATCACAGGATCAAGAAACACAGGATTTGAAGATGAAAAGACCCTGAATAATAGCTGATGAGCATATCACCAACTTGATTTTCTTCCTCAATCCATTCCCCTGTTTCATTCTCTAGACCTGCAATAAAGTTCCTCTTATTTCATCCAGGGGACCGACAATAGAAATTGATGTGCATTGATAATAGCTTAATTTTGCATATTTATATTGTTATTAGAAAGCATTATCATACTTAATTTGAGTTAATTCGTGTATTTTATATTTGGTTTTGGAATAATGTTGAATAATCAATTTTCTGCTTAATTGAATATTATTGCATGAATTTGTCTTTTGTAGGAGAATGGAATTAAATAAGTGAATTTGTGCAAAGAAGAAAGCTAATGGACTTTACTTTTACAAGGGCCATGATGAAGTTAAAGAAGGCCAACCCAATTATATTTAAGTCCAATTGGAGCAAGGAATCAAAGGAAATTTGCACCAAATCCAAGTCCAATTCGGATTAGGATTCCAGCTTGCACATCAGTTAGTATTTTTGGCATAACTTTCGGATCAGATGTCCAAAAGTTTGAATTCTGACGTTAAATGGGCCAAAATCGTCAGTTAAGTGAAGCCTAAAAATCTGGGATTTTCTCAAACGGGAATTCAACTTGTAATAGGATTCATTGACCTATTTAAAGGCTCTTTCGAGCAAAATTCAGAGGAGCCTAAGGCTAGTGCTAGGGTTGGGATGCAAAACAGAAAATTAGAGCAAGAGGCAGTGCTGCATGTGGCTTCTCTGTAGCTTTTCTCCATGATAGCATTGTGACTATTTCTTTTTCTATTTTATTTGTCTAGTTTAATGTTTAGTATTTTATTCTTGTGTTTTATTTCAGTTACCATGAGTAGCTAAATTTATAATTAGGGTTGAGGATGAAACCTTGTTAAGGATTATGAACTATCCCTTCACATTAGTCATCTTTCAACCACATGGCCTCAAACCTAAATGGTTTTTGAGTTCTAAAAAAACGCTTATGAATGTCATCAGAACATAACCAAATTGGCTTGTGATAAGAGGAAAAACTTGGTAAATGGTGAAGCTTGGCTGAATGAAATTTTATCATCTAATCTTGTGAAGTGGTGGCGTGATCCAGTCTCACTCAAGTTATGGGCCTAGAGAATCGTTTGTTGCTCCAGGTGAAGGGAAGACCTGAGAAGCCTAGGTCCTTTAGACCGCAGAAATCCAAACAATCCTTGAAGCTTTGCATTTGTTTCTCTGGGCGGATAGGACCCCCTAATTTTTTCCTCTAGTCTCGTAATTTCGTTAAAGTCACCAATACAAACCCACGACATTTCAAACTGCGAACCAAGGTGGCGAAGCAGAGACCAAGAATCTTCCCAGTTAGCAACTTCAGGGACTCCGTAAAAGCTGGTGAAGTGCCAGGCATCACGGATTCTTGGGTTCACCATCACATCAATGTGTTGAGGCAAGAATGTATAGATGTGTAAATCAAGCTCATTCATCCAAAACAAAGCGAGCCCACCACTCAAATTTTTTTTCGAGGAATAATAAACATGTTGTCGAATACCAAACAACATCTTAGTCTTTCTAGGTAAGCCTTCTTCTTCTTTGTTTCCATTAGGAAAACCAAACTGGGACCTTTTGCTTTCACCAAATCAAAAAGCTCACGAACTCGTCGGGGGTTCCCAAGCCCATGACAGTTCTAACTCAAACAATTCATGGTGACCGGGGTGGTTGGGATGCAGCCACCGTCGACACAATGAAACGGGATGAATCTCTATAAGCGCCCTCAGTTTCAACAATTCTTCTCTTCATATCTGGGTATATTGAGTTTTCAATTTGGGGACAATTTCTTGTGAACTCCAAAGTTGTGGCCTCCTTATTCTTTGAAATGGGCTTTGTACTTACTTTAATTCCTTTAGTATGTTTCTTTAACTTAAGGTTCGTTTGGATACAACTTATTTTTGCTAAAACTGAAAACTGAAAACACTGTAGCAAAATAATTTTTAAATGTGTGAATAGTACCGTAGGACCCATTTTTAATATTTTTAAATGCGTGAACAGTACTGCTACAGTGATAATTGTCTCCTGCACAGTACATCCATGTGATGTTACTGTTCATGCGCTGAAAAAAAAAAAAAAAAAAAAACTGCAGAAAACGCAAACATTAAACACAAACGTGTATCCAAACCCAGCTTTACTCGCACTTGAAAGCCCATTATTATTAGAAATATCCAGCAGTGGGGGCTTGGGCCTAGGACATAGATGGACGGAAGGAATGGAGAAGTTTGGCTAGTCAGACTTGCAAAACTTAACCGTGAGCTCAGTTAATAGGCCCGTAGAATGGGCTGTGCCTACCTTAAAGGGCCCCACTATCTCAGTTGCCACATTAGGGAAATCAGAGCGGGATTAATTAGGTAATGGCAAGTTGGCCATCTGTCTCTCTGCCTCATCAGACTTGCTCAACGGATCATCAACTTTCCAAAGATCACGATCAATTTCCTTAAGTCTAATTAGGAAAGGATCACCATCTTCCAACTGACCTGTATTCTTTGCTCCCTAACTTGGTGTATGAGCTTTTGACGTATCAATCAAAAAATCTCCATGATTTTCGGGAGTAATCCCTGGGACACCGCTTTCTTGAAGGAAAGGATCTACTCATCTACATGGGGCGTGGACTTGGCTGAACACTCATAGCCAGCTGTAGGCTTGCTACAAGCCTGTGCAACATTTTTGGCAAGTGTCTCGTCCTTAGTAATGACACTATCATGAATATCGCTTGCCATATTGAGGTTATCCACTACCGGAGCAGTTTCAACTAATGGCTCCTTCGTGGGGACAGTGCAAGCTCCCTTCTCAGCCATCTTTCTCAAAATGGGAGTATCAAAATTTTCATAGTAACCAGGGACATAAATCACTGGCTTGTTAGAAGATTGATATGGAGCTGCTCGTAAATTCTGACCATATTGTTTCTGATTTGGAGAAAGTGTGCCCTTACTTAGAATCCAGAGAGAGCAGTCTAGTGGTAGAGAGACATCCAGAGTAACCTTAACACGCATGAAACTACCACCCTCCTCATCAATCCCTCCTGTAGAACGACACACTATAACCACAGTATCACAAATTGATTCAGCTACTGTTTTGTTCATGAATCTAACCGTCATATCATGGACCTAAACCCAGAAGGTAGCCTGACTAAAAGGAATATCACGAACAGCAATATCACTATCATACCTCCTCATGACCACCGAGTGCATATCAAAGCACCACGGTTCGCTTTGGAGAACTCGAGTAACATTGATAGGGAATATTTTCACTAGTGAGAAAATTTTTCCTAACACCCTAGAGTCTTCGGTCACCAAAAGTATGGTCGGTCATGAAGGGAGACGGGTGTCAAAGTCACGTGGCACCTACATGGCCTAAGTGGTCTCCAATGATCCTAATATGGAAATGCCTTGCATTCTACGCCCAACCATAATCAGAAGAATCCCACAATATATGAGCATTAATAAAGAGTTCCTCTCCTACAAGGAAATATCTTCTTAATCAAGGCACGGATGTTAACCCTAGCCTATAGAGTCCCAATACGAATAGAATTCTAACATAAGGAGGATCTCATAATATCCACCCATTAATGATGATCTTCTCCATAAGGAAACGCCTTATTACACAAGAAACGGAGGTCGGTTCTACACTACTATAAAAACCCAAAGGCCCTTAGAAAACAAGGTACGCACAATTTCTCTAAAGCTTAAACTCTCAAGCATTGTTGGAGCTCTCTTCTGACTTAACCTTCGGAGGGTCTTTGGCCGGTACCCCACCGGTGCCCTTTGATTGGTTCTTCTCTTTTGTTCTTCAGGTGCACCCATTGACGTGTATGGACGATCAACTCACTGACGATTTTTTATGCATCATCAGTTGGCGCCGTCTGTGGGAAACGAGTGATCAGCCATATCACCGCTCCTAAGACAAAGAGTTGCATGGTCTAGACGATCAATGGCTATCATCAACCAAGAGACCGAAAACCAAGTCACCCAATGCCTTGGAGAGTTGCTAGAGCAAAAGTTGGGCCAGTAGAACGAATAGTATTTGAACCATCAAAATGATGAATAGGACTACAACGCGTCCCGAAAGTTGAAAGTTCAGGCATCACGCATCTCGGGGGTAGTGTACCAATGGCCTACCATGTAGAAGGATGCCCAATCCTACGTAAAAGCATACGACAGATGCCAACGCTCCAGCAAGACCTCATGGCTAAACACCACAAAAGGAAGCCGACGGGCACTTAGTCCCCTCAACAAGTCCACGACCCAAGGTGGACGACCAACAAATTTGGAACTTTAATTGAAATATAATATAAAATTTGGACCTTTTCATGTTATTTTCCAAAAAATAAATAGTGTCGGGAAAGACTATTAACCATTTTGTTGTTTTGATAGGTAGATAGTGGGAAGGAGGAGGTGGGGTTCAAACTACAAGTACCACAAGGATTGTATCACCATTGGGCTATCACTAGAACTCCTAGGACTATTAACCGAGCATTTGCTCATTAATTTAAAAAAATCTATTTTAGCATAAGAATCTATTTTTTCTATTTTATATGACTACTTTTTCAAAACACCCATATCAAATTATCTATTCTAAAAGCTATTCCAATAAAATTTTTTTTTTCATTCACATAACCACTTTTTTAAAACACTCACGCCACTCACACACAAACACCAACTGAGAAAGTAAATTGAGAAATGAATAAAATATGCCTTTACATAATTTTAGACAAACTGATGTAGGTGATTTTTTGGGTTGGTTAGCCGAAATTTTGCAATTATGCTTTACATCTGATGCAAGTGCTCTAATAGTTGCACTTCTGGCCTTTTCCAAACTGGGTGTGCAAACATTGCCGAAAGGCGACCACGAACAAACAGATCCTTTGTGGAATTCAAAGAATGACATTAGTACAAATGTCATTATTTGAATTCCACAAAGGATCTGTTTGTTCGTGGTCGCCTGTCGGCAATGGAGTTCTATAGGAGACTTGGTGGCTGGTAACTGGCTTATCATGTAATCCACCATCACTAATGGTTACACCTGGAAGGATTTTCTAGAAGGGATTATGCAGATATTGGATACACCAACCCTGATTCAGTTGATTAGACAATAAAGTGGTTCTAGATAATGCTCAAACTAGTTTATTGAAAGGAAAGTGGTGCAATAAGAAAATTGTCAGCAAGTTTCTTTGTTTTAGTGCAAGCTCCATTAGGACAAAGTGGGTGATTGGAGGAAGCACTTTTGAGCTCAAATTGCAGTATAAAACCTGTCCCTAAGGAAAGGATTGCAGCATTGTGAGATAGCAGAAAACTTGTACATTGTGAGATATATTGCAGGAATGGCGGCTCCAATGAAGTTCATTTGCCTTCTGGGCTTGCTTGTGCTTGTCAGCATGGCTGGTCTGGAAAAGGTTGATGGGGCAAGCGCATGTGGAAAATCTACTCCAGAAAATGAGGCTATGAAACTTGCTCCTTGTGCAACTGCGGCACAAGATGTGAACGCAGCTGTTTCTGACAGTTGCTGCCAACAGGTGAAGATCATAGGCCAAACCCCGGCTTGTCTATGTGCGGTCATGCTTTCTGACACTGCCAAAAGCTCAGGAATCAAGCCTGAGATTGCTATCACCATCCCCAAGCGCTGCAACATTGCTAATCGACCAGTGGGATATAAATGTGGATGTGAGTATAGTTCATTATTTTACACTTTTCATTGAGTTTTGCTCTCTATTTGCGTTGTTAAAAGATTTACATGTAAAAGGTTAGAGTAGTCTAAAATAAATTTAAGGGTAGATGCTATCTTGTAGTATAATTTTTGAAGTTAAAAATTGCAATTATTTATATTGGAGGACAAAAATCAAACTTAAACCAAATTTCAGAGATGAAAGTTTTATTTCAAACCTTTTTTTCCCTTTTATCTAATCACCTCTAAGATCACTATTGGTGACATTGCAGCATACACAGTGCCTTAAAGGGAACAGAAGGTATTGAAGACTGCGGATTGAGGCATAAGGTACTGAAAAAGCTGGTAGCTGCTGGTGTAATAATGGCTGTTGCTTTGGCTTGTGTATTTAGGCAATAAAACCTACCAACTTATATGCCTCCATATCTAATAATATATATTCGTCCAGTATAAGAATTGGGTTTAAAATGATTGTCTTATGCTTATTGCTTCTAGACTTTCCTCAATTTAGAACCAAACAAAGTAGTTGCTACAAAGAAACTTCAAGTACCTATGCCAGTGTCAAAAAGTTGATATAACAGAAAAGTTGGGGCATCCAAACATCAAATCCGCTTTTAACTTTGCGAAAATGTGGCTGCAGAAATCTTTGTCTGCACTCTGCAACCTAAAATCTCTTTGACAAACATAACTTACTTAACGACCAAAAAAGCAATGTCCCACCACTCACGGATAAGCTTTAATTGGTGGGTCACAATTGGATAGGGAATAGCCTCCAATCAAAATCTTAAGCTCAGATAAGATATAAAGAGAACAGTTAGGAGACAAAACTATGAAACAGATTGCAAGATAATTGTGCTCACTGGGCCACACCTTTTGAAGGATGATTTAAAAGTTAGCTGTGCTTGGCACTTGAACGAAATCTAAGTTCTGAGGTTAGAAAAGTTTGCATAGAGCATCATCAACTAAAAGGTTTTGACCATTAAAAGGAATATTGGATTGCTTGTTTGAAGTTTGAACATTAAAGTCTAAAAACATCACCGTCCAATAACTGTAGTATAAGATGGCAAAAATGGGAGATGATTGAGGAAACACGTAGAATTTTAACGACCAACAAGGTGACGAGGTAACACTTTGTCACCTCAATAAGTCCATAACCCCAAGTGAACGATCAAAAAGGTGACGAGGTAGCACTTAGTCCCTTCAACAAGTCCACGACCCAAGGTGGAGACCAACAAGGTGACGAGGTAACACTTTGTTACCTCAATAAGTCCACGACCCCAAGTGGACGACCAAAAAAGTGACGAGGTAACACTTAGTCACCTCAACAAGTCCACGACCCAAGGTACTTTCTGTCAAATAAATATCTCCTAACTATCAACCACGAATGTATGGTGGTCAAAATTAATCTCAGATAAAAATAAAAATGTAAAATAGTAAACGATTAAGACAATAATTAATCCACTTGTAAAATACCAAAAGGGAGCCAAAAATAACCAAGAAAGAAGTTCAACCATATATATAGGATAATTGAAGTCACTACATATACAACCAACAAGGTGACGAGGTAACACTTTGTCACCTCAATAAGTCCGCGACCCCAAGGTGGACGCATGACCAAAGTCGACTATGGGTGGACGGTTGCCACACTTAGTCACCTCAACAAGTTCACGACCCAAGGTGGATGACCAACAAGGTGACGAGGTAACACTTTGTCACCTCAATAAGTCCACGACCCCAAGTGGACGTCCAACAAGGTGACGAGGTAACACTTAGTCACCTCAACAAATCCGCAACCAAAAAATGACAACCCAAAAATTGGACGGACAAAAAAAAAAAAAAAAAAAAAAAGAAAAAAAGGGGACGGATGCATGTCCATGAACAAAAGTGGACGGACAAAAAAAAAAAGAAGTAATGGATGCATGTCCATGAACAAAAGTGGACGGACACCAAAAAAAAAAAAAAAAAAAAAGGTGATGGATGCATGTCCATGAACAAACGTGGACGAACACCAAAAAAAAAAAAAAAAAATGGGACTGATGCATGTCCATGACCCAAAGTGGACGGACAAAAAAAAACTTAGTCACAAGGCCCGCTATTTTACCTCGTGCTCTTTTATGGATGCAGAACTAGGAGCAAGCAAATGACCTAACGGGGGAATACCAGAAACTTGTTAAAGATCTTGTGCAAAGGCAGAAAGCTTGATGCTTCTTTTAGTTTCCTTGCTAAGGCCATTGGCGAAACACAAGATGATAAGAAGAATAAAAAAAAATGAGCACGTGCAGTCATGGCTTATTAAAAAGAAGGGCATGTGGCGTTGAGATTCAAAACCACAAGCAAGCTATTCATTCAATATCAACATTCAAGCGCTTAAACGCTATACGTACGTGTTAAGATAACCATATGTGCATGTAAAGGGAAAGACAAGTGGAGCTTTGCATGCTGTCTACTAAGTGTAAAGGTCATGTGTGTGCCAATAACCACTAGATATAGCCACCATGCTTCCCCACGGAAAATCAAAGCTTCAGGACGTGTTCAATATGTGGCGTAAGTAATAGCATGCAAGACGACGGAACTAGTGCATGCATGTTTGTGGCTTTTGGGGCACACAGAGCTGGTACATGTCTGTTACTCTTGGGGGCGTCAAAGACATTGCGATAGTTTAAGCCAGGCACACGGAGTTGCAGTACCTAAAGTCAAAAGGCTCAGTGTGTCACGGTTTAGAGAAGACCGCTGATAGCTGCAAGACTAGTTGAGGTGACGAGGCATCAAAATTCCTCAATTAGTCCGCGACCCCAAGTGGACGACTGACAAGGTGATGAGGTACCAACAGTCACCTCAACAAGTCCACGACCCAAAGTGGACGACCAAAAAAAAAAAAAAAAAAGTCCATAACCCAAAGTGGACAGCTGTGGAAATGATATGAGGACGAAACTCTTGCACTGATGGCCGCAAGACGAAGGCAAGGCAAAAGCAGATAGAAATTATTAAAGTCCATAAGTGGACGAGTTCGTTATGTCCACAAACGGACGAGTTCATTACTACGTCCACAAGTGGACGAATCATCCCAAGGGATGCTCAAAAATTGTTATTCCACAAGTGGACGAATTTATTACCAAGTCCACAAATGGACGAGTTCATTACGAAGTCCTTAAAGTGGACAAATTCATTACAAAGTCCATAAATGGACGAGTCTGATACTAAATCCTCAAAAAGAACGAATTAAGTCCAAAGTGGGCAGGTTCACGCCTACAGGTTATTAAGTACTAACAGACAAGTTACTAAGTACTGCGCGGATGGGTTCATTCCTAAAATGCATCAAGTCCTCAAAAGGATGAACCAAGCCACCCATGGGTACCTTCATAAAAATATAAGTCTCCTACCCACAGGTGGAAGGACGAATCAAGTCACCCACAAGTGCCTTGGTCAAAATTCTAAGTCTTCCTACCTACTAGAGGACGGACGAACCAAGCCATTCACAAGTGCCTTGGTAAAAAGTTTAAGTCCGCCTACCTACGGGTGGACGGACAAACCAATTCTCTAACGAGTGCCTTGGTAAGAGATCTAAATCTTCCTACCTATAGGTGACGAACGATCCAAGCAATCCTCCAAAGATGATTGACTCAAATAGAAATCATCGAACCAAGTCATTAAGGTGACGAACGACCCTCCAAAGATGATTGAGTCAAGCAGCAATCCTCCAATGACAATCGACGTAAGTAACGATCCTCCAATTAAGTTGCTCATGGAGTGGGGGGCAAGTAAAAAACCCCCAACACTCTACGATTATAACACAAGCCTTCATATTCCGCACTCGTCCACTTACGTGACGACTACGGAATGGGGGGCAACTGATAGGGAATATTTTCACTAGTGAGAAAATTTTTCCTAACACCCTAGAGTCTTCGGTCACCAAAAGTATGGTCGGTCATGAAGGGAGACGGGTGTCAAAGTCACGTGGCACCTACATGGCCTAAGTGGTCTCTAATGATCCTAATATGGAAATGCCTTGCATTCTACGCCCAACCATAATCAGAAGAATCCCACAATATATGAGCATTAATAAAGAGTTCCTCTCCTACAAGGAAATATCTTCTTAATCAAGGCACGGATGTTAACCCTAGCCTATAGAGTCCCAATACGAATAGAATTCTAACATAAGGAGGATCTCATAATATCCACCCATTAATGATGATCTTCTCCATAAGGAAACGCCTTGCTACACAAGAAATGGAGGTCGGTTCTACACTACTATAAAAACCCAAAGGCCCTCAGAAAACAAGGTACACACAATTTCTCTAAAGCTTAAACTCTCAAGCATTGTTGGAGCTCTCTTCTGACTTAACCTTCGGAGGGTCTTTGGCCGGTACCCCACCGGTGCCCTTTGATTGGTTCTTCTCTTTTGTTCTTCAGGTGCACCCATTGACGTGTATGGACGATCAACTCACTGACGATTTTTTATGCATCATCAAACATCATCTGCATTCTTAGTACTAATGGTATATTTAGTACTATTTTTTATGGAAATCACACTAAAATTTTAGTACGTGTTCCTTAGAAAATTATGTACTTTTTCCACAATTAAATTCAACATGAGTAATTTCATTTAATAAGTGATATCAAATCAAATCTGATTTTTGCCCTTAATCAATCAAATTACAAAGAACTTCATGGTTTTAAATATAGCATCAAAATTAATCTAATTGCATGGTTAGATTTCAATTTAAGCTAAATCAAATTTAGTCAACTGCATAAAAATTGATTAAAAAAAAAAAAGAGGTTTAACCATTAAAATCATGAATCATTTAATTCAGGGCTAAAACTTCTATTGAAATTTAGAGCCGGACAAAATACGGTATCAACATCTGCCATGGGATAGAGGGAATTTTTCTTAGGATTTGTGTCTCCCAAGGGGCTTCTCTCTCTTAGGCTTTGGGGGTAAAAAGAATGGATTTTTCTAGGTTTTGGTTCTGTTTTGAATGGTTGTGGTTTGTGTTGGTGAGAATGGAAAAAAGGAGGGAGCTTTGGTTCTGTTTTCGAAGGTGGAGTGGCTGTTGATTTGGTGCTTTGAGGGAGGTAGCTGATGGTTACTTTTGGGATGTTGACTATTGGGATTTTTGGGTAGATATTAGGGATGCTGGAGGTTGAAAACCATAAAGACAAGGGCTTACCAGCGGTGGGAATGGAAATGGGAGAATGGGAGAATATGATACGAGAAAAAAAAAAGGTATTTATATAGGGTACTTTTAAGGTTTAGGGATTGGATAAGAATGACTGATGTCAATAGCATGTTCTACAAATTGGGACAGACCTTAATTCACTTGTGCAATGGAATAAACTTGGACTGCAATCAAGAGTTAATAATTCACAATAAAATTTGACATGGTCATTAATTAAAAGTAATTAACTTGATCTTCAAATAAATCACATCTATGATCTCATTTAAAAAAAAAAAAATTAAGGGACTGAATATGACAAAATAAATGGACCCACGTGTGATCTTTATTGGTATGCTCAATAAAAGAGCCCAAACAGTATATTTATTACTAATTTTACATGGAAATCACACTAAAATTTTAGTATGCATCCCATTGAAAATTACGTAATTTTTTCACAATTAAAATGTAACACGGGTAATTTCATTCAATAAGTGATGCTGCTCCCATTAACTTGCAAAACATCCAAGCTAAGGCTTGTCCTTTTCAACTACTTTTGAAATGCTCATAGAAGTAAGCCATAAGTTCAATGCAAGGGAAAAATGGTTACAACTTCTATATAATATCTAAAACTGAAATGTAGCATTTATTATTACTACACTATTTTTTGAGCCACATCAAAGTAGCATTTAGTCCACTTCAGTCAAATTCGATCTAGTTCGGTCAAATTTAGTCCACTTGGTTCTGTTCTATCCATTTAGTCCACATTGGTCCCATTCGGTCCACTTTGGTCTTATACGGTCCATTCGGTCTAATTTAGTCCCATTTGATCTATTTTGGTCTAATTTGGTACATTCAATCCACTTTGGTCAATTCAGTCCACTTCAGTCCATTTTGGACTAATTGGATCTTAAATTAATTCTTTTGGTAGGTTGCCTTTTAGTTTTTAGCAAAAAAAATGATTTTTTTTTTTTCTTAATTTTTGGGTTGGAAAGTGTGAAATTTTATTCTATTTGGGCCAAACTCTTTAGTTTTAGGCTAAATAATACAAACAAAATAGACATTATAAATTAGAAATATGTGCCCCTAAAAAATAATAAAAATGATAAATATTCAAAAGATTACCTTAAAATTCAAGTGTCAATAATATAGGCATTATACTTATATTTGGAAAGGAAAGAAAAAAAAAATTACAATTCAAAACTTATATAATAATTTAAACTTTTTTTTTTGAGAAACTAAAATGGGGGTGTTTATGGTTATATTAGACCCCCGGGCAGGGCGCCAGGAGGCAGTCAAAGGGTAGGGGCCTTTCGTACCCGAACTCGATCTTACCAACCCGTGTGGGGGGCCAACCCCACTAAGGATGCCCACCAACGGACTCCTGCTGGTAGCGGGAATCGAACCTAAGCGTGTTAGGTAGAGCGAACGAACCATACCCAGCTGAGGCAAGCCCCCGTTGGCATATAATAATTTAAACTTAATGTAACATGTTACATGCGTTCCATGAAATGGGAGCGTACATTTAAAAAAAAATCTTGGATATGTAATATAAATCTTTTTATTAAAATATGCTATATATATATATATATATAGAGAGAGAGAGAGAGAGAGAGAGAGAGAACTTGTCATCTTTTGAAACTCTAGTTAGCGAGTATTCAAAAGTTGTTTAGTTTTTTTCGAGAAGAAAAAGTTGTTTAGGTTATGTTTGGTAACAGTTTTTATTTTCTATTTTTAAAAACTTGTTTTGGGGAACATAAAGAAAAAACAATTTTCTTGTATTTTTGAAATAAAAAACATGTTTGTTTAGTTGAAATTAAAAAAATAGTTTTTTGAAGAAAAAAATAGAAAATACTAAAATATGTTGTTACTAGGATTTAAATTATAATGCTAACTCATTAAATGAGACGGATTCATTAAATTAAATGTGTATTTTCATTGACTTTTGAAAATTAGAAACTGAAAACAGTATTTTGCATGTTTTCAGTTTCTTTCACAAATTGAGTTTTGAGAACAGATTTTGTTTTCTATCCATTTTGAGTTACCAAACAAGTTTTTTCGTCTCAAAAATAGAAAATTGTTTTTGAAAACAGAAAATAAGAGGAAAAAACAGTTATCAAACATACCCTTAATTTTAGCTCTATATTCATGTAAAAAAAAATCCAAACAATAATATATGATACTTGTGCACATAAAGAAAAAAAAAAGGCTTGTTTTTGTAAAAGTTTTATTTTCCTTTTAGGTTACTTAAGCCCGTTGTTTTTGTTTGAGGGTATTACTTAAGCCAATCTTTTAAATAAATAAAACATAAAAAATTGGAATGCCATTGGACAAGCTCAATTTATGGGGGCTTTTGCTTCTGTCCCCGTGTTTTTGTTTGTACGCTGTTTTCAAGCAGTGGACAGATTTTGTGGGAGCAAGTCTTAGTTAGAACAGAATTTGTTGTTGAGGGGCTTTAGCTTAGTACTTTAACTCTCAAGACACCATTCGCTCTTTCACATTGCTCTCTTGCCTGTGCTGTGTCTCTCTCCCAATTCTTTGATCACCAAAGTATTCTGTACGTGTGTGCAATGGAGCAATCACCTGGTCATAATCTGATTCAATTCAATCTCTCAGACTTGGAGAAAGCAACAAAAGGTTTCAAATCCTCTTACAAGATTGGAGAGGGTGACTTTGGTGCCTTCTACAGAGGCACCATCAAACTAAGTGGGAAAAGTACACCCGTCCTTATCCAACAGATTCAAGGACATGTACTTAAAGCAAAGGTTTGATACTTTTTTATTTTCTTGAACCATAACATATATGACATTTCATCTATTTACTTTCATATATACATCCATCTGAATCGTTCCCATAATTTTATTTTTCAGAGTGATCATTCTTGGGTGAAAGAATTAAACACCATCGCAGCAATGAAGCACCAAAACCTTCTAAACTTGGTAGGATATTGCCTTTCAGGGGGTGTCAGATTTGTGGTAGGAGAATGTACATGCATTGGGAGCCTTAGTTACTTTCTGTCCGACTTGTTACTGTCTTGGGTAAAAAGACTCATTATTGTACAAGCTGCTGCCCGGGCTTTGGTGTATTTTCATGATCATCAGGTATATTAATTGTTATTATTAGAAGTATGTGTGTATGTTTTCCTTGTTGGACTGTGGTATTTTGACCCCAATTGAATTATTAGATCACCCAAGTAGATTGATTACGTTAATTATTCAAAGGCCCATTTAACATGTGAAGGGCAGACTTTCCTCTTTTCTCAGCAGATTCATGAGCTGTTTACTTGTGTCTTCGAAATAAATCTTCACTTCATCTTGGACAATAAGAAACTTTACAACACAATTACATTAAATTGTGTTTTGACTTGGATTTCTCAACACTAACCTATCATGACCCTCAGTTATGATACGCATTTTTTCTTTTTTGAAACAGATAGTATTAAGGAGTTTCAAATCTTCTTCCATTGTCATTGATGAAAATCTGAAAGGCAAACTTTTTGACCAGGCAGTTGTTACAGTAAGTATTTAAATACCCGCAAGTTTAATTTTTATTTGATTTGATACTTTTTTTTCTTCTTTGTGAAATTCATTATAAAAACATATGATTAATATTGGAGCTAGAAATTAATAACACTTTTATTATACATCAATCATAACATGTCACCTTAGTGGTTGTAAAACAATATATAAAAATAAATAAAAATCCCATTAATTTTCAGAATTTGAGGAATATAAGGTTAAGATTTTATTTTCAATGTCTAACAATATGTCCAGGGCCGGCCCAAGGCCTAGGCAAGTTAGGCCTAGGCCTAAGGCCCCACCAAAAAACAAAATTTCCCATTAGCGAAAAAGGCCCCACTTCTCATGGTTAAAGGCCCAAATATTTATAAAATTATATATATTTTTTAAAGGTTGTACATTTTTTTATTAGGGATGTTAAAGATACTACAAGTTTTACTATTGGCTTACAAATTGTCATGTTATTAATCACAAAAAAGTGATATAAACATTCATTAGTTAAATTGATGAAGTTCATCAATGAGAATCAATGTCACATTATATTTTAAACATTTTATAGTGTTTTTAATTAGCGCATTTTTCTTTTTCATTTCTATTAAGACTCTCAAAGTATAAGACCAATAGAACCTTAACCCAATTGAAACCCTAAAATGTTTCAAAAAGATGTTGCAAATGTGTTAAATCATCAATCATATATTAATCTCTCCTAATAGTTTGAGACTTTAATTTTTGTAAACTGATATCCTACAAAGCCACACACCAAATAATATCTCTCTCTCTTAAAAGCAAGATATAAAAAAAAAAATTAGATTACAACTTTACTTAACTATGCATCGTCATATATCCAAAATAAAGTATTTTTTTAATTGTAATATATTTTTATTTCTTTTTATTAATATTTATAGTTCAAATATGATATTCAATTCTCTATATGAAATTAACATTAGTCTAGTTGGTATTATTCATCAAATTATGTATTTAATGTATCAAATTAACCTTGATTTGATTCGTATTAAATAATTTTGTTTAATTAATATTTACATATTAAAGGCCCCGCATAAATTTTTCGCCTTAGGCCTCAAATTATGTTGGGCCACCCCTGAATATGTCACATCATTTAAAATCATGGATCCATTTCCAATAGAGAGAATCAGTAAGGGACAATCCCCCCTCATATCCCTTCCATTTGCAAGTGCCCACCCCAACCAACTTCTTAATTTAGAATGACTCCAAATATATATTTATATATATATATATATATATAGATATATTCTATACTTACTTTTAGCAAGATAATATTCAACCTCTCTTTTTTATTGTCTATTGGTATAGCTTAAATGTATCCACCATATAATTTTTACTTTATATGTATTTTATGTTGAGAAACTTCAACCAAGATCCAGATAACATATATTGTACACTCATTATCCTTAAACTAAATATTGTACTCATTAAGCTTGTGCAAATTTGTAACTGAAACTAATACATCTTCTGTATGTGTGAAACAGTTTACAGAGACAGAGATGCAAAACAGTACTCAAAGTGCTGGACAACTTGATTGGAGTTTCATGGGCTATACGACTCCAGAAGTTGATCCTCTTAATAACATCAAATTCACGGACAATGTATATAGTTTTGGTGTTATTCTGCTGGAAATAATCACCGGCAAGCCTGCTTTCGACGTTAACAGGCCTAAGAATGAGAGGAATCTTGTGGAGTGGATCAAATCTTCTGTATCTGGAGACGAAACCAAGCTGGCACAGATTATAGACCCCAACCTTAAAGGCACATCTGGGTGTATAAAATCTGCAATGAGAGTTTTGACATTGTCTAGCAAGTGCACCGAGGAAGACCCAAAAAAGCGTCCCAGCATGAGTCAAGTTCTTAAGGAGCTTGCCCCAATTGTAGAAGAATATAAAAAAATTCATAATGAATTTGTTTTAATGGAGAGACAAGCAGAACGTGATGCTATATTGTGTGCTGGAGTTGCAGATGCAGTAGTACAACTGATTGTAGCCTTACTCAGTGGATAGTCGTCAAAGACTCATGACTCATGAGATGTGCAAGAGAATTTCAAACTCTGTATGAAGCAAATATATGTTATTGGTTGTAACTAATACTGCTATAACTTATTGTTGTGTGAAGCAAATATATGTAATTGGTTGTAACTGTTACTGCTATTGTTAATTTGAACGGTTTAAAGCCAAAAAGGGACATACTAATACATATATGAAACACTAAAAAATAAATGATACGCAGAAAACACTTGTTTCATTTGCAATGGAAAACAAACTGTGCGTTTGGATGAACTTATTTGATCAGTTTAATTTGTTTATCATATTTATTGCGTAAAAGTAAAGTTGTAATTTAGAAATATGTAATATTTCAAAGTATTTGTACATTCTGTTTTTGGTACTGCAAATTAGAGTTTGATGGTTCAAGTAAGAAAGGTTTGGATGTTGTGCCTTTTAGGTGGATTAAATTTTTTTGGTGTTTGAGATTGGTGAGTGTATCAAGCTTAGGTTTTCTTTTGGGATTAGAAGAGCAGAATTTCTTATGGAAAACCTAAACATGTACCTATGTTTGCTAAGAAAATGAGCCTTGCACAGGTGTTAGGTCCCTCAAGCAGGACTTCCCAATTATAACAAATTAATTCATGCAAACAAGAAATATTGCAGGAACCTCTTGACCAAGAACTCGCAAATTGAGGTGTGTCAGGTATAGGGGAACTGGGAAGTACATGTGTAAGTGTAAGAGTAATGCTACATACACACATAAAAATTGACAATATTCTTCACACATTTAAAGAGAAGGTTTGTGGATCCAATAACCTTAGTTTATCAATACACTTTGAATATTTTCTCTCCATGCCAGTCAGTTCCCTTCCCTCATAAGGAGTCCAGATATGCCTAACTGTTTTTTTTTTTTGGTTGAACGTGAAAATATGATTCTTGTGCACAAAGAAAAAAAATGGCTTGTTTTTGTTTATATATATATTAGGGGTTACCTAAACCCGTTATTTTTCTTTTTAGTTCACTGATTCAACCGGCCAATTTATTTTATTTTAAAAATAAAATAAAATAGGATTGCCATTGGAAAGCACAAGTTATGGGTTTTTTTGCTTCTGTCCCTGTGCTTTTGTGTGTACGCTGTTTTCAAGCAGTGGACAGATTTTGTGCTTTTAACTCTCAGGACACCTCTCTCCCCAGTTAAGTGTGGGAATCACCAACACGGGCAGAGAGAAAAACATTATAACGTTAAACTGAATAAGAAGTCTGAGTATTTACAGACTCCTACATGACTCTTGGTAAAAGACGTATCTGTTAGTGAACAGATAAGTTTTAAGTTTTAACCAATAGACATATTGTTTGACGAAAAGACATTGTTTTATATTTAATAACTAACTTAACGTTATTTTATTTTCTAGTGCAGATTGGTTAAAGAACACTATCCACCAAGTGAGGGTTCTTGTATAAGTTGTATCTCTCTCCCAATTCTTTTTCTTCTTTGATCACCAAAGTATTCTCTGTATGCAATGAAGCAATCAGCCGGTGATCATCTAATTCAATTCAATGTCTCAGACTTGGAGAAAGCAACAAAAGGTTTCAAACCCTCTTACAAGATTAGAGAGGGTGAGTTTGGAGCCTTCTACAAAGGCACCCTCAAGCAAAGTGGGAAAAAGACATATGTCCTTATTCAACAGATTCAAGGACATGTACTTCAAGCCAAGGTTTGTAACTTTTTATTTTCTTGCACAATCGTCTCCTTCCTCTTTTAACATATATATAACTTTTCATCTATTTTCTTTCATGTATACGCCTATCTGAATCATTCCCATAATTTATTTTTCAGGGTGATCACTCTTGGGTAAAAGAATTAAACACTATTGCAGCAATTAAGCACCAAAACCTTGTAAACTTGATAGGATATTGCCTTTCTGAGGGTGTCAGATTTGTGGTAGGAGAACGCACATGCTATAAAAGTCTAAGTCACTATTTGTTCAAGGGGTTCCTGTCTTGGGGAGAAAGACTCGTTGTTGTACAAGATACTGCCCAGGCTTTGGCGTACTTGCGTGAACATCAGGTATGTTAATTTGCTATCAGTATGTGTGTTTCCCTATGTGATTGTGGTGTATGATATGTGTTTTGTTCTATTTGAACAGATAGTACTGAGTTTGAGTTCTTCCTCCATTGTCATTGATGACGATATGAAAGGGAAGCTTTTTGACCATGCTTTTTTGAGGTTGGATACTTCTCCTGTAAGTGTGTAAATACCCTCAAGTCTAACTTTTGTTTGATGTGTTATTTTTTTTTTTCTTTGTGAAATTGATCTTAAAAACCTACTATTAGTGGCAGAGCAAGAAAATAATTTGAGGGGTGAGGGGGGATTTATCTTAATTTATTGCTTGCATCTCGTGACCTTAGGGATATGAATTTAATTGTCAAGAGCCTTACTCGGTGACCTAGTCTCTCCTTCATTAAGATTTAGGAGAACCAGGGTTTGAAATTTGAATTTCCCCTCTACCATGGGTATATCTATCGAATTAAAAAAAAAAAAAATTGATAGAACTATGATTATTATTAATAATCTAATAAGTAATAACTATGTTTATCAATATTACCATCCTTAAATAAAACATGCACTCATGTAGATATAAAAGAGCAATGCTAAGGAGGTGGCAAGAAGAAATTTTTGTAGACAAGAACATTGTGGTTTTCAAGCATTATCCTTCCTATAAGGAGAACTAATTTTGAATTTGCTCTCCCACATGTTATCCTGAATTTGTTGTACCCTAGCTATCATTTTTATCTTACATTTCTTTTTCTCTTTCAATTTGCGTCTCTTTTTCCTTAAACTAAATGTTGTATACGTTAAACAGATGTACCTTTGTAACTGTAACTAGTAATAATACACCTTTACCTTATATATATGTGGAACAGTTTGAAAAGACAGAGGAGCATAACAGTCTGAGTGCTGGACCATTTGATTGGAATTTCATGGATTATCATACAACTCCAGAATATGACCCTCCTAATAACCTCACACCCACGGACAATGTATACAGTTTTGGAGTTATTTTGCTAGAAATAGTCACTGGTAAGCCGGCGTTTGATGCCAACCGACCCAAGAATGAGAGAAATCTAGTGGAGTGGGTCAAATCTGCTCTCTCTGGGGACCTAACCAAGCTGGAACAGATTATGGATCCCATGAACACATTGTGGTATAAAGAATCTGCCATGGGAGTTTTGGTATTGTCAAGCAAGTGCATTGAGGAAGACCCAAATCAGCGTCCCAGCATGAGTATGGTTCTTGAGGAGCTTGCCCCAATTGTGGAAGAACATTCCACTCGTATGAAAGAATTATTTGAAAGAAAGAGACAAGAAAGGATTCAAGCACAAATGGATGATGTGAAATGTACTTTTTTATTGAAGGCAATTGAAGGGGTTCTTTTATTGATTGGATACGCAGTGTCAGACTTATTCAAAAATGCGTAATTGCTTGTAACTCATACTAAAGGTCCGTTTTGATTTAGCTTATTTTTGCTGAAATTGAAAACACTGTAGTAAAATAATTTTGTCGTGGGAGTGGGACCCATTTTTAATGAAAAAGTTGCTGAAAAGTGGAATTTGTGGGTCCGTGAATAATGCACGAATGCACTGTTCACCGTGGAAAAGTCAACAAATGCGGGCTGAACCAAAAAAAAAAAGAAAAAAAAAAAAGAGAAAACCGCAGAACAAAAACGCAGACGCCACAATAATTTGAATCCAAACGGGCACTAAGGATGGGTTTGGATCCGCGTTTGCTGCAATGCGCCTTTCAATTTTTTTTTTTTTTTTTTTTGCAAATGTTGACTTTTCAACCGTGAACAGTACATCTGTGCACTGTTTACGGACCCACAAATATCACTTTTCAACAACTTTTTCATTAAAAATAGGTTTCACGGCACTATTCACACATTTAAAAATTATTTTATTATAGTGTTTTCAGTTTTCAATTTTCAGTTTCAGTAAAATAAGTTCTATACAAACGGACCTTAAGTACCCGTTTGGTTTCAGCGTCTGTGCGTCTGCATTTTCATTTTCGGCGTTTTCCTCTTTCTTCTTCCTTTTTTTTTTTTTTTTAGCCCGCATTTGTTGACTTTTCCACGGTGAATAGTGCACCCGTGCACTGTTCATGGACCCACAAATTCCACTTTTCAACAACTTTTTCATTAAAAATGGGTCCCACGACACTATTCACATATTTAAAAATTATTTTGTTATAGTGTTTTCAGTTTTCAGTTTTAGCAAAATAAGCTGTATCCAAACGGACACTAAGAGTTAATTTGTGTGGTTCTTTATATGCCTGAAAGGATATTATTATATATGTGAAACACTAAAGTAAATTTTATACAGTGGATACTTGTTTCATGTGTAAATATGCTGGCAGTGCATAGTAGAGATAGAATGGAGAATAGGAATGTGTTTTTTGCTCCAACATATTGTATAACAGAACTTTTTATGGGTATGTCATGCATATGGGCACTCTGAGATTTATATAAAATTTAAGACTCATATATAGATAAAATTTAGGGCAAATTACAACTTACCCACTTGTGGTTTGGCCGAAATTTAAGTGCCTACCTCTTAATTGTTTTAATAAGAGGGGAAAGAGGATTTACTGTTAATATGTAACTAAACAAAACTTTTATTTTTATTTTTTATTTTCAAAAGTAGCACGGTTGACACTAATCTTTTTTTTTTGGTAATAAAGGATACTTCATAGAAGAAGCTACACTGTCTGGGTGTTTAGAACACCAGGTCTTTCATAATACATACCCAAATTATCTAAATACATTAATAGCAAAACATCAGGAGGAGGATTTTCACTATCTATGGCAGGTAAATGAAGTTGAGAACAAATGATAATACCATCTCTTAAACCCCATAGCTCTGCTGTAATACTAGTTGCACTGCCAGATGCTCTAGGCTCTAGCATAACCCTCCACCCAATTGCCCTGGCTATCTCGAGAGTTGAGTTTCACCCAGTTAATCCCTGGTTTTTCCCATCTGATTAAAGGAGAATTTATTTCTCTGAAGGCAATGTCTCCACACTCCAAACAGAAAAAAGATTCCCCAGTTATATTGACCTGAACCAACAAACAAGCTCCTTGTTGCAAGCATTCTGTATTATCCAGTCCAGAATGTTGGAAGAAAGAAATTGGTATTAGAATGAAGAATTCCAGCCTTCAGCCAGAAGTTTCTAGCAACGGAACAATCTCGGAGGACATAAGATATACTTTCATTGTCACTAGAACATAGATCACAAGAAGCAGACTCAAGAATACCTCTATACTGCAGGGTTTGCTTCACAGGCAGGCTGTTATGATAGCATTTCCTTAGAAATTTTTTATTTAAGGCAAAATGGGACTCTTCCAAATCCAATTCCCATTGAAACCAGGGAAATTTTCACTATCTAGATTAGCCAACTTGTAGGCATTTTTTGGATCAAAACTGCCATTGGCAGAGGAGATCCAACTTAGTTTATCTTTGTCAATAGGCACTTTCCTGGTGGGGGTAGCTTTGATCATAAGTAATATGGAAGGAGGTCAAACCATGGAAATATTACTAAGATTCCAATAACCATTCCTCACTAACATTATTCACAATGAGAGTGTGTTTGGATGTCGCTTATTTTGCTGAAAACTGAAAACTTATTGCTGAAAACACTATAGTAAAATATTTTTTTAAAGGCAAAACACTGTAGCAAAACCCATGGCTGCGTTTTTCAATTCTTGGTGGTCCGTGAATAATACCCTTGGGACCCACTAAAAAAACGCAAATGCAAACTTGGAGGAGAAACGTGCCATCCAAACGCACACTAAGAATATCCTCATTTCCCTTGAGAGGGCCCAGGATAAGACTTCTGAGGGAGAGAGACCCTTTCTTTCATCCACTTATCATGCCAAAATGAGTGCTGTTAGACCTTAGCAGCCACCTAGAACCCTTATCACAAACATTGACTTTGTAAATCAAAAGGCAAGGTGATTTGGTTTACTATATTTATATAGAAAAAATAAATTATCTGCTCTACCCTATTAATACAGCAATTAAAAATTGTTAGATATATCATTGAATGGAAATTGAAAGGCTAACATTGTGAGTTGTGACTTTAACTCGTGTTATATTTTACAAATGATCAGTAAGTAGGTGTTTAATTTTCTCTTTGAATGGCCAAAAATAAAGTTAATAAAAATGAATACTTTGAAAAGTTGCCCCATTTGTTTCTATAGGGGAAAATAATTTCCTCGTGTTTAATAAAATCAAAACTATAACTAGTTAATCCACACACCATGCTTTTTAACATTTGCTAAATGAATCCTATTGGTTTCCAAACGAAAATGTTTAGAGTTGAAATCCCTCATTCCCCAACTATCAAATAATCAACAAAATAATAAGTATATAACATATTTTGTTAGTTTTTTTTTTCACAATTTTTATAGAGGTGAAAATTATAGTTAATAATAGACACATAAATTCATCATTAATTTTTCATTGCGTTTGGATGAATTTGTTTTCATCAACTAATTCACAGTCTGTTGTTTCAAGAAGTTGTAAAAAAACTAGGCTAAATATGTCATAGAGATAAACGTAATTTATTAACCAATTAATATCACTTTCATACAGTCCTCTTTTGATGCTATTATTATAAATCAATCATGACAAAGTAAAATCACGACAAAGTAACAAACCACGTAATAAAGGATTTGACAATTATACAAAATATTAACATATAACACATCCAAAACTAGAGTGTATTAAACATGACATAAACATAACATGCATTCGAAAATTACCTATGTTAATTCATATCCTATCAATACACTAGAATAGATTAAAGATCCAGTACAATACTCACTGAGTATAGTTAAATTAAATGGCTAATATAAAATAAAATAAAAAACTTTTTATATCAATGGATCATATAAAAAAAAAAAAGATTAAGAAAGGAAGAATTATTGTCGAAACTCAAATCTCTTGTTTGACAATTATATAAATATTGAAATATAACACACGTCCATAACTAGGGTGTATTGAACATGACATCTACATAACGTGTCTAGAAATAACCTATGTTAATTAATATCCTATTCAATACACTAGAATAGATTAAGATCCACCTACAATACTCACCATTATAGATAAATTCAATGGCTAATATTGAAAAAAAAAAGTCAACTTTTTAAATTTTTGTATCAATCGATCACAAAAAAAATAAAACACAAGATTCAGTTTTTGACCCAAAACACTTAAAAAAGATTCAGGGGTTGTTTGGTTATATTGTTTGAACAACAGTTTTCATTGTTTAAACAACACAACACGTATTTCTACAATACTTTTTCAACTATACGTATTTTTATAACACTTAAACAATGTTACTAGAACAACGTTACAAAAAAGGCCTCAATTTTTTACCACCTTTTATTACAGAACACTTGACCTATGGCTTCACCTATAAGGAAAGTTGAAACTTGTAGAGGATTTTTTTTTTTTTTTTTTGTAAAGAGCGGTGGCCCTAATGGGGTATCAGCTATCAAGTATCAACTATGCCACGTCAGCTGATGGCGGTTTCGATTTGATACGGCGTCACTTAAAAAAAACGAAATTCAAGAAAAGAAGGCCTAAAGAGACGACAGTTTTCACATCGCAGTCCTGCCTTAGCCTACATTCTTTCCGTTACGAAATTGCATTCTAAGTTGCTCGACCTTTAACGCTGCCTTTAAACCCCTATAACCTTTGGCGCGTGTACCCCACTCTCTACTCCTCAAATATTTTATCCTCAAGCAAACCAAAACCCAAAGAAACATTCTTATAGCTTCGTTCGCTCCCACAATTTATTCCTCTGATTCTCAAGACTCACGCAGGTACGTAAAGTTTCGTACTTTGTCTCTGCTTTTACATTACTTCTACCAAAATTTTCATTTTTTTTTTTTAATGGGGTTTGTTTGAATTTTAAAAAAAGTTTGGAACTTTTTGAAAACTGTGGAAATTATAAGGATTAGGGTTTTTTTTTTTTTTTTTTGGGTTCTTGCAATTTGAGGGTGATTTTTTTTTTTTTAGTTGAATTTGTTGTCTTTGTTTTGTTTTATTTGTTAGTTTAAGTTATTGATTTTAGAGTTTGAAGGTTTGATGATAAATCAATTCAGTAGTTTTGCTCTTTGGTTCTTAATTCAGTAGTTTGATTGAAAGTTTTCACTTTTGCACATATTTGAAAGTTTATATTTCAGGGTATAGTTTCATATTTGTGGGTTATGCATCAAAATTTGATTGAAATAATTTGATTGTGGATTAACTGCATTTATCATATCTGGCAATTTTTTTCAAAAGGTTGAAGGTATGTTATGTAATTAGGTGTATCAGGAACTGTTACATTGAAGTTTGGATTGTTTTGTTAATATTTTTGATTCTTTTAATTGGGTTATGCCTATATGAAATTTTTAGTTTGGATGTTTAATTTTTTAATGTGACTAATTTATGTGTCTCACCCAGATATCAAAATCTTTTGGGCATAGAGATAAAGGAAGCAACCTATAGTTATGCGTGCAAATGGCAACATATGATTATGATCCTGATGTTACTCGGTGGGGTCTCCATCATCTGCTAGATGTTTGCACTCTTAGGAATAATGCTTCTTGTAGTGGTGTGACTCGATATGACCAAGATTTGAGTCGAGTCGAGTTTGTTAGAGAAGCTTATTGTGAGAAGGATAATGTGGAGAATGATGAGGCTGTAGCACGTGCGCTTCAAGAAGAATTTTCACGGATTGATTGTTTAGAAGCTTCTGGAGTATCTAATGGTGGGCCAGAGCATTTGCAAGAATCTGTTCTTGCACAGAATTGGCTTGGTCCTTCGGGTAGACACTATAGTTATGGTAATGGAAATTTAGGTGCTGGCTGCCGCTGCCTTTGTGATTATTGTTCATTTTTGGTGTTATTTTCTGTTTTGCTTATTTGATAGATTGCCAACAAATATGTAGGGCATGACAATGATCAGCAAGCAGCAAATGAACCTGGCATACAGATGGAGAATGCAGTTCCCTGCGGAATCATAATAGAGGAGGCGAGTGATCATAACAGAGTGGAAAATGATGTACATCCTGAAATTAAAATGTTCGCTTCATGCTCTAGCCCAGGAGAACCATCTTATGTGGATGATTTGTTACATATATTCGATATAGCTGATGAGTCGAGTCTTGATGGTGAAGTAGGCAAACGATTGAATCAGATGGTTCCTGTTCCTGTAAGTATAGTATCTTCAGTTGTTCTGTTCACCTGTCTGGCAACATATATTTTCAAGTCATAGATTATCATTGTCATCCTTTTCATTATTTGTGTGTGGAATCTGCAATATATTACAATAGGAGGATTGAATGGGTAGAAGTGGAATTGTCTGGAATGTCTTACGTGTAGTGTCGTGTCCTTTTAAGAAGTATGAGTGCGAGAGAGAGAGAGAGAGAGAGAGAGCGATATTAGCATTTTCAAGAAAATGAAGGTTTTGTATCTAGGATGCTTAATTAAAGTCACAGTGAGAATAGGTGTGAATTTATTCTATTGTGGGTGTGTAGTTGCTTTTGATTTTCAAACCTCTCTAAAGCTGTGATATTCTTGGCTGTCAATATTCACATATATTGAACATGATGCCATTGTAAAGCAGATTCCATAAATGAATTAGGAATAACTTTTATTATAGTAACATCAAGGAGAGTAGCAGTTCAGCTTAAAGTGGATCAGTGACATAGATCATCCTCTAGTTTTTTTAGGGGCGCTGTTGGGAATAGAATGGATATATATACTTGTCCTAAATCTCCTGTGAGTCAAATCCTTTTAAATTACAGCCTAGTTTCATTACAACCTCAATTTGACTTTAATTTTTTAGAATCAAATATGGTTATTTTTGAGCAGATAGATCCACTTTCTTAGTTTCTTGTCCAAGCTGTGGCTATTGACATTTAAATTGTACTGCAATTGATGCTTTCTCTCATTTACTTTTTGCAGCATGTTCCTAAAACTATTGAGAAAATACCCACAGTTGATGAAGAAATATCAGATCATCAAAGGCTGCTAGAGAGGTCTTGTGTCATTTTTTCTTGTCTTTCTATGCTTAGTAGTTTTTTTGAGTTTTGAGCTGTCCAGGTTGTTATATGCTTTTACTGAAAATATTACAACTATTAAATCAGCCTTCATAATTCATCAAAAACACTTGAATGATCCTTGAGCTGCCAGTCTTAACATGTTAGATTTATGTACTGAGAACTGAAATTTTCCACTTGCACAGAATGAAGGGGAACTTGAATTATGAACAAAGAGCATAAATACTAAATAGGGCACTAAAATCTGAAATTATTATATCAGGATTGAATTTGTAATGAGCAGGTTTAGGGGTCATTTTGAAATTTTAAGATGGACAGGATTTTGAAGTTCATGTTGTGGAACTTTGTGGAGAAAGTGATTATCATATTACATATCAAAAAAAGGGTTATTGTTTGACATGTACTAGTCGTTTGGTCCAAGGTAATCTTTTAGGATTTCCAGGCATCCTTATGTTTGGTTACAAATAGTTCTAGGTAATCTGGATACCTACAAGCATCTGGATTCCCATTTTGGGGGTTTGTGGATACCCCTTTAAAAAGGTGGGTAACACATTCCCATGCTTTGGGAAAGTTCTATTTTTTAAAGAGATATAATTATACCCTCAATTTAACTATATCTATTAAAGTGCTTATGCTACATGTTCAACTTTTTTTTTTGGTTGATGTTATGGTTATATTCACCTTTAATTTTTTTTTTTTTTTTTTTTTTTAATTTCTTATCTCCTATTTGGAAATTTTTTTCTTTTAAGAAAATAAATAATTTTGATTGACAAGGAATGATATCCTTGAAAACCATTTTTTTTTAAAATGATATAATTCTTATTATTATTTTAGGAGATTTGAGTTAATTCATGGTTCATATTATTATTCTTATTATTTTTTTTGTATAAGCCATGTAAAAGTGATGGGTAATACACATGTGACATATTGTATTTATAAATCTAAGGATAATTTGGGAAGAATAAATCATTCTTATAAAAATTTTGGAAATAAACCAAATCTGTGACATCACATTCTCAAGAATCTTAATAGATTCCTAATCAAACCAAACGTGGGCAACGTACTTTCTTGGGCATTCAGGTTCCCCAACATCACATTCTCGAGAATCTTTTTATTTCTCAAACTAAAACCTACATTAGGGTGGCTTTGGAATTTATAAGAGGGGTGGGGAAAAAGAGTAGAGTTTGGAAGGGTAAAGTATTTCTGAGTAAAGCATAAACGTAATGAATATAAGCTTAGAGTCATCTTTATTTTAACAAATCCAAGATCTACATTTTGTATGTGTTTCTCACATGTGAACTCTATTGACATGGCTATGAATGAGGTTTTTGTGATGGCCTTGGTGACATAGTTTTTTTAATGCATTTTTCTTGTGAATTTCTTACATTTTTATAAGTTATTACTTATTACTTTAGTGTGTGACCTTTCTTTTTGGGTATTTATAATAATTGAAAATTCATTCAAATTACTACGTATCTAATATTAAGATATTTGGTCTTTTCAGACTGAAGTTATATGAGCTGGTTGAGCTTAAGGTTCAAGGAGATGGTAACTGCCAGGTTGGCTCCCTCCCCCCCACAAAACATGCACACAAAAAAAAATATTTTTGCATAAATGCTTATGCTTGGAAATGGAAACGATAGGTTCTATGATATTGTTCAGTAGTAAAAAATAGTTTTGGTTTATTGCTTATTTATTTATTTTGGGTGGGATGGGGATGAAGATAAAGAATTTTAATTTATAAATATTTTATGCCTGCACATTATATCTCAGTTATCATTTTTTATGGGCTTGTTATGAGTATCACCTTGCAGTACATTCTTGGATGTTAGTTGCTGGTCATAATATTTATTCTCTTTTAAGTCCGCCCTTAGAAGCAATTCATTGCACCAGAAAAAATTTAGCCTTATTTTTCATGAAAATGATTTATGTGAATTCAATTCAATTTTAAAGTGAAATCCAAAATAAGTTGGAACTTAATGGACCTCATGAATCATGTACAGAAGATTCCTTGAGTTGTCATTTGCTAATATTCTGGGACAGCTGATATGCTATGTTAAGTAATAGGCATTCAATGAAGGCAACAAACCTTTATCTGGATCTTCTGCTATAACTACCTTTTAAATGCCTTATTTGAATAGATGATAGGTTGGGGTGGTTTCCTTTGCCAGATACAGTTGGTGTCCAAGTCACGTGCAGATATACTTGACGTATGTACTTGTTTAATTTTAATGGTCATTAACTGCAGTTACCAACATTTGGTCTTTTTCTTCTCTAATTTGTATAAATGCCTCATTTGAGTTGCGAATGAAATTGTCCAGCCATGCTGATTTCTGTTTCTATAATTTAAATGACTTCAAATTATTTGATAATTATCCATTGACTTAAGAAGCTTTGTTTCTTTTTTAAATCCTTGTGTAAAATTCTGTTATGATCCTAGTGTCCCACATGGATTAAGTATAAGCCTAACCATGTGTTTGTAAGCTCTTGGGCACCCTCCCCTTGCAAGCTGGTTTTCAAGGGTGAGTTCTACGCATGGGTTTGTAACAAATTCATCATTCATGATTTCTGAGTGAGAAAGGTCCAGATTGTTGATGTATGCCCTCTACAGTGCAAGTGAATTGCTTGAAGTTATACAAAAATTGTACATTATCAGTGAAAGTGGACGGTTATGTATTTATATTTGTTATGCTTGATAATAATTATTGGCATTACTTCTTAATGTTATATACTTGAAAGACATCTTATTAGTTCTGTATTTTCCCAGTTTCGTGCTTTATCTGATCAACTGTATCGTTCTCCTGACCACCACGCTTCCGTAAGAGAACAGATTACTCAACAGGTTGGTTGCATTTGATCTGTCCTTATTTTAAGATGTCAAAACTTAATTATTTATTTGAAGTGTCATAATTTTTGTTTGTTGTTGTCATCAGCTTATGAATCACCCGGAACTGTATGGGGGTTATGTCCCCATGGCTTACAATGACTATTTGAAGAAAATGAGCAAGTATTGTGCTACTGTCTGTTTTAATGGTATTTTATTCACAAAAATATATATTACAATATTTCTCATGCTTATATGCCTTTTTTTGGGTTCATGAACTAGGAGTGGCGAATGGGGTGATCATGTGACATTACAGGCTGCTGCAGATTGGGTATGAGGAACTATAAGACTTTCCTATTTCTCCCTTTACTTTCTGCAATCTTTGGTGATTTAGAAAACAATTTTTAATGTTTTCCATTGATACTTCTATTACCTGATTGCCTAAACTTTACTGAACTTGAAGGAATTTCCCATCATGATATCCTATGTGGATGGTAGTTTATTGTTTTTCTGTTAAGTTATATGTAAGGAATATATCTTATACTGTAGCAGTTGACATTAGAAAATTACAATTGGAAGTTGGGTCTTTTCATTTTTTTATAAGAGGAAGTTTAGCTCTTGAGAGTGTCTGTACCACTTAGTGGCTGAAACTTTCTGAAGGTGTAGGCTAAAATTGCAAATGTATTACTTTTGTGTATTGTAAGTTAAAAAAAAAAGATTATGGAAATGTGCTGCAAGTGGATAAGTGGGAGAAAATTGTAAATTGCCTAAGGTGACATGAAATTGTAAACAACACCTATTGGGTGCAGACATGGGTTAAATTATGTGTCGCATTTTCAACTTTTGGTTAAATATGCAGTAGAACCTTTCCCATTCAGCATGAATAAAATTTCATGTATAGCATACTTTATGATTAACTTGTCCAAGGTGATCAAGTAAATGCCTTCTTGTAGAGTTTTTATTTTCAAAGCAAATCTGCAATACGCTTTTTTCCGTAAGTTGTGTCTTAGAAGTGTTACTTTCTCCCCCACCCCTCCCCCTCCTTCTGTGTTGATGTAATATGTGCTGCAAGAGTGTTTTAGTGATTTTTGCTTCATAATTCATTGATATCTATGTGTGTGTGTGTGTGTGTGTGTGTGTATAAACCCTCTATGGTTGAAGAATGATGCATGTCTTACTATATGTTTGCAGTTTGGAGTCAAGATATTTGTGCTAACTTCATTTAAGGACACATGTTACATTGAGATCCTTCCACATATTGAAAAGTCCAAACGAGGTAAGAATAGAATTGTTCATTATTGTTGTAAAAATTGATGTGTAATAACCAATGCAGATTAAGTTTGTAGTTGTTCTGATTGATATACATGTTGTGATGTCAAAATGGAACAATCTATTTTTAATGTTACCAGTGTCTCATTTAAGATATGTGCATGTTCATGTATGCTTGTTGTAAATGTCAAGGAAAGTTGGAATTCTCTGCTATAAATTAATTTGACACAAAGCAACTTTTTTTCACAAACAACACCTGCTATTTTGAATATCTGAATCATGCTGAAATTATAATCCAAACCCCTGCCCCCTGTTCCTTAAGCTTCTTCGTGAAATAATGTTTATGTAAATCATGATATTGATCAATTTGAACATTACTGTCTGATCCACAACTCTCTTGATTGTATGTAGAGTTTTAAATATTTTTTGAGCCCTTTGAAACTTTTGTCAATCTTTGGATGTCTTGCTTGACTTTGTGTTTTTTATGAATTTTTTTTTTTAATTTGGCTTGATCATCAGAACTCTTTGAACAATTTTCTGATGATTAGCCTGGAACCAAACTTGGTAAATTGCGGTTGTATTTTAGCCAATCTATATGTAAGATATAAAACATTTTTACAACCCCAAGGGGTACTACAATCGGCTAGAATCATGCCTAGCAAAGCAAAGGTCACAAGTTTGAATCTCCCCTCCCCATTCTTCTTGGGGCCAAACTTATCAAAAATAAATAAAAAGATTTTTTTTTACTAATTCTGATCATTTGAGTGGATAACTTTCATGCATTTTATTTCCTAGCCTTGTCATGTCTTGATTTGTTTGGTAAGATGGTTAGTGTAAAACACAATTATTTGGCTTGTGCAGTTATTTTCTTGAGCTTTTGGGCTGAGGTGCATTACAATTCAATTTATCCAGAAGGAGGTAAATATATATTTATTGATAATATACATTTACTGGAATTTTAGGCAAATGAAAAGTTAGACCATACCTAACATTGGTGAAGATTGAATTGAAGATCGTAAGATTTTACAAGCTATTAAAATAACTAATAGTAATGTAGCAATATGATATTTTAAAAGTACTTAAAACTAAAAATTTTCAACACATGCCGTTTTGTACTAGGTGTCTACTATTCAAGTAACTATCACGAAAGAAGAAAGAAGCAATGAACACAAGGTTCTTTAATTGTGTAGTAGATAAAGTTATTTTCTTAGTTGATTATAAATTTTGAACCTTTACTACCTTTACCGATAATTAAAATAAGCAAAATCTAACACCTAAACTAATTTGGAATTGGTGTTATAAACACTCCTTTCCATAAAGATTGCGGTCCTTATTTTATACTAATAATAAATTTGTAACATTTGAGTAGTTTTGCACCTTCAAATCCTTTATATCCTTTTTACATGTGGATTTAAATAAATAAATAAACAGCCAAACAATATAACTATTGTATAAATCGATAAATTTTATAAAAAAGATCAAGATCCCATGAGATCCCACCCTCTAAATTGGGATCATAATGAGATCTTACATATTTAAGATTTTACTTAAGGTCTGAGTCATTTTTTGCTTTTTAGTAGTAAGATTTTAAGGTCTAAATCAGGATTTTTTTTATTTTTTTTTATTTTTATTATTTTTTATAATAACCATTCCCATGGGTTACTTCTTCCTCTATCTACGTTTCATGAAGGCATTTTGGAATAAAGGGACCAAGGAAAGAGAAGGAATAATGGAATTTGGGAGCATGATCATTTATGAATAAAAAGAAACATGCCAGTGAATTCCAAGGAAAGAGAAGCAATAATGAAATTTTGGAGCATAATCATTTATGAATAAACAGAAACAAGCCAATGAATTCTATCTCAAATGGCTCTTCCTATATAAAGAATTAGGTGGAGGGTAAGGTTGTAGGTTTATGACATATTAGGCGCTCATAAATAATTAGATAGAAACATGATACAATTCCATTAACTGAGTTTCAAATGTCTGTGCTTCTTCTGAAGTATTTGATCATCAAAAAACTGTTGAAAAGGTTTGGATGTGATTATTTTACACAAGATGCAAGCATATATATTAGCAACATTTGCTAAGTTTGCAGTGATTTTAATTACGTTTCTTTCTGTACTGTTTCATGTTTAGATCAGCCTGCAGTCGACACAAAGAAAAAAAGGAAATGGTGGAATTTTGGGAACTTGATCAGCTCATGAAGTTTGCCATAATTTCTAATTCAACTTTTTTTGCCCGCTGAGAAAGCTTTAGTACCAAGCTTCCATTGTATAGTTTTTTCAACCTTCGGCTAATGGCTCCTTGTAAAGTATAGGGTGGATATGGTGGTTTCTTTGTGGGACTCTGCTTATGCTGTGCTGTTCATTCTTTTGTAAATATTAATTTTCACATTCATTGATTTTATGGTCCTCTTAATTCCATCTTCTATTGGTTTTTCCATCATTTTTTATTGTCCGCTTATACTTGGTTTTTCCATCCACTGATTTATTCTTATTTTTTACAAGCATTTAGGTGAAAACTAAGCCAAAGTAAATAAACAGGGACCCCAGTTTGAGATGTCAGGATCGTCATTTGTTAGTGCTGATAAAACTTATGATCAATTAAGCCACTTAAAAAAAAATCTGGTATTCTTCGGCTCTCTAATTTTACCATGGTTTGAATTATTCAAAATCTCCTAGAAAAGATGTAGCCGAAATTTACTTCAAATCAACTCCAAAGTTGTCATATTCAAAATCACGATATAGAAAAGAGTACTGAAAAAAAAAAAATGAAAACCAATAGCATGACATTGTCTAGGTAACAAGCCTACCATAGAAAATAAGACACTACCTAAAATAAATAAATAAACCTTAGTAGGTGTAAGTGGCCTTCACCAAGCTAAATAGCTAATGATCTATTCAATTAAGAAGTTGTAGCATATAAATTGGAATGGACTTGGTTTAGGTCCAGTGCATCTAGGACCCGGTCAGATGGTGACATGTGTCTAAAAGTGGACATATGTCATCATCTCAACAGATCCAGTACTATTGGACATTGGATCTAAGCCTGACCCAATTGAAATTTGCATTTTATTAACAGTTTTGAAGTACATAGACTTGAGAGTAAAGAAAATCTTGGACATCCCCGTAACCATGAAAAGTTGCAACTATCATTACTAAAACCCATAATAATTGGCTACCTTTCGACACCTATAAAGATTGATTACCAAACATTTTTCTGATTCTCTCCTTTCAAAAACCACCTACAAACTTTAGAACTTTGAGCTCTATGACTTATATTCACCCCCTCCACAATCCAAAAGAAAACCCTCACAGTTCATTTTTATTTCCTTTATTAGAATCCCCATTAATTGGCTTCACATCACACGGCCTGATGAGTTTGCTCCCCAACGGATGGCATCTAGGTCCATGAGGGTAATCAATGGCCTTTCTCTTACCAAGCAACCTGGACCCTGCAGTCATACTGAAATCATCTTCAGTATCTGTGTTGCTGTCATGAACAACATCATCTGCTTGTGTTGCCTCGACACTAGTTGTAGCAACTACTATACTCGACATCCTTGTCCCCTTTGGCCTCCACAGAATTGGGATGCAAAGATTGGGTAATGGCTGCATAGGCATCCTCCTTGGTCCAAGGCGGCTGCACATCAGGTCCAACAGAGAAGCAACCAAGGATTCCCCCTTGATTTGAGAAGGCGGAATTGATTTTATAATGGACGGAATACAGGAATTTAGCCTGGGCGTGATCTTCCATGTATGTCCCCGGGAAGGCCTGAAAAATTAGGATGCTAAGAACACATTCTTTGTCGTCGTGTTCATCAAGATTATCGCGGGAAGGCAGAGGCATGCCAGACAAAAGATAAGCAAAGAATCCATTTCCCTAGTGAAGAAAGCTTCTAGAGGATGTCACCTGTGGAGGAAAATTAACCATACCCAAACCCACTTTTTTGTTGGAGAGAAATTGAACTGAAGCCTTCTTCTCCAAATCCTCATCCTCAGATGGGACTTTCATTGCAGCTATTGTGAAGTTGTGATTGCGACTCAATCCATAAAGGGTACCGTCCACAAACTCAGTCCTCCCTCTATAGAAGGCATCCGAGTAGGAGTAGCTAGGAAAGGCTTGGGGAGTAATTTATCCATACAAGTTTTTGGAGATCAAAACAGTAAAGATGGGAACGATGATCTAGAAAAAGAACCTTCCTTCGTTCTCCCAAAACAGCATGCCCCACCCATTCAGTGGGAGGATCGTTCCTAAGCAGGGGACTTGGCAAGAGGGTCCACTCATCATGTTCAGGATCATAGAACTCAAACAAAGAGAGCTTTTTTATATAATTTTTTTATAGAGTTCGAGTCTCTTCCGGTTCCAGGTGCATAAAAGCTAGTGCTTCCAAGCACGTAAATCTTCTGATCGAGTACAAAAGGAGAGGGGGAATTCTTTCCGGTTTTCATCGCAGTCGCAATGGTGGTGGTGGCGGTGGCGGTGTCAAAAACAAAGACTTCTGGCGGAAATCTATCCCGTTTAACATCCTTGTACTTGATCTTGACATCTTCATCAACGTAGTCCAAGGTTTCCAAAACACGAAAATCATCATGTTTGCCACCGAAGAAGTAGAACTTCGAACACGATAAAACGCAACGCATGCCAGCAGGATACTCTCCCCTTTTAAATTGGAGGATTGGATTTGATTTTGATTTTGGGAGTGGAACTGGGTCGGGATACTCTTCTATTCGAGCAGGTGTAGGAGGGAGACGGTTTGGTAATGCAATCTCGTACAGTGAATATATTATTGGGCTTTCAAAGTAATACATATACACGTACAGATTGTTCGATGACAATGACGATGCAGCACGATGACGATGATGAGTTTGCTGCTACTGTGACAATGACGATGCACCATCGTAGGAGGTTGTGATGATTCGATGATGAGCGACGAACGACAATTGAGAGATTATGAACAAGTGTTTCGAAACGGAATGCCAGATTTCAGATTACCCGCTCAATATATAGAGACCAGGGCCGGCTCAATGAATTTGGGGGCCTAGGCGAATATTTTAAATGGGGCCTTTTATTATATTTAATTATAAATTCATATTTTTTTTTAATTAAAATTTATTTTTCTTGCTTTTTGAGAGGCAAAATTACTAATTAAATTTTTGCATTCAAGTTCCGCTAACATTTCCTTTTCAATTGATAATATGGCTAATCCACTTAATCTTTCTTGTGACATAGTTGATCTTAAATAGGATTTTATTAATTTTAATTTTGAAAAACTTCTTTCTGCTGGAGCAACATGCATTTGGAAAAGATTCTAGCCTCTTTATATAATTTAGTACATTAATTGGAGAGTTATCATTTATTTGCAAAACTTCTTTTAAAACTTTTAGTTTTGAAAATAAATCCAAGCCATCAATATCTGAATAAGTTTCATGTGTGAGAAAACATTCAAGATTAAGACAATTTTTTTTCAAACTATCATTATCTAGTGATTTTAGTTTTTCAAAATTAAATAAAAAACCAAAAATATTTTCATATATTTGAAATTGTTCAAACCTACTTTCAATTGAAGAAATAACTTGATCTACTATATATAAAAAAATAATTAATTCTAAAATATTCTTTAGCGGATTGTGTTGTCTCATTATTGACATTCTCATCAAACTGTTTCTTCCTACGAATTATACGTTTTTTCACGAAATATAGGCTCTATTTCCATTTTGGTTGCAATTTCTTTAGATGAATTCATAGCAGATGTAAATCCATCTTCTCTATATTTTTTTAAAAAAGACATGAAACCTTTTAATTGATCTATAGCAACATCAATATGCATGTCTTTCGATTGTAAATTTTTACTAACAGAGTTAACAGCAAATAATATGTCATACCAAATAGTCATAGCTAGCAAAAACTCAAAACTTTCAATCTCATATGTTGCTAAACAATTAGCTTCACTTTTTGTTTTGGGATCTTCACTTGTTTTTGCCAATTGTAACAAAGCATCTCTTATTTCTAGAACTTGAAATTTTATTGCTTTCACACTTTCAATTTGACTTTCTCAACGTGTTTGTGACAATGGCTTAGGAGTTAAACCTGTCACATTATCTTGTAAAATTTTCCATCGCTTTGTGGAAGAAGAAAATAGTGTGTATATACGTTGTACTACTCCAAAAAAAGATATAGCTTTAGGACAAGAATTAGCCATATCACATAGGACAAGGTTGAGATTATGACAACCACATGGTGTGTAAAATGCTTTAGGGTTTATATCAAGAATTCTTTTTTGTACCCCTTGCTTTTTCCCTTTCATATTAGACCCATTATCATATCCTTGTCCACGTACATCATTAATATCAAGTTCAAGATTTTTTATTGCACTTATAATTTCATCGAAAAGACCTTTTCTAGAAGTATAATCTACCTTTAAAAATTTCACAAAATGTTCATCTATTTTTATCGGAATTATTGAAATATCCACACATCTTAGTATGAGAGTCATTTGTTCTTGATGACTTACATCGGGGGTACAATCAAGTATAATTGAAAAGTATTTTTCTTCTTTAATCTTTTTTATAATTTTACTTTTAATTTCATTTGCTAATGTCCCCCAAAGAGATTGAATCATGGAGGGAGCGAGGGCAGAAATGAATAACGGAAAATGCTTCTCGCCTCTTTTGGCTTGTTTTTTGTTGATCACAAAAATCATTTTTTGTTGATTTTTATTTTTTGCAGTACCAATTACCAAAAAAAATGAATAAAATATTTTTTGAAAGCGTTTTCCATAAAAAATAACAAAGAATTAGTTAAACAGAGATTTTAGTTGGTAAATACTAAAATATTTACAATTGAACAACTCCTTTAGAGGTGGATTTGCCGACATGAATAGGGAGGGAAAAAAAATTATATATATATATATATATATCGCTTGCTGATTTCTTTGTGTTTTTTAGTAACCCAAGTTGCCTTTTTAAATAGTTATTATTGTTCTTTCCTATGCAAAGTAAAACCACATGAATTTATTATAACTTATGAGACAAACGTGCACACAACTTTTGTGTTACAATTATTGCCACAATCTTGATATGTGCGATTGTAAATAGTGGAAAAAGAAAGTGATGAATATATGTAAAAGTGGTAGTTCACCAATTATTAAAAAATTTCCGTTATTTTCTTGATAGATCTTTTCATTTTTTCCTCAGAATGCCAAATTATTTTTACCAAGATTTTTTACCACCGCTATTATTCTTAATAACACTTTTTTCCAATGATCTTTCTCTTTCTTAATTTGTTCTTGGACATATTTATCAATTGTTTTATTCTTCAATAATCTTAGTTCTAAATCAATCCAAGTATTCATATTAGTAATATGCTCATTGGTTGTTTCGTGATTTTTAAGAATAGAACTAATATTTTTCCAATCCTTAGTTCCTCCATTAGCTAGTTGATTTGTATTAGAATTTGAATTAAACAACTTGCAACAAAAAAAAAAATACTTTATCTAGATCTTTCGAATACACTAACCATTTTCTATCATGTTTCTCCCCATTTGGTAATTTTTGAATACAATGCGTAGTAGAAAAATGTCTAGAGTTCTTATCTATAGGAAAGTTTAGATCATCAACTCTTATTGGACCATTTTCTACTAACAAATCTCTTAATTTTATATCAATAGTTTTCCATTGACTTGGATCAAAAATATTTGTAGGAATATAATTAGGTTGATCATTAATATTTTCACTCTCCTCTAAATTATTTTGAGCTTCATTATCAAGAATGGTGACATTACATGTTTGAACATTATCATGACCACCTTCGTTATTATCATTTTGTTGTATATTTTCATTATCTTCCAACTCCTTTTGATGAATTTCTTGTTCATTTATGAAACCTTCACTCAAATTTTCTGCAAGATTTTGTTTTTTACTAGTAATAAATTTGTCCATAGCTCCTTTTTGAGATTCAATTAGTTCTTTTCTTTGTCTTTTTTTTTTTTTTAGTTTTTCATATCCAGATGGATATTTTCTAGTAGACATTTGTAATTAAAAAATATTTATGAATAAATGAAACACAATCTATAATTAAAAAAAAAAAACAATTTAACTAGAATAATATAAATTTAATGTATAAAACAATAGAACCTGGTTTATCAAAAACACAATTGCAGCTTTACTTAATATGATCACTTTACACTTTAAACCTGCACAAAAAAATTAAAATTAATATTAATACAAAGTAAATTATTCTAAATTTATAATTTTGTTATCAATACTCATTTTTTTTGTGTAGCATTAAACCTTTTTTTTTTAGCAAAAGATTGGATCCACTAAGACCAACCCACTAGCAAAATGTGTAAGACTCAACTTGATCCACACTAAAACTAAGATCAGCCTAGAGCCCACTATCCCTCATGGCTCCATCCCACTAAATTTGATTTCTTTATTAAAAAAAAAAAAAAAAAAAAAAAAAAAAAAAAAAAAAAAACAAACAAACAAACAAAAAACAAAACGTGTAAAGCCAGAAAGAAGAATAAAACAAAACGTGTAAAGCCAAAAGCAAAAACAAAACAATACTTTAAATCTTTAAGGGGTCCATTTGGACCATTCCATAGCCAGATAGCCTTGAAGCCTTCTAGAGAAATCTAAAGCCAAAAAGAAAGAGTAAAAACCCAGCAGCTCCTCTTCAAAAAAAAAACTCAAACACCCAGGAGCTGAAGAAGACGAAAGAGGCAAAGGAAGAGAAAGCAAAAAAGAACCTGAAATGAAGATCTGTGAACACACCAAGTCTATTGCTAACACCAATTGATGAGTAAGTTAAATAAAAAGAGTGTTTTTTTTTAGAATCAAGATGGAGAGAGTTAGAGAGTGAGAGTGTTTTTTTTCTTCTTTCTTTTTTCTGTCTTTTCTTATTTGTTTCTTCTTTCTGCAGTTCTGCCTTTAAGCTAAAGATTTCTGCCTTTTGCAATCTTTTCTTCTGCAAGCAAAAGATTTGGGGATGGGAATAGTGTCACTTCAGTGTGAGAAACGGCCATTTATTTATTTTTCAGATGATGGGAATTGGGATTAGCCTTCACGTTAGTTCACATGCCTTTTTTTTTTTTTTTTTTTTTTTTTTTTTTTTTTTTTTAAGATGAGAAATTAATATTATATAATATATTATTACTATTTGGGGGCCCTTAGAAGTAGGGGCCTTAGGCGGAGGCCTAAATCGCCTATAGCTTCAGCCGGCCCTGATAGAGACTGCAACTCTTTCCTTTCTCATTCCAGATTCAGAGAGAGAAGGGCTTGGGAAACAGTTTCTATCCTTTCCAAATTCTATCTTTTCATCCAATGGACAACCTAACAAAAGCGTGGAGTTGCCTAACTCTTTCTAACTGTAAGGGCACTGATCTATATCTAGAAGAGGAAGAGGCGGTGCTAGAATTTGTTATGGTAGCAAAATTCTTGACGAAACGTGCACTTAATATTGACACTATTGCAAAAAAATTTAACCCAATTCGGAGATCAAGAAACGGGTTTAAGGTCAAGAAGGAGGAGGATCATATAGTTTTGTTTACCTTTGATAACAAAACTTAGATGGAAAAAATCTTATCAACGAAACCTTGGAGCTTTGATAAACACCTTACGGTGTTACAGCGATACAATAAGTATATTGATTTTTGTGAAATGGATTTTAACTTGGTTACTTTTTGGGTTCAAGTACACGAAATACCAGTAAGATTCAGAATCAGAAGTGTGGCCAAAAAAATCTGTGCAGCCATTGGTACTGTGTAAAATGCCAAAAGTCACAGACATAAAGAGGGATGGTTTTATACGAGTTCGCATCACTTTGGATATCTCCCAAACCTTTGTGTTGTGGGTGGGTGATATCACTTGAAAATGGCAGAGAATTGTGGGTCTCTTTCAAATATGAATGTTGTTGACACCTCATTTTGCAACCCGTATTTAACCTCACATGGAGAGTAAAAGGGTAATTTCACATTGGAAATATGCATCTTGATTCTGGTCATTAGATCCTTAATCTCATTTCACCAAAATGATCTTGATGTTGTAATGATTAAATTGACTGGTCATATGCCCTAATCAGACCATCAGATTGAAAGTTATCATCAAATCAAGTTTTAATGGTCGAGATGCACTATTACAAATTGAGTCTAATTATATATGATTATGAACAATTGATTTCAATTTGTTATAATTATAATCAATTTGAGATTAATGAAGTGTTATAATTTGATTGGCTAGAACTACATTTTATGGTAAGGTTGCACACTTAATTAATTAGATAGTCAAACATTAATTATTCAATGAGTAATTTGTGCAATTATCTTTTTAATTAGGGTAAATTTGGAACTAATTAAGTCTGAAATGGGAGTGATTGGAGCCTATTAATGTTAATTGGAAACTAATTTGGGACCTATTAATGTTAATTGTGCTAAAATTATTTTCTAACAAATGACCTCTGCTCACCATTTCGTTGATATCTCTCAGAATATTTTGAATCTATGAATGAGGTAAATTTTCCCAGAAACTAGACACCCGGGGTTTCAATTTGAGCACAGGAACGAGACAATTCCGATCAAAATTGAGTAAGATACAATTTTTTGAAGTTGGCTCTACAAGCTGTTATAGTAGCTATAGGAAAACCGAATTTCGCTTGCTCCTCACTCCCACCAATCTCTACATTTAATGCACCCGATTTTCCTAAAGGCTAAAATAAGGTCTAGGTTCATGATTCTTTGTCAACCCTCATTAAATGACCCTCAACTCATATTTTCTCCACCACTACTATATAAACCCCCCTTCTCCTCCATTCCAAAGCACACAAAAACCTCTTCTCTTCTCCTTTCTTGAGTTCTAGCGAAGTGGAGTAGTCTTGTTATATCTTGGTTTTCCTGATACTCAAGTTATTGTGTGAGACTCACTCTCCCTTTTCTAACTCTTCTTTTCTTCCACCCTTAGGACCTCTACCAAGAGTCTCCTCCTCCACCGTATGAATCTTGCATGAAGGTATAATCCCTTTCTCTAGCTTGTTTTTTGTGTTACTATGCTGAGAATTTAAGATTAAAGCATGATAGTAATTATTTAAATTCCCTTGAATATGTTTGAATGTTCTTAAATGTTCTTATGTGTTCTTCACATATTATTGGTTGTTCATCACATGTTCATGCATAACACTAACTTTGATCTTAAATCCACATAAAAAATATGACAAAAGATGTTTGTTTCATAATTCTTTCAGATCCTTGAATCTAGGATATCACCATCCACACACATTCACTAGAATTTATTTTTCAATCCAAATGATACTTAATAAATTGAATTAGGATTTATCACATGCACACACATTAAATTCAACATGCAAATTGATTGATAGCATATTGAATGATATGATATGAATGTTGGACACCATAGTCTAGAAGACCGGTTTCATCGAGTAAGGTGGGTGCCTAACACCTTCCCACCTTATAACATAGCCTCCAAGCTTAAATCAAGCGTTGATAGATCAATGCTTATCCTTGTAATTTTCAATTTCTAGATTGTAACTAGGAAACAAAGTCATGTACTTTATCTTAGATTGTATCTAAAACCAAAGCCATGTAATTTCTAATGATCAATGTAAATTCATTTGCAAATCAATAAAATGAGGAATTTTTCAATTTTGGTTTTCTTATTTATTCTAATAATTAAATAAGTGGCGACTCCATTGTAAAATCCTTAATTTAAAGGGGAAAATATAATCAGTCGAACCTTCATTTTGAGAGGCAATAACACGACTCCACCCATTCACGTGAGTTTGACCAAACAACACCCAAAAACGGGCCGGGGGCACGGTCTCTCACAAATTTCTGCCAAATCTTTGCTATTGGTGTGGTTGTCTTACACATATTGATAGAGATTACGAGTTACGGTTAGAGAGTGATGGTACACTACAGATAGAATCCCAGTAGTTTGGACAATGGATACGAGCAGCACCTTTCACATCAACAAGGAAGAATGTTGTCATAGTCCCTGGCTTTTATTCGAAGAAAACTGGTGCTTCCTCTTTGACAACATCTCCAAACCCGATTGAACGACCGTCAGTGGTGGTGGTTCGCATGGGGGGTCCTTCCCCAGAGATCATACGGCCTGAAAAGGAAACAGAGGTGTCTTTACAACCTGCAATTAATATTCCAGATTTTTAGGAGGAGAATATGGGACTTTCCAATCCAGGTATCACGGGTCAAACAAATCTCAGTAATTTGAATTTTACTAACCCAAATTCTATGGAAGGAAAAATATCAAATGAGCTATTTGAAGCAAGTATTCAGGAAACAGACTGTTTTCTATGCAAGTTTGATTAGATCTGGGAATTTTTTTTTTTTTTTTTTTTTTTTTGGATTTAGATAAGGGCACTAACAAAGAAAATATTCCGAATTCTTTTACAATTAATGAGAGACCTCCCTCGGCAAAAGTCTACTCACGTGCGATTCACTTTAACCCCCCAACTCGTGTGCCCTTGTCATCACTATTAGACATATCCAATAGCACTGAGATACATGAAGGAAGATGGAAATGGATTACTAGGACTGATATAGGAACCGACATAATTATGGAAGAGGCAGTGGGAGATAAGAGAGCTACTAGAGATGAGGAGAGTCAACTTGAATTACTAAAGTTGAGAAGATTGGTTTCTCAGGTGGACAAAGCAAGCAAAATGATATTGGCAGAGGCTGGTTCCCAGCCTTACCAGAAGTAATGAGTTTCTTATGTTGGAACTGTTGGGGGCTTGAGAACCAAGGAATAGAAAATAACTCACAAACATGGTGTGGGCAAAAGATCCCTCCGTTGTGTTTTTAGACGAAAGATGGACGGATGAAGCTAGGATAATTCGAATATAAGAAACTCATTAATCCCTCCAAAAGATCCCTCTATTGTGTTTTTAGCCAAAAGATCCATCGTAGACATGGTTTGGGAACGCCTTGACAAAGTAGTAGCAACTACTGATTGGTTCTCTTTATTTCCTGATACTAAGGTATACCACCTTGACGTCACTACATCAGATCACAAAACTCTCTAGAGAGTGCCCGATGGTATGGATTGCAGACAATAGAAGCCCTTTAGATTTGAATAGATGTGGATAACTGAAAAAGGATGTGGTGATACAGTTGAAGTGGTTTGGAAGGAAAATAATGAGGAATCGGGGGAGCTAAAAATTCTGAAAAAAAATTGATACATGTGGAAAGGAGTTGACAAAGTGGAGCAAACAAAATTTTAGGAATGTTTGCTGAGAGCTAGAGAAGAAAATAAAATTATTTGAAAAGGTAGAGAAGTTGGCTATGAATGGATGGAGTACTAGTCAAATGAAGCAACTAGAAATAGAAATAAATATGCTCTTGGATCGTGAGGCTAGTATGTGGGCTCAATGTTAAAACATTCAATGGTTGAAGGACGGAGATAAAAACACAAGGTTCTGGAACAAATCCCAACTGCAGTGACAGACAATATGAATAGACAATTGACAAAAGAATTTACAGCCCAAGAAGTGGAACTTGCACTGAAATAGATGGCACTCTTGAAGTCACCTGAGCTGGATGGTATGCCTCTACTTTTTTATCAAAACTACTGGTCTTTGGTAGGTAATGACATTACTAAGGCTATCTTAATTTATTTAAATTCGGGTACTCTCCTAAGTGCACTTTGCCATTCTTTTATCACTTTGATTCCCAAAGTAAAAAATCCTGAATATGTTTCACAATATCACCCTATTAGTCTCAGCAATGTTTTATACAGAGTATTTTTCAAGGTTCTGGCGAACAGGTTAAGATAGATTTTGCCACATCTTATTTCTGAACTTCAAAGCGCTTTCATGACAGAACACTTAATTTCAGACAATATCATAGTGGCTTTTGAAACTTTGCATTATATGAAAAATCACTCTACGAGTAACACAGGTTATATGATATTGGATATGAGCAAGGCTTACGATAGAGTGAAATTTGAGTACATGGAAGAGTTTATGAAAAAAAAAAAGGGATTTGCTAATACCTAGACAAAATTAATGATGAAGTGTATTTCTATAGCGACTTAATCAATTTTGATCAATGGGGAACCACATGAGCATATTACACCAACTAGAGGTCTTCGCCAAGGCAACCCTCTCTCACCATATTTATTCGTCTTGTGCACAAAAGGATTTCATGGGCTGTTGAAAAGAGCTGAGACACTGGGAGACATAAGGGGTGTTTTTATTTGCTGGAATGGACCTCAACTAACACATCTCTTTTTTGCAGATGACAGTCGTATTTTTTGCAAGGCAAAAGAAAATGAATGCAAGAAGCCATTGGAGGTCTTAAGCCAAGTATGAGAGAGCATCGGGCCAATAGATCAATAGAGCAAAAACCTCCTTCTTTTTTTTTTTTTTTTTTTTTTTTTTTTTTTTTTTTTTTCCAGCAAGTCAACACCACAGGATTTGCAGGATACAATTAAAATAGCTCTTTGGGGTGTTAGTGGTCCAACAATATGAAAAATATTTAGGTCTACCGTCTTTTATTGGTCGAAAAAAGAAAGAGAGCTTTGAGAACATCAAATAAAGGGTGTGGAAGAAGTTGCAAGGATGGGAGGGGAAACTATTATCTCAAGCAGGCCAAGAGGTTTTAATGAAGGTGGTGGCTCAAGCATTACCTACTTATACGATTTCATGCTTCAAATTACCTACTGGATTGTGCCATGATATAGAAGCTCTAATCCGAAATTTTTTTTGGGGACAGAATCTAGTAGATGAACAAAGATTGAAAGTGGAGGAGCTGGAGAAAGAAGTAGATAGCCAGATAGTTCTCATCTCAGATGGGGCTGAGGAGAAAAGAGAGGTGATACGGCAGCTTTGTTTCTCACTGGAGCATTATAGAAGTTGGTGTAAAGAACTTCGTCAAGCATTTATTGGGCACAAGCAACATTCAGTTCTATTCTTCTTAAGCGGACTTGGTTGCAGTAATGGTCTAGTAAGTTCCCAAGGCTTATATTTCCTTTTCCTTTATGTTCTGTAGCCTAAATGTGCTAATGAATCTTTATATATTTTTGGGAGATGTCAAACATTATAGTTTGGTATTGTCTCATGATCAATTTAGATTGGACATTGATGTGCAGCTAGGTTGATGCTTGTGTTATGTTCTATTTTGGTCATACTAAAGATGGGCAGTGTTGTAAGTGAATGCCCATATTCATCTATATCTATATATATCTAAAAGTTGAAGCGTAGCATTTATTGTTGCTATGCTCCTGTTGAGCCACATCAGCGGCCACATCATCCACTTTTTTTTTTACCTCTTCTTTACTCACTTTTATTATCCCTATTAAGAAAAAAAAAAAAAAAAAAAAAGAACTCTTACTCTCCCTATATGTCCACATTTGCTGTTACATTTCTTCCAATCTTTCCCCTCCCTTTTTGTCTCTTTATCTCCCCACTACTCTACTTTACGGTTACTCCATCATTTTCTCTTTATTGTATTTTGACTCTTCTTCTCCTTATTTTATTTTCTATAAATTCAATATCATTTCTCACATTCAATCCATATTTTTCCAACAAAAAACCTGAGTACTCTCTCTCTCTCTCTCTCCCTCTCTCTCTCTCTCTGGGGATTTTTGGTTAGACGGCATACTTTACAAAATTAGTAATACAAAATTAGTAATAGTAAAAGACTACTTGAGCAGTTCATGCCTGGGCAGCAAGTAGTGGTCATGGTTTTATATTCCACTTAGAATAGCAACTGATGTGGCTTACATTTAGCTCAAATAACACATTATCTTCTTGAATATGTGGATTTCTATGATGCATTGCTTTTCATACACATTCTTCATACCATAATAATGCACCACAATAAGGGCATTTGCATGATACGGTTGGCCAAAGTTCCATGGTTCGTAATATTTTTCTGTATAATAATTTAATGTAGAGTTTTAGATTGACATCCGATGTTTAAATATTTAACAAAAAATATGATTTAATGTAAAAATATGTTTATTACTAAGATGAAGACTTTGTTTTGTTGGTTGCTGGAAATGATAGGAAATTATAGCTGAATTGTTTGGTATAGTATCTGCATAAACATAATTATGTAACTTTTTCTATAAAAAAAAAAAAGAAAAAAAAAAGCTACTATAACACAATATATGTTGTATTTATTGCAAAATAATTGGAAACATACATGTTTATAAAAAAGAAAAATAGAAACATAAATGTTCTTATGCCAGTTGTATTTCTAACATTGTTGAGATCTTCTCTTCTAAATTGTAGTTACTTTTCAGTTTAAAATGAATAAAGCGAGTTAATTTTAGATACTATGGGACAATGCAATTTTATATGTATTCATAACGAAAACAAAAAAGTACCTGCTATATCTTCTCTGCTTTCTTATTGCTTAAATTGACATTGTTGTTGGACTTGCATATTGTGGACGACTAAATTTCTCGGTTTGAAATGAGTCAAACAAGTAAAATAGTTTCACAAATGCGAATTTGTATTGATGAATGTGTGGTACAATTCTCTGTGATTACAAAAGAGGTATCCTCTGATTCGATCTCCTTAAAAGACTTGTTGATTGCATTTATAGTAATGTGATTTTGATTCGAACACCCAATATACTTCAATTTGGCTTGAGGAATGGATTGAAGATCTTTGGAACAGAATTACAATGAATCTCTGGCTATGAGCTTGTTGGAAATCCTTCGTTCTTCACGTTCTTCATGTTCTTCGTGTGTTCTTTGTCTTCGAAGGTTTGTGGTGGAAGTTCTTCAGGGCTTTAGAGGCTTGAATTTGTTGAACTTCACTGATTTGTGATTTCTTGAGGTTTCTGGAGGCTTTCGAGTTTGATTCCAGTGAACTTTGAGGTCTAGGCATGTAGTATGGATGATTCTACTTTGAATGTTCTTCGTATTTGAAGGTTTGTGGCGGAAGTTCTTTGGGGCTTTGGAGGCTTAGATCCGTTGAGCTTCACCAATTTGTGGTTTCTTGGAGTTTCTGGAGGCTTTTGAGCTTGATTCCAGTGACCTTTGAGATTTAGGAAGATGATTTGGATGATTTTGCTTCGAATGTTCTTTGTATTCGAAGTTGAAGTTCTTGAAGTTCCTGGAGGCTTCAGGGCTTGATTCCAGCAGAGCTTTTGGACTTCTGAACTCAAGATGTCTTGGTCTGCCCTAAGATGTCTTGGTCTTCCTTAAATGCCTTAGGAAGGCTTCTATTTATAGGAGTTTGGGGGTGGGTGAGCGACACGTGGCGAAGTCTGATTGGTGACACATGTCACAGCCTAATTAGTCCACTTATGTCATTGTTTACACGCGCTGGGTTGCATATGTCATCGCTTACAAGTGCTGGACTGCTTATGTCATCGCTTACACGCGCTGATGTGTGATTGGTTTTTGCATGACATTTGGCAAATTTCTGTTGGTTTTTGAGTAGTGATAGCAAAACCTAGCAACAATACATGGAGCTTTGTAATTAGTTGTATTTTGTGGACTTGGTAGTATAATGTGTCAGCTTGTGATAAGTCGGGAATTTTCCCTCTCTACACATATATTGGAGAATGTGGGTAGCAATTTGTTGCTTTTAAATTTTTTTTTCATCTTTGCCTCTTTATCTTTTTTGCATTGTTTATAAAATTCTACCAAAATAAAGGGAATTAGTGCAATACTTCTTGTAGACAAATAGAAGACTGAAGACCCCATTAAATTCATTCTCAAAAAAAAAAAAAAAAAAAAAGACCCCATTAAATTAAAATATAAATTCTAATAATATATCGATATTATCTAATTAAAACGTTAAACAAAGAGAAAAAAATTAAAGCTTATACCTTCCTTGAAGCCCAAAAACTCAGGTTCTGCCTGGATATTACCTCACTTCATCTCAGTTAAAGTCTAGACCTATTTTAATGGGTTTTGGGGGGTGTAGAGCATGAATCAGGCATTTCGTTAATTCATTCAACAATTTGAGTGAGAGTAATGATACAATACAATTAGAGATAGAGGTGATTCCATTCAAATATTGTAAACAATCCGAATTACTCTAAACTTCAAGGGACAATCATATATAAATTTAAGCAAATATTGTGATGCAAAGATGATACCTGAATCTTTTCCAATTCCAGACGGATGTGGTTTTCAACTCTATAAGTGAAGAACAAAATAATAAATTAAATTACATTTAAGTGAAGAATGGAATGTGTAATTGGAGGTTTTAGGGGTTACAATGGGAATTTGAAATGGCAACAAACCTTAATGAATCACACCCTAATGGCAATGCGATTATTATGATAGTATAAATTCATTACAAATTTACAATATTATCTTAACCAAAATTAAGATGAAACAAAAAGGAATAAAAGATAGACTTTATAATAATTTATCACCCAAAAAATTGGTAGGCATTTTCAAATTCATAGCCATATAAATTGTGTTTTGACGTAAACTCAAATTCCTATTTCCAAAAAAACTGAGTATAAGTTTTATGCCGGTGAACTAATTTTGATTAGTCCAGGTGCTTCGAATTGTTTTTCTATCATTGAGTTTCTTTCTACTCTTAGAATTGTCCTTTGGGTTATTTTTTCTTTGATATTGTTTGTTGTTGTTGTTGTTTTTTCTTTGTTTTTTTTTTTTTTTTTTCATCATGATAATATTACTCTTATTACCTATAAAAAAAAAACTAAGTATTAACCCAAATCAAAATTCAAGCGAAGCTATATAAAAGGGAGAGAGAAGACTTTGTAATGAGAAATTAAAATAACATAATATCATAACACATTTTTTTTTTTAAAAACCATCAACCTTAAACAGAATTATAAGAAAGAAAAAATCCGAGAGAGAGAGAGAGAGAGAGAGAGAGAGAGAGAGAAGAATATAGTTCACCTTAGAAAAATATTAATCAAACATACAAAAAATAATAATATGATATATTAGTAGATATAAAAAGAAAAAAAATACTTTATAGAAATTTAAAAAAAAAAAAGATAATACTTGAATTAATTGTTACTTTTCATATACTACACCCAATCATATAATATTTATATATTCCCACGCATCGCGTGGATCTACGGCTAGTTTCTTTTAAAGCTAAAACTCGGGGGTATTCTCAGCTAAAATGCCTTTTAGTATCTATTTCATTCTCAATCTCCAAAACTTTGCTAACAAATAGGTTGTTTCTTGGCTGTGAATCTAGCAATTTGATTATTGGTATTTAAAAACCAAATACGCCCAATGTATAAATCAAGGGATGTTGATATGCAACTTTAATATGCAATCATTATGCCTACAATATGAGACTTGACTCATATATTTTGAAAATATATACACGTAAATTCCATCAAATCATTGACATACAAAATGTGTGCTTTGTTCTAACGGGAACATGACACTTATATACCCAAATCAAAATGTTAATGCTACCAAAAATTTTAACACAAAAAAACTTACAAATTGATGTGACAAGGATATAATTGTACCACTTAAACAACATAATAAATGAATATTTGAATTACTTTTGTGATTGGTAGCATGTTAGTTTGTAAAGTTTATGTTTGTAGCATCCTAGAATTACTCTAACCAATTGGTGTTTATTTTGGGAGTGATGTTAAGGATACCTCATCCTCATGCTGAGCCACCCAGCAGATCATAAGTTTTTAGATTGTAAATCTACCAATCACGTTTATTTCACATTAGTTTGTAAATATATTTGTAGTAAAATTGTAGTAGCTTTAGCAGTATTCAATTTCAATCACCTCTCTCCCTCACTGGATGAATGACATCAAAACTTGTATAATAATCTGGAGAGGTTAAAGAGGCTCCAAAGCCATCTGCTACCGCGCAAAACAGAGCTGGGAATCTTTCCAGTCAAAGAAAAAAAAAAGAAGCTCGTTGGTTTTCCTTTTGAAAAACATGGCTAATACGCCAACAAGGAAAAAGAAATTAGCACCATCTTAATTACCGAGGCAAAAGCCATTAAGACTATAAATTGTCAAAAGATAATATTTTAGAGAAGCGCTATGTCCACAACAACTTCACAATACTTTCATAACAAATCAGAGATGGTAAGTTATTATTGGTTCTAATTTGAATTTCACAATTTAAATTACTTTTTTGCCCATCTGTAACAACAAATAATAACCTATCACTTAATATTTGTTATGAAAATGTTGTGAACATAACATTTTTCATGTTATTCCACAATAAAATTTAAAGGCCAAATTTTTTTTAATTTTTAATTTTTATTAAAAAAAAAAAATCAAAATGTATCATTATGGGTCAACCCAGCCTGATATGCTTTCTAACCCGTTTATTAAGATAACCTGGCCCGACCCAAGCCGTTCGTCACGTGTACTTCCCAACCCAAAATGGAAACAGGGTTTGGGTAATAGAATTTACTAAGATTCCAAAACTATACAACACCGACTATAAATAAAGTTTCTTTCCCTCTCATTCTCAACGTATATACATGAACTCCTTTTTCCCTCTCAACCTTGCCTCTTTAAATTTGCTCTCTCAGTCTTGGGTTGGCAACCAAATACTAGCGTTTTGAAGCCAATCAAAACCACTGAATCACCGTGAGAGCTATGTGCAGCTCACTGTTATCTCTATATATAATGTGCATTTTAAGGCTTTGTGTTGCTCTGTTCTCAAGAATTTGGAAATGGAATCTTTCTGTATCTGTGGGGTTCTTTATTGAATCTTGATGTGTATCATTTTCTCTTTTGATTTGGGCAAAACTTTATTCATCCTTTGAGTGAGGAAAAGATTTTTTTCTAGTGGGAGTTTTTTAACTAACTATACATTTCAGCCTTTAGGAAGAATTTGGTTATGCTGGGAATAAACATCCTTTTGTGTTGTTAGTAGTGTTCTACTTTATAGTTTATATTCTATCAATTGCAAGATGCCCACGATGATGGTGTGGACAGAAGAGCTTTAACTCATAATGGATTTATGTTCCTTAAGAGAAATGGATTTGCATCTTGGATTTTTGCATCATTACCTCACATGCATTTGTCTCTGTACAGTATTCTAAAGAAGGATCATACTAGAATAATATGATTGAAATTCCAAGATAAAAAGCCATACTCCTCTCTTTCTCTCACTTTCTGGAGAAGTGGGTTCCAACCTAATAGTGTTATAATAAGCTCTCCCTTCTTCTCCCGCTAACGGTGACACTAAATACCAACTCCTCCTTTTGTGTGCAAGTACAAAACAAATTGAATTAAGGGCTGAATAATGCCCAAAGTTTTAATCCTAACACAGTAACACAGGCTAAAAGAAACTACGTACATTTTTCACAGGCAGATTGCAGACAACAAATAGTCACACTAGAGTATCATTGTCATATATACCTCGTTGTTTTCATGTTAGATCTTTTTCTGCTTTTAAGTGGAAGCATCTGCATTTTAATCTTCAATGTCTTGTCAAATAATTGATAGATAAAATTGGTTCTAGGGAAATGATATACCAGACTTGGTCTTAAAAGTCTTCGGTTTTAGTATCCTCAAGGCAGTGGCGACGCCACTTAGAGTGCAGGGTGTTCCCAGGGTGTACACCTTGACTTGAAAAAAAAAAAATTTATATATAATAATTTAAATTTTTTTATTTGTTTATCTTTTAAAAAAAAATAGGAACATCCTCAAGCAATATTAGGAATACCCTCAAAATTTTTATGCTAAACAAATTTTGAACTAAAATCTAAAAAAAAAAAAAAAAAAAAAAAAATTGTAACAAAGAATCTGAAAAGAAAAAAAAAATTGTAACAGAGCAAGCCAAAAAAAAAAAAAAAAAACTCAGCATCAATCCTAAACAAATACCCAACAGGCCCAACCCAAACGTATTCTCAAAAAAAAAAAAAAATGTAGAAGTACCAAATGGCTCACGTCACCTTCAGGCCCAGCACCACTTTGTTGGTCGTTGTTAACATTTGGCTGATTATCCCTTTGTCTTCCTCCTTCAGTTTCGTCTGTTCACCTCCCTTCTTTTTTTTGTTTTTCTTTTTTCTCTTCTTCTTATCTATTGTTTAGACTACAGCTGCACCCCCTTGGTCCTTTTGTTTTGTGTGGTTCTAGTCTTATTTTGTGTGTACTGAATCACACCTACCCACTTTCTAATTCTTATTAAATGCTTTTTTTTTTTTTAACAAAAGTTACTAATGGGCAGACAAACCAACGTGGTTTATCTGCCACTCTTTTACTTTTTTATTTTTTGATTTTTGATTTTTGTTTTAATTTCTTAGAAAATCGTTTATAGTTTTCTATTCTTTTTCTTTTTTACCACTCCTATGTAGAAGGCTTATTATGCTTTTTAATTTTTTTATTGAGTTGTGAAATTAGCTTAAAATAATTTGAATAAAAAAGGTAAAATTTTGAAATGTAATTAGATATATTAATTTAGAGAGGTGCTACATCTACAACATTTTTACAACATTTTTACAATAAATCATAGGTGATTAGTTGTTATTAATTCAAATTTGAACCTAACACTAAGATTACATTTTTTCCCCAACAATAACAACCAGTAACAACCTGCCACTTAGGATTTATTATAAAAATATTGTAAACATAGCATTTCTCATTAATTTATATAGAATTTTTTTTAGACTGCTAGTAGTTAGTAAAAAAAATTAATGAAGCAACTAAATACCAATAATTAATAATTTAATTAACTAATACATTATAAAAGACAAACAAATTAAATTATGTTAGGCTAAACAACAATTAATAATTAATGAAACAACAATACAACAAATTATAGTTTATAAAAGACAAACAAATTTATGAAACAACTAAACAACAATAATTAATAATTTTATTCATATTTCAAATGAACTTATAGTTTATTGTTCAGGTACCTTTGTTCATTTCATTTCTTTTCATTTTTTTCCTTTTGAGGTTTTTCGGTATACAAAATGCAAATTTGTTTTGATTTTAAGAACATTTTTTTTTAAGCACAAACTTTATGCTGGCCAAATTTTGAATTTCGGCCGGTATTTACCGAAACACCCGAAATTTTTTCAAAGTGGAATAGGAACACCCTGGACAAAATTCCTGGAGTCGCCACTGCCTCAAGGTCTTTACTTATCATTGCAGACACACACACATATGCTCATGGTTTTGCATATAAAACATCAACTTTCTCAAAGTATCTGACAACAGAACATACCACAGACTATATGCCTAATTGGTATGGTGTACTTATCATGGTGACTATTCCCTTTATATATAGTGCCCCTGTTCCCTTCATAATGCTGCTGCCTCTTAATAATGCAAACTATAACTCACCTCTCTCTCTCTCTCTCTTCATAATTCCATAGTAGGGGAGAGATTATTTGACCAGTAAACGTGTTTATTTGAAACAATTTTTTTGGGGGGGGGGGGGGGGGCTAATTAATTATAAATTTAAACTCCCGAAAAATCAAGCCCTCTAACCAAATTTGAAGAGTTCAGGGTTTAAATTAATACAATGTTAAAAATTCAGGATCGATTTGAAATTAGTGACACTATAAGATTTAATTTACAACAATCTTAAATTCAGGATTTAATTTGAAACTTCCAAAATTGTGCGTTTAGTTTGGCTCATTTGTAGAGTCTGTTTATTTATTTATGCGTCACTTTTTGAAGTATCTCTCTCGTGTCTAGTCCTATTGGATTTAACTATACAGTTCAGCAAGGCAATCAATACATATATAAAAGCAGTGACCTCATGTTGAAGAGTATGAGGTTGTGCCATGTGGCACATTCTTTAAAGTTATCTTTATTTAGTTTTCTACTTCAACAAAGTTTGTATTTATATTAAAGTATTAGTTCATTGAATTAGCCAATAGAGTAAGTGCATATGTTAATTATTTATTGTTGTGCATTAATTATTTATATTAAATGAATTTATATGATTATTTTCATAAACTCTATATAGAAATTAATTTTTAGTTGGAATAATAATAATAAATTTAGAATATGACATTCTTACTCATGTTTAGTTGTTTTGACAACAATTGTCACAAAAGCCATAAAAAAAATTAAATATTTGTAAATCCACTAAAATTAATCTTTATCTGACTCCTTTGTGTGTGTGCGTGCACATGTGCGTATATGTGTTTGTGTAAAACTAACACTGTAGTATGTATTCTATGTAATTAGAAAGATTACTAATATAACAAATATGTTTATTTTGTTATATTAATTATTTTAAGCATAATGAAGTTTTAATATCATTATTTTAAGATCTATATGAGAAACAATTGGTTTTTTTATGTGAGAAACAATTGATTTGAAATATGGCATTTTTACACAAATTTAGTTGTTTTTGCAACAATTGAAACCATGTCCAACAAAAAGGGGAAAATATTTAGTAACACACAATCAAGAATGTAAAAAAAAAAAACAAAAAACAAAAAAAAAACAAAAAAAAAGTTGAAAGATATATGCATTTTTTAGTAGGCATGAAACATGCCTATCTATATTAGCTACTATATCATGCAATTTTCAATTTATAAACACACACACACACACACACACACACATATATATATATATGTATATATAGAATGATCAAATCACTATACTACTCTTAGTGAATTTCTATTTTGTCTATATATAAAATAACTAAAGATTACAATTTTTACAATGAAATTTATTGAAATATCTTTTTTATACATCGATAGTTGGGGGTAGGGATTTGAATCCTGAATATTTCTATTGGAAATTGAGGTGTTAATCAGTTGAGTTACAAGATTTTTGACAAAACTTATCGAAATATTGGAGAAAACTAATAATAAGTTGCACCGCACATCGTGCGGAAACTCAACTAGTTTATCTAATGTTTAATGATGTCCAGTTCAGCAGATATGGATCAAATAAGGAAGAGGAAAAGGATTGATTCAGATTCGTATGCTGCATACAAATCATTTCGCGTCCCAACTATGATTTAACATTAAAGAACTGGTTGGAGGAGAACATAAACAACTGGTCGAAAACGTATAAAGCTTGGGGTGCAAATCGTCCCCGTCACAGTGCATGTAAACTAATCAAAGCAGTTATTATGTCTGTTTCTGAGTTCCATGCTTCTAAGAAGAGGATTCATGGTTCACTTAAGTTTGAAGAAAATTACTTATTACATAAGGATCTTGAAGGAAATTTCAATGTAATGCTGGTTCATAAGATAGTGGATGGTAACATTTCCACTAAAACAGAGAAAGGGGACATTAAAGATATGCTGAGTATCATTTTTGACAAAATTTTAGCTGGTGTGCCTCAACGACGTTATGCACACGATCTCAAGTGTTTGCGTGCTCTAATTGGAAATTGTGATGGGAGTGTTTCTAATTGGTTACATATTATCAAACATCCTTCTTTGTGGCATTACGAGAAAAGGGTAGAATTTATTTTCCAGCTTCATAGGCTTTTGGAGAATGATCGTGTTGGTTACTACATTAGCTTGAAACTCATGGAGATGAATGGAAGTTTGGGGGATTGGAGAGAAATTCTTCCTTCTGATGGTCCCCTTCATAAATTTCTCCACATAGATGATGAGAGAAATTATTACATCCATCCAAAATTTTAAAAAGCAGCAAGTGAGCATCTTAAGTTCTTTAGAAACTTCCTTTCGCATTTCAGGAAGTATTACTACGATCCATTAAAGAAAAGGAGATGTTGTTATGCTTCAGATTGGAATGAAATGTATGTTGAGTTTCAGCTCTCAAAGATATGTACTAATTTTGTGGTGGAGCTATTTGAAATGGTGTACAGCATGGCAGACACGGACTTAAGGGGAGTTTTCCTTTTTTAAATATTCAAATTCATGTATATTGAGTTCAAGCTAGTTTAGATTCCTACAAATTTTAGTTTGAAAATGTATATTGCAGATTGGAACAAAATATATGTTGAGTTTTAGCTCTCATAGATACACACTAATGTTGTGGTGGAGCTATTTGAAATGGTATACAGCATGGTAGACACAGATTTAAGAGGAGTTTACATTTTTTTAAAGATTCAAATTCATGTATATTGAGTTCAAGCTAGTTTAGATTCCTACAAATTTTAGTTTGAAAATGTATATTGCAAACAAAGATTACATTTTACTATGCAAATGTCTATGGTGGTTTACATTTTTGTTTTTAAATTCTTGGATTGTTTTGTTAGTAATTCTTGTAAATGCTTGCTTGTGTTTCAGATATCCAGCTACCAAATAGTTATAATGATGTACTCTTTTTTTTTTTTTTTTTAAATTGGGTACAGATATGGTAGTCAAGTTCAGACCCTAACTTCTGAGGCATTGTAGATCTGTCAACAGCAACCTTTCCTGCCATTGTAGTTTTTTGTCACCATTATAGACCTTTGTCAAATTATCATAATTAGTAAGAGCAATGATACTGCCAAAGCCAAACTCCTTAGCCTTTAGAAAAGCCTCCACCAAAGCTTCTTGTGCTGCTAAGATTTGAGGAGTGAGGAGCCAAACTTGCACTCAGAATCACCAATGCATGTATGATTTCTCTTGGAGAAAAGAAGAAGAAGAAAGAAACAACTACAAGGACAAATTTTAGAGAGAGAAAGTTGTAGAGAGGAAAAGTGTGGATTTTAGGTAAGCCATAAAAAGATGAGAGGATTTCGAAGAAAAAGAGAAGGACAAAAAAAACCAAAGAATTATTATACTGAAGCCTTCTAAGATTTAGTGTCGAATAGGTCTAAATTGAAGAAGCTTTCTTAGATTTGTAACTTGAAGAATATGTCTGCTTTCTCGTGGGCCAAAGGAGAAAAAGAAGGAGAAGATAACAAAAGGAGATGGAATTTTTATGGCATTTAACATAATTTTCAAACTTAGTTAGTTGTCAAGTTTGCAAAACTATTTTGTAAACTGGCATCTCGAGGCTCTAAAACTCGAGTTTAGTAAAGGAACTTGAGTCTCTAAGCATCGAGTTCCAAGTGGTGGCAATCTGATGTGGAACAAAAAAATCCACATGGAACTTGAGTCTCTGATACTCGAGTACTTGCTGTTTGTTATGGGTTTGTGAGTGTTGGGGTTGTGGGTCTTCTTCTTCTTCTTCTTTAAATCATGCTGGGTTATGCTGGGTTTTTCTTCTTCTTCTTCAGATCGTGCTAGGTTGTGCTGGATTCTTCTTCTTCTTCTTCTAAGACTCAATTTTCTTCACTGAACTCGAGTCTCAAAGGCTTAAATGCTAGTTTACTAAAATGTTTCAAGAACATGGCAACCAACGAAATAGTTGCTAAAATCATGTTAAATGGAAAAAATCCCCAAAGGAGATGGGTCTTGTAACATTTTTTTGCTGATTTAACTAATTAGACAAGTGTCTAAAATATAAAAGGGGAACCTAAATAATTAAGGTACTATATCTAAGTTCTGTCCTTTATTCTTGTTGTTGCTATTACTATACATAATAGAGGGAATCGACCACTTTATAGTATCTTTGTTGAGCATTTTGTTTTGTTTAGCACATGACAAACTTACATTAATGTCCCCAAAAAGTAAATAGGTTGATCTTTTGGGTGGGGTTCTTTTTTGTCTTTTTTTTTTTAATGAACAGAAAATTTTATTGACAAACATAGAGAAATAGGGTCTAAGTAGCAAATACAACATGGAGTTGCTCTAAATTAATTACATCCATAAAAGGGCTAGGAGCATAACCCTGAACAAAACAACTAGACAAGTTTTTCCTAAGGCACCAAGAAGCTAGTACATGGGCTGCTTTGTTTGATTCTCTTAGACTCCACCTAAAAACAAATTGCTGGCCACGCAATGCCCAAAAAAGAGTATCGGCAGATATGGTTGCATATTTTTCTTGGTTACATTTTTGTCCCTTTTTAAGGACTTCATAGCACAACCAATAGACACTTTTTTTTTTAAGATTAAATTCTATAAGGATGTGATGTAAAACCAAAAATTATCCCTCCAATCAAAACATGCCATATCATCTTTCACATATTTAAGAATAAGCACAACTACACACAATCAATTCTAATACCCATATATAAATCCAACCAAATTGGGAATTTATTGAGATGTTATTGGGTGTGGTAAGATGCATTTAATTTTAAGTAAAATGCTGATGTGGCAATCTTTTATTGGATGGTATAAAACATGGGTTTTATACCCCATCCTTACTAAATTCAGACTCATATCGAAGGTCTTTTCGTCTCTTGCCCATGGTACCTGACAGGATGCGCCTTTTAAAAAAAATAAAAATTTAACCATTTTGGTCCCTATATTTGGGTCACTATCAATTTGATCTATGCATGTTAGTAGAAGCTAATTTGGTCTTTTTATCTTTTTAATTTACAATTAATTTGAAAATACCTTATTGGACCATATATTTTGGAATCACTAACCATCTGATCCTTTTTATTTTGGAGTCACTAATTTGAAAATACCTTTTTATTTTTTTTAATGAAACACTTGAAGCAAGAGAGAAGAAAAACACTAGAATGAGTGAATGACACAAGTAGGATGGTTTGTGCAACTATTCTAGGGACACATAGTTTACCACACACTTTACCACAACTTGCACATGTGTCAACTTGTAATTAGATTACATCACTTACGTATGGGATTACCATTGGTATTTAGTGATAAATAATCCAATCATCAATTAACACATGCACGAGTTGTGGTAGTGTGTGTGGCAAATTTTGTGTCCATAGACTCTCTTTTTTGTATGTGTGTTGTGTCTGAAATCTAAAGAACAAAAGATTTGAGGGAAAAAGAGAGGCAAGATTAGGTAGGAAGATAATGGATTCTCGATAGGATTCAGAACTTGTGAATTCACCTCAACAAGTTGTGATATCTCTATCCTCCATTGCTATCACTGTACTCTTCTCTCGCTTTCTTCTTCTAGCAGAATTTTTTTTTTTTTTTTTCTAATGAGTTATGTTTGATTTTTTTTTTTTTTTTTTTCATATTTGGGATTTTGAATAAATTTGATATTTGGGTTAAGAATTTTTTCCTCAAAGTGTTTTCTAGGTTTTTTAGGCACTTCGTTAATTCTTTTTCATTTCTTTATATACTAGAATCAAGCACAAAACATCAAGATCCACATTCACACACAAATCTCTCTCTCTCTCTCTCTTTGATTGATCACTACAAATTTCCAGGTTCATTGGATCCATCAAAGTTACCCTTGAGGTTGGGTTGTTTCTAAAATAGATTATATAATCTGTGTCCTTATTCTCTCAAATCTATTATATAAATTTGCTAATGTTGTAAACCGTATTTGGTTAATTAGATTAGCTACCATTTTTTTAGTTAAAGAAATTCTGAAATTAAATAATTGGATATCTTAGATCATTCACATTGGGCCTTCTAAATCCCATATGTAGCTAATATTTACAATCTAACCAATAAAATGATGCAGCAGCCGGACTTGTAAACCTAAAATTTTTTACAAGTTTGCTACAATACTCTCTTAGAGCAACCACACCAGCTCATAGATAGTCTTCTAAAATACAAAAAAGTGCTCAATTTTACACATTTTAACCCAAAAACCCCCCACATCAGTCTTTGTAAAAATGTCTAAATATGCACAATGGTCTTGCAAATGAACAATAACCATGTATATATTCACGGTTACTGTTCACCATGTAAATGATTTTTTTATTCTTTTTTTCTCTCTCCTCTCTTCACCTCACTCTCTGTTCCTTTCTATCTCCTCTCACGGTTACTGTTCACAGTGTTAAAAAAATGAATATTTTATTTGAATAAATGTGTATAATAGACAAACTGATGTAGGTGTTTTGTAAAAATAGGTGTGTAAAATAGAAAAAGTAGGTTTTAGATGTGCAAAATGAACAAATTTTTGCACATACTGATGTGGATGCTCTTACATTTAGAAGTTACTGTAGACTATTGCATTTGTTTTTTAATCCATTTTATTCTTTCTCTCTCCTCTATGTCAGACTTATTTTCTTTCTCAATCTCTCTTTCCTCATCTCAAAGTATTTTGTCTCCCTCTCTCCCTTTCTCTCTCTGAGACTTGCTCTCATCTCTCACTCTCTCTCTCTTTGTGCTGGTGGTCAGGCATCCATGCCAATAAGATGCAGAGGCCGTGGGTTGCGATCCATCATTCCTTTCTTTTCTTATAAATTCTTCTTTTACTTTGTTAAAACCAACACAAAATTATTCACCACCAAAACCCCATCTCTAATTGAACCCAAAAACATATCCTATAAAGCCAATAAAATTCAACACATTTATACAAACCATTCACCACCAAAAACCCATTTTTAATCAAACCCAGAAACCTACCCTACAAACCAACAGAAATTCAACACATTTACACAAAACATTCACCATCAAGAACCCATTTTTAAATCAAACCCAGAAACAATATCCACTAACTTTTCAAGAAAAGGGTTATGGGATGTGGGTTTTGTTTGGTTGTGGTGTGTGTGTGTTTTTTTTCTCTTGGTGGTGGGTGTGACTGAGGGAAGTTTGGGAAAGGTGAGGAACCTTGATGGTACAGGCTTGTTCGGAACTAAGGGGGGTGGTGTGGCTGGTCTTTTTATTTTTAAATGATGGTGGCTGGGTTTTATTTTTATGGTGGTGGTTGGATTTTTTTTCCTCTAGTGGTGGCTAGATTTGTTCACGGTGGCGAGAGAGAGGTTGAGAGAGAGAGAGAGTGAGAGGGGGAGGAAGAGACAGAAATTTGAGAGTGGAGAGAAGAGAGATTGTTTTGGTTATATATATTTTACTGTGTAAATATATTATTTTAATGTGTTGGATAGAAATATAAAAGTTGGGATGTTAGGTGTATTGTAAAATGGTATTGTATAATAGATAAAATAGCTTTTTGAGATGGTAAAATAGAATAGGATGAAATTATCGTAGGGAATGCTCTTAGAAAACATTAATAGTTGTTTTCTGTGTGAAGTTTTCATCTGGCAAAACTCGGTCCATTTATGTTGACCTCATTTCAAGTTATCTTGATATATTTGAAATCTAATCGTATTGGGCATGATTAGGACTCTAACGGTGCACCATCACAAGAATTTCTTGGACGATCTCTCCCTAGTAGGAGCTCTCCCTCTCGCCTAAGCCCTGTCGAGCTTTCTCTCCCTGACCCCCCTGCAGGGCTCTTTCTCAGGCTTATGCCTAAATTCCCTGCCTCGGCACTGATATGGAGCAATCAGTTGTAGAGGGCCTACTCAACCTCTACCTCACCAAGGAGGAAGAGGAGGAAATACCCATCATAACCAAGAGCAGAGTGGATCTGCTAGAGGATTGTTCGCTGAGTCTTTTTGGCCACTTACTCACTGATAGACATCAGAACCTGAGAGCTTTAAAAAGCACACTGAAATCAGCCTGGAAAATGGGTTCCGATCTACAGATTGTGGAGGTAGGAAATAACATTCTGCAGTTCAAGTTCAACTAGGAGTACCAATTGCAGTGGGTCGAACGAAATGGGCCTTGGAATTTCGACAACAATCTACTATTGTTGTGCAGATGGAGGAAAGGCTTGTCAGCCTCGAACATTGTTTTCACTCACTCTCCATTTTGGGTTCAGATCTTTGAGCACATGTCCATGGAAGTGGGTAGAGAACTCGGCAACAACTTAGGAAACTTCATTGAATCAGATCAAAGAACAGGGCATTCAGACCAAGCAAAATTTATGACGATTAGGGTGGATATTCAACTAGATAAACCACTGAGACGGAGGGGAAAAGTAGCAAATGTTGATGGAGAAAAATTCTAGGTCAGCTTCAAATATGAGAGGCTACCCACCTTTTGTTTTCTCTATGGTCGTTTGGGGTATGATGACAAGCATTGCCAAGAGTGCACTGACCACCAGAACACCCCTCGGCAATACAACAAATGGCTCCGAGCATATGGAAACACAAAGGCCGCGGGAGACAGAACTAAGTCCACCAGTAGCGATGGCGGCGGAGACGGAGGGTACGATGAACAAAGGGAAGTTCACACTCACACCGCAGAAAGAAATTCCTTTGCTTCAGTGATGGACAGTGGGTGCGGCAGCACTGATGGACTCGGAAAAAATGAAGAAAAGAACCGGAGTGAAACGGAGAAAATCAGCACCGCTGGATCAGAGAAGAAGCATTGTGAAAAAACCCTAAGGGGATGCGATTACCCCACATGTGCGAGCCAGCATGCTTTGGACACCACAATGGCATGTGCTGGGGACATTACACCTCCCACAGTGCTCCAACGTGATTCCGGTCCAACTAAGCAAGCTGAAGATGCACTCTCACTTGTGGGCCTGAAGGCCCAAGATGAAAAGGAGCTTATGGATGTCTCTAGCCCCCTTAAGCCCACTCCTTTGCCAATAAACGCAGGTAAGGAAGAATTGGAAAACAAGACAACAAGTATAGGCCCAATACCGGGAAAAAAACCAAAGGCAAAAGTCCAAATAAAAAAAATGGCTAGGGAGAAAGGAAAAGTCAAAGGCCCAGCCTCTGAAACTCAGTTACCATCAGTGGGCTCTAAACTTGCAGGAAAACTTATTTTTGAGGACGAGGAGGAGGATTTTAGAACAAAGAAAAGATGCATCGAGATAGGTATTTCCCAACCAATCCTTGATGAGAAATCAATGGTGGTTGCAGCGCAGCACCGCCGGGGGCAATGAATTTTCTTAGCTGGAACTGTTGGGGGCTTGGGAACCCCCGGTCAGTTAGAGCGCTGCATGATATGGTGCAATGCTGGAAGCCCAAGATTGTCTTCCTCATGGAGACAAAATCAAAAGTTAAGCGCATGGAGAAAATAAAAAATAGAGTTGGTTTTGCAAATGGACTTATTGTACCCAATCGGGGCCGAAGTGGTGGTGTTGCTTTACTCTGGACTCATGAAATTAACCTGGAAATCAAAAGCTTCTCTGGGAACCACATTAATGCCATTGTTAGAGAGGCTAATAACAACTCTATGTGGAGGATCACTGGCTTTTATGGCCACCCGGAGACACACCGAAGGTATGAATCTTGGCGCCTACTCACTTTCTTACATATTCAGTTTCAACTCCCATGGCTATGCCTGGGAGATTTTAATGAGATTTTGTCAATGAATGAAAAGGTAGGAGGTTCTATCCGTTCCCAGCAGCAAATGGATGGTTTTAGAAATGTTGTGAATTTTTGTGGTATTTCGGACTTAGGCTATTGTGGATCTAATTTTACTTGGTGCAACATGCAAGAGGGGGAGAATAGAATTCAACTGAGGCTAGACAGAGCACTAGCCACCTCCGAGTGGATCGAGAAATTTGAAGGGATGAGAGTCTATCACCTAGTGGACTCCACCTCTGACCACTGCACACTGCGCACTGCTTCTCCACCTCAACGATCATCTTATGTCAAACGTTTCCACTTCGAAGCCCTATGGACAAAAAATGAGGACTGTAGAGAAATCATTGAATCTTCTTGGGGGATGGGGGTTGATTTGAGCACACCAGAAGGCATAATGGAGAACTTAAAGCTCTGTGCCTCAGAATTATCCAGCTGGAGCTCCTCTGTGTACGGTCACATTCCCAAGAAAATTCAGTCCAAACGAAATGTTCTGAGCACCCTCACGCAACATGATAAAAATGAAGAGCTGAGTTCTGAAATCAGAATTTTAAGAAGGGAATTAAATGAACTTCTTGATGAGGAGGAGCTGTATTGGGGTCAAAAAGCTAAAGCACATTGGCTCAAAGAGGGAGATAGAAACACAAAATTTTTCCATGCACATGCTTCGGAAAGGCAATAACAAAACACAATCATGGGGATTTGGGATGAACACGGCAGATGGTGTGAGGAGAAGGAAAGTATTGCCCAGGCTACAGTTGCTTATTTCGAAAACATTTATACCATTGCCTACCCTACTCGGGTTGAAGATGTAGTGGTGGCCATTCCCACCAAGGTGTCAGAGGATATGAACGAAAGCTAAACCCGTGTCTTCACTAGAGAAGAAGTAGCTACTGCCCTCAAGCAAATACACCCAACCAAAGCACCTGGACCCGATGGTATGTCCGCTATTTTTTATCAAAAATACTGGAACAATGTGGGAAATAGTGTAACCAACATGGTCTTAAACGTTCTCAACAACAACCTGTTTCTCCTCCAAAAACACAAAAAACACAAAAATATAAGATCAAATAAGATTAAAAAGAATCCAGCTAAATACTGCATCATAGGACTTCAAACCACAGGTAGGCAACTTAAATTTCAGTCAAATCTCAGGTGGGTAAAGTGTCAAATTTCAAATCATAAGTAGGTAACTTAAATTTCAACCAAACTGCAGGTGGGTAAGTTGTAATTTGCCCTTTTATTTTAGCAATGATATAGACACAATAAATGTTACAGTTTTTTTTACAAGCAATGTTGGGATGTAACAAATTTTACTATACAAGAATTATAAATAGGCCTGCCACTAATCACAAAAAAGTAATCTAAACATTTATTTATTATGTTGTTTAAGTGACATCAATCATATTCTTGACATATCAATTTAAAAACTTTTTGAAGTAAAAATTGTAACATTTTTCTTTTTTATTATACACCAATTACAACATGCTTGTCACCCTTAGACTATGAAATTTGTTTTTGTGATTATCCTTATTCTTTTAATTTTTCCATATTTTTACTTCTTTTGGTAAGGTCTAAAAAGCTAAAACCATGGGCATCCTCACCATCAGTTTGACCACCACAATTTCAACATTAAAGATTCAACCGTGGTTTATTTTATAAAATTAAAAAAGATTAAAACAGAAGTCAAATGACGCAAGTACACGTGGGAATTGTTCCAATTGAAAATTTGAAGATGGAATATATCGTCATATCTTACATATTTCGAAATTCCACAAATTTGAAATGTCCTCTATTTGTAAAACCTTTTTACTAAATTCTTAGCTGTCTCTCAAGTGCTTTCCCATGATTACAAAACTTTTTCTCGTTCGACAAATTACCCAGAGTATCTGAAAAGAAATCCCTAATGTGGTCAATTGGTTACAATTCATATTCCACCTGGCCCAAGTTGGTCCGGAAGCAAAAATAATCACCACCCCAGCTATCTTCTAGATGAATAAAAAGGACTACTTTTACTAATCAAAATATTACTCCTATTGCTTCTCCAAAACAGAAAGAAAGAAAAAAAAAATTTACTCCTATTATTTTTGGATTTTGTCAAACAATAGAATTCTTAGGAGTTAGGAGAAACAATTTCATGTAATACACACCCAATCAAACTTCTTTTTTTCACGATTTAAGGGGTTGAACTATAACTATAGCTTTGGTTATCATAATATTAGTATTATAAATAATAATCAATCGAAATATTCATATATTGAGAAATTTGCTAGTTGTTTATGTCCCCACTTGTATTACTGCCCACATATGATATAAATCCTCTGTGAACAAAAGGAATATATATATAGACATATCACCATCCCTCCCTCTCTCTCTCTCTCTCACTATCTCTCTCTGTGGGTGTGTGTGTGTTACAGTTAATGTTCAATACTGATTAGCCCCGTAGTTGTTGTTCATGCCTCCGCTTAGTTCTCCATTGAACAACACAGATTTTTCACAAAATAAAAACCAAAAATACTAATTCTCACAAGTGGATAATACCCTTCTAATCCACTCCAAATTTCCAGGAATTTCCTCGCCAGCCTAATCTTCCTTTAGATAAGAGAGGAATTTGTCACTGAATCAAAATTTCAGCCTTGACCTCCCAAAAGATCACACTTTTAGAGTCAAGCAAAGGAAGAAGTGGAAAGTTCCAAGGGGGACCCATTCAAGCCTCTTTGGAAGAACCTGTGGCTCCTCAAACTTCCTGTCAAGATTAAATTCTTTGCATGGAGGGCTTGTGTCAACAGGCTACCAACAATGGAAAAGGTTTGCACCCGAGGCATCACTACTAGTAATGAATGTCCAATTTATGGCAAGGAATTAGAAACCACTCATCATGCTTTGCTCCATTGTGAATTTGCTAATCTGGTTTGGAATTGCTGGTCTGATATGCTGCAAATGATTCAAAGAAATAAATGGACATTCCATGACTCGGCCATGTAAATCTTAGCCCGCAAGCCTTCCCACGATCTAGAGTTGTTCCTCACTATTGCCTGGGAATTTGGTTCAATAGAAATAAAGTCACTCATGAAAACAAGTGCTCTTCACCCTCCCAGGTTTGGCAGATGGAAAAAAGCTCAATTGAGGACTTCAATGATACGGCAACCATAGACTTATTCACTCCTAGACCGTCTCACACTTGCAGCTGGTCACCTCCTCCACCTGGTGTCTTCAAAATCAATGTTGATGGGTCTTCATCTGATCTTGAGGAGTTCTCCAGCATTGGAGTCATTATTAGAGATTACAAAGGCCAAACAGTTGCTGCTTTTTGCAAGCCTCTCCAGACCCATTACACGGCTGAATTAGTGGAGGTGTTAGCAATGGAGCAAGGTATTTTGCTTGCTCAAGAGTTACAGCTCTCTCATGTTATGCTTGAAAGTGACGCTCTCACAGTGATCAATGCCATCAATGACTCTGCCTTTGGGACTCCATACGGGCACATTATCCAGGACATCACTCATGCCCAAACATCTTTTGTTTTCTGCTCCTTCAGGCACCTCAATCGGGCCTTTAACTATGCAGCCCACGAGCTTGCCTAATTTGCTCGCAGGAATAGATCTGTCCATTTGTGGAAAGGGGTTACCCCTTCTTTTTTAAAACCATTTGTACAAGTTGATATGATGCACTAACCTGCTTGGCAGGCTTTTCTATTGTATTTCCTTCTTAATTGCAATGCAATTTAATTTCCCCTTCAAAAAAAAAAAAAAAAAAGATTAGGACTCTAACTACAACTCTCATTTGTACTTTTTTACTTGTTTAAATTAATGGAATTTCAGACAGAAGAGCAATTTTGTTCGCTCAAGAAATTAGGACTAGTCACTCGAATTTTTAGGGAGATTATCAATTCCCTTTGTAAGGGTGATATGTTATGTTCAGCTTTTGGTCACTTAGTAAGAGATACGCCGTCCTTAGTTAACTGTTTTCGGAGTTTTTCTTTCTCTCATACTTATAGACAAGGAAATGTTGTAGCACATGTTTTAGCTAAGAGAGTAAGATTTTTATTTATTTATATTTATTTTTTATTGATCTGGATGAAGTTTGTTCCTCTAGACATTGGTAATTTTGTCCAAGCTAATTTACCAACCCACTTAATTTTTTTTTTTTGAGAAAGACACGGACTGAACACACACACAGGGAGTGGGAGCAATCAAGTGGGTTTGTCCCACATCACCCAAGTGTGTGTCTCCCAATGGGTTTAAAGCCTTCACATAGCATTCAAGAGTTACCGGCTTTTGTATGTTGTGAGTTGTGTGATATTAAATTCACTTAAATAAATATCATGATGATATAAAAAAATAAAAAAAAAATAAAAAAAAAAAAAAGAAAAAGAAAAGAAAAGAAAGGTGGGGGGGGGGGGGGTTTAATGGGCTTCTGCTTATTTTTACTATATTTGTATAGTTTTGTTAAGTGGTCAGTCTTTATACATATATTATGTCATTGGCTTTGTAGATCATGGCTGATCCAGATTAATTAGGATGACCTATGAATGCACGAAGAAGATGAGGCCTAACGATTTGAAAATGAATGTTGAACAGTTAAGCATACTTGTGAGTGGTTGAAAGAAACCCACTTAAACAATGTCCCAAAGTAGGTGAATTGTGCAACAATACTAATTACATAATTTCTCAAGTGGTCACACATTAACCATTGTTTTCTTTTTCTTTTTTTCTTTTTTTTTGCTGAATACCATTATTTTCAATCTAGATTTTAGATTTTTGCTAAACACCATTATTTTCAATTTAGATTTTGGGGCTATCCCGGCGGGTTTAAAACGCCGAGATAGCTCTAGTTTTTTTGGTAGTGATTTGTCATTTCTAAAATTTAAAAAAAAAAAAACCCATGCATTTGTTTTTTTTTTTTTAAAGACACAATGCATTGTTTTATTTAATGTGAAGTAAAACTTAAAAAAAAATAATAATAAAAAGAAGACCTGTCTAAGATTGTCTTCTTCGCCTTAATTAAACTGTATCGAGGTATAAGTATAACCCTAGCCGTTCAGAAAAGAAAGCAAAAACAAAATCTAGCGTAACACACTTCTATTCTATGATCTTGTTCTCGACACGTACAGCTTTGATTCCAAACACGAGGATCTGAATTGTGAACAATTGAACTCCACTCTCTGTCTGTCTATATTTTCTCTCTTCTTCTTCTTCTTCTTCTTCTTCTCAACAGTCAACAAACGAGCCCCAAGCTCCAACTCCTCTCGCCACCCTTCACTGCCACCCGACCCCTCTTGCCTCTTCATTTACGCCATCCATTTCAATCCCTTTCTATGTTTCTCACCAACCCCACCTCCAAAACCCTCAAAAAACTTCTCTCCCACTCTCAAAAACCAATCTTTTCCTACCTATACCACCCCCAAAACCCTCCTTATTCACACACCCAAAAATCCCACTACGTAGATGTTTACATGAAGTGGAAAAAAGACCCATACTATGATTCAATTGACCACATCCACAAGTCCATCCAACTCAAACCCATCATTTCCTTGAAAAACTGCATAGCCCAAGACCCCAATGGCTGCATCCCAATCTCTCAAGTCTCCAAAAGGGGTCTAGAGTTTGATGTGCCCATGAAAGTTACTAGGTTCTTGAGGCAATACCCAGCAATCTTTGAAGAGTTTACAGGTCCCCAATATAACTTGCCTTGGTTTAGACTGACCCCGGAAGCTGTTGAGATTGATAGAGAGGAGAAAAGGGTGTTTGAGAATTTTAAGGAGGATTTGAAGGATAGGTTGAAGAGGTTTATATTGATGAGTAAAGGAAAGGTTTTGCCTTTAAAGATTATTCAGGGAATGCAGTGGTATTTGGGTTTGCCTGAGGATTTTTTGAGGTGCTTGGAAGTGAATCTTGATGGGTCTTTTAAGTTTGTGGAGATGGAAGATGGGTTGAAGGGTTTGGCTGTTGAGTGTGAGGAAAAATTATTGTCTGTGATACAGAGAAATGCTATGAAGAAAGGGGTGTATTTTGGGGAGCCAATGGAGGCAATTGAGTTTCCATTTTTCCCTCGTAAGGATGCAAGGTTGAGGAGGAAAATTGACGATTGGTTAAAGGAGTTTCAGAAGCTTCCATATGTGTCACCCTATGAGGATTTTTTGCATTTGGATCCAGGTAGTGATATAGCAGAGAAGCGTGTTGTGGGGTTTCTTCATGAGTTGCTTAGTCTCTTTGTTGAGCATTCAGCAGAGAGGAAGAAGCTTCTATGTCTTAAGAAATATTTTGGGTTGCCACAGAAGGTCCATAAGGCATTTGAGAGGCATCCCCATATGTTTTACTTGTCTTTGAGGAATAAGACTTGTACTGCAATTCTAAAGGAGGCCTACAATGACAAATTGGCTATTGAGAGACATCCATTATTGCGGGTGAGGAATAAGTACATTAATTTGATGAAGCAGTCGGGTGTGATTTTGAAGAATAAGAGGTTGAGTAATCGGTTTCTTGATCATGGGAGCGTGAAGTTGGATTTGGATTTGGATTTGGATTTGGATGTTGTGGATGAAGAGAGAAGAGAGATGACAGATTTGGATGTGTCCCCCGTATGATTATTTGAGGAGGAGAAGGTATCTTTTACGACATACATATCAAATCACCCGTGTAACAGGTCAATGAGTGAATGCCATGTGATTCAATTTTATAATTCTATTTATCTGAATTTGTATCTAGTTTATTAGATACTTCCAAGTCAGGGTCTACTACATAATACAGTTAGCTTTCAGGAAGAATGCACCACTAAATGAATGAATTATGATAGATTTAGATTAACTTGTATAAATTACTTTAACAAATTCAAGGGATATACATTCTTGATGCCTGTGGCTAATTGTACACACAATTCCAGTTTCTGCCATTTTCTTGATTGGAAGCATTTTGATGTATTTCACGGTTGAGCTTTGAGCTCATGTTGGTGTGTTATTTTGCTCTGTTATACAATCCGTTTATTTGCACCTTGCCCATCTGTGTATAAACTGTCGTGGTCATCCTGATAAGAAGATTGTAAATTAAATTTCTGAAATAGGTTTATACAGCTGACCTTAACATTTCGTTGAGTTAAGCTGAGTTCATTTATATAAAATTCTCAGTTGAAAAATTCTATATAGTGCAGGATGGATCTGGTTATGGACATAGAGGACTGAGGCTTGTCAATAAGGTCAGTGTATGATATGGTTCCTGTGTTGAGTGATAATTTTAAGCATTGAGCTGCTAATTATCTTACTATTCCTTTATAAGTTATCCAAGTTCGGTCTCTGTTATTGCATTCTGCCATCAAGAAGGCTGTACAGGTACTAGTGGAAGAGCTGAAGAAAGAAAACCTTGTCATGAAGACTCTAGATGTTATATTTGAAAAATATATAAACTGGATTAGTTTTTTTGAAATGAAGGCTGAGATAATTCATATTGGCACATCTTCACTTGAGAATTTATAACTGATGAAGGCAAGGATCTTACGGGTTCCAAAAGTTCTAAAAGCTTAGTAACACTTGTTTCATATAAGAATACAAGAAAATATCAACACCAGCACAAGTTCAACGATTTTATTCAATTCTGACCACTAGAAGCATTACAGACCGAGGAAAGCAAAAATATATACCTCAAGAAAATAGCAGTCAGTATATATACATATATATGTGCAAGTTCCCAATGTCAAAGACTCAACCTAATATGGACTCCAGTACTCTCTCTCTTTAACATTGCCCTTTATCATTTACAATTAATTTTTCTTTACAAACTATGAACCTTTCTTTGTGCATGTAATCCCAAAAAGACTAGGCAATTATAACATGCCGTCTCCTGTATCTTGACTTCCTAGAATGACCTCTTTGGAGCTTGCAGTCAATGGTGTAGAAAAATTCTCTTATTCCAGTGGGCCTGCTATTTCGTGTTTATTTACAACTGCTATAGTCTCAGTAGAAAATAAAGACTTCAGATGATAGCTTGATAAAATCACCATCCATGTTAGCTGTACAAAGTGTCTTTGGTGGTGGCAGAGGAAAAATGCCTTGTCTGGAGTTGTGATTCCTCAGGAAGAGGACGGGGAAGAGAAAGAGGTTGACAACCCTATGCGCCTTTCTGCGAATGAGGGGATTAAAATTTATGATTAGTCATGATGCTTACTAAAGCTAGCTTACAAAGGAAATCTAAAATCTCTGTAGAAAACTGTTACAATTCCTCACCTCCAGTTGTGATGAGCTTCTCAACACGAGAAACTATATGTTTACCATAGGTATACCTCTTCAAGGCATTCAAGTGAACCTTGATGCGTGAAAGAATCAACTCAAGACTCTGGTCATCACAAGTCTCAAGAACCTTTTGTACAACATAGTTTCCAAATGGGTCCTTCATCATGATCTAAAATTTTGCATTTTATAATGGTCATGCAACAAGTACTCATCAGTAGGCATATAAAAAGAATATAGTAATGGGAACTTTATATTAGACAATTATTCAAATTGAAACAAACAGGTGTCAACTGCAATTTACTCTCTTTTAGCTAGAAAGAATAAAGACTACAAACATAGAAAGTAAAGAGAGCCAAATGAAGATAAAAAGAAAATGCACTTCATACAACTACGGAAATAGTAAACAGTGCAACTATTCATGCTTAAAGCATAATTTTGGGATTTTTCAGAGTACTTAGTTGTTTAAATATGCTCTGGTTCAACTTAGTTGTTTACTTGTTTATCCTGTTCCTTAATATCCATGCATATTATATATGGGTATGTTGTGGGTTCCAGTTAACCCAAATGGTAATTATTGTTAAGCAAGAGATCTAGCATTCAAACACTGTCTACAAAAACCACTTGGAGTCTTGGTCTGATAATAACGAGCAATTATCATAGAGCATACGCCATATGTTAAAATTCTATCGTATCTAACCAATAAATATATATATATATATATATATATATATATATATATATATATATATACACATGGGCATGTTGAACCCTTTTTTATTTAATAATACAGCAGCATGTATAAGCCGCTTTAGAAATAGGAAGAGGGACACAGACCTGCAAGGGTTCATTTTCATCAGTGGAACCAAGCATCTCATTCACCAAAAGTTGACGCTCATCAGGACCACCAAAAGTCAAGCACTTCTCCACCACATTAGAAGCAAACTTCTGCTGACTCATCTTTACAATCTGTCCTGCAAGCTTGCTAATAATAGCAGACCGTTCATGTGGTTTACCATGTTCAAGGACGTGCTATCAAAAAAAAAAAAGTATAAATATCAGGGGCACATGACTAATGGATGTAATTGTAGTAAAGCGGTAATGATTAAACAAACCACAACACTTGAATGGGCACAAAACCGGTAAGCAAGCAAATATTACAAAATAAATAAATAAAGGTGTTAATGAAAGTTAACCATTAAATCTTCCAAGAAGATAAAGTTAGTTCAAAACTCCAGAAGCCAGTGTAGTATAAACAGTTCAAAATAATCCACAAACAAGATGTAGCCCCAAATAATTGTCAGCACATAAAAACATCTATGGTAGTAATTCAATGGGTCTTTTCTGGGGTGCTTGAAGTTCAATTGATCAATAATAAATAAACTTATAATTTCAATGAAAGATTATTATTATCTAGTGTGTCCTTTTTTAAATTATTTTAAAGTGAACATCCAGTGGGTCTTGAATGCACAATTTCACCTTCCACCTATTTTTGTGGGAGGAACCATCATTTGAGCTAGAGTTCATTGGCTAGAAGCAAAATACTCATTGAAGATAGTGAACAAAGTACTCCTTGAAACTGGCAAGTGTGAGGACATGTTGAATAAGCTTACACAAAACCAAATGCTCCTTGAGTAAATTGAATGGCAAAATTGGAAAACAACATGACCTAAGTACCTAACACTTGTCAACTTCATCTAGATAACATTTTTGGCAATGGGGACAACATTTCTTTTTCTTACATTCTCACACTACCTGCTTGTGGTGCATTTTCCATTTTCAAGTTCAAGTTAAAAACATCAGAAATTATTGGAACATAATAGTTCAAACCCATAAACAATATACCTCTGATCCAAGGAAAAAAATAAAGTCAATAGTAATGACCGAAAATGGAAAAACCTATCAGGTTTTTCCTCAATATATAACTAAGACCTTATTTGAATTACACAAATATGATGGAACCAGGTTTAAACGGAAAACTGAATACCTGAATAACATAGTTCCCATATTGATCTTGTGCCAGAATACATACAGATTGCATGATTTCATCCATGATAATCTGTTGAGTGTTAGGATCATTGCAATGTTCCAAGACCCTCTGTCAGCATCAAATGAAATAAATCAACACATGCCATACATCACTGTCAAAGAAATAAACATAAATTGCCTTAAAAAAAAAAAAAAAAAACTAATTATGTATGAAGCTTTGAACCTGAATAACGCGGCAACCATAAGGGTGGGTGGAAAGTGCCACAACTTGCCCATAGAAGGCTGAGATGATAAACTGAATTCGATCTTGAGGGACACACTCTATGCACTTTTGAATAACATGATTACCATTTTGATCACGAACACATTTCATGATTGAACCATCAAGCTCTGCCACCATTTGTGTCTGCTGATCTACACCAACCACCTCCAAGGCCTGTCATCAAATTTAGAGTATTAGGCCCTTTCCATAACTATTAATACATCATGATTCACTTTGCACTGTGCCCAAATGAATTCATAAAGGAAAAATGTTGAGCCTTTTTATTTTCAGTAAAAATTTGTACTACTGTATGCATAAGCACATGGTTTAAATGCACTCATGATAATACTTCATATCCTTTTTTCAATAATAACGTAAAATGAAAGCAACATATGCATTAAAAAGAGAAATAAAAGCTATAGGCACAAATCAAATGTACCAAATAGGTCATTTACACATTGCCATCAAGGTACAAATCAAGTTGATCAAACATATCAAATAGGTACTTACTCATTGCAATAGCGCATTTATGGTGGTAAGAATCATAACAGAGAACATGTCATTTGTAAACAGAGTTCAACAAGGCAGAAATGGATGAGTTCATATTGAAATTGTGTAAACTTCAAGCAGAATAAAAAATGTGAAGCAAGAAATCCTGACAGGGTGTGCTGTCCATGTATTGATATGGAAGAAAATCAAGATGTAAAATATACAAAAGTACCTTCTGAATCACTCTGCAACCATACATTTGGAGACTAAGGGTCAAAACATGACCAGTCAGTTGGCTCGCTAACTCCTTTCTTTGGCTTTCCAAGCCATGCTCAAAAAACTACAAATTCAAGCACCACTATTCAATTAATAACTTAGAGAGTATAATAAGACTGTTGAGTATTTTGGATAAATAATTCTGACCTTTTGTATGACATAATTCCCAAAGACATCGGTCATCAAGATACGAGCATGAGGAGTGATCTCAGGAAAAATCTTGGTCTTTTCTTCTGCTGTGGCTGTTTCTAATTTCTGCTGAATAAAGCGACTTCCATACTGATCCGTACTGCATTGTAGGCAGGAGACACTAAACTCAGTACTCCAACTGGGGCTATATGAGTGGAATTAACACTGAAATAAAAGCCTTACATGCTTACCTGAACTCAACCACATGATCAATAATGTCTGAAAGTTCAAAAGACCTGGTCTTGTTGGTCTTGAACTCATCTAATAATAAGGTTGACGCAAATCTTCCTTCCATATTACCATCTGAAAGCCATGGCCCAATGGATCCTCCCATTGAGCTTCTCATCATAGAAGTAAAGTGTGAAAATTGCTCATTCTGAAACCCTGGACTCCCAGATCCAACAGAAGGAAGTACAGAATTTACCATTGGGTTTCCTGGATATGGCATGCCAAAACCATATGATGGATTCCCATAGTACCCATGATTAAAACCACCAGATTTACCTAAATGTGACAACTCATATTGTTGTTTCTGTTTAGCAAGCAATGCCTCAAGGTACGCTTGCTGAGCTCCCTCCAAGTCTCCATGTGAAGTGCCAAAATAATTCCTCCCCCGAGATGGATCACTTGGACTAGCTACAGCATGCGTCACATAATCAGAAGTTCTTTGCAAGTACTGAATAAAACGTGGGTCCATAGCTGGAGAATGAAGGTCAGGCCCTACTTGATTTCTTGGTCTATGCAATAATTGTCCATCTCCAGGAGCAGTCAAAGCTGAAACATAAGAAAAATAAAATTTTCAATGCCAACTAAGCCAATGAAAGTTTTGATATGCCAGACAAGATTGCATGGAACTTGAAGAAGAAAAAAGAGAGAGTGACCTGCATCAATATGGCCATTAATCGCAGAATTGAACTTTTCATTTACTGTATAAGCACCAGGAACATGGCTACCAAAGTCCATACTTGGAATATTTGTACTTTGGTGATGAAAATTTGATGCTTCTGAACTTCCAAATCCTGAAGAATTGACATTTAAGTAAAGACTGGCAGCAGAAGATGTTTGTTTGGGTAAGTTAACATCGGAACTTATCTCGGAATTGTTAAGGTTTGTTACAATTCCATTTTTCCTAGCTAAATCTATGTAGTTGTTAGTCAAAGAAAACTTTTCAGCATTAGCCTGGTCAGTGAGTTTCTGCTGCAGACTCTGATTATGACCATTGGGCATGTTGAGCATAAAATCAGGCTGATTGTCATAATCAAGCTGAAGTAGAGACTGCAAATGACTAACTTCATTTGCATTTTTACTTTTTGAGAGGTTCAAGCCAGAAAAATTGGCCACAATATCAGTAAGGTCAGTCACACCAGAAGACCGATCATTTTGGACAGCCAAGCCAACAACATTTTTTTTCTCAATAGGGGAAACTCTACTGCTCCCAACTGGGGGAAGTCCAGGACAAGCTGTCCTCCCAACAACTTGCAGTTCAGGGGTTTTGCTTCTCGACAAAGATGAACCCACAGCAGGAGCAAAAGTATGAGAAACTGTTGTATTATGATTCTTAACTCCAACCATGGGAGCAGCTCCAAAATGCAAGCCCTCTATAGACTCCACTCCATTACTTACCCCTGCTGGATGGGGATCAGCCATTCCTTTAGTGTCCAAAATATCACCAAAAGAATTACGACTTGTGGGTCGTGACAGGCTTCTAGGTGAGGGAGTAGGTCGATCCAGTCCTTCCTGCACACACATTCTAATTTGAATTATAATTGAAACAAAATGTTGATATAGAAGAAAAGGAAACACAGTGGTTAGCATTTCACCATAGTAACAAATGCTCTATTCAATCAAGTTGCTTTTATCAGGAAAAGCCAAAGTGATTCCAGATATTTCAAACAATGTGCAAAATTGAAGCCACGGGATTGAAACTCAAAAGAAACAAACAAAACATGGTTAGGATTATTGTATATTACCTGAAGAATGTCAGCGAAACTCTTCCTCCTTGCACCAAGCCCAGTGCTTGAGAATCCAGCCGAACTATCTGGACTGCTATTGAGCCACTGAGATGAAGACTGCCTAGAGAGATTCCTTCGACTGGCATTCCTCAATTCCATCAGATCATTCTCTGCCTGTTGCACAGACACACCTGGCTGCATTGAAAACAACGATGAACTATCACCATTATCGGCCAACTTCTGCTTCCTCCAGTCCCCAATTCCCCCTAACGAAGACCCACCGGCCTGAAACCTTTGTGCAATCCGCCAATCCTCTTTTGACATCAATGGTGGGGGCAGTCTTGGGTTAATATTCTCATGAGAATAATAATACGAAAGATAAGCAGGATGGGAGCGAATCTCATCCTCAGATAAACCCCCAATCTTATTACTTATACTACCACCAATCTCTCTAAAATCAGGGTTCCCAAAAAGATTACCAACAGCAGTTAGTGACCCCTCAACTGTTGGCGGAGCACTGCCACTCCTATACATATTCATATCCCTTTCTCGATTCATAACATTCTGATTATGCTGCTGACGCAGAATCAATTCAAGCTCACTCTGCAGACCATCTTCAAAATTCCCATCAGCTCCTTGCAAGCCATCATCTATGCTACTCCCAGTTGCCATCCTGAAAACACTAATTTACCCACACAAAAAATAAATAAAAATAACAGAATTCAATAAACTACAACTCTTACCCTAAACCTAAACCTAAACCTAATCCAATTTAACTGCTTTGAATTTTTTTTTATTTTTTATAAATCATAAATTTTAGGTTGCTATAGTTTTCACAAATTGTAATACCACCAAAAATTAGCCAAATTGTTAATATTTTAGGCAAACTTGAGTGTTCATTTTTGTGGGTTTGATTGTTCCAAACTGAAACTACATATGAAATGAAATAAAAGATTAAAATTCTTTAATTTTTCAGGATGCTTTTTTTCTCAGCAACCAAACAGAGAGTTTAATTAATCATCGAAATTTCAATTACCCAACAAAAATTTAATTTTTTCAGGTTGCTTTTTTTATCAGCAACCAAACAGAGAGCTTAATTAATCATCGAATTTCAATTACCCAACAAAAAATTATTAAAATAATAATGAATTCCACACCTTTTAACCTGAAGCTTCACATCAATACCAACAAGCCCTTTATCGATCCTCCTGAAAAACAAAAAACAAAACAAATAAATAAACAAATAAAAAAACACACAAAAAATTTGACAAATTGAATCGAAATTAAACGACAGCGTATTGTTGCAGAGAACTTACGAGTGGAAATGAAGCTCAACAAAAAAACAAAACAAAAATCAAAGTGCGGCTCTTTCTTCTTCTTCTTCTTCTTTCTTTCTTTATTTAATTTAATAATAAATTCGAATTATTTGGATAAGACAGAGGAAAATTGTTATTATTCTGTTAAGACAACGTAGTCTGAGCTTTTAAGGGAAAAAAAAAAAACGTCCGAGGATTTTAGAAACAAAATTTTGTGAGAGACAGAGAGAGAGAGAGAGAGAAAATTAGATTAATGTAGAATGTAGAATGTAGAAATGTTTGTGTGTGTGTGTGTGTGTGTGATGTGGGAGAGGGGCTGAGATTGTACGAAAAAACGGTCGGCTTTTTCGGTGGGGTCGGAGATTAATGTGGAGCGTTTGATTAGAATTATTTGGACGGTGATTGGCGGTGGGTGGTGGGTGGGTTTGATTTACGTGCATGGGCGTTACATGTACACACTTCTTCTTTTTTCTGTTTGGGTTGTGTGTGTATGACTTGCGTGAAGGGAAAAGGAAAGAGAGATTATTTTGGGTTTAGGTATTCGTCACCAAGAAAATATTTTCTTTTTCTTTCTTTTTTTTATTTTTCTTTACTTAATTACCAAAAATAGTTTTTTTTTTCTTTTTTTTTGGGGGTGTGACTTGGGAGTATCTTTTTTGAAAAGTTTATTTAGCTTAATTTAATAAGTACAGCTTTTTATCTTTGTTTTTTATTCTAGGTATGGATATTTTTGCACAACTTATTTGTTGAACAAAATAAGTTATACTAAGCTGTACTTCAATGAGAATAATAAGCAAAGTTATATTGGGTTTTTTCCTTTCTTTCTTTTATTTTTAGTATTTTTTTTTTTTGTGCTAAATATTAGAAATTATAAGTGATAGTAAAGAGAAATATTTACATGGAGATTTTTTTCCTTTTTTTTTTTTTTTTATACGCCATGAAATTTTGCTATAGCGCTTTACAAAAACTCTTACTCAAAGTAATATTTCGATACAAAAGAAATTTTGATGCATTTAAAGGAAGAGAAAGATCCATTCTTTGGTGGATGGGGAGGTAATCCTGAACCCTAAGGTGGATAACTCTCAACCTTAAACACAAATCACAAAAACTCAATTTTTCATTTAATATCATAATTTTTTTTTTCTTTTTTATAATGACTATGCATAAAAAAGTTAGCTTTTTTTTTTTTTTTTTTTTTTATTGAGAAGGAAAAAAAAAAGTTAATTAAATGAATTAGTCACGTACTAAAATAATCATAAGCTATAGCTAATAAAACATTTATCCCACTTGTTTAAATCAATTAAGTACATGTCTAACTTTTTCTCAAAAAAAAAGTACATGTCTAACTAACTTATAATTCAATTATGCGCAACAACCTTGTCATTGCTTGCCATTCTTTCCATCAAGATTTCCTTCTTTTTCCATGCTTGCGGAAAATCAACTTTGGGGTCACTTTGGCTTTTTGTTTGGGGCTGAAGACACTTTGATTATGTTTTTTTCTCCATCTTGTGTCCACGCCTGTCGATAGGAAATCCAAAAGAAGTCTCAACACTCTTTACTCGAGGAGGATACAAGTGTTGCACCATCTTGGTCAAGGCAACAACTTACCTTCTCAATTGCTCAATCTAATTTTCTTGAAGTCGAGGTTGATTAGTGTCTTTTAGTTCCGTGTGAGGAGAAAATTTATGCATCTTAATTGGAATTGATAATCCACTCCAACAAGTTATGCTTCAAGTTCTTTGATAATCCACTCCAAAACACTCGGAATTAGATAGAGGATATAAGCGTAACAGTTTGGTCAATAAACAAACTGGAGTATAATTTGCCGACAAGTGCTTACCCCCACCAAAAAAAGAAAATAAGGTATGCTAATATTCAATGACAAGTTCAAGTGTTGACTTGGTGTTACATTTAGTTAGGATATTTGCCAGCACCATAAATGATTAGTTGATAGTCAACCAATAATCAGCTAATTGATGTGAGTTTTTCAACTAGTCTTGAGGGATGCTTTAGTTGCTTACTCAACAATTAAATCAATTAGCCTATGCAGAAATGGCCTAAACATAATGAACAATGAATAGTCATTGAACTCTTTGCTAATTTCCTGATGTAATGGTTTTCCCAAATCATAAAATTTTGGCCATACAGAGTAGCCAGACAATTTGGTAGCATCAAGAGAGTTTGTTGCTTTTGTGCCTCGCATTCTCTGTTATTTCAGTTCCACGCAATGCACACACATTGAATGATGTGGCCCAGCAAAATGCATGGAAACTTTGTAGCTTCACATATTTTTTTCTCCCACTAGTCAGATAGATTAATCCGGCAGTGGCATCAATGTGACAGCAACGTGGCTAATACCACCACATCCTAAACTCCAATTCATTGGGGCCATGATTTTATGTTAAAGACTCTCACAATATTGTCAACTGTGAAAAGGTGGAAGGACAAGGAATGAGCATCTTGGGGGTTCTGATATTGGGATAGATTCCTGCAACAAAAGCTTAGAAAGTGACAAAATAATCTGCCACTAACATTTTAACGGATACCGATTACCAAGAGCCACAGTCCCCGAATAGGTTTATTCTTATTCTTTAGGATAAGAACTAGTTCACACACCTTGTTATACACAGTTACACACCTTGTTATACACAGTTACACACTTGAAAACTATAACTTCAAGTCATGATTTTTGTGTATTTTGAGTGTGTGTGTGTGTGCATAATAGGGCGTGTGTAATAAACACCACCCTATTCTTTAACCACCAAGACTCAAGCAAGGAAAGTGACAAATTCATCTGCCACTGATATTTGCATTTGGCTACTTGTTTTATAGGGTAGGGTAAAGTTTGGGTCCAGTTCACCTGTTTGTTTTATAGAGCAAAGCTTGGATCTAGCGCTTCAGCACAAGTCCTGTTTTATATTACAACTATTTGTTTATTTCTCACATGAATGAACCCACAAGTATGTGAATCCAAACGTTTAAGGAAATGCTGACAGCCTGAAACTCCACATATCAGTGCTCATTTATGATTAGAATCTAAGGCCTCAGCAGGTCAATGCAAAAGTTTATATTCCTGATACTGCCATTCACAGGGTTCTGCTTCTTGAAATGTTTGATGTCCGTTAAAAATTTCATCACAGTAGAGAGAATAAAGCGACAATTGGCTTTCAACTTTGAAGTATAGGAATCAATCAACAAATAAATAAATTGTATCTTTTTCAATCCATTTTTTTTTTCTTTGATAGTTGGTTTTTAGGGCAGTGTTCCTTCGCGACTATCATGCTGGCATTCGGCAAACTAGTCCTAGATAGCAACATACATACATAAAACAAGTTTTTTTTTTTTTTTTTAACATACATACAGCAAGCTTTGGGGTCCTTATTCAGGGAAAGGAATGATAGAATAAACCACAATCATGGTCTAAACCTATTTAGGTTGGAAATCAAAGGAAATCTCCATACCATTTATGATATATTATATAACATCCAAAACACCTCCTGTTGCATGCAATTTACATAGAGCAAGTAGCAGCAAACACCAAGTCAATTTCCTTTATTTTTTTACTGAAGAAATTATAACAGAACAAAATTTATGAGGGCAAAAAAAGGATTACAAATTTGATTTTTTTTTTATATAAGTGGGTTACAAATTTGATTTTTTATCAACATGAAACTTTAAAATGAAGAGAGATAGAGGGGTTGCCTACTTTACTACTTACTATGACTTACACAGTACCCTCATTTTCAATCATTTGGCGGACTTCACTGATGACTAAATACGCTTTGTGGCCACCAGTCACTTCAGCTTGAATCTTGCCATCCTTCCACAGCTGTGACATAATCATTGTTTATTACTAGGGAAGAAAGAACATACCAAGTTCCTCGGAGACATTAAATTGTAAGGGAAAATTACCTGTATGGTAGGCATCTTCTACACATATTTGGACCCCCAACGCACACATATGCATGAAAAAGATAAAATAATTAAGTCAACAGTCTGCACAAATGTATGACAGACCTGACACAGAACAATGGTATTGATAAGATTGATGAGTGCTCCCATTTAGACAGACAAATACACCCAAAGGAAAGAAGAAAAAGGAGGAAGAGCCAAGCATATTCATATTTGATAGTTGCAATCAAGTCTTTCTAGTTGCCGTTTAGATAATACAAATTTTGGCCTTTTTGCTTTGGCTGACAGAGTTCAGAGTTCAAAACCCTGACATATTTTTCAACCCCCCCTCCCAAAAAAAAAAGAGAGAAAAGAAAGTCCAGCTTCTCTTTTCTCTCTCAGTTTGCTATAAACTCATCAAAACTAGTCAACACAACAAACATATGAAAAATGTGGATCATCAATTGACAAATGAACCAAGTATTGCTTGGGTAGATACTCCTTGTAAGGCAAACCTTTGAAGCCTACACAGTCAATAATTGCTAATATACATTCAGTTTCTGCAGATGGTGCAACAATCAAACACACTCAAGTCATTTCTCATTTTACTCTTAATTTGCCTCTACACCTTTCTAAAACACCAAAATTATTGGAGCCTCATGAGAAACTTACAGTTACTCCAGCACGAGTGACAAGCTTGTGTGGAACAGTATTGACATCAACACAGTAGAACTTCAACCTACATCAAATCAATTCTCAAAATTAATCTTAATTATGTAGCAACTATGCCAGCCTGTATGATACTATACACTTCAATTATAACACATAAAGGCACAAACACACTGAGGAAAATACACAACCAGTGCTTGACTGGTCTCACTTTACTGTCTTTACTCTAAATTTTTTTTCATAATTATTATTTTTATAATTACTATAATTTTTAAGTATACAGCTGCACATGTATTTATTAGATGTTTCTTGCTTTGTTCTTCAGGTTTTTCATATTATTTTGTGTGTAAGACAAATATAGCATGCGGGGCAACAAATGATATTGGTGAAACACAACGCATAATGAGAACAAGAAGCATGATTTGGAAAAGAAAGTGGGAAGCCTAGTCTTATTCAGATATATATATATATATATATTTATATAAAATAAAGTGGACAAGTATTCTAAATGAAAATAGTTTGCATATAATAAAGAAAAATGGAAAAGGATTCTGAATGAAAATAATATGCATAAATATCCAAAGATTCAATATAATCATTTTCCCCTTTTCAGTCCAGCTCTAGCTCATGCCTTATGTAGTGAAACGAAAATTTTGTTTTCCTACAAAAGGCTCTCTCAGGACTTGGGAGACCATTGAAAAGCATAACGCGTCCACACACGCACACAAAAAAGACAAGGAATATGAATGAAAATAGTTCGGATCTAGATGATCAAAGTGCTTTCACTCTCAGCCTAGGCTCTAGCTGGAAAAGTAAATGAGGAAAATGGACAAGGAATCTGTTACAATTGATGCGACCAAACTACCCAAATTGCAGTATCGTGTTTGTTGGAACTTCCAGAAAACAAAGGAAAAGAAAAACTTAAGCATCTGAAGGAACAAATCCATATATCCGAAAGACTACAGTCAGATGTGAATTTTCAAAGTTTTTTTTTTTTTTTGGGTGGGGGGATTCTTCCATTGTGACATTATCAATTTGATCATGTTAGATAGTCATTAAACCAAAAAAAAAGGGTCAATCTAACCTTGGATAGTAATCTGCAGCCAGCTTTTCCAGTTTTGGTTTCAAATATATGCATTTTCTGCACCAGCTTGCCATCCTACAAGTTCATATACCTCACTTTAAAAACCCATTTAAATTAGATGTTTCAGATGTAGAAAGGAAAGAAAATCAGGATTTCCAATTGCATCTTTTCATATATGCACAAATCAAACTGTAACGCTCAAAATTCAACTATTTAACAAGGAAAGTAGAGACTCAATTTACAATATCAATTCTTTACAACAAAAACCGAGAAAAACAAAAGAAGTTAAGAGTGGTATGAAGCTCATGACCTTCACTCCACAATATTAATCCCATCACCTTAACCAACCCAATATTGCATTAACCAATAAATCAAAACCTTTACTAAAACAACCCACAAAGAGAAAGTACAAACCTTGATAAGTTTCAACAACATATAGACTTGTAAATTATAGACTCAAGTTTCAATCTTTTGTGTCCAGAAAATGAAAAAAACCAACCTAGCATTTTAGTAACCTAAACATTCCATTTTCTTTTCCCACACTTTAAACCGCAACTCAACCCAAAACCAGCAAATGGAACCAAAATCCTCATATAAAATGGAACAATAAAATTTTAAAAAAATATTTTAAAAAAAAAAAAAAAAAACCCAGATTCAGAAACGTACCAAACGATGATTAGGGAGTCCTCGAGCTGTTGAGCCTCGGCGAGGACCCGATCGAAGTGGGTATCGGTGGAAATGGTGTGGAGGTCAACGGACACGGGCGAGTCATGGAGGTCCTGCAATGAGGCCTCTTGGGTCCAAGCGCTTAGCTTTGAAGTTGAAGATGAAGACGAAGATGAAGATGATTCACTTCTAATTACATGAATTTTCCCGGGAAAATGTTTTCTGGGCAGAGAATTAAGTACGAGGTTCGAAGTTCGAGGTAGTAGCCGGAAGTCACGTGACGTGCCACGTGGGGTCCCAAGTCTCAGGGGTCTGGGAGTTGGTCGGAACCGTAGAACCTCTGTCATGTCGAGAACACCGATAATGTGAGAGAGAGAGAGAGAGAGACAGAGAGAGAGAGGTGTTTGGTTGATTGTGACGTGTGAGAAAGTAAGAAACAGTGTTTTTAGTATGAGAAGAACAAGCTTCGAAACGTTGATGGAGGGCGTTGATTCTTGATTGTTGAAGTGGTGGTTCCCAAATTAACAATGTTGAATATTTGCAGCCACCAGCGTTGATTTGAATGAATGAAATGCTATGAGATTTAGGGCATGTTTGGTACATGTGGGAAACACGTATTTTTCAGTTTTTAAATAACATTACATATATTTTTACACACTTTTTTACTTAAACGTATTTTTAAAAAATTAAATACTGTTATTTAAACACACATACCAAACGGGCTATTATTGACAAAAGTAACATTGAGTCAGTTTTGCCTAAATTGTCTCAAAGTTAGAGCAGAACCGATTGACTCAACATATATAGGCATAGTTATTAAATACAATCCGAACATTAACTCGATCTATGAGTTAGGTCACTAGTTCAATTAGTGGGTTACCGGTCGGATGCATGGTCAAATAAAAAATTATATATATGCCTAAATTAAATTTGCAATTATAACTCAAGATTTCATCATAATAGAGTAGTATTTGTAGAAAATGAGTCTTAGAGGTAGGTAGAAAGACAAAGAAAATGCTTTTTTTTTTTTTTTTTTAATTCTTAAAGTTTTCTCTTCTTCAAATTGCCATATTATAACCATAGTTTTAAAAATCGGTACAGTGAAAGAACCGAAAAATGACCTAATTATCGATTTTCTAGTCGGACCGGGGTCTAACCGATGGTCGAACCGGTGATGTCATAAATAATTTAATTATTATTTATTTAAATTATATAAATAATTAATAATTTTTTAATATACTAAAACTAACAAACCAATAGTAATAAATATGTTTCCTTAAAAAACATACAAGTATATAACATCTTTTTAAAGAATTTAACATTACAACATTACAAAACAATCATCCTTAGCATAATAAACTTTCAACAAAACCAAATAAATAAGTTCATTAGTCATTACATTTACATCCAAATGGCAAATAGCAAATAAGTTCATTACATTCAAATAGCAAATAAATTTTAAACGAAGAACTAAATAAATAAGTTCATTACATCCAAATAGCAAATAAGTTTCAAATAGAGAACTAAATAAATAAGTTCATTACATTCAAATAACAAAAAAGTTTCAAACAAACAACTACTAAGTTTTAAGGTTCATTTGATAACACAAGCCTCATTTGTCATGAAGAAAATCGAAATCAATATCCTCATGTGAACCAAATGCTCCACCACTAGCATCATTATCATCATCCTCATCCTCATCTTCTTCATCTTCAACTTGAATAGGATGTTTTTTATCTCTAAATCTGGGAGAAGCATCAAGTTCATCACCAAATGATTCCAAATTGATGTCATCATCATCCTCAATCACTTCATTGTCCATATTGTTGGAAAAACTGGTTTTGCATCTCATACAAAACACATAGCAAAAGCAACAAATACGGATCTACTTCATTTAAGAGAGATAACATGTAACCTTGAATTCTAGAACAAAGAATAGAAAGCGTACCTTGATGCAGTGAAATTCAAAAACAAGACTTGAGAATACCTCTAATCAACATCCCAATTCTATATAATACCCGAGAAGAGTGGTCTCTCAATCAGTCTTTATGTACGTTGATTCTCAAAGAAAGTTCTTCTTCTTCTCATTGTAGAGAAAAACTGTTTTCTTTTCTTTTCATCATACGTACATTCTTAACTACCTTTTTAGTTACTTTATTTAATAACTCTTATTAAATAAAAAACTGATTATCTAATTGGGTTAGTCTTTTGGGTCTGTCCAATTGGGCTTTAGTTTGTGGGTTGAGATATGACCAAATGGAACAAATAAGACTCTAACTCCAATGGGCCTTGGACTTATCTGTCAACTCTTGACAAGTCCAAAGTTACAATTAATTATATTTAATACCACTATATAAATATAATTGCACTCTAGACCTTATTAATAAATTATATTCCAAGACTCTAATGATATCATTTGACTCCTCCATGAAATATCCATAGTGAACAAAGTCATAATAAACTGTTACTTTGTAAACAACTATTTTATCCTTGAGTACCCGATTTAATCTTTTAGTTATTCATATTTATTGAAATATGATTTCAATAAATATAAACTTTAAGAACTCCTTACTAAAGTAGGCGCCCTGAATAACCAGTTCTCATTAAACTTATCTCAAGGGGATATTTCGTGTCTCTATAAAAAAAGATTATGGATTCCATCTTGAGAATATGTGTTCCCTCAACACTACGTGTGGTTACCCAACATACTGAGGTTTTGACCGTGAATATTAGATCTCACTCCTGATATATCAAAGTAACCTATATTTCATGATCGGGTTTACTATCCTCTCAGGATTGAGAGTCTATGAAATTAAAAGTCGTGAGATTAATTATTCAGGTGACAGTTGTTAATTGAATAATTACTCTCACAGCGGTCATGTTCAATATGTCTAAACACTTAAGACACATCAACACATCAACTAGAAGTCTCCACTTCCATGACCAAGACAAACCATCTTAGTTGATGTGTTATAGTCTTCGCAGATAAAACGCCCAATTTCATCACCAACTGTGAACTATGTTTTGAGTTTACAAGGAACTTATGATTTATATCTTTTGTGACTAAATCACATAAATCACATACAATGCATCTCAAGGACTATGATAATGTCCCATTAGTTCATTTATAAATAGTTTCATATAATTAAACAATTTAATTATATATGACATGCCAATAAATTGGATTTTAAGGCATAAACCCCAACAATCTCCCACTTGCCCTCAAAGACAATTTACCATATATCCGACACTTATTTCCCTTTAGAGTAATTCATAGTCACTCTAAGGCAAGGTTTGGAAACAAGTTTCAGCCAGATTATTGCATAAATTATCTTTTCTACTACTACATCTCACGTACTCATATATTTCTAATGAGATAATACTTACACTTAATGTATATTTTCACCACCTAGGACGAACACATATCTTGAAGTCCAACTTTATGAATCACAATCAAACTACAAGTCAGTATTTGTACAACCAGTAACCATCAAATCCTCACTTTGGTGGACAAGCATATAATCCCTCATTCTCCTAAGATATTTGAGTATATGCTTTACTCCCACAAAATTAAGTAATCTTAGATTCAATTGATATTTGCTTACCATGCCCACCGCAAAATAGATATTTAGCCTAGTATATAGCATAGCATAAAGACTTCCTATTAATATGGTATAAGAAACCGTCTTAATATGCTCTTCCTTTTATATGTCTTAGGACTATAGTCTTTTATAAAAGAACTTCAAACTTAAAAGGAAATAATCATTTCTTGAAGTATTACATACTATACTTTGCTAGAATCTAATCTATTTAAGCAGTTTGAGATAGACCCAACATCCTAATTTCTGAATTTTAACAAAGTTTAATTCTTAGGATGTGACTAGTCTTTCCCAAGTACTTTATATCAAACTGGACTAGACAACAAAAAACTTTATTGATGACAATAACTCTACATCATTCTAAATGATTAGAATATCATCCACATATATTAAGAGATTTATTATTCTATATAGCTTTTACACACATAAGGCCTTTTAATACTTGATCAAAATCAAACAACTTGATTGCTTGATCAAAGATGATATTTTATGATTCAGATGCTTGCTTTAATCCATAAATGGACTTTAAGTAACTTGCATACTAAACACTACTGGTTCTTTACTATGAACAAGTCTAGTAACATCATATAGATGTCTTCCTCAAAATTGCTACTAAAAGAAGCTTTCTTGATATCTATTGACATATTTCAGCTAAATGAAATATAATGAATAAAAGAATCTAGATAGAATCAAACTTGGCTATTAGTGAAAAAATCTTTTCATAGTCGAACCATTTCTTTCTGAATAAATTTTTTCGCCACTAGTCTTGATTTTGAAGGTTTACACCTTCTAATCTATCAATCTTATTTTCTTGTAGACCTATTTGAAAATAATAGGCTTAATGCCACTAGGCGCCTCTACAAGTTATAGATTTTAAATAGAATCTAATTCTATCCAGTAATCCATATTCATATCATCTATTGCCTTTACATAGGACTAATGATTAAATTCATATTCTTGTGGAATGACTTCAAAAGTTTATCCCAAAAGTATGAATTTATTTGGTAATTGATAATCCTCTCACTACGATATTGTACCGGTATAATAGTTATCTATAGAATAATGTCTTGTGGTATATCTAATACAACCATCTCATTTCTAAATGTATTTTATAGTTGTCCTACAACAAATTCTGACATTTTCTTCTAGAACAATCTACGTTTATAAAGAGCTCTATTCCTCTTTTATGTATGCATTGACTTAAAGAAGTCATTGGAACTTCATTCTTTTACAAAAAGGAGCCCTAGAACATATTATCATCTAAATAGAATTCATAGACTGAGAATATAACAAAATAATGGTTCTAAAATCCCATCTTTCACCAATCTTAAATATCATTTAGATTAATAAGATCTAGACACAAATGTCAAAACATACAATCCCAAAGGATGGAAACTTTCTCTTTAAAAAGTAAAACATGTAAAATTTCCATCTAAAAAACAATCATGGACAATACTTAGCTTTACCAAAATGGAAACACTTTCTTTTTTGTCATACTTTTGAGTCTAATTTCCTTTTGACAACTACTAGGGCAACTAGCTTGCCCAACTGTTTGGTATTATAATTCATCTTCTTATCACCCTTACCTTTCGGTTCAGGCTAAGAATTTGAATTAAATCATATTGATCCTAGTATTAGCTTTTAGGATGTCTTCTGTTGCGTAGAACTCACTTATCAACTCAGATAATATAAAAAGAATTTATTTTCAAAACAATCTAAATTGATCAAATGATTCTAACAAGGACTTGTGGATTATATCCATATGAGATTAACATTTAATCTCTACATCCAAGAATTCCAATTCATTTAAAAATAAAATATTTTCATAAAATGATATAGAATTGAAACTCCTTAAACCTTTCTTAGCACTTAATATGATTCATACCAAACATCTCATCTAGACTTAATATAAAGTCTAAGTCTAGTACTAACTCTTGCATCTCATGTTGTAGCACAATTGAGATAGAAGCCAAAATAACATTTTAGCATTTCAATGAAAACTATGATCACATCATAAGCTATCTTCCATAAATGCATAATGTATAGGAAATTATGACAATGCTGAATCGAAACATATTTATGTACTTCATCTCTTTTAAGCACCATGTACAAAATTATTTCTTAGTTAATGTGATTCAATTAAAATAGTAGTTAGAGAACAAAAATTTATGACAACTTTATTTTGAGACTATGAACATAAATACAAGGACATTATAATTTTGCATCCATAACCATATAGTATGGAACCCGAAAACCATACTATACTAGGTGCAACGACAACCTAATCCCGCAATTAATATTCCTCAACATAGAGTGAATACCAACCACTATGATCAAGCGAGAACTATTCTCATTATTAATGCTATCATGGTAACTCTTACTAAACAAAAATAATTTGCCGCTCTTCCTTTAGCCTCTAAGTAATAATGACATGGCTCTTTTAGGAGGTTAACATTACACGTAGTCTAGTATACACCATTATCTAGAATCATGTGTAGCCACATTTCATCTCCCTTATAGTGTTTAAACTTGTAGTACCATGAAACAAAACACCATCCTTTGGGATCGCGAGGCATATACGCCAAGACGAGGTGCTTGTTCACATTACTTTAAACGGGTAAGTTCAATCTTGTAGTACTATGAAGTAAACACCCTCCTTTGGGATCGTGAGGCATATACACCAAGACGAGGTGCTTACCCACACTACTATGAATTGATAATGGAGGCCGTGAGATCCAACCCTTGTATCTCTCTCCCACTAGAAATTTTAAAACAAGTGGATTGTCTTGAAAACATTATGATTTTATCACAATTTTAACCCTACACATCAAATGTGTTTAATTGTTTAAATTCGATGTGATCTGACTAAGTCACATCACAATAACGTAACGAACATTCGCGTAATCACAAAGAAGTTTAATCATGTAATCCGTGAAGTAAATACCCTCCGTATGGAATGCAAGGCTCGAGGCCAAGACAAGGTATCTATTCACATTACAATAAACTTAACAAAAGGGTTATTTCAGCACTCCCACTCGTTATTTGGGTTTTTCTTTAAATAATTGTGATCCCATCATAACTAATAACCTTGCACTTGTTGAAGACTCTAATCTCATTAGAATCACTAACTAAAATGGAAGTCCTAAACTATTTAGGATTCCATATACTAATGGATCAAAAATTAGTTATAAAGAACTCTATCCTTAATTTACTAGATAAAGTATTCTAATCTCATTAGAAACTATATAACTTTAATTAGAATGTTTCTTAAAAGACAAGTCCTAAACTATTTAGGACCAAGAGTTCTATTTAACTAATATCTTTGATCTCATTAGGTCTTTTAGTTAGATAGTGATTAATATATGTCCATAACTTTTAAGGACTATAAAATTAATCACTTTATATAGAATCATGTGTAATCTCATCGCACACAACCTTGCCTTTTATCAAAGTCTTAACACTTAATAAAAAAGCAAGTGAAAATTCAAAATTCAGTGCCTTCGATCGGTTGAACCTTTTTTTCGATCGATCAAAAAAATGAAGAAATTCATCACAAAGCCACTACCTCGATCGATCGATTCTCAATTCCTGTTCGATCAATCGAAAGGAATTCTTGATCGATCGAGACAATGAAGAATTTCATCAAAAAGTTTCTGCCTGAATCGATCGGTTCTCGATTCCTCTTCGATCAATCAAAAAGAACATTCGATCGATCGAAAGGAATTCTCAATCGATCGAAACTTGCAAAACTGAATTTTTCTCAGAATTTTCTGGTAACCGTTTTTGACGTTTTTGCTATTTTCCATAAAAAAAAATAAAAAAAATAAAAAAACCTTTTGATTTTATGAATGAAGATTCACAGATCAAATATTAAGGTTTTCAAGATCATTATCAAGAACCCTAATAATGCTAGAAACCTTGAAAACATAATCCTAATCTCATTAAGAATAAATTTCATTAAAGGATTTTAACCAGTAATAAAAAAACTTTAATTCTAGCATTAACATACTGTTTGATCAATATCAGTAATCTGTATCATTACCGAAAAGAGAATCCTTGAATGTATACATAGTTAACTTTCTCAAAGTCACATCATGCATATATTAATATATACTATCATATCAAGGATACAATCTCATCCTAATGAAGTCAGACCATCAATCATTTATGAACATTGACGGTGTACCTCACTAATACAAAAACTAGCAAAGGCGGCACCATAACTAAAAGATATACCATGGTCCACTTCAAAAAACTGAATCCAACATATATATCTCATATATATAACATAGCATATGGATTCAAAGACACAATTATGCAGAAACTTTATTGTAGAAAATAAAAACACCAAGAAAATGGTTTTTCTTTAATTCTAAAACTCAATCACATGTTATACAAGCATGATATTGAAAACTGCTCTGATACCAATTGTTGGAAAAACTGGTTTTGCATCTCATACAAAACACACAGCGGAAACAACAAATACGGATCTACTTCATTCAAGAGAGACATGTAACATTGAATTCTAGAACAAAGAATAGAAAGCATACCTTGATGCTGTGAAATTCAAAAACAAGACTTGAGAATACCTTTAATCAACATCCCAATTCCACATGGTACCCGAGAAGAGTGGTCTCTCAATTAGTCTTTATGTACGTTGATTCTCAAAGAAAGTTCTTCTTCTTCTCATTATAGAGAAAAACTGTTTTCTTTTCTTTTCATCATACGTACATTCTTAACTACCTTTTTAGTTACTTTATTTAATAACTCTTATTAAATAAAAACTGATTATCTAATTGGGTTAGCCTTTTGAGCCTGCTCAATTGGGTTTTAGTTTGTGACTTGAGATGGAACCAAATGGAACAAATAAGACTCTAACTCTAATGGGCCTTGGGCTTATCTGTCAACTCTTGACAAGTTCAAAGTTACAATTAATTATATTTAATACCACTATATAAATATAATTGCACTCTAGACCTTATTAATAAATTATATTCCAAGACTCTAATGATATCATTTGCCTCTTCCATGAAATATCCATAGTGAACAAAGTCATAATAAACTGTCACTTTGTAAACAACTATTTCATCCTTGAGTACCCGGTTTAATTTTTTAGTTATTCATATTTATTGAAATCCGATTTCAATAAATATAAACTTTAGTAACTCCTTACTAAATTGGGCGCCCTGAATAACCAGTTCCCACTAAACTTATCTCAATGAGATATTTCGTGTCTCTATAAAAAGAGATTATGGATCCATCTTGAGAATATGTGTTCTCTCAACACTACGTATGGTTACCTAATATACTGAGGTTTTGACCGTGAATATTAGATCTCACTCCTGATATATCAAAGTAACCTACATTTCATAATCAGGTTCACTATCCTCTCAGGATTGAGAGACTATGAAATTAGAAGTCGTGAGATTAATTATTCAGGTGACAGTTGTTGATTGAATAATTAATCTCACAGCGGTCCTGTTCAATCTGTCTTAATACTTAAGACACATCAACACATTAACTAGAAGTCTCCACTTTCATGATCAAGACAAACCATCTTAGTTGATGTGTTATAGTTTTCGCAGAAGAAACCCTCAATTTCATCACTGACTACGAACTATGTTTTGAGTTTATAAGGAATTTGTGATTTATATCTTCTGTGACTAAATCACATAAATCACATACAATGCATCTCAAGGATTATGATAATGTTCCATTAGTTCATTTATAAATAGTCTCATATAATTAAACAATTTAATTATTTATGACATGCCAATAAATTGGATTTTAGGGCATAAACCCCAACACATATCTATACAAATTCCAAAACTAAAGAACAATAAATGAAATAACGATTCTAATAATCATTTCTCATAAATCATATATAGTCTAATTAAAATATGTAACTAGGCAAAGGGTTATTATAAGCTAACCTCCTTGTACATGGCTAGAAGACCCTTCTTCGATTGGATAAACTCCCTCTTCATATAATGCATTCTCTATCTCCTCATGATTAAGAAATGGAGGTTCCTCATCTTCCACTACCCAAAATTCAGTTTTATTGATACTTGCATAATCAATAGGATCAAAATTGAACTTCTTCCTTTTGACTCTATATTATAAGATGAACATAATGAATAATTAGTAACCAAATCACTTATATTTCACAATCACAAAGAACCCACTTGACCAAATCAGTGAATCACTCATATTTCCCCACAAAAAGAAAAATCAATGGAATAACAAAAACCCATTATTCATTTTCAGATTCAGTGCACAGTGAGATTAAAAGAAAAATATTGAAACAAAGAGATTACATAATATATACCTTTCTTTCAATCAGTAGTTATAATGAACATACACGAGATCATTAAGTTGTTGATGCTCTAATCTATTTCTTCTTTCGGTATGTATTTGTTCAAAAACACTCCAATTTCGCTCACATCCCGAATAGGCGGTTGTTTGGCTAAGGATCCGAATTGCAAACTTTTGTAAGGTTGGAGCACAAGATCCAAACAACTTCCACCACTCATCTAAGTTCCATATACAACACAAAACAAAGATACAATGAATCAATAAACATAGCTATACTTATCCCAAAAAAATAAAAAAGAGCTATGATTTTTAAAACATATTTTCATTTTATTATTAGCTAAAGTAAACAATATCTTACCCGGCTGAGATGTCTTGGCTGATTCTTGAGCAAGTTGGGTTCCAAAAGTTTGTTCACGCTCTCGAAATAACTTTAATTCCTCCACCAACTTCATTCGACTAACTGAAACTTTTGATTCAATAACATCTGTCACAGCAGATTGTGTCTCTAGCCTCTTATTAAGAGTGGATGGGTCATATTGGAATGCAGGATTCAACCAATAAGCAGCAGCATGAATATCTCTATAGAATTGAGTATCCCAACGATCCTTGATAATAGTAACATAAAGCTCCCATAATCTCTTCTTGTCCTTGAAATTTTTTTTGATTCCGTCAATTGCTCTATACATGCCATCATATACATAACCCATAGCTGGTTTTTCATCAAAATCAACAATGCGTAACAAATGAATCAATGGTGACACAATATGCACAATTACATGACAATCATTCCAAAATTGATTGTCAAGAATGATTTTCAACACTGCCTTTGCTTTCTTATCTTTTGCATATCTTAATTCAACATAAAATTTTCTAGTCACGAATGCTTGTAAGTCATGCTTATGTTCCTTAAGGCTCCCTAAGGCAATGAAAGTAGTAGCAAACCTAGTTGGCCCTAGACGCACAATTTCCGTCCAATTTTTTCTAGTCCTCAATTAAGCTTCCAAAGCCACATGGTTATAAATGAATGTTGTGATCTTGGATGCACGCTTTGCAAGTTTATCTACATGATCCATCTTCCCAATATCCTTTAAAATTAGGTTCAGGCAATGTGCTGCACAAGATGACCAACTAATGTTCCTATATTTTCCACACAAAATTCTTCCAGCAGCTACATAATTTGCAACATTGTCAGTGACCAAATGAACTATATTTGCAGGACCAACCCAATTAACAATTTCATCAAACAAGTTACTCAAACTAATAGCATCATTAACCAAGTCAGAAGCATCAACAGAACGTATAAAAATAATTCCTTTAGGACAATAGACAAGGAAATTAGTCAATGTTTTATGCCTAGTATCAGTCCACCCATCAGCCATTATTGTACAACCAGTGTCAGCCCAATATGAACGATGAGAATCAACAATCAATTGGACTTTTCTTTTTGCTTCTCTCAACAAAGGCACTTGAAGGGCATGATAATTTGGGCCTCTATATCCAGGACCATAAGAAGCTACAGCATTCAACATAGGTTGATAATAACTAGAATTCACAATATTAATTGGAATGCAAGCATCATACATCCATCTTGCTACAGCCATATCAACCCTCCTCTTCTTTTCTTTGCTAGCAAGTACACTTTTAATAGAAGGTTGAGCTCCCGGTGTTGTTCTAGGAGCAAAGTAATTACCAATGTCACCACCCTTTCTCTTGCCAAGATTGGATCTTGGTGGCAAACTACTAGGGCCACTTCTATTTCCCCTACCTAACCCCCTCCTCTTAAGAGTAACTTCTTGGACATCTTCAAATTCTAGTGAGTCCTCTAATGGCGAATAATTAGATGCTTCTTGATCCTTTTTTGTTTGTTCTTTAGACTTAGAAATTTCCTTCAAATTTTTCACCATTTGAAACCTAACATCATAAGGTACACCTGTACATGCAGCCACATCGCCTTTAATTCCAGCTAGATGTCTTTTCATCCAATTGATGTGCCCTCCTTTATAAACTTTCCCACAATGTATGCATCTATAACTACTTTTTCCGTCTTTCAACTCTTCAGTTACATGATCCCATTCGGGATCACATTTCGCTCTCACAGATGAAGAATTAGCATTAGACTTGGTTGTAGAAGCATGTTCATTAGATGGTACAGAGGCGGACTCCATTTCACTCAACAATTTCAAACTGGCAGCAACCATTTTATCAACAAATAAATCCATCAACACAACATACACAAATAATACTCTGTAAACTATATTTCACAAACAATAATGCTCTGTAAATCAAATCCACAACATACACAAAATCACAAATAAACTAAAATGCTATGCTAAACTAATAATTGAAAGAATAAATTGAATAATTAAGTTAATGATAGAAGTTACCAGTGATGTCACTGAACTGATTGGAAATTTGAAGGCAAAGAACATGAATGGAGAACCTGAGATGAAGTCGAGAGAAATGAAAAAGAAAAAAAAAAGAGCAAAGCTGAGAAAATGATCAAATGAAAGAAGAGAATCAACAATCAAAAGCAAAGGAAAAAGGATTCAATACCTGATGAAGCAGAGAGCAGAGCTGAGAGCACAGAGGGTGAGACTGAGACAGCGAGACCGAGACCAAAGAAAAAAAAAACGCAGAAGCAAAGGCTATGACTCGTGAGGACGAGAAGCAAATCAGACTTCAGAGTTTAGAGGCCGTGAGGGTGAGAAGGAAAAAAAAATTAAGAGTGAGAGAGATTCAAAGAGAGGCGTGAGCTTGAGTGAGGACTGAGGTGAGAGTGAGAGACTGCGAGAGTGAGACAGAGAGGTGTGAGAGTGAATCCAGTGTTTAGGGTTAAGATTTTTAGTTTTTAGGTTGCCTCTATCCAAAACAACGTAATTTTAGGCTGGGAAAAAGTCAAAAAAAAGGGTGTAGTTTAGGTTTTCAACCCAACCGGCCATTAATCGATTCGACCATGCCGGTTCCCAGTTTTCCAGTTGAATTGGCCGGTTTCCAGATTTTTCTAGTTTTTGAGTGATTTTCGGTTTTTACCCATAACTGGATCGGATTGAAGGCCGGTTCTCGGTTGAACCAATCGGACCGATTGGTCCGGTCCGGTTTTTAAAACCATGATTATAACACATTAAACATTTAAAAAGTCAATAAAGTGGACTTGTAGATTTAATTTTACAAACCTAACCAGGTTGTATAAACCCATTCGAGTTACTCAGGTCGTCACAAACCCGCCGACTTTAACTGGGTTTGACCGGGTCATTTGCATAAACGGTCCATTTAAACACCCAGACCGGTCTAGGTGTCGGGTCACCGGATTTTTGGTCCGACTGGCTGGGTCGGTCCGGGTTTAATAACTATGAATGTAGGTGTACTATGTAATCCTCAATCCTCAATCCTCATTATTTTATTTTAATTAAAAAAAATTGCAATCCAAAGTTGTAATTTTGAAAATTCCAAGTTTTATTCATCATATTATCGATTTATAAAGTTTTCAAAATATTTTATATTCTCAAGTTTCATTAATCACTTTATCGATTTATAAAATTTTCAAAATATTTCATGAAAAGAAAGTGGAATAACCTAATCAAAAGGTTGAAAACCACTTTTTTATATATATTACATTTAAATTTAAGTGTAAGAGATTTATTTATATATTTTTGGAAACATATCTTCTAAATTCTAAAGTTAATAAGTTATATATGACTAGGAAAGCTGTATCCCTGCAGCAAGATTTTTGTATAAATGGAGTTGTCTTATCTTTTAATGCATAACTCTTTGGTTTTTTCTGTAACAGATTATGCAATACTTCTACTCCCGTGGCTAACTTCTAGTTTCTAATTTTAACAAAAAAAAGAAAAAAGAAAAAAAAGACGTTACTTTAAAAAAATAATAATAATATGAAGGGTGGCCAAGAAGTAAGATTCACACATTAATTTTTTTTTTTTTTTTTAATAATACGTAGGGGTAGGGAGAAATTTGAAAACTCATGAGGCCATCTGCCAATGTCAATAATAATTTATAAGCTACATCGATAATTGAACACTCTTTCCAAATAACAATAAATATCAAAAAATTTAGTTAGTTGTCACGTTTCAAAACAATACTGAAAATTAGCATCTCGAGTGTCTAAAACTCGAGTTCCAAGATAAAACTCAAGTTTTTAAGTCTCGATTTGTAAGAGGATAGGTCTGATTTAGAAAAAAATCCACATGGAAATCGAGTTTTAAAAACTCAAGTTCCATAAATTGCAGAAAAACGCCACTATAGGGCTTTAAAACGTCACTATAGGGCTTAAAAACGCCACTATAGAGCTCCCTAAACCTGGTATGGGGTGATTACTTATAATTTTTTTTTTTTGCAGGAAAACGCCGCTATAAGGCTTTAAAACGTCACTATAAGGCTTAAAAACGCCACCATAGGGGAAATTTTTTTTGCATGGAACTCAAGTCTTAAAGACTCGAGATCTATGTGGCATTTTCAGTCCCCAAACACTCGGAAAGCAAGTCTTTGGGACTCGAGTTTTAATATGGATCTCGAGTTTCTAAAACTCAAGATGCTACTTTCCTTTATTGTTTCAAACGTTGCCTAACTAACTATATACAACTCATTTCCACCGTTATTTTGCACATTCCCCCTCAATAATTATAAAAGCAGACTGTTACAACTCGAATATTTGTGTTTACTCTCCAAAATGGAGAGTAAATTGACTTTGAAGACCCTATTGGAGATCAGGGACGGAACCAGGATTTGAACCTAGGGGGGCCCAAAGTATGAACCAAAAAAACTTCATGTGACATGGTTTATTAAAAAAAAAAATCATGGTAGATAAAAAAATTGCACTTTATTACTTAAATATTTAAGTCAAGAAGGATATAATATGAACCAAAAAAGTTGAAAGTTATAACATGATATTCTAACCTTTTTCGAAGAAGAAGAGGACTTCAGATCTTTAGATTTTGGGTAATTGGAATTAATATGTTGATTTTATCATGTTGACCAACTCACCAATATGATAATCCCATACTTTTGGATGCAACTGAAAATCACACTAATGAAGTTTTTCAAAACTTTGTTTGAGGATTTTAAAAAATTGAGATATCAATATTAAGAGTTGGCAATGCTACGTCATCAATATTGGCCTCTAAAAGAATTTTGGCATTTTATCATTTGAAAAAAATATAAATATTGTAATTCACTTTCCCATAGTTTATAAATCAATTTAAAAAGTCATATAAATTGTTGTAACCCCCCGTAAGGGAATTTTTTTTTCTATGAGATTTTTTTGGTTATGAATTATGATATTGGTAAATTAGGGATTTTTTTGTTCATCCTATATACTATTTAAATTTTTCAAAAAAATTGGGGGGGGGAGGGGATATGGCCCCCCTCAGCCCCTTAGTGGGTCTGTCCTTGTTGGAGATGTTGTAATGCTTTGCATGGTAAGAGAGAAACACCACGTCTCTTCGTCACCATTACTTCTACAGAGATTGCATGGTCTATTAAGAAATTAGGATATGTTTGGTAAACTATAATAGTTATTCCTATATTTTAGCTATTCTTTAATTTGGTTATGTTTTTTTTTTTTAAAGAGTTTCAACCTATGGCATCCACTCTTGATGATAGCTCTTTATCATCATATCAAGACACTAATACCAGTTGAGCTAACTGGAACCCACATGTTTTTATTCTATTATAAGAAATAATCATTACTTATGAATAGCTACTCTTCAAAATGAGGAATAAATATTTCTCTCTAAAAAGGTTGTACTAGATATTTCTTAAAAAGTGCAATAATTTCTAAAATTAATATATTTCCAAATAAACAAACTTTCCATTTACATTTAACAATTATAAAAATAAAAAATCATAAAAAAATAACTCATATCTCTCTCAAATTTAAAAAATATTATCTTTAAGGAAATATAATTGCATGAGTAAGATATTTCCTAAAATAAATTTTAAGTTTTATTCTAATGTTATAACTCACAACCAAACTTATGAATATGTTTAGTTATTACATTACAACACATTTTATTTCAAGTAATAAAGATTATATTTCTTGTCGTAATTCTCATTCAGTGTACCAAATGTGCCTTTAGATTAGAACATTTTGTGAAATGAATAATCGTTTCCAATTAAATTAGAAAGTCATTCTTTTTTATTAGCATAATAAGACTACAACTTGTAAACTATATAAATATATATATATATATATATATATATAAATATATATATATTTTAATCTTTTTTAGTAGATAATGAAAGAGTATAAGGTGGAATTCGATCCATAAACATGGGACACCAATGCCACAAATAATGCTATTTCTTCTAAGCTATCACTTGAATCCCGAGTTTGAACCAAAGATATAAGACATCACAAAGGAAGACATCGTCACAATATTTTCCAAATGTGTAAAGTGTAAACAACTTAGTGAGCCAAGATCGGCTTGAAACTGTTGGATTGTTTTATGCAATTAAAGTAGGCTTTCACATTGGGTTCACAGTACTGGACTGGATTCACCCCCATCCAGCAGCACTGGATCCGTAGGCCGTAGCAGCACTGGACTAACCCGGCAACAATTTAGGAAGTTCACGTTCCAATTCAATTCTTTTCCAACCACAACAAAATCTCACAAAAAATTGGCAACAAGCTGAAAAGTCAACTCACCATAAGTCAAAATCAAATAAAAAAGATTATGTCCGGAAAAACAATATAAGTTGTGACCATCTTACTTTCAGTTCTTTTACGACCACAACCAAAATCTCACAAAATTTTTGCAACAAACTGAAAAGTCAATCCACCATAAGTCAAAATAAAATTAAAAAGATTAAACTCGGACTAACGATACAAGCCATGACCATCTTACCTTAGCATGGTTGATAACTTGATAGTAACTACAAACTCCTCTACCTATTGAAGAACTAATACTTGAGGCCCCTACAGGTGCCCATTACTGGACTTAGGAGTTTAATTATGCAATTGATATAAATATATATATATATATTTATTTATATTATGTGATATTTTTATTAGAGGTCTCAAGTTCAACATTTCATCTTCCCTATGTCAATGACACACCACAATTAAGCTATTAAGCACCTTATCCAATAGTTGCTAGCAAGAGAGGAAACAGTGCAAAGTTTATCCTACTGTCGATGAAATTTGAAGAACAAGAAGTAGATCCTGACTTTCCAATTGGATTTTTGAGCCCTTTTTACACTTAAAATGGAAAGAAGGAAAAAAGATTTGTTCTCAAATGGGTCAGAATTACAAGCATGACAAAGATGAGAGGTAAATGCAACTCCTGTATTAGATAGGAAACTAAATTTGTGGCATAAAGACGATAGAAAATGTTCACCTGTACTATAAATGTTATGATTATGGAGTTACAGTAATTAGACCATGAAAGAATCAAGATGCTAAGATTGGTGTTTATGAGTAATGACTAACTGCAACATCCCCCTTATGTAATGATCTCTTTATAATAAGGTTGTTCATAATACAAAGCCAATAAGGACAAAACCGATAAAGTCATTTGATGAATTGTATTTGTAGTAGATTTTTTAGTAGTAACAAAAGGTGCTCTCATTGGAAAATACATAAACAGGAAACAGAAGAGTGATGCAAAATCCAAAATTGGAAAGGGAGAATGAATAAATATCATACGAATCCAGAGTACATGATTCGAGTTTCTCTTGCTGTTGGAATGTCCCAAAAATTTCAATGCTTCAAACTCTCAACAATTTTGGAGAGGGCTGAATATGTCCCAAAGGAACATGATACAGCACCTACTGAAATAATTATAACACAAAGTGTTCCCTGAAAAAAGAAGAACCATATAAGTAATGGAAGTGGGAAGTAAATATGATAACCAAGCTGTCTGTATTGCCCACAAGACCACAACAGCTTTGATATTAATTAGCAATGTAATGATTGAACTTCTAGTTTAAGCTCCATAAACCATTTGCATGCATTTATAAATCCTATTACCCTTCAACCCCCAATGCAAGGAGGTGTTCAAATTCAAACAGAGTGATTCAACATCACAATGGTATAAAGGGGATTGTTAGCTATTGGCTTCAAACAAATTCCAAAATGGTTAGAGCTGGAAAACCATGATTTACAAAGGACATACATAACTATAGTTGTAAATCAATAATAATAATATGTAGATGCCATACCTGCAACCGGGTTATTTTCCCTCTCACAATGCTCAGGAAACAAGCACAAGGAAGTATCAATGTCTGCAATAGAAATAAGTGTTAGTATAATAAAACAGACATACTGCTTCAGAAGTATATATCCTTGAACCAAATGCAACAACACTACCACTAGAAGGAGCAGACACATGAGTTTGCCGAAAAAAACTTACTACAAGCATTGTGAGCAAAGATCCAATCAATGACATTACCAGACCTGAAATAAGATTAACAAAATATAATGATAATGTAACACTGTGCAATATTTAACAAGAGAACTTCCAACTTTCATACAAGGCTACAGCAATGAAGCATTGAAGCCACATTATAAAAGCGAAAAATGAGGTTTCTACTGGAAGTTTCACTTGAACAAATTTTTTTGAGAATTTCAGTATCTAAAACTTTTTTACGTGCTTCTTCCTTTCTGTGGTCCATATAGTTGCCAACAGACAAAGAAAGGCTGGAAGACAGTTCTCTTGGAATTGAAACAAACAAATAAATAAAGAAAGAGAGAGAGAGACTTACCGAAGAAGGGGACACTGAGACCTACAATCAAGGTAGATACCACCAGTGCTGTTCTAATCAAGATGGAATATATATACGACTTGCTGTGATTTGATGGTATCAACTCCTCCAAACACATCGCAACAGGAGACATAGTTAATGCATATGTGGGTCTAATTAAGGAAAACCGTCTTTATTTATCTTGAGCAATATGGGCTCTAAAGTATTGAGATAATCAAGCTCCATGTACTTTGAAGTTGCTATCAGTAGAGAAGATAAAAGAGTTCCAGTTTGGAACCATGGATTGCCTATCAAAATGGAAATGGTGCTATTCTGCTTTATGTTATCTATCTTAGTGATTTTCGAAATTTCTTTCATGGTCCTAATTTAAAGGATGAATTGGGACTTCAAATTCTATGGAAGTATAATGGGTGCACTCAATTTTGATGGACATCTAAACAGATCTTAAAGAAATGAAAATAATTTCATTTATCTTGTTTGTTTTCAGAAAGGAATGTAAGGCTTAGGACATTTGTCAACTCAAAGTTCACTGATTTTTTCAGTTGAAAATAGAGAGGCATAGTGCAAATTAAGAAAACCAAGTTCATTATGCTTTGAGAGCATGGTACCCCAATACATCTTTCATCTTTACATGAGTAGTATCATTGAAGTAACACTTTTAAATTTCCAAATTGAATTTGGCAGGACTTTCACCTTTTCCACCAATTTATCCTTTTACTCTTTAAGTTTTCACTTTTCACAATGGTAAACGAATATTAAATTGAAAAGTTAATTCTTGAAAAATCTAGCTCCAAACAGAACGTCCACAAAGAAAAAAGAGCCATCCATCCATTTTGTAAGAGATTTTAATTCAACACATGCTAGACTGTTTGCACATTACCTACTTATTAAAAGGATATTTGGTAAAAGGGTTAACTACCTGCAAAAGAACAACAAAAATAATTTCAGCAATTAGCTTGTATTTTAAATGGATGAAGGTAAGAATCACAATACTCAGAAACTTGAAGTTTGAAGTGGGCAAGGAAAAACAATTGAGCCAAATTCAACCTGGCTATTGGGTAGCTCTAGCAGCCGGGGACTGTGCCCCTAATCATTTCAAGGCTGAATCAAATTGAGCTAAAGGATGCTCAACCAAGGTTGAACTCAACAACTTCCTATGAAACCAGCTAACATGCCAGTTGACAGAAATAGACCTGTCAACTACCTATGTTTAACAATGAGTCTCCTAGACATAGTGGCACCAGAAGCATCTGAAGAGAGTTAACTTAGATTCCTGTGCAGGAGTATGCTCTGGAGTGACATTCTGTTGTACTAAATGAGATATACTAGATAAAAACAATAAAAGGACACTATTGTTACCTCTCAAAAATACAACTAGGTGTTGAACCCTGATGAATGCAAACTAAAAGAAACAAAGCTAACTCATTAAAAGGAGATTCATACTGAAATTATAGCAAACATACCGTCGTCCACACAGCAATCTTAGTGGCAACCAAATCCTGGGGCAAGTTAAGAGTGAACTGTGACTGTATTGATTCTCCAAACATTTTGTACCCCATAACAGCAACCCCGGCATACAACAAAGTACAAATACCAAAACTGCATAGATAACAGATCGAGTTATATAAAACTAGGGATATCTACAATTATTGGGGAACTTTATTTACAACAAAGATGAGGTATGTAAATAGCAATTATGATTTACTCTTCCATGGATTTAGGCTTGGTGAATGCTTAGTGGCAGGATGCAGTATGCACCACTGCTCTTCACCATTATAATGTTTTTCTTATTTAGTGATAATTAATGTGGGATGTTCACTCTATTAAGATGTTCTTGTAGGTCTTATTAGACTTGATTAAAATATTTTGAAATTTTAAATAATATCAACATGTAAAAAAGAGTCAAGAATGCACATGACTTCCTTGCCTACTGTTTGATGAAATTAGACAACTTGGGAGTCTCTGTGATAGGATAGTAGAGCATTGCGAGTTTACCATGTTAAGAGGACAGCAGGAAACTGATTTGGTCTTGCCATTGATGTATATATGTTGGGGAAAACAGCATGTCCTGAGTAGCAGTAACCATAGAGACCAACAGCAACAGGAAGAGTTCCAAGGTTCAGTGTTGTCCCCTTGTTATGAAAGCCAACTCCATCTACCAGACCAACCCAAAACAAGCAAAGGACCACCAAGACGGATGCAATAACTCCACCAGCTAGAAGGAGAGAAAGCATGATATAAAAATCTCTCAAAAGACCATGGATTTGGAATGATATTGTAATCATTGTGCATTGCAATGCACACCAGCGACTTAAAAGAGGAAACACAAAACAGTTTTAATACAAATCAACCATTGAGCTGTTTGTCAAGTGTCAGCCACCAACACTCCAAGATTTTGTGGCTGCATATCTATCTTTATATTTCATAAAACACCGTTTGGGATTATAGAGAAAAAATTTCAATTAAACTTATACAATTCCATCCTGCAGAGTGCAAATAACTTCAGTCATGATTATTATATTGTTCAGTTAATTGAAATGCAAAGAATGATTCCATTTCTTTGGTACCTCAATATCAGTGCTGTGTGGCCAAAAGCATGGCATGGATCACCAATCAGGTTTAGCAATATATGTCCAATAGCCACATCGGCCAAACATACTATGTTTTTTGGGTAATGCTTTATCAAACCGCACCTTTTCAAAATACAGCTTTTTTTTTTTTTAAGTGCAACTTTTTCAAACCCCATTTTCAAAAAGCTGAAAAATAAGTTGTACCAAATGAGCACTAAGACAAAGTGCTACTTGATTTACAAATTGTTGAAAAAAGATGATGGAAAAATATATATCTGACTTGCAAAAAGTATCAGCTACTTACCAGATATATAACTAAGAACTCTGAGGTCACGAAGCCAAACAGTAGGAAGAACAGCCAGGGTTGTCATCAATGCAAACAGAACGTGCGAATTTAACTCAAACCCACCCAAACTCATATTTGCATTTGGAAACAGTGAGGATAAGTTGTCGCTCTCCAAAATTATATATTCAATGCAACAAGCCTGTATGTAGAGAAACTTTCACTAAATCACCTGAGTGTTATAGAAGTAGAGTGATGCAGTGTAGGCATGAAGAAGCAATATCTTTTTTTTTTTTTTTTTTTGATAAGTAAGAAGCAATATCTGAAACACACAAAAATTATAACTCTTCCACAGAACCAAAGTTCTACGAGAACTCTAAGCTAGCATGCAAAAGAATACATAAAAACTGTCAAAATAAACTATTATAGAAACTTTAATAGTAAGTTTTTTTTTTTTTTTACTTATAAAAATAAATAAATAAAAACTTACTATGATCACTTTTTGTAAAATAGTAATTATCATAAGTATTTATAGGGAGAGATTTTCTCCTACTCCTTTAAGAAAAAGAAATAACAAAGTCCCACACTTCAATTAGAGAAAGGAAAACAACTTATATTTTTCATAACTGATCTGCATAATAGAGGAGTAGAGATAATTCTCGAATTCTCTAGGAAGCAGCTAAATGTTGCATGGTGTGCTCAGTACCTTGGCTATAGATCAAGATTAAAGGATGTTTTTAGCAACCATTTGAAGAGGGAAAAAAAAGAATAAAGATGCATGATTCAAAAACAAAAGTTCATGGATATATTAAATCAAATGGCATTTCCCAAAGTTCTTCCCATTTGATCCTCATCTGAGATCTTTCAAATATTTTATGTTCATATAAGTAGTTTTGGTACCCAAGTGGAAAAAATCTTCCATGTCATATAAGACTCATAGCATAGACTGATATGGTCATGTTTGTAACAGTGATATAAGCAGTACACATGATACTATGCAGTCAGAGTGTAAACATTGAAAATATGAGCCAGAAAAATTTATTCAGTGCCTCAATGCAGTGTAACTAACTTAAGACTCAAAATTGAAGCTCAATAACCCTAACGAGGAAAACTCTGTCATGAGCTAAACAATCATTCGCTTATGCCATTTTAGGCATTGACTCTAAAAACGAAATGCAGATCATAACACAGAAAACATTTTGCAAATGGAAGAAAATGCAAGTTTGGGTACAATATAAAAAGGTCATCACATTTAGGAGAAGATTACTCATTGAAGAGGACTACACAATCAGTAAAGTGTTTCAGATTTCTTCAATGGTTTGTGATGTTAACATGAATAAAAAACTTATTCCATATTGAAGGATTTATTATAGTAAAAGAAGATGATATTTCAGATATTTATTACATTAAAGCCCTTTAATGGTGGATCATGTAGTGTATGCTAAGAGTGATGAGGTTGGTAATCTTGTTTCTCCTCTACTTTGCACTAAACTTTTATAATGTTAGTATGAGGACAAAATTAGGAGCCATATCTATTCCCTTTATCTCAAATCCATGATTAAATTTGGCACAAACTTGGTGCAAAGAAGATCAAGTTGAGATAATTTCTTATGCACTTGAATAATGTTGTAGTATTGGATGATATTGATTGAGTCCACAAAAAAAGAGGGGGGAGGGGACCCAACAGGACAACAATACAAAGTGAGGAGAGCTGTAAGTTAGATACCAGTGGGAACTGGGATGCAAAACCAAATGAGACTACCAATAATAATGCAGCATGTAGACAAGTGAAAACTGTAGTGATCGGTATTATGGTAAAGAAGATAGTTGGCACCTTGTCTTTGGTCATTTGTTGTCTACTGTAGTGATCTGGTATTATGAGAAAGAAGATAGTTGGCACCTTGTCTTTGGTCATTTCACTAATGGACCAGTCAAATAAACAAGAAGGGCTCAGTCAATAAGGGCCCGTTTGGTACGTGTGTTTAAACAACAACTTTCAATTTTTTTGGAAATATGTGTGGGTGAAAAAGTATATGAAAATACATGTAATGTTGTTTAAAAACTGAAAACATGTGTTTGAACTTGCATACCAAACGAGGCCTAAGTCCCAAAATGTGGACCCAGAACAATTGGGCATCAATCAATGAAATCTATGTCTCTCAATAATATATAGGTGGGCCCTACTGGAATCTAGTTAATTGTTTCCATTAATCTATTTTCATCAATTCTACATAACTATGGTTGGAAAAATTACACAAACACCAAAAAAAGAAAAACTCACTCAATTAAATCAGCTGTACTTACATATAGTTCCACGTACAATATTATCTGCACCCACAAAAAGAAATTGCATAAAGCACAGTGTTAGCAATCAATCAATCTTGTGCAATAGTGCTTTAATAATTTATTATTTATAATTACTATATTATTAGTTTTACCAGCTTTGCTAAATCCACAAAAGCAAAATTATTCAAACTTACATGAGTATAAGACAATATATAAAGAAAGCTATATACAACTTGTAGAGGGAATAAGTATCGATTATATGAAAATAGAAACCTCTAGAGATATAGGAGTATCTAGCTGTTTTATCAAACCTTTGCATATATAAAGTTTAGGCTAAAATACAAATTACAAATTGTCATTTTCATTTTCATTCTTTAGGTTTCATTGTAGTCCTAGAAGTTTATGTATGTTGTTAACGCTAACCCCTCCACCATAAACTCCATTAACTATTAAAAAAATGTTTTTTTTTATATTAAAAATATTTTTTAATGAGATTCAATAAACTTAAAAGGTATAAATTGTATTTTTGCAAAAATAAAAAGAAATATATTACTTTTTTAGTATTAAAAATATTTTTTTTAAATAATTAATGTAGTTTATGGATGGAATGACTAAGGTTGACAACAATTATAAAATTTTAAGGACTAAATGAAAAAAATGAAACTTAAAGGGCAAAAATGACAAAACACCAAACTTAAAAGAGTGTAATTTGTATTTCAGCTTAAAGTTTAAGACCCTTACTTATTTTGTGCTATATTTCATTGGGAGAATTAACTTTAGAAAAAGAAAATAAATAAAAAATTCAACTAGACATACCGAGATGGCAACCCGGCCAAAATTACCAAATGCAGCTTGACCAATGTCTGGGTATGTCTCAAGCCCAGGTGCACTATCCAAGCAGTAGCGCAGGAGAATTCCAGTATAAAAGGAAAGAGCTGCAAATATGAACAAAATAGAGAGCCCAGCCCATCCTCCTTCTTTGGCAGCATAAGAAGTTGAAAGGATTCCAACTCCACATAGAACATTTATACCTGTATAATTGGAATTGATCAGAAATTTTTTATTAAGCTCAGGTAAAACTTCAAAAATGCTTTTGTATACACTGTTTTCAATTACCAAAAAGTTACTTAAATTCATTATTGTGGACAATCCCACACACACACACACACATACACATGTATGTATGTATGTATGTATACACTTGTAAAAACAGTTTTACAGTTAATAAAGTGTAAGTTTATCAGGCACATAGTCTTCTTAGTTTGTTGATCTTTTCATGTGCACCATGTGCAATTGGAACAAAGCAACCACATATTGTTTCATGCCAAAGATAGGAATTTTTGTTTGATAGTTCATTAGAAACTATACTAATTAGCTACAGACAAAGGCAATGAGGCAGATCTGTATGCAAATATAATATTTACAGATATAGAGTTATAGACAACAAGTGAATTGTCTGTCAAGTTTGAAGACAGTTTCGCTTTTTAGAGGATACTACACATCCAAGTAATATTTTATTATCCAAAATAATATGCAACAACATGTTAGTCACGTTAGCTGAAATAAGAGGTGTCTATATTCATCTTATTGGAGTAAGAATAAGAGTCACATATTCTGTCCATGAATTGATACAAAGGCAATAACAAGCAGGTGTACAGATCAGATTGAACTGAATTCTGAGCTATGTGAGGGAGTGGAGGTGACAAAGTGATACTAACTACTTGTGTTTGTTCATGAGAACAGGCAAGCAGATTTAAAACTACCTGATTGCCTGATTGGCCTATGTGGTCCCTGAACATGAAATGTTGACTTATGATTATGTTCCATGGTCGTAGCAACTAGCAACCCTAAAACGACTGATGGCAATGCAAACAGATAGGATAATTTTTCTACTCAAATAGGCCACAAGTAACCTCTCTCCATTTCCCTAGGTTCCACCTATTGCTTCCCTGTACTGCTTAATGTGTTTTGTTTATTCCATATGGAAACATAATGCCACTAGTTCAGTTGAACTGTTATTAGTCTTAGCATATAGAATGTGACTACAGGCTAAAAATCAAACAACCAATCCATTTCAGTATAGTGCTACATAATGATAGATTTGCAAGTAAAACAGGTTTGAAGTTTCACTTCACAAACATACACAAAGGCACCCTGATTACATTTTCATGATTCAATTTTAAAACTCAAGGCAAATGCAGTCAATTCAGCTAAAAACAGAGGTGGATGCAGGATGTTTATACAGAAAGGGATAATGGAAGACCTTATGCGTGAGTAATCTCTAGAAAGTAATTGTTTGAGGTTAATACAGATTATCTGAAGAGAGAATTTAGGATAACTAAACAGAATGTTTTAGGATTTCTAGAGGATACAACAACAGGATTAAAGCATATATGTCATGCCTGCATGTCTCTATCACAGATTGTGAGTCCTTTACACATGCACATTCACATTATGTGAACCAAACCATGTGAACTATAAATATAGAGGATGAGCACGTTCCTTATTTCTCTTCTTTTTTTTTTCTTTTTTTTTTTTGTGGGGGGAAAACTCCAAGAAAGGATTACTTCCTTTCAGACATGAAGTTCCTTTGTCTGATGACCAAAGGCCTAAGACTCAAGAGGAAGTAGATATAATGAGACAAGTTCCTTATGCTTCAGCAGTAGGAAGTCTCATGTATGCCATGCTTTGTACTAGACCAGATATTTGTTATTCAATTGGCATGGTCGTCCGATATCAATCAAATCCAGGACCAAAATATTGGCAAGCAGTAAAGCATATTCTTAAGTATCTACGGAGAACGAGAGATTATATGCTTGTTTACCATTGTGAGGATTTAATACATGTTGGCTATACAGATTCAAACTTTCAATCGGATCTAGATTTCAGAAAATCCACTTTAGGATGCGTTTTCACCTTAGGAGGTGGAGCCATTAGTTGGCGGAGTATTAAGCAATCTTGTATTGTAGACTCCACCATGGAGGCAGAATATGTTGCTGCTTGTGAGGCAGCAAAGGAAGCTGTATGGCTCAAGAAATTACTTTCTGACCTTGGTGTAATGAGAATGGAGCAAGTTCCAATCACATTGTTTTGTGACAACAGTGGAGTAGTTGCATAATCTAAAGATCCAAGAAATCATAAGAAAAGAAAGCACATTGAGAGGAAGTACCATATCATTCGAGATATTGTTGCTTGTGAATATGTGGTGGTAGCAAATATTGAAAGTGCAAATAATCTAGCAGATCCGTTTACCAAAACTTTGTCTCAAAAGACTTTCGAGTCACATTTGGAGGGAATGAGAGTTAGATTAATGCACATTAGTCTTTAGGGCAAGTGAGAGATATTGTTAGGATAAGTGCCCTTAAATCCTATTGTATGATACTATGTATAATATTAAGTATGACATTATGTATGACTTAATATTGTGTTTAATAAAGTTATTTTATTATTATCTGAAATAATGGTAACGTGAATATTCGGACATTATCATATAGTCCATGAGATGCATAGTATGTGATTTATGTGATTTAGTCACAGAAGATATAAGTCTCAAGTTCTTTGTAAACTTAGAATTGTAGTTCGTAGTTGGTGATGAAATTGGGCATTTTATCTGCGAAAACTATAACATATTAACTAAGATGATTTGTCTTGAACATGGAAGTGGAGACTTCTAGTTGATATGTTTTAAGAGTTAAAACATATTGAACTGAACCGCTGTGAGATTTATTATTCTCCTAACGACTGTCAATTGAATAATAAATCTCACGACTTCTATTTACATGAATTCTTAATCCTAAGAGAATAATGGACATAATCATGAAGTGTAGGTTGCTTTGATATATCAAGAGTGAGATCTAAAGTAACGGTCAAAATCTCAGTATGTTGGGTAGTCACATTTAGTGTTGATGGAACATATATTCTCAAGATGAAAATTATAATCTCTTAGCGGAGATACAAAATATTCCCTTGAGATAAGTTTAATGGGTTTGTTATTTAGAGAGTTAGACCTAACCACTTTAATAAAACTAAAGTATATATTTATGAAATTGGATTTCATAAATATATGATGAATAACTTAAAATGATTAAACCGGGTACTCAAGGATTAAGATGTAGTAATCTACAAAGTGGCAGTCTACATTCATAACTTTGTGTTACTACGAATATTTTATGAAAGGGTTGCATGTATAATAAAGTGTTGGGATATAATTTATAGATAAGGCCTGAGTGCAACTATATTTATATAGTGGTATTAAATATAGTTAATGGTAACTTTGGACTTATCAAGAGTTAACAGAAAAGCCCAAGGCCCATTGGAGCTAGTGTTTTATTGGTCCCACTCCAAGCCATATACTAGAGCCTAATTGGAAAGGCCCAAAAGGCTAGCCAGTTAGATAATCAGTTATAAGGAGAGAAACATACAGAATTTTAGATAGAACAACTTAAATGAAATGGTGTATGTGAGTGTTGGACACTCTTGAATTCTCTCTTGAACATTTCATATAATTGATTGAGAGACCACACATCTTGGGCGTTAGTGGAATTGGAGTGAAGATTAAAAGTATTCCCAAGTGCTTACAATCTTTGTTTTGAAATTCACTACACCAAGTTACACTCTCTTGTTATTGTATTCTGAAATTTACATAGTGCATGTTGTCAATCGAATGAAGTAGATCCGTTAATTTTCTGCTGCGTACATGTATATTTCCATCAACTTCTTGGGCGTAAAGTGGAATTGGAGTGAAGATTAAAAATGTTCCTAAGTACTTCTAATATTTTGTTTTGAATTTCACCACACCAAGGTATGCTCTCTTATTCTTTAATTTTGAAATTTACATAGTGCATGTTATCAATTATGAATGAAGTATATTCGTGTTTGTTGCTTCCGCTGTGTGTTTTGTATGAGATATAGAGCCAGTTTTTCCAACACTAACACCTTCTGATGACCATACCTTAACTTCGAACCTGTATCTCTGGTAGTAAGATCAAAAGGTCTTTCTTCGAAAGGACGCTATATATGTGGTTCCTAGGCCATTGCAAAAATTAGGTGACAACTCCTAAAAACGACCCCCGCACCCACAAAAGCCATAACCAACCAACGCTAATAAACCAATCTCAAAGACCCACGCCACCACCACTAGACCAACACTGCCACTATAGCACAACCCACACCAACACCACCGCACCATAACCCACAACACACAAAACCCAACAACCCACAACCTCTAAACCACAACCCACCATTGGACCAAAGCCTAGCAACCAGCCACAACCTCAACCGATCTCAATGAAATGACTATGCCACCAGCCACAACCTCAGCCAATCTTAATAGAACGACCCATGCCAAACTACAAACGACCCACTTCAATCTCCATGCAAAATGACCCACGCCGATGGCAAGGGATGAGAAGTGGAACAAGAGAGAGAGAGAGAGAGAGACTGTGAGATGGAGTGAGTCAGGGAAAAGGGAAGAAGGGAGAGGAGAGAGACAATAAAGAATGATTAAAAGATATAGGAAGTTGCTACAGTAACATCTTACTTTTATGATATTACTGTAGCTTGAGTAGCAAAATTTTTTTAGGTATACACTTTTGGATGGATCATGGTTTTTTGGGATTGAGGCTATAAAATGGTAAATTAGGAGTTTTACAACTCCCAATGCTAATGCTTTTATAAGGTTTTCATGGTAAACTATCCCAACTAGGTTACTGATGTTAGGAAAACACATGAAAAATACAATTTTGTATCTCATACAAAATCACGTAGCGGAATATAAACGGATCTACTTCATTCATGTGAGATAATATGTAACATTTGAATTTTAGAAACAAATAATAAGAAGGCGTACCTTGGTGCAGCGAAATTCAAAACAAATGAAGATTGAACTTGGGAAGACTTTCAATCTTCACTCCAATTCCACAATGTGCCTAAGATGTGTGATCTCTCAATCAGTTTTATACGTATTTGTTCTAGAGAATAACCAAGTGTCTTAAAAAACAACTTTAAATCTCTCTTTTTTAATCATACGTATATTTCTATACTTAGGCAGTTACTTTATTTAATAACTTTTATTAAATAAATAACTGATTATCTAATTAGGTTAACCTTTTGGGCCATCCCAATTGGGCTTTGGTGTGTGGCTTGGAGTGGGACCAAATGGGATGAAGAAAGCTCTAGCTCCAATGGCCTTTGGACTTATCTGTCAACTCTTGACAAGCTCAAAGTTACCATTAATTATATTTAATACCACTACATAAATATAATTGCACTCTAGGCTTTATTAATAAATTATATCCAAAAACTTTATATAACATTTAACTCTTTCATGAAAATATTCGTAGTAATACAAAGTCATAATGTGTAACTGTCACTTTGAAAATTACTACATCTTGATCCTTGAGTACCCGGTTTAATCCTTTAAGTTATTCATAAATATTTTATGAAATCTAATTTCATAAAATATAAACTTTAGTAACTCTTTACTAAAGTGGTTAGGCCTAACACTCTAAACAACCAAACTTATTAAACTTATCTCAAGGGAATATTTTATATATCTATAAAGAGACTATGAATTCCATCTTGAGAATATGTATTCCTTCAACATTACGTGTGGTTGCCTAAAATACTGAGGTTTAGACTGTTTGTCTAGATCTCACTCCTGATATATTATAGCAACCTATATTTCATGATTGGGTTCACTATTCCCTCAAGATTGAGAGTTTAAGTAAATGAAAGTCGTGAGATTTATTATTCATTTGACAGTCATTAATAGAATAATAAATCTCACAGCGATCCAGTTCAATATGTCTTATACACTTAAAACATGTTAACATATCAACTAGAAGTCTTCACTTCCATGATCAAGACAAATCATCTTAATCAACATGTTATAGTCTTCGCAAATGAAATGCTCAATTTCATCACCGACTACGAACTAAGATTTTGAGTTTACAAAGAACTTGTGATTTATATCTTCTGTGACTAAATCACATACTATGTATCTCAAAGACTATATGATAATGTCCAAATATTCATGCTACCATTATTTTAGATAATAATAAAACAAGTTTATTACATAGAACATAATGTCATACATAGCATACAATAGGATTTTAGGGCACTAATCCTAACAACTGATGATAAGAAGAATCAACATAGAAGAAAAAAAAATATACATCCTTTGTGAGGTTGGAAGAAATAATGCTTGAACATCTATTTATTGAATGAGAATAGTAAAAATTATCTAGATAAATCTCCAATGATCTATTATATTCTTCGATATTTAATTCAATTTTATAATTGACTATGTTAGATTTTTGATTCAATCAAAAGAAAAGTTAAAACTCATGAAGGAAATGGCTAGAAATTTTATATTATTCACAGCTATTTGTTGTAATTGTAATAAGATATGATGACAAGAAACCACATTATGAGGCAATTAGAAAGGGAAGTATTTAATTATGTACTTTTTATTAATCAAGTTAATAAAGTTTACTCTAACCATTTAATGTCTTGGAAATTGTAGATGAGGAGTCCTCCAGGGGAACCCCCTATCTCCCTTTTTGTGAAAATTAATTTCGATGCAGTTATTAAGGAGGAAAAGTATTGCAGCTATTGGCAGAAATAGTATGACTATTTCAACACTTGTAAACCTTTCTACACAACATAGTCCACGTTATTTTTTGAAATTCTAGTGTTGTGAGAAAAAATTAAAAAGTTGTTGAGGACAAATTTTTCACACCACATGGCTTCATTTCATTGGCGACCCGCACCACGTCAACACTATCATAGATTTTAGGAAAATCTCTTCTAAATCCCAAAAGAGCCCATATTTACACAAAAAGGCGTCAAAACCCATGGTTCAAGCTCATAGCACATCATCTCATTTTTTGGCTCATGATCTAAGCTCATGAGTCTCATTAGGGGAATTTTGGGAGTCGTGGTTTGGAGGGCCAAGAAGTATGTTCAGTAAAACTCCAGTGGTTCAAAGTTGATAAAAGAAAGCATGTTGCTTCGCATGTCTTCCCCAATTCCCTGAACTTTGACGGGTCAGTGTGCAATAAGTAACATTTGGTAAGCCTCTCATATCACATAACACTTAAAATGATAAAACTCCCCATGCTCTTTACATAAAAATTAATATTCACCATATAATATAAGTTTAAAAATGTAATTATAGTATTTCATATAAAATATATTATTATCATCTAAATCAATTCCAAGCACATGGCTAAATATATATTAGTATCTCATATCTAGCGTTAAATGTTCTCCTTACTCTCCAAGATTTGATTAAAATACAAAAAGATCATAATTACATCTCTAAAACTTTATCAAATATCAACCAACTTGTCTATCACTTACCAAAATTATATATGGACTAAACATATAATTTTCCAAAAGAGGAAATTTAGCCAAAAATACCAACAACGGCTCTAGTAGAAGCTGCAAACAGCTCCTGCACAAATAGCTCCAGCAAAAGCTACAGTAGCTCCAGCAGGTTGACACATGTCCTAAAATGACATCACTTACTCATTAATGCCCAATCCCAGCAGCTTGCTGTCATACCCAAAAAATAGAAGGATCTCATAAAGATTATCTTACCATTTTTAGCCAAACCATGAATTTAATGCCAAATATTTTCCCTCCAAGCAAAAGATGTCATTTAGATGGCATTATTTGACAACTAACAGCTGTGACAACACCATTAAGTCTCTAACTTTGCTTCTTTTGGTTAAAAAACAAAATCCCACTAATGAAACCACTTACTTTGTCAAAGACTTTTCCTTATTTGCTAAATTTCCCTTCAACTAATTCTAATATAGTTACATACTTGGTTCTATATAAAAAGGACCAAGCTACACACTAAAGGGGGATCCATCCCTCTCTCATCCTCAATATTCTGAAACTTCATTTACCTTGCTGCATATATCTCTAAACTTCTCCATACTTCTCCATCTCCCTTACAAAGATATCTCTTCTTAGATAATACCATTACATTACACCTATGACACCACACTATTACACACTATCCATCTCTCCCACACTTTAATATTCTGAAGCTTCATCATTTTGTTGACCAAAAACACATCTCCATCTCATTCTTTATTTCTCATACAAAATCTCCCTTCTTAGAAAGCAACATAACCCATGACATAACACAAAAAACCACTCCAGTAGCAACTATGATCTCATGTATTTACTATGTTTAACCTTCATATTATCTATCTCACACTTCCATATATTTTACAAACACATTCCTCACAAAATACCCATACATACTTCTCATATATCTTTAAACTCCATGTCTCACAAAGAATACATATACAAGATCCATGTCCAACAAAGTATCTACATATAATTCATATACATATTACAAACACCATATCTCATAAAATATATATATATTTCTTACCATCTCCACACATCTTAAAACATATCAAACACTCTTCCAAGAACTTATTACTAAAAGTCATTCTCATGGAAGGCAACATTACTCATATTTGACTAAAAACTAAAAGAGTATTACATGGAGAAAGTCATTTAAGTGCATGATGAAAGGGGATAAACTCAACCAACCTATGCACACGGCTGTACATACTCTCTCTCCCTCCAGTTGCACCCATTTTTCCCCTTCAATCATAAAGTCACCATCGAAGGACTCATAATATCATATTGTACTGCTGGACTCGTTTTATCACACTGCTGAAATGTCATAAATCCACTGCTATTCTACAGCTGGAACTACAAACTGTGAAGATAAGTCAATCTTTCTCCATCTTTGAAATTACATTATTAAGTACATGTTAATTCATTATTAATGTACTGCTGGATGCAAGTTACTTTAATATCATCTCACTATTTAATAAACCTGATCTCACTAATACTTGATTAATGAACATACATATTAATAAATCGATCTACCACCATCGCACATATATTACTTGGACATGAATCACCATTGGACACATATTTTTTGGAAATGAACTACCATTGGACACATATTATTTGGACATGGACCATTGCCAGACATACCTTATTATGTTGAACATGAACCATGAACTGCAGCTGGATATGGACTATTGGACTCATCCCATTATTGGACATTTGATACCTAATTAATTATTTTCTAATATTGGACATCACTTAATATGCATAATAATAACGTATCAACTCACCATTTAATCAAAGTTATCATGCTAAGCATATTATTTATTTATTTAAACCATTATCATGATTCTAAGACTTTGGGTTTCATCTATTTTGTAGGCTTAAAAATACACCGGAAGCCATTGGTCTATGCAGCCCAATGTCGAGTTCCGGGTTGAACTCCCTAAAACAAATCCGGGTTTAGTAAAGTCACACTTCCAGCAGGAGACACGTGGCTACGCGCAAAAAACCGCCCTTGACAAAAGTTTACTGTATAAAAACTTAAACATGACTCTTTTTTCCCCTGATTAGTCGATTAAGGAGAAAAGTTACCTTTTTAACATTTGCTCTCAGTCATCCATAGGTATTACATCTTGTGCAATAATGTTTGACATAATTTGGTGGTCTAGGAATCAAGCTATCTTTGAAGGAGTCTCACTTGATACTTTAAAGATTACTATTCCTACAACTTGGACTCATCCACAACTAGGATGGTTTAAAGTAAATTTTGATGTTGCTAAGGCTATTCAGCCAAATAGATCCACTTGTGCAGTAGTGTGTAGAAATGATAAAGAAGAAGTTATCGTTGCATATTCAAAACTAATGCCTTCCTTTGATCCTCTACTTGGTGAAGCAAATGCTGCAAAGTTGGCTCTCTATGGTTGCTCATCACTACCTTAATTATGTGATGTTTGAAGGTGATTCCAAGGGTATGGAATTGTTTATGTTATGTCTTCCTCATCCTCCAATCTAAATTCGGTTGTTTATGTTACGTCTACAACATTTTCACAACAAATCATAGGTGGTAAGTTGTTATTGGTTCTAATTTGAATCAACAACTTAAATTACTTTTTTGCCCATCCATAATAACCAATAACAACCCACAACTTAGGATTTGTTGTGAAAATGTTGTGAAAATGTTGTGAACATAACATTTCTCTTATCTATTACAACATACCCAACGTCCCAAACTCTATTTTTTTCCACTTTTTTTTAATATTCTTTTTTTACTATTTCTCTTTCTCTCTCTTCCTTTTCCTTTCTTTCTCCCTCTTCCTACAAGCAACCAAACCCAAAACCCATTTTTGTGTTCTCTCTTCCTCACCATTTCTGTGTTTGAAAGAACACCACCACCATAAATAAATAATAATAAAAACCCAGCCACCACCACCCACCTCTCTCTTCCTCTCAAACTCATACAACCAGTCAAAAAACCCAACCATCTAATCCAAACACAACCCACTGCACCACCTCTGCCAACAAAACCCACAAAACCCACCATTATCGCCGTGAAAAAACCCTAACCCCACCACCAGGAACAAAAACCATAAAACCCACAACCACCTCCATCAACAAAACCCACTACAACCATCGCTAAAAAACCCACCACCACATCAGGACCAAAACCCACCATCACAACACTTACCACCACCACCATGAGGCACACAAAATCAAATAAAGTGAGAAGAGATAGAAGAGAGAGGGCGAAGATATAGGATCAAAACGTCGATCTCGCCACGCCACAAACCCAGATCAACCCCACCATCACAGACCACCCCAAAACCATTGACCCAGACCCACACCGCTGCCATTGATTACAACCCACACCCACGCCTATCTCTGCTAGTACCACCATCACACGAGGTTTCGGATTTGAGAAAAGGGGGTTTCGGGTTTGAGGAGAGGAAAGAACAAAACAAGAACAAGAGTGAGAGAGAAGAGAAGGAAGACAGAGACAAATGTGAGAGAGAGGAAGAGAGAATAAAATATAATTTAAAATTATACAATTCTGTTACAGTGCCATCTTAGATATAAGATGGTTTTATAGCAAGATTGTAAAAAATTTTACAATTACAAAACCGAGTAATGCATTTTTTTTGTGTTTTGATGCTAAAATATAGCATATTATGACTTTTAGAAGGTTGGATATTGATGCTCTTACATGGTAAACTGGAAGTGATAAAGAAAAAAAATATTAAGTTTATTTAATAGTGACAGAAAATTAATCATAGTGTCTTATCTAGGACAATTGTGGCAAAGTAAGTGTGAAAAAAATATGTGGTAGCATTTTTTTATTTAGAAAAAAAAAAAAAAAAAAATCAGCAGATATGAAAATACCGGGCCCAAATCCAAATGGTCAAATCTCAACCAGATTATTGCTTGTTCCAACTGCCTCTACCTGAATCTAATCAGAAGATCAACTCCAACAAGTCCACGTCCCAAACTCCCAATCCCCAAAGTCACGCACTACTGGTCAGTCCAAGTCGAAGCCCAACCTCATCTTCTTGAGTCGGTGTTGTACGTTGACTTTTTCTTTTTCTTTTCCTTTTTTTGCAACTCATTTCAATCAATATATTAAATACTAATAATTTAGAGTGACACGTGTCATTCAGTGACTATCCGGTAGGAGATGAGAAGCAGGGACAATTTGGACGTGGCGTTAGCCGTGACGCCTTATGCACCTATGCCGTATATGTTCCTTCAAACACAAATTCACACCTCACACCTCATTCATATTTCAGACTTCAGACACAAAAGATTAGACACCAAACAAAGCAAATAGCAAATAGCAATAATTGTTAATTTGGAAACCCAGCTTGTGTTTTGATGGTAGCTTAATTTCGGCCTTTGCTCTAACTTTGGCTGGTCAACTAAATTTAGCACAAACGTTATTAGTTGAAATAGAAACAAGAAAGTTTTTTTCTTCTTCCTCCTTAAATCTGTTTTTGTCTGTTCGGCATATTCTATAGGTTTTATGATCTGTTACACGAGTACACCTATTGTAATCCCTATAGAAACTTCAATAATTCTGGTAGTTGTAGCCAAAGCCAAAACTCCAGAATTACATGTCAGAAAGAGAAAATTATTGGAACCACCCAAGTGTTTGTGTTCGTCAGTTTTGAAAACGAGGAAGACGATAACGCAAATGGCGACCACCACCGTTGATACTCATACGACGACCATGCTGACGTCAGGAGCGAGCGGGCGCGTGAGGGCACTGTTCTCGGTGCGCGTGTGGAGGAGCTTGGTGATGGTGATGAACGCGTTGGTGATACTCCTTCTGGTCCCATTTCGTCGACGGAGGCGGAAGGATGAGGAAGGTGGGAGCCAGAGCCAGAAGAAGGTGATGGTCCCAGTGAAGATGGTGACGTGGAGGAAGAGAGGGTCGGTGGTGGTGGAGCAAGAAGTGGCAGTGAGAAGAGCACTGGCGATGAGGAGAGTGGCACAAGATGATGATGATGGGTTGAATGAGGAAGTGATAAGAGACTACTCCCTCTTCCTCACGCCTAGAGGTGATACCATTTTCACTCGGTCCTGGACCCCCAATAACAGCAACAACATTCGGTAATCTATCACTTTTACTTTTCATTTTCTTTTCTTTTTTTCTTTTTTTTTTTTTAAATTTTTAATTTTAATTTTTATCTGTTACCACTTAGGCTTAAGGCTTCAACATCCTTTAAGAAACTGACATGTGTGCTTGTTTGCACACGACTCACTTAACCGCACTTTTTTTTTTTATAAGATAGAAATTCTATCTCAAGTTTAATTTAAGTGTACATATGCGTAAGTTTCTGCTGGAGACTTGAATCCTAACTGTTGCCCCCCACTTCACAAGAACTTTGTACTTATGAAATGACCCTCACGTCAAGGGTGCGCGGTGGTCTCACTTAATCACACTTAACCCGACCAACACTTGTTATGTGCATTGCACACATGTTAGCTTCTTAGAGGAAGTTGAAGAGTAAGGTTAGCCAAACAGAGAGGGGTGGGGGGTAGAGCGTGTTAACATACCATTTAGCACAGCTTGCCCAAATGAGCACTGGCGAGAAAGTGGGAGTTCATGTGCAACCAATGGTTTCTCATCTTTCCTTATGGAATATCTCCTCGTTGGAAGAGGAGGAAGCAAAGCATGTGAACTACGTCTCTGTTGCTGCTGTTGCTCATCTAACAAAGGTTTTGTGACAGTTGGTAATGTTTCAGGAGTGTGTCTTCTCGTTAGGGATGAGGAAAGAAATGAACTGCCTAATCTTGACAGTGTAGGAGTGCCCAGAAACCCAATGCTTGGAGATTGTACACTACTATATAAATCGATAGACTGCCTGAAAAATTGATTGAATAGCAATGAGTATTTTAAACCAAACGCACAAGAAATGCATAAAAATAACAAATAAATACATGTAGGCTTTCATCCCTTAAATAAACCATTGACAGTGTGCATTCACATGGATTATTACAGTCCTGTACTGATAGTCGATTTTACATCAGCTACTCCCCCATTATGTACAAGCTAACAATATGCACATTTCTTTTCAAGAAGGCAGGTAGTTTTGTTGAAATTAAACATCATAAAACCTGTTCGAAGGCAAGTGCAATTATAACGTATCAATGTAAGCTCTCATCTCTTAATAATTTCATTTATAGCTTTCATTCACATGGAATATACCAATAGTCGATTTTACATCACCTACCTCACCTATTTTGTACAGGCTAACAGTCTGCACATTACTTGTTAAGAAGGCAGGACCGCAGGAAATTTTGTTGAAACCCACCATCATAAATCTTTTCTAAGGCAGATGCAATTATTACATGGAAATTTTCGGTGCTTGACCAAGCCAATTTTTGTTTTTTAGAAATTACAATTTTGGTACCTGATTAGATTGAACTCCCAGAATTGGATGAACAAATTAATAACTAGTAGACTAAATAATCCAAATCCCAAGTTAATAAACAGACTAATCAATCTGAAATTCTGGATGTTCCATTTGTAGGTCCCAGGTAAGAGATATGTCACAAAATCATCAGAACATTATCCAACACTTAAAAAAAAGAACACAAAAGCCATGGTCATGTAGACCAATCTCTATTGATGTTATGGTCCATAATTATCCAACGTTCAACATTTTTGGCCCAAAATAATGGTCAGAAAGAAAGATCAATGAGCACATCTCAATAGATCCACAGGCCTGACTAGATTGAACTCCCAAAATGGGATGAACAAACTAATAACTAGTAGACTAAATAATCCAAATCCCAAGTTAGACTAAAACTGAAATTATGAATGTTCCATTTGTAGGTCCCTTGTAAGAGATATGTCACAAAATCATCACAACATTATCCAACAATTAGAAGAGAACACAAAAGCCATGGTCATGTAGACACACCTTTATTGATGTTATGGTCCAGCGTTATCCAACATTCAACATTTTTGGACCAAAATAATGGTCAGAGAGAAAGATCAATGAGCACATAACAATACATCTACAGTGCTTTTTCCTTTTTTAGAAAACTGATTAAAGCCACCCCACACTCCTTCTCAGTAACCTTCCATGGGATTCTCTAAAAGTAAAAATCACTCTCACACTTCAAAACATTGATTCCCTTTGTTCCCGCAAAACCAAAAAAGTAAACCAAAATATAATTGTCTTGTCCTGCTGCCCAGCCTGGAAATTGTACTTTTTCACTCTATACGAACTAACCTATATATGTGTCCAAAACATATTACTTATAAAGCTAACCAAGTGTGCGTTTGAAGAATCACTATAAGCTGGCTCTTGATTCTCAAAAAAAAAAAAAAAAAAAAAATTATAAGCTAGCTCTTTTGCTTATTTTATGTATTATTTGCAGGTCTTACACAACTTTTTGTTTCAGGTTTATTTCAAATAATCTAACTTTCTGTTTTTAAAAATTAACTAGTTTTTTGTATCACTAAGAGCATTCGCATTTGGAATGCTAAATGCCATATGTTGCCCCTATTTAGCATTTTTTCTTCAAAAACCTCCCACATTCGGAATTGTAGAAGTGAAGAATGGTAAATTTTTTTCCAATACTGCTACAATGCCATTCTACTTTTATGATGGCACTGTAGACTATTGCATAAGTTTTTTAATCTGTTTTATTCTTTCTCTCTCCTCTATGTCAGACTTCTCAACTCTCTCTCTTTCCTCACATTTTGTCTCCCTCTCTTTCTATGAATTGCTCTCAACTCTCACTCTCTCTCTTTGTGCTGGTGGTTGGGCCTCCACGCCGGTGGATCGACGGATTTTGTGGGTTTTTTTTTTTTTTTTTTTTTTTGCTGTGATCGGTGCTTAAAGGAAGAGGTGGGTATGGCTGAAGTGGGTCGTGGGTCATGGCTCTCTCAAGTCCAGTGTTGCTGGGTTTTGTTGGTTGTCGTAGATTGCCAGTCTTTGGGTCCGATGTTGCTAGGTTTCAGCGTTGTGGTTGTCGGCGTTCTGGGTTTTTGGGTTTCAGCGTTCTAGGTTTCTGGGTTGCTCAGATTGGTGATGGGTTTGGTGGAGATTGGCGTGGGTCACGGCGAGATCATGATGAGGTCGTGCGTGGTGGAGATGGGGGTGGATTCTAATGGGTTTTGCTATGGATTTCTGATGGGGTAAATCCAATTGGTTGGACTTTGGTTGGATTTTGGATTCCGCATGGTTGGACTTTGGATTTTGGATTCGGATTGGTTGGTTTGGGTTGGTTTGGTGGTGATGTGGTGACGGTGTGGTGGTGGTGTGGTGGTGTGGTGATGGTGTGGTGGTGGCATGGTGGTGGTGACTGTGGTGGGTGGTTGAGAGAGAGAAATAGAGATTGGAGAGAGAGATTGGAGTGAGAAGTGAGAAATATTTTTATATTATTTTAATGTGTAGTATGGTAAAATAAAAGTTGGGATGCTAAGAGTATTGTAAAATGGTATGGTATAGTTAATAAAGTAGATTTTTGGAATAGTAAAATAGGATGGGATAGAATTCCCGAATGTGAATGCTCTAATAAGCTAAAAGAAATAAGCAATTCCCATACAAACACCAAGTTGGACAAAAACAATATAGGTCTGTTTGGGATTTGCATATTTTGCTAAAATTGAAAACTTTTCGCTGAAAGTACTGTAAATAAAAGTCAAAGTTAGCTGAAAAAAGTATAATAAGACCCATAAATAGTACTAAAAAGTGCAGTGGAGCTCATGAATAGTAGTAAAAATAAGCTAAATAATAAAATAAACTGAATTTTTAACCTGAAACTAAATGCACACTATATACTCCAACTGTAAAATGAGATATCACTGCAGTATATGTGTTGAATTGGTACCCGTAATTTCCTGTAACTTATTTATTTTCAAAAAAGTTAATTTTGAGCTTTGAAAAAAAAAAGAAAAAAGAGAGAGACAAAAAGCGAAATAACTTTACAAATAACCCCATTTTCAAAAAGCTAAAATAAGCTGACCAAGCGAGCACATATTATTTTGAGTAAAATAAACTAACCCATCAAGGAAAATCAATAAACAAACAGCTAAAAGAAATCCATGAAACCAAACAAAGTGGAACAGAGAGAAAGAGAGAGAGACTAAAAACCTGTAACTTTGAGGCCAAGAGGTATTGTAAGAACCGGGTTTGATTTGTTGCTGGTGATCAGCCGAAGAATCCGACGAATCCGAAGCGTTTCCATCGTTGTTTTCTTCAGCTTTATCGAATTCCTTTTCAACTTCCTCTTCTTCTTCATCGCTCTCAATGTAAAAACTGTGATCCGAGACAGAGTTCTTCATCTTCCTCTGTTTTCCTCAGCCTCTCTCTCTCTATCTCTCTTTCTCTCTCTGCAAAACTCACAAACCTCACTGTAAAGACCAAAACTTTCTCACAAAAATAACCCAATTAATAACAAAAACAAAGAAAAACAAAAATATCTTTAAGAAAACGATAAAAATTCTGGGTTTTGGTAATGGAAGCTGTAGCCCAGTTGGAAACATAACAAAATAGGCAGGCTTACATTAAAAACAAAAAAAAAACTAAATAAATCACTTTCTTTGTACGGAGTGAGCAAAACATGAACCTGAAAAAACATACGGGTTACGTGAAATTCGGCGGTGAAAATGTTTGTTTTTGGTTTTGGTTTAAATCTGGGTTCATCAAAATTAGAAAAAAAAAAGATTTACGTGTACTGCCCAAATTTTTTACATTTGTTTCAGCAAAGAAATGGAATAAGAATCTTACTGAGTTTTAATGGCTTATAAAGATTGACTAGAATTTTGAATGAGAAAAGATTCTACTTTTAAAGACTTTGTTTATGCTCTGTTTGGTTATTGAGAAAGTACCCGGAAAGGAAAAAAAAAATTAGAATTCCAAAAACTTCAACTCATTTGTAACGTGAACGAGTACCCAAATAAAGGAAATTGAATTCTCAAGTAAGCAAGCTAAAAACAACGAGCTAAACACAACACAGATAAGCCAAAGGCCATAACATGTGAAATTTTCTTTCTGGGCTGTCAAACAGAACGTATTGGAAGTGAAACAAACTACGAGTTAAAACATAAAACAAACACACAGACACATAGTACATAGAGAAAGAGAAATGGGAAACGTTGTTGTGAGTGTTAAAGTACAAAAAAGCATCATACCAAAAGTGCAAAACAGTCTGGGATTGATTGAAGATCCAAGGGAGACTATGTTCTTCGGAACCAAACCAGCGAGAAAACAGTGGGAAGGTTTTTTGTCAGCTAACTTTTTTATCTGTGTACTTACTCAGTGACTACTCAGCAAAAATTCGTACAGCTTTATCAGCTATTTATACACCTCTCTCTCTCTCTCTCTCTCAGTTTTCACGATGAGTGAGTGACTGTGCTGGCTTCATAATATGAAGCATACACGCGCGCAGGCGCGTGTTGATGGATGGCATCAGTCTTGGTTCTTTCCTTAGTTTCTTTTATTCTATGGAGGTAATTAGAAATAGGAGGTAAATGTCCGTAGACAATATTTTTACTTTTACGACACTTTTATAATAAATTTTAATTGGTAAATTATTACAAGTTTTTAATTTAAATTTACAAACTATTATTAGTGGGTAAAAAAATAATTTCAATCGTGGATTTAAATAAAAAACTTGTAACAACCTACCAACTAAAATTTGTTATGAAAATATTGTGGACGTAGCATTTTTCAAATAAATACGGGGCCTCCACTTACTTGCCAAAGTATATGGCTATTTTCTAGGGTAATTTTTTTTAAAGAATTATTATTATCTTTTTCTCAATTTTTTTTTAATTATTATCTAAACAAAATACTGCAAATATTATTAAGAAAAGTTACAAAATTGAGATGTGGAGAAACATTTGTTTACACAGTTAAAACCACTATCATGTTTAACCAAGTTATGAATTAAAGAGTTAGTTTTATAGGAAAAAATAACAACACATAAGGCCTTTATAAGAGATTTCGTTTCAGCAACCAGGTGACCAAAAGAAGTAAACGACTCTTCCTTGCTATAAAGAGCTTTACATACCCCATTAGAATCACCCTCAAGGATGATAGAGGAGAAATCACATTCACTAGCAAATCTAAGAGCATGTATAGTTGCCAAACATTCCTCAGCTGTAGCAGAAGATGGACGAGCACAAAAACCCCAATTATATGAATTTCGGTAGTTTATGGTAGTTTATTTGTTGTTTGAAAAATGTTAAAGTTATTATAAACTAGTTTGTAATCTTATGCATATATATGAATGTATTTAAGAATAGGCGTAAATGCACTTTTAGTCCCTACATTTTGAACTTTTTCCATTTTGGTCCTTACATTTTTATTTCACCACTTTTAGTCCCTAAACTAATTAACGCCTGACATTTAGATCCTTTCCGTCACCCAACTAACAGCAAATGATGACGTGGCTGACGGAGGAATTAAAATATTATTAAAAATCCACCGTGGCACTCATCACCATGCCACGTCAGAATTTTAAATATTAAAAAAAGTCACGTCAGAAAAACAATTAAAATAAAATCCTAAACTTGATTTTAAAAAATAAAATAAATAAAATAAAATTTTCTTTTCTTTTCGTTAATATTTCGGAAGACATGTTCATGTTCTTCTTCCCAAAACGTGACTATTCATGTTCTTCATGTTCTTAGCAAATTAATCCTTGTTTTATTTTTTTTTTCTCTGTTTTCTTGTATTTTCTTTACAACCAAACTCATTAAAATTCAAAATTTAGTTCAAACAATAATCAACCAATATCAACAGATCTATATATCTAACATTCGCATCCTCTGTCTGAAAGCATTGACAGAATTCTCAGAAGATGTATCCGATTGAGATGCAATGGATGAACTTCAAGCAAGCTCGGATACCATTTAGAAATCTCGTGGAAATCTCTCACAATCTAAGTAAACTATTGATCTTTTATTTATTGAAAAAATGAGAGCACCAAAATGAAATTTACAGTGCTCTGTTACTTATATACGCAACCACAGCAAGAGGGGGAAAGCTTAAAACAACAATTTTTAAAGTACCTGCTAAGTCACGTGTACATTTATTCTGATCACGTAACCGACTCACGTGCTCCACCAACACCAAACCCAGAAATTTCAAGCACAACCCAGAAAATCAAACATAAGAACACAAGAAAATCAAACCCAGAACACACGAGCACAAACCCATAAATTTCAAGCACAAACCCAGAAAATCAAACACAAGAACACAAGAACACAAGAAAATCAAACCCAGAACACACGAGCACAAATCCAGAAAATCAAACACAACTCCCACCCAAATTTGAACAAAATACCCACAAAACCATTAACCCAACACACCTCAAACTCTTTTTGTCAGAAAATCCCCTTGATCGAACCTTAAGCCCTCCTCACCAACCCAGATCAACAAAAATCATAAGCCACAAACCCACCATCGGAGTGTGCCACCACCTATCTCCACTGAAATCTCCACCATTGAGTTGAGAGATAGAGAGACGAAATAGAGAAAGTCTCACCAATTTGAGACAAAAACCACCCATTGATCCGAAGCACCCACCGATCTAAGAGAGAGAACCACTGATCTTAGAGGGACACTTATCTGAGAGAGAGAGAGAGAGAGAAAGGTTTCGGGTCTTCAACTTGAGTGAGTTTGAGATATGAGAGAGTTCAAGATGAGAGAGACGAAGATATGGGAAAATAAGTAAATAAATAACAATGAGAAAATAAAAATTTTCTGGGCGACGAAGGACATGAACAATCATGTTCTAGTGAAGAACACATCTTCCAAAAATATAATAAAAAGGAAAGAATATTTTATTTATTTTATTTTTTAAAATCAAGTTTAGGATTTTATTTTAATTGTTTTTCTGACGTGACTTTTTTTAATATTTAAAATTCTGACGTGGCATGGTGATGAGTGCCACAGTGGATTTTTAATAATATTTTAATTCCACCGTCAGCCACGTCATCATTTGCTGTTAGTTGGGTGACGGAAAGGACCTAAATGTCAAGCGTTAATTGGTTTAGGGACTAAAAGTGGTGAAATGAAAATGTAGGGACCAAAATGGAAAAAGTTCAAAATGTAGGGACTAAAAGTGCATTTACGCCTTAAGAATATTAATGTTATGTTGATTGTAGTTACCATTTAAGGGCCCCTTAAAAAAGAGTTGTCTAATTGTCTTAAAATAAATGAAAATTTTAAAACTTAAATTTCAATTTGCAATAAATTCTTATATTTAAGAAAGAAAAAGAAAAAAATGTTATTGAATGTGGTGTTATATTTAATATAAAAATAATCAATTTCTCAATTTTTGCAATGAGTAATAAATATCTTTACTGAAATTAAGAAATTGAATTAACACAGTAGTACAAAATTAGAGTCCAATTGAAATCCAATTTAAAATTTAATTGAATTTTCTCTCGTATGTATGTGTGTGTGCGTAGGGATAGGTTCAAGTTACACCTGGTATAACTTTAAACAATGTTACACCACTCAATATTTTTTAATTGAATGCGAATTTTGACAAATCCACCATTAGATTACATTATCTTCATATATTCTCCATACTTGCAAAATTTCAAAATGATCAAAGCTTAATATTTATGTCATCAATCAATTGTTTAAATTCAAGTTTTTGTAATTTAAAATAATGCATAAAATATGAGTTTATGGATCGAATGGTAAATAACATCCAATTGACATGAAAATTGGTATTAATGTTAAAAACATATAGAACATATAATTCAACGGTAGGATTTTCAAAATATGAATTATGTAACAAGTTATTGGGTGGTTTAACATTATTTAGAGTTACACCAGGTGTAACTTGAACTCAACCCATATATACACACACACGCACATACATATAATTTTACTACTATTAAAAAAACTACACTTTTTGTCAATAATATAATTGAAACCAATTCAATAATATAGTAAATAAATGTTTGAATTTTTTTTTTTTGGGTAATTAATGACACATTGGTTTATAAGATTTGTATCTTCTAAAAAAATTATAAGATTCGTATGGTCAAATTTGATCCACCCTTGACATTATTATTGTTGTTGTGTTGGGAAAATGTGAAACAAATAGTAAAAACACTTGTTCCCAAATGAAATTAATATGATCAATTTCAGAAAACTGCTTAAAGTTGCAATGTAAAATTTAAATAGCAGTGCTATTATTCCTCCAAGGAATTTTTCTCCATAATAACTTGGCGTGTGTGGGGGAAAAGGGAACAAGATGATAGCATATACTTGAAAGAATAACCATATACTCAAAAATGTCTAGATAGTAGATACCCCTCGTTTGTAAAAGAAGAAGAAAAAAATACTTGTAATTATACCACAAAGTGTTTGAAAGACTAAAATTATTCTATATGTCATTGAGTGTTTGAAATCTGCATATTATATTAATTAATGTTTGTTTTAAGTATTAATGGGATATTGCAAAAATAGGAATACAGTTAATGGCCATTATTCATTTATTATTATAATAATTACAGTATTATACTATTATCATTTATCACGTTTATTAATAATCCTATATCTTATAAATAGTTTTCTTCTCTTTAAAATGGATCTATGATTTGATTTTCATAACTTTAGATTTATAATAACTAGGGTAGGGATAAGAGCCCAAAATCATATATTGGGCCTTGAGCCTTGGCCGAGGACGTTGATTGGTCCAAGGATGAATAAACGGTAGTAAGGGTGTTAAGCTTAAAACCCCATAAATAATAGGCAAACAGAAAGGTTGGGAAAGGTGGTCTGAGGAGGGGTGTCTTCTCGGATAAACGAAGCACATATCGAATGCATATTCTATCACTCAAATTGACCTTCCAGGAAACTCCATTGATAGGGGCATGCATTACGAACGTACTGGAATAATGGGAGCCAAGAAACATTTAAGGAAAAGCTGCTACCACCGCATTGAATGCTTTGCAGCTAACTTGCTGGCCGTATTTATGTGGAAAAGACTCATAAACAGTGCTACCTTGATTGTCCCAACTCACAGAAGGCCTGTAAGGGTGAATGATGGGACAAGCTCTCAAGTGGTGGCTTGGATGTTCGACAAGTGGAAGGCCAAGATCATTAGAAGGGAAATATATAATGTAAGGGACCCTGGCAAAGGGAGGAGGGAAAAAAGAAGAGAGAAACACTGTAGCAATCAGGAAATAAGCTTGTAATCATACTTAAGGTAAATATACAAGAACTGATCTCCTCGTACCTGGCCAATGACGACTTTCTTTAGTTGAAATCAATCTACCTGCCTGTTCTTATCTTTTAAGCACATTGTATTTGTTGTCCAACCCACTTTAACTCAGTTTTTCAACTCACTTTCTAAAAATTCATTGTTTTGGGTTTTTTAGGCCTAAGTCCATCTACTTCTTGGGCTAGGGACTCAAATCCGACCCATACAACTAGTATGTAACCCATGCTTACGCACGGGAATGATGAATTGTAGTGATGCTATTGATGTTAGCTTGGGTCATAAAATATATAGGATATTAGTTCGACCAGAACATTTGGAGGTACTAAAATAGTTTTTTCTTGCAATTTTCATGATATTAGTTACACCAAGTTTCTTATTACACTGCTATTATTTATATAATTTTGAAAATCACTATTGAATACTACATATACAATATCAATTCACAATTACTATTCGTGAAATTCTACTAAATACATCATAAAATAAAAGAATAAATTGGTCCAATAGTATCTCCTAAATTGAATGAGAATAGGTGCATGAGATCGTTCAACTCAATTACAATTAGTTACGTTCAAGATCCTAGCATACAAAATATCTAAATATAAATAATATAAAAATTATGCTCATTAGTTCAGAGAAAAAATAACAGAAAAAATCTAAACAATTTAATTTGTATGGAAAGCTAACAAAAGCAAAATTCAATTTCGAATCTAATTAAATTTTCTCTAAGCATTGGTTATATATATATATATATATATGACTAGGTTTTTTATGGTTTATTTATATTGAACTCCTCGTTTTCTACATTAAATTAACTCACTTGGCATAAAAATTAAAAAAACTTATATTAAATGAGATACGTGACGCAAAATTAAACTCTAATCGAATTCCAATTTTTACATTGAATTAACTAACTTAACACAAAAATTTTAAAACTTAGATTAGATGGGATACGTGGTAAACAATTAAACTCTAATTGAATTCCAATTTAAAATCTAATTAGATTTTCTCTTAGCTTTACTTTTATTTATATATATATATATATATATATATATATATTATAGTTACCTGCCATGTTCAAATAATGATAAATAAAACTTTGCATTCTTACATAAGTGAAAGTGTTGCAGTAAGAAATTCTTTAAGAGAAAGTTGCTTTGACTTTTAAATTAAATTGGCAATATAGAAACAATACGAGCGAGTGGGGTGTCTAGCATTTGAAGAAGTATCATAATTTCATGTGCAAGTGGTTGTTTTTATTTATTTTTTGCTGAAGTGCAAGTAGTTGTTTTTAATTGGCAAGAATAATCACTAATTCATCTTATTGCCATTTGTGTAATGGTATGAATTTGAAAATTTTGAACCCAATACAACATATATAATATGTCCAAAATTGATATTTCCGGTGTATTTATTTATTTTTGTTCCTGCTCGGGAAATTTCCAATCCAGGTGAAACAAGTCGTTGGCTTGCTGCCATTACATCAACGAATAATTTATGTGTTTTGATAAATACTCATTATTTTCTAATAGTTTAATTAATATCATAAATTTAAAGAGTAATGCTATAGTCACAAATTATTTTACAACATTTTTACAAACTGGTGATGTGCCCTACTTCTTATTGGTTTTCATCTAGGCCCACCATTAACATCACTTTTTTATTTACCAATAACTACTCACCATCTCAGCAGTTTGTAAAATTTTTTGTAAAAAATTTTGTATCTCTAGCATTACTCAAATTTAAATTATATCCTATCTACAATTGCCTAAAAAAATTAACAATCAAAATGAGTTAATAGAAAATCATAAATGTCACTAAAGGTTTTTGAATGCTGGCAAAGAGTTATATATATGGCGACGTTTTTAAAAACGTCACAATAGACCTATTGTGAAGGTGTTATAGCGACGTTTTTGACCGTCGCAATAAAAAACGCTGCGATAGGTGAACTTTTTTGGTTTTTTGTGACGTTTTACAAACGCCGCCTAAACCCAGTTTTTTTTTTTTTTTTTTTTTTTTTTTTTGTGAATACTCTGTTTGTTTTGATGAAAAACTTTATGTGAAGATATTTTTTTTTTCATTTTCTTGTATTTGGTAGTATAAAAACAAAATGAGTTAAAAGAAAATTATATTCTGACTTTCATTATTTAATTTAGCATGAGATAGAGTTGTTTTCCACTAAAATTTTCTATAGAATTATTTTCTATCTCACGCCAAGCTATATAAGGGAAGTTTTAGAGATAATTTTCTAACTCATTTTAAGGTTGCTTTCAAATATAAGAAAATGAAAATTTTCTAGAAAATATTTTTTAGAAAATGAAAATTTTCTAGAAAATAATGTTAATGTCAGAACAAACGAAGATAAAATTGAATATATTAAACAACAAGAAAATATGATGTCTGTTTCTTCATCCACACACACACAGTTATATTTCACTGTATAAAAACCAATTAGAATATTGAAGCAACAAATATGTTCTTTTGTTTTTCATTATTACAAGTTTATTTTATTTGAATCTCATCTTCGCTTAAGGTTGGAACAACAAAGCAAACATACAAATAAATAAAATAAAATTTTTGCAGTACAATAAGATACCAAACATGCATAAATGACAATATAAGTATATAACTAATTTATTCTAAGGCAAAAGTTAACGAATGTTCTAAGGTGCACTACTAGTTTAGCAAATATTTTTAGAAAACTTTTTATGAAAAAAGAAAGATGTAACTGGTTATTTTAACAGTTTTTTTTTTTTTTATATTTCCCATAAAAGTGATATTCAAACTTTTCTAAAATGGTAAGACACCCGTTAACCGGACCTTTATTGTAATTACTTAGTAATCTATGCAATGCCTAAAAAAGTTTCGTAAAATAAAATTTTTTTTTTTTCTAAATATGAAATCTGATAATTATGATAGTATGAGTAGTCTTTTTTGTCTAAATTAAAAATTTAATGATTTTGGTATTTATTAATAGTCATTTTTTTTAATTGTGGCAAAATTCAAATAGTGGCACTATTTTGATAAATTAATAGAGTTAGAGGGTTTAAATATAATATAGAATCTAAGCTCAATTAAGAAATTAGAATAATAACATGTAACATTGTGAAGTCTAAATAACTTACGTGGCAAAATTTTATAAGATCAAGCAAAATTTAAATGTTTTCAGTTTTATCATACTAACAGATAACTTGTGCAACACATGAGACATTTTAATAAATTACTTTCCTACCAACAAAATATATGATATTCTATCCTTATTTTATTTTTTCTAAATACACAAGTTGATAATTATGGTTTTTTTAATTTATAATTTGATAGTTGGGAGTTGGAAGATTTAAACTCTGAATGTCTCCATTAAAAACATTAGAATGTGTCAATCAGTTCCGAGGTATGATCTGGACTATCAGCTGCCCCCCTATTCCGAGGTCGTCCATATTTTGGACGGTCACAAGAATATGAGGTTTTTTTTTTTCTTTTTTTTTTTGCAGTTGGGGCGCTTGGGGTTCTGCTCCCGTATTGATTGCTCCGTGGCGGCGTGGCACGCATCGTGGCCACGTGTCCTACTCTGATTGGCTGAGAGGTCTTGTTTCCGGTGAAAACTTTTCAAACTTCTCGCACTTTTCAAGGTAAACTTTCTTAATCCTTGCCTTTCCTTTCTCATTTCTTCATTTTCTACGATTGGCTTTTCTGACTTCCCAATTGTGCATTTTGCTCTCAGTCTTCTCAATTTCCTCCCTTATTTCCAGTTACGCCCTTTATTTACTCCTTTTTCCTTTCTGAGATTTTCTTGTGTTCCTTTCTCTTATGCTCCTATTTTCCTTTTGTGTTCCTGTTTTTCCTTTTGTGCTTCTCTTTCCCTTTTCGAGTTGCGTTACTTTCTTTAATGGTGGATTACTCTGAAATCAGGCACACCTCTCCCTCCATCGCCTTCCTTTTTGCTCGCTTAGGGGTGCTAGTAGATTCTTCTAGCGACCCATTAGGTGCGTTTCCATCTAGTGATTCATACCCTCAAATTGGGGGTTTTGTTATGGGTGGTAGTGGCCTTGGTTTGGCGTTGGGTGACTTATACCCACTGTTGTACAAATCTCTAACTTGGTTTAAATCTGTTCGAGAGGTTTTAAGGAGGGAAAATATGGGGTCCGAAGTGAGGTCAAGTGATTTAGAGAGAGGTTTGTCTTCTAATGTTGGTACGGTTGGGGCAGGGGTAGACACGGCTACTTTTGCGCCTTCTCTCGCACCTTCGTCCTCTTATCCTTCTACTTCGGCCACACCCCGTTCTTTCCATGCCCTTAAAGAAAAGTGTTCTTTGAAGATAGATGTTTTTAGTAAGTTTAGGGACAGGTTCCAGTTCCCTGAGGAGACTAGGGCTTGTCTTCCTAGGAAGGGTGAGAAGGCTTGTGCCTTTACTCACAGTGAGGTTTGTTTTTATGAGGTTGCGTTTTTGTGCGGCCTCAGATTTCCCGTCCATCCATTCATCATGGAACTTCTTCACTATCTGAACCTTGCTCCGGGGCAACTTATGCTGAATTCTTGGAGAATCGTCATAAGCTGTATGGTGATTTGGACGACTATAGCTGATGGGGACATGATCACGCTAAATGAGTTCGTCCATCTCTACCGTTTGAAAGAATCCAAGGAGTTTGGGTATTATGAATTTGTACCCTAGGATAGAAAGTCACGCCTCGTCATTGATCTTCCGTTGTCCTTCCGCTATTGGAAGTCTAGGTATTTCTTCGTGTCGGGCAATGGTTGGGAGACTCTTTCTGATGACTTTTGGGGGGACATCCCTAGGTTGCTGCGCCAGTGGGAGACCCCTCAGCTTGGTGCGTTTGCCTCCTATGAGATGTTTTTCTTTCTTAACCTTTTGTTCATGTTGGTCGTCATTCTAACCTTGCGTGGTTTTTTGTTTTGTAGTAAAAGAGCGTCCTAAGCTTAAGGATAAGTTCAAGGAAAGGGTTCAAGAGGCCATTAAGTACGCAAGTACTATTGAGGATTTTGACGAGCTGATTGATCCACGCACATTAGCTTGTCATTGTTTGGGGCCGGAGCCTTCTCATTACGTCCTTTGTACACTTGACCGGGAAGAGAGAAAACGTGAGTTGTCCTGATATATCAGATTGTCTTTTCTTCTTTTTCATCACCTTAACTCCTTGCTCTCTTTGGTGCTGAGATGACAACCAAGTTCAACAAGGAGATGTATGCGAAGATTAAGGGGAAGAAGAACGAGCCGCTTTCCAACATTGGTCAAAGGAGATTACGAATCACTGATAAGGACAAAGAAAAAGAAAAGGAAATGGTGGAGAGAGGTTCGTCCACCCCTGCCCTGGATCTGGATGAAGGTCATGCTGCTTCTCCTGGCGTATCAATCGAAGAGGTCGTCCATCCTTCGAAGAAACGAAAGACAGGAGATAAAGGGAAAGAGAAGATGAGCTCCAGTGTTTGGGAAGTTGCCGGGGCAGCCATGGATCGGGCGAATGAGCTCCTTACTCCTGGGGAGATGAAGGAGATTTCAAATGTGCCCTCCCACGAGATGGTGAGCCGTCACGTTCACAAACTCGTGCAAGTAATCTTCCTTATTTTGTCCCTTTTTGTTTTGTCCTTAAATGTTTAACTGTCTCTGCTAACTTTGGTCATGATGAAAACTTTTGTTGTCAGGTATTAGGGGAAACAATGCACATCACTACCTAGTATTTGGCAAACGAGGAGAAGGCCGTCGTGGCCAACTCAAAAGTGGAGGCGTTGGAGGCTGAAGCTTCGGGATTGCGGAAAGACTTAATTGCTGCTATGGATGCCAACAACACTTCCAAGGAACAAATCAAGGTTTTGACTGAGCAACTGGATTCCGAGAAGCAGCAGGTAAAGCAAAAGGACGATCTCCTTGCATCAGCTGGTCAGAGGATGAAGGCTGCCGTGGCTAAGGTCGTCTATGCTTTCCAAACTACTGACGAGTATAATACCATTCTGTTTCAATGGTATTTTAAAGGCTTTGAACTACTGAGGAGATATCTGATAAAGCATGGCCCAGGAACAGATCTGGAGGAGTTGGATTTTGAGGCTGTTGATAAAGAGATTGAGGAGGACGAGGCGGCCCAGGCATCAGCCCAGACTGCGGCGTCTACTGGTACAGACCCTCCCCAGGCTGATAAGGACGATGATAAAGCTCCCCAAGCTTGAATCTGCTGCCCCTTGAAATATATATTTCTTTTTTTTTTTTTTTTTTTGAAGATGTCCCGTATGTTTTAGGGCTATTGGACACCTTATATTTGGATGCCCTACTTGTTTTGGGGCTTTTTGAACAGTTTACAACTTTATGTAATATGTCTACGCATTTATCTTTATTCGTCTGGTTGGTTAATACTTCTGGCTTGCACTTCTTGTTTGCTATAGTTTGCTTTTGGATGTACCCTTTGTCCCTTCGAGGACTTAGAAAACTTTGGATGTACCTTCTTCTCCCCTTGGGGACTTAGAAAATTTTTGTTGGCATATTTGTTCATCTTTGTCCTTTTAGGGACTTAGAGAATTTCACCTAAATGTGAACCTGGTTGTTAGAAGACGGCCTCTTTGTATTGCCTTGTGTTTCTAGTTAAGAAACCTTCCGTTTGGATGATGTGCATACAATTGAAAAATTTTATCGCCTTTAACTTGGATAATGTACATCCATTTAAGGAATCTTATTGCCTTTTGACTTGGACGATGTACATCCTTTAAAGGAATTTTATCGTCTTTTAATTTGGACGATGTACATCCATTTAAGGAATCTTATCGTCTTTTTACTTAGACGATGTATATCCATTTAAGGAATCTTATCATCTTTTTTCTTGGACAATGTACATCCATTTAAGGAATCTTATCGTCTTTTTTCTTGGACGATGTACATCCATTTAAGAAATCTTGTCGTCTTGTAATTTGGACGAGGTCTCTGCCTTCGGTCATAGTTTGAGAAAGAGAGAGGTAACCAGAATACATGGATTGCTGAATAATATGTTTATTTGATTTGTATTGAAATGTATGAGATCATGCATACAATTGGACTACAGTTCCTATTCGTAATACCTCTTTAGGTGCTCAACATTCCATGGACGAGGCAGCTTGTTTCCATCCAAATCCTCCAAGTGGTAACTTCCTCGGTGGGAATAGTGGACGACTTTGTAGGGTCCCTCCCAAGATGGTCCTAACTTGCCTTGTGCTGGGTCCTTGGTTGCAGGAGTCACTTTTTGAAGGACGAGATCTCCGATGTTGAACCTTTTCAGCTTTACCCTCTAGTTGTAGTATTTGGCCATCTTCTGCTGGTACTTGGTCATCCTTTAGGAGGCTCGGTCTCTGGCTTCGTCCAGACAATCCAAGTTCAGCTTTAATTGATCGTTGTTACTTTATTCGTCGAGGAACTCCGTCCTGAGGCTAGTGAGTCCTACTTCAACCAGGATGACTGCTTCTGTGCCATAAGTCAGGTTGAAGGGCGTCTCTCCTGTTGGGGTTCGTGCTGTCGTCCTGTACGCCCACAGAACTCCTGGTAACTCTTCGGGCCATGCTCCCTTTGCCCCCACTAGCTGAGCCTTGATGATCTTGAGCAAGGTTTGGTTCGTTACTTCTGTCTGTCCATTAGCCTGAGGATGTCTTGGGGACAAATACTTGTTCCTGATGCCTAGGCTTAAGCAAAACGACCTGAATCCGTGACTGTCGAACTGATGACCATTGTTTGAGATGATCGTCCTTGGAATCCCAAACCTGCACACAATATTTTTCCATACAAAATTTTGTACCTTTGCTTCTGTTATTGTTGCTAGTGCTTCCGCTTCGACCTATTTCGTAAAGTAGTCAATCGCAACGAGTAAAAACCTCATCTGTCTCTTTCCCTGTGGTAGGGGGCCTATAATGTCGATCCCCTACTATACGAATGGCCAAGGTGAGGAAATGGTCGTCATCTTTTCCCCCAGGACCCGTTGGACATTCCCATACCTTTGGCAACTGTCACATCTTTTCACAAAATTCGCTGCATCTTGTTGCAGTTTGGGAAAAAAATAACCTGCTCTCATGATCTTCTGGAAGAGGGACTTTGCCCCCATGTGGTCGTCGCAGACTCCCCCGTGCATTTCCTCCAGAACATATTTGGCCTCTTCCTCTTCTACACACCTCAAGTAAGGCTAGGAGAAGCCTCTTTTGTAAAGCTCGTCATTGAGCACCGTGAATTGGGCAGCTCGTTTCTGGATCTTCCTGGCTTTTACAGGGTCCGGTGGTAACCGTCTATCTTTAAGGTAAGACAGAATGGGACTCGTCCATCCAGAACAAGTGTGCATAAGGAAGGTTTGAAATTCTTCGATGCCAGGAGAGTTTCGTTCTTCCAGCCTCCAACCATTTACCTTTGCCTGATCGTCTGCTGACGCACTCCGTGCCACTTCATTGGCTTCAGCATTTTGATCCCGTGGGATCTAAACAAACTCTGCATAATCGAAGTTGCTCACCAACTGGTTCGTCAACTTGAGGTATTTTTGCATTCTTGTCTCCTTTGCTTCAAAATCTCCCCTAACCTGCCCTATGACGAGCTGTGAATCACTCCTTAGTAAAATGTTTTTAGCTCCAAGTGCCCGAGCTATTCTTAGCCCTGTCAATATAGTCTCGTACTCTACTTCGTTATTGGTTACAGGGAATTTGAGCTGGACTCCGTACTTCAAAACATCTTCTTCAGGGGAGGTGATGACGACATTTGCTCCACTTTTCTTCTGAGTGGACGATCCGTCTGTATGGATCGTCCAGAGTTCTTCCTAGTTTTCTTCGTGCTCAGGGGCGGTGAATTCTGCTATGAAGTCTGCTAATGCCTGAGCTTTTATAGCCGTCCACGGGCGATATTCTATATCAAACTACTGAGCTCAATGGCCCATTGTACCATCCGTCTAGCAGCCTCGGGTTTATTCATTGCTTTCTTGATGAGTTGGTCCGTCATCACTATGATCGTGTTAGCCTGGAAGTATGGACGAAGTTTTCTTGAGGCCATTATTAAGGCAAATGTGATCTTCTCTATTCGTGGGTATCGGGCTTCGGCTCCCTAAAAGGCCTGGCTAAAGTAGTACACCGAAAGTTGTATCTTTTTCTCTTCCCTGATCAAGGCTGCACTGACTGCAGTTACGGATACTGCCAGGTAGAGGAATAAATCTTCTCCTTCCTTGGACGGACTCAGGAGTGGGAGGTTGCTCAAGTAATGCTTTAACTCCTGGAATGCTGTCTTGCATTCCTCTGTCCAGACAAAAGCTCGCTTCAGGGTCTTAAAGAAAGGAAGACATTTGTCTGTTGCCTTTGAGACGAACCTGTTGAGGGCTGCTACTCTTCCTGTGAGAGATTGCACCTCTTTGACTGTCTTTGGAGAAGACATCTCGAGGATAGCTCTCACTTTCTCAGGATTCGCTTCTATTTCCTTTTGCGATACCATGAACTCGAGGAATTTCTCGGAGGAGACTCCAAAGGCACATTTGGACGGGTTTAACTTCATGCTGTATTGTCTGAGCGTGTTGAACGTTTCCCTGAGATCGTCCAGGTGGTCCTCTTTTTCTTTGCTCTTGACGAGCATATCGTCGACGTATACTTCCACATTCCTCCCAATCTGTTTGTTGAACATCTGGTTTACCAATCTTTCATATGTTGTCCCCGCGTTCTTCAAGCCAAAGGGCATTAGAGCCTCTGGCTGGTGATGAAGGCTGTTTTCTTCTGATCCTCCTCGGCCATTTGTATCTGGTTGTACCCGGAAAAGGCGTTCATGAAGGTAAGAAGTTTGTGCCCGACTGTTGAGTCCACCAGCTGGTCGATTCTGGGTAGGGGAAAGCTGTTCTTCAGGTAGGCATTATTCAGATCTGTGAAGTCAACACACATTCTCCACTTCCCATTTGCCTTTTTAACCATGACGACGTTAGCCAGCCACTCAGGATAGTAGACTTCCCTAATGAAATTAGCAGTGAGCAACTTGTTCACTTCGTCCATAACTGCTTTGTTTCGTTCAGGGGCAAAAACTCTTCTTCTCTGCTGGACGGGTTTCTTCTCAGGGTCTACATTTAGGCGGTGTTGTATGACGTTTGCTGGGATACCATGCATGTCCTCGTGGCTCCATGCAAACACGACCAAGTTGTCCTTCAGGTAGCTGATAATCTCTTCCTTCGTCTGGGGATTTAGACTCATCCCTACTTGGGTTGTCCTTGTAGGGTCTCTTTCGACCAACTCTATCGTTTCCAGCTTCTTGACGATTTCTGGCGTCTTATCTTCAATTATCCACGTGTGGTTTTCCTTTGACGCCAGGACTGCTTGGTAACACTCCCTTACCAACACCTGGTCTCCTCTTATCTCTCCGACCCCCTGTTCTATTGGAAACTTCACTTCCAAGCAGTACGTGGAGGTGGCAGCTTTCCAGCAATTGAGGGTAGGTTATCCTATAATCACATTGTAGGACAAAAGTGAGTCTACTACCAAAAAGTTATGCTTGTTGGTTACCTGGAGGGGATGAGATCCAGCCATGACCGTCAACGTTACTATTCCTTGGGGGTACACCTTGTCTCCACTGAAACTGACGAGGGGGGATTTGAAAGGACGAAGTCTCTTCGGGTCTACTTTTAATTGCTGGAAGGCAGAAAGGTAAATAATGTCTGCCGAGCTCCCGTTGTCTACCAGAACCCTTCTAGTGTTGAATCCCTTAATCATGATCGTAATGACCAGTGGGTCATCATGAGGTTGCTTTACCCCTCTGGCATCTTCTTCTGAGAAATACATGTCTTGGTTCGTCCGTCTTTGCTTCAGGGGAGGCAGGCTATGAACACTGTTCACCTGTCTTTGGTACGATTTCTTGAGGGACTTGAACGACCCTCCCGTGGATGGTCCTCCCGTAATGGTTTTTATCTCCCCTATTGCACTCTGTGGACGAGGTGGTAGGTGATCCTCGTTTCTCTGAGAGCCTTCGTGTTAATCCTTCTTGCCGTCCCTGTACCTGCTTGAACCTCACCTTTTCACGTATTTCTGTAATTTCCCTTTCCGTATAAGTTCTTCTATTTGCTCCTTTAAGTCCCGGCAGTCCTTTGTGTAATGCCCGTGGTCTTTGTGAAAACGGCAGTATTTCCTCTTATCGCGCACACTGGGTGACGAGTGCAAGGGCCTGGGCCACTTAAGATACTGTTCGTCCTTAATCTCCGTTAAGATCTGGTCAACGGGCATCACTAAAGGCGTGAACCTCGTTGGACAAGGATTTTTGTCATCTCTTCGTCTGTTTCCTTCGACATTCTTCCAGTCCGCTCAATCCCTTTTTCGTCCTCTTCGGTCGTCTTCTTTTTCTTTTTCTTTCTTCTTCTCCTTGGGTTTCTCTACTCCCTATATGGCTGCTAGGGCGTCCTTAGCGTTCATGTACTTCTGTGCCTTCAAAAGCATCTCTGCCATCGTCTTGGGGGGATTTTTTGCCAAGGAGACCACGAATTCTCTGGACTTTAATCCAGTCTTAAAGGTCGTTAGTTGTACTTTATCGTCTGCATTGTCCACCTCCAAAATTCCTTGGGTGAAACGTGTTACATAGGACCTCAAGGTTTCCTTTTCTCCTTGCTTGATGGTGAGCAAATGGTCAGCTGGCCTTTTTGGACATTGCCCGCCGACAAAATGACGAATGAAGGAGCTGCTTAGCTGCTCGAAGTTGTCAATAGATGACGTTGGTAATTTGGTGAACCATTCCCTGGTTGCCCCTTTGAGGGTAATGGGAAAAGAGCGACACAGAACCTCATCAGGGGGTTGCTGGAGACCTAGAGTCGTCTTGAATGTATTGAGGTGATTCAATGGATCTTTTAGTCCGTCAAAAGGCTCGAGCTGGGGTAGACGGAACTTGGAGGGCACCGGGCATTCCTAGACTGCTAAGGTGAAGGATGAGTCTGTCTTTCTGACTGTCCTGTCCAAACTCTGATCCGTTTTTCCCTTGATAGCGTTTCTCAGTTCATCCATCTCCTCTCTCATCTCCTTGAGAAGATCTAAGTTTGCCTCTTCTGAAGTGCCGGTTCATCTCCTGTGACTGTCCCCATCATCGTCTCCGTTGGTCTCCGTGTGGTTATCTTCCTGTTGCAACCGCTGCCTCATCTCTTGGTTTTGCCTAGTAAGCTCTTCCACAGTGGCTGCGAGTGACTGAATTTGTAGGGCCAATGCAGTAGGATATTGGTTAACATTGGATTCCATCTAGACTTGCGAGTTGAATGGAACAGTACTCTCGAACTATTTGCTAAAGAGTTTCTCGTTCCCCACAGACGACGCTAAACTGATGATGCTCGGGATTGTCAATCAAAATGCTCGTCCAATATGGAGTCATCCTATGCCAACTTGACCCTGAAGAAATAAAGTGTGAAAGGAAAAAGAGTGGGTCACCGGTGTGGTGCCTGCCACAGAACCTCCGATGCTAAAGTTAGAATTGCTAGGATAAGAATGGCAATAATAGAATATCAATCACTGTGAACTAGAGTTCTTGTACCTTTTTCGGGTCTCATGGGTAGGTATATATATAGGTGCTTACTTCTTCTTTCTAGCCGTTGCTGCTGCCTTAATGGTGATTTCATTCCCGTATCAATAACGCCTCTGTAGGTGGTAATGGTGGGTTGTCTCCCCAACGGTATAGAAGCTCGTCATTGTTTTATAACGCTTCATTAATGATTGAGGACGGACGAGTTCGTCCTCGCCTGATGATCACCATTGGCTGGACGGATCCTAGAATTACCCTCGTCCTTGTATCTTTCTATGGACAAAGATATGATCTGGACTATCAAACTATATATGGTCTTTAAAAGAAAATTGAAACTTGCAAAATGTACAACAATGGCGGAAATAACAACAAAACAATGTAAGAGAAAGAGAGAGAGAGAGAGAGAGAGAAGTTTCTGTAAAAATACTTCTGTGTATTCAATATGACAAGCTTAACTATACATTAACCCACATCTCATATATATAGCATAATTACTCTACACTAAGAGACTTCTAGAGGCTAAACTGGTATAACAGACTAACAACCATATTCCACATTATGCTCCGTGAAACTAGGAGTGACAGTTGGAAGGCAGTTGTGGCTCAACTGCTCACTGAGATGCTATAGTTGGAGAATCAGTCCCTTGAAGAAACAGAGCCATTCTGGAATGATGACTGATGAAGAAGACACAGCACCAAAACGACCTCGTTTCTCATTAAACCAAGTGACACCGTTTTGTCTCAGTTTCTCATTAAACCAAGTGACACCGTTTTATCTAAGTGAAACGGTATCGTATTAATAACTAGCCGTTATCTTCTTCTTCCTCTATTTTCAAAGTCTGTTTCCTCTGGTTGTTAATGCTTGCTTTCACATCCCCCCTCAAAACCATGGGGTCAAGAGACACCATGATTTTGGATCTGAGAAAAATGAAATGAGAGGTGGACAAGCTTTTAGTAAAGACATCAGCAAGTTGATCACCAGTGGAGATGTACTTGACCTGAAGATCTTTGCGAAGAACTTTCTCACGAACAAAATGATAATCCACTTCCACGTGCTTTGTACGAGCATGAAAAACAAGATTGGAGGCAATAGCAAGGGTAGAAACATTATCACACCAAAGCTTAGGTGTAAAAGGAAGGAAGATACCCAGGTCTTTCAACACTTGGCAAAGCCAAGAGAGTTCAGTAGTAGTAGTGGCTAATGCCCTGTACTTAGCCTTTGTGGAAGATCTGGACATAGTCTCTTACTTCTTGGCACACCAGGTAATAGGATTATAACCCAAGTAAACTATGTACCCAGTGATTGATCATTTGTCAAAAGGGATCCCCAGCCCAATCTGAATCAGAAAAGGCAGAGAGAGACAAAGACCCAGGTTGAAGGAAAACCCCTTGATGCAATGACCCATTAACATATCTTAGGATCCTTTTAGCAGCAACTAAATGAACATCAGTAGGAGCAGACATAAACTGGCATACTTGCTGGACATCAAAGCTAAGGTCAGGTCTGGTGAAGGTTAAATAATGAAGGGAACCTACTAAGCTTCTGTAAGCATGAGGATTAGATAAGAGAGAACCCTCAGTAGGTATCAACCTTGAGTTAGGAGCACAAGGAGTGCGAGCTGGTTTGGAAGACACCATATTGACCTTGAGTAATAAATCCTGAGCATACTTAGCCTGAGATAAGAACAAGCCCTTGGAGGTCCTGGTGATTTGAATGCCAAGAAAGTAAGAAAGAGGACCTAAGTCCTTAAGTTCAAAGGCAGTGCTGAGTTGAGCAATCAAACTAGACAAGAAGTGAGGATCATTCCCAGTCATGACTATATCATCAACATAAACAAGAAGGTAGACCACTTGATGCCCTTGTCTGAGAATAAATAAAGAGGAATCAGCAAGTGAGGCTTGAAAGCCAATATGCAGCAACTGAGTAGAAAACCTCTCAAACCAAGCTCTAGGAGCCTGTTTGAGGCCATAAAGAGATTTTAGAAGTCGGAAAACATGATTGGGATGTGCTGGATCCACATATCCCGGTGGTTGGACCATGTAAACCTCCTCTCTGAGATAGCCATGAAGAAATGCATTACTCACATCAAGCTGTCTAAGAGGCCAATTGAACTAAACTGCCAAAGATAAGATGATTCTGACAATAGGAGGTTTAATAACAGGGCTAAAAGTTTCCTCAAAATCAACTCCATACTGTTGATAAAACCCCTTGGCAACCAGTCTGGCTTTGTATTTGTTAATGGACATCACTGTTATGCTTAGGCCTAAACACCCACTTGCAACCAACTAAATTTTGAGTTGGAGAAGGAGGTACCAAAACCCAAGTGCCTTGCCTCTTAAATGCTGCAAATTCATCATCCATTGCTGAGCACCATTGAGAAAACTGTGCTGCAATTTTATAGGAAGGAGGCTCTGTAAGGGTGTAGTTAGGCTTAGGAATGGAGCTGACCTTGGTGGATTTGGTACTACACTGCACTTTAGGCTTAGAAATAGAGGCATGTGGTGCTGCATCAGTCATAGCAGCAAGAGCCTTGGGTTTAAAAATGCCATCCTTTGATCTAGTAATCATAGGATGGTTGTTCACAATAAGAGGGGCCTGTGACTGTGCTGCTGTGGGAATGGTGGGAGATATAGAAGGAATGGCAGGTTGGGATGATGTAGTTTGTGGCAAAGGAGCAAGGGTAGGTGTGCTGTTAGATGCAGACTGAGGTGATGGTGACTGATCAGACAAAGGAGCAGGAACATATGTGCTGTTAGATGCAGACTGAGTAGATGGGGATTAATCAAATAAATTGGTAGGTATAGGATGAGGAGTAGACTGGTCAGGTAAAGAGGGTGATGAAACATTGAAGGGCATTGGAGACTGTGAGGTAGGTAAAGGAAACTGAGGTATCACCAGAGGTATGGGAATATGAGATGATGGAGTAGGGTTTGAATTGGGATCAGCAGATGGACTAGTGGATAAAGGTTATGGATAAAGGAACTCATTTTCATTGAAGTGAACATTTCTTGAAATATAGATCCGAGAAGTAAAAGGATCTTGACAAATATACCCTTTGGTATGAGCAGGATAACTAAGAAAGATACAGGAAGTAGTGTGTGGTAAGAGTTTATGTGCATTGTAAGGTCTCAATAAGGGAAAACAGATGCAACCAAAGGTTCTTAAATGTGTAAGATCAGGTTTAGACTTAAACAAAACTTCCCAAGGAGTGGAATTTTTAAGATTGGGGGTTGGAAGTTTGTTAATGATGTGGACAGCTGTGGAAACAGCATAAGACCAGTAGGATGGAGGTAACTGAGAGTGAGAGAGCATAATGAGTGCACACTCAACTATATGTCTATGCTTCCTCTTAGCCACTCCATTCTACTGAGGAGTGTGAGGACATGAGAAATGATGTACAATGCCATGAGTTGAACAAAAATGCTTAAATGCATTGGAAGTAAATTCACCACCATTATCAATTCTCAAGATTTTAATTTTAGAGTTTAACTGACTTTCCACAGTGGCTTTAAAGAACTTGAAAATATCAAGAACATCAAATTGTGTTTAAGAAGGTAAAGCCAAGTAAATTTTAAGTATTCATCAACAAACAAGACATAATATTGAAAATCATTGGAAGATGTAACAGGAGCAGGACCCCAAACATCTGAGTGCACCAATTCAAGAGGTTTTGAGGCTTGAAATGCAAAGATAGGAAAAGAAAATTGATGCATTTTACCACTTAAGCAATGTTTACAATGAGGAAAAATATTATTGGCATTGGAAATACAAGCATGACCAACAGAAGATAAAGCTGTATTCAAAACAGCATCACTTGGATGTCCTAGTCTATGGTGCCATAGCAACCATTTGTTGGACTTATTTACATGAAAACTTGACAGAAAAGAAGTACCAGCTGAAGAGTGACTCTTTAGTGGAGATGACTCAAAATTGAAATGAGGAGGTGACTTGTTGAAGTGCTTGAAGTGCTTGGAGTAGATAGGATAGACTCCATTCTCACTCAAGCCCTTGTAAAGGAGTTTCCCCGTAGGAATATCCTGAATTTTGATTTGATTAGCATCAAAATAGCAAGAACAATTATTATGCAGGCAAAATTTGTGCACAGAAAGTAAATTCAAGGAAATTCTAGGGACATGAAGAACATTTTTAAGAGTAAAGTCATGATATTTTGTGTGTAAGGTAGCATTACCTATGTGGTTAATTGGTAAGGATTGACCATTCCCAACAGTAACCTATTCTAGCCCCTTGTACTAAGATTGAACTGAGAGATTATTGAGATTGGCAGTGAGATGATCAGTTGTACTAGAATCAGCAAGCCATGAATCTTGATTGTTGGTAATAGCTGCATTAGATGCACTGGCCATAGCAGCAAGTTTTAATAGAGGATTTTTGCCTTGATAAGCAAAATCCATCCTATGATAACAATCCAAAGCTTGATGTCCAGACTTCCCACAGATTTGGCATGATGGTCTTTCATGGTTAAAACCTTGAGAAGAGTTTTGTTGAGGAAAATTCTGAGAGGGAAAATACTGAGGAGAGAAATTATGAAAGGCCTGTGGTGAAAAATGCTGCTGATTTCCACTATGATTGAATCTGCCTCCACCTCTTCCTCTGTTTGCATTGTTTCTTCCTCTTCCTCTACCTGAACCATGATTCTGTGACTGGTTTGATGTATTACCATTTGCTTTTCCATTGGAAGCAAACATAGCAAGATTGTGAGAAACTGAATCCATGTGATCAGTCATAACCTGTTCTTCACTTTGCAACATAATAGCTAGTTGCTCATAAGTGATTGGATCACTCCTAGTACGAATTGCAGAACAAAAATGTGCAAATTCTTTAGGAAGTCCTCTTAGCACAATGCAGATCAGCTCTTCATTATCAACTATCACTCCAACAACAAGGAGTTTATCACGAGCAACTTTGATCGTCTGGAGAAATGACTTCACAAACTCATTACCTTTCTTGATACTTTGCAGTTCAAGCTTGAGATTCAGAATGTTAGCTCTTGATGTGGAAGTGAACCTTTGTTCTAAAGTGTTCCATACTTCCCTTGAGCTAGTGATACCAACAACCAGTGAAAAGACTTGTGGAGTAAGAGTTGAGTTGATCAGGGAAAGGAGTGCCTTATCCTTGATCTTCCAAGCTTGAAATTCAGGATTAGCAACTGAAGTTGCATTTCTAGCAGTATCAAGTGCAAAAGGTGATGGCTTCAGTGCTGTGCCATCAATGTGTTCAATCAATAAGTAAGCTTCCAGATTGGTGAGTAACTGATGCCTCCATGGGATGTAGTTGGTGTAGTCAAGTTTGATTGACATAAGATTTGACATATTGGAAAGTAACAATAATGGTGATTGCATTGCAGTTGAAGATGTAGAAGTTGAAGGTATGGTGGTTGGTTGAATTGGAGTTGTGTGTACGGATTAAGTTGCATCAGTTGGTGTTGTTGAAGCCATGGATCTAGGCTCTGATACCATAAAAGAAAATTGAAGCTTGCAAAATGCACAACAATGGCGGAAATAACAACAAAACAATGTAAGAGAAAGAGAGAGAGAGAGAGAGAGAGAGAGAAGTTTCTGTAAAAATACTTCTGTGTATTCAATATGACAAGCTTAACTATACATTAACCCACATCTCATATATATAGCATAATTACTCTACACTAAGAGACTTCTAGAGGCTAAACTGGTATAACATACTAACAACCATATTCCACATTATGCTCCATGAAACTAGGAGTGACAGTTAGAAGGCAGTTGTGGCTTAACTACTCACTGAGATGCTATAATTGGAGAATCAGTCCCTTGAAGAAATAGAGCCATTCTGGAACGATGACTGATGAAGAAGACACAGCACCAAAACGACCTCGTTTCTCATTAAACCAAGTGACACCGTTTTGTCTCAGATTCTCATTAAATCAAGTGACATCGTTTTATCTAAATGAAACGGTATCGTATCAATAACTAGCCGTTATTAATAACTAGCCATTATCTTCATCTTCTTCTTCCTCTATTTTCAAAGTATGTTTCCTCTCGTTGTTAGTGCTTGCTTTCAGTCTTATCAGATTAGGAGCATCTCTGGCTGGCTCAAATAATTATTTTATGGACTAGGACTAGGACTAGACCTACAAGTCTCAATTATTGTCTATTTTCATCACTGTTTTTTTGCAGATTTTTTGAAATCGTTTCCGATTCTCCGCTTTTCATTTTATGATCGGGAAGGTGTTTTCATAGCTTTGGTCCTTGTGTGACAGTGTGACTCGGATCTCATCAATGACTATGAGCATAAATATATATTATAAAGTAAACATGGCACAACATTACATTGGGGACAAACATTAAAGATGTACTGTATTTATTAGCTCTTGTTACAATTAATAGTAGCAGCATTTACAATTGTGAGTTATGAACCCAACCCCCATTTGATGACAAGTTCATCCACATGAGTTGTTCCTCAAGTTTAGACAACCCAACATGATGTATAAGATGCTGACCAACTTCGATCTGGAGAGAGTGACAACTTCGATTCTCTTTTTCTTTTCTTTTCTTTTCTTTCTTTTTTTTTTTTTTTTTTTTTTTCAATTTCAAAATAAATATATAATACTATACTACAATTGACTAAACAAAGCAAGATGTGATGCGTCACTTCTTTTTTTTTTTTTTTTTTTTTTGATAATCAAGCAAGATGCATCACTATCCAATACTAACACTATGTATTAACAAATTATTCACCTAACATATATTATTTTTTTGGGAAATCGTTTATTGAACCTTGACCAATTTCTCTATTGTTTTTTACTTCATGTTTCGCTACTTTGACATCAATAGACAATGATAATATCTTCTAGTACTAAGCCTAGCTACCAAGAATATGCTCGTGCAGATGCTTGTGTGTTTGGTTCAACTTTTTAATTTCTTGAATATTTTTTTTAAAACTTACTTGCTTATGTGTAACATTTAAAATCTCGAAAAAAAGAAAAGAAAAGGAATTTGCTTATGTGTAACAATTTAAAATCTCATTTTTTAGATATATAATAGAACTTTTACTCATTGTTAATCAAAGAGTTCCCTTGCGAGTGAAAATATATCAAATGTGTTTTACTTTTTTTTTAAAATTTTTTTAATAAGAAACTTGAACTTCATTAAATTGAACTAAAAGAAATTACATCATTTGAAAGAGCATATTCTAAGGAATAAAAGGCTCTCTTCAATCCAAGTAACATAATGCTCAATACCTTGAGCGTGTTTTGCTAACAAATGTATTGGATGATTTCCATTCTTATAAGTATATGATATCTCAAACTTTCAAAAACTATGTGAAAGAGAGATAATACCATAATAAGATGTGATTTTCCGATTTTCCAGCAATGGCATATGTGTTTTACTCTGTTATTTAACGTTGTGTTTGGGATAAACTTCCTAGATGAAGGTTGCAATATGATAGTTAGAATATTACATAAAAAACTGCTTATTCTGCATGATATATATAAATATATATATATTTATATATAAAAGTTGCAATATGATAGTTAGAATATTACATACAAAACTGCTTATTCTGCATGATATATATAACCGTGATGACAACAACAACCATTGCTATTGATTGATTATTCTATCTTTCTTGGAATCAGATTGGCATATTATATATCTTAAGCTGATATTTATCCTCTTATCATCATTTCCCATTTGAATACTACATGAAACATGTTGGCTGCCAAATTGCATTAATTCTTTGATGATGGGCCAGATGGCATTACATATTCAGTCAAATTCTAATTAACCAATTTGAATTATGCATATTATGTATAGTTATATAAATATTCCTCACAATTTGTACTCATTCATTGGCATAAAAATTTGAAGAAAAAACTTGTTGGCTTAGTGGTTTCTAAAATCTCACTATATCAATGGGATTTTAAATTTGAAACCTCTTGCCAGCATCTTGAACCATCCCATATGATTTCTCTTTGTAATAACCCAATGCATGTGGGACGGGAAGATTGTATATACCCAAATGAATAGTTAGATACTTGAAGCAGTGATTGTCCCAAAAAAAAAAAAAAAAAAAACCTTCATCCATGCAATCAACAAAAAGACATGTATACCAAACGGCCATGATATTTTACAAGCTGTCCAAGCTCTCTCTGTTTCTCACTCTAACAAGGCTGTCCTACCTACAAAGATGTACAATGTGTATTGGGCCATTGTCAATTACTACGGGGAAAATGATCGATCATATTATAAGATAACTTGTTGTCCCACTCCCGCTTTATATATCAATCATGCCAATATATAATATAATTTTAAAAGCATGTGCTTATCTCAACGTCACGAGAGAACCATCCTTACCCTCCCAAAAGGAACTTCAAATCAAAGCTATATTTATAATTAGTACTACACTACTTGTTAGGAATAAACGACACCATTCTTTAGTGTCCCACATAAACATATTTTAGATTCCACAGAGAAGTGGCTATAAATAATAAGTTTAATGACTAACATTTTTTTTTTTTTTTTATCGTCGTTGATACATAATAAAAGTAGTGTCGATTGTCAAAGATAAACTCAAATAAAAGCAATTTTTTTCTTCTAATTATAAGTTTATAACAAATTATGTCAACAATTATAAGAAAAAGTAGTGAAAAATATTATCTGCGATGGCGACGTTGTTTCTTGATCACTTCAAATATGTGAATTATGGGTTTTGTGCAATACTACAATTATTTTTCACTAGCTTACCTCACTGGTTTATTGTTTTTGTTTTCTTGTTAAGTCAAGTTTTGGTCCCTGCTGCAACATACAATACTTTATTGAGCAGGTGTGAGCAGAAAGAACAAGGGCATAGACCGTGATTAATTTTGAGTTTTCTGATCGACACTTATTTATTATGCCCACAACTTGTAAGTTGTAATAGCATTTGAAGAATATACGTACATATATAGCATCCAATCGTATGGTTTCACATGGCTAAGATTGTTTGATACCTATTTCACACTTGGCTTTTTTTAAAGGTAAATCAAGTTATGAATATGCTTTAAATGTTGAACATGGTAGCAGCCTTAATTGTTGTGCATGAATTTTAAGCGAGATTATAGAACAAATAGCTGTAAACCATGTGGCACTCTCACGGCGACAAATCTTGCCAAATTGAATATAGTATTGAGATAATGCTTTCTTTTTTTTTTTTTTGACATTTTCATGTAATCAACTTTTCAAGGTCTTTTTTTTTTTTTTTTTTTTTTCAGGGTCAAATTTCTGACGCATTTTGAATTTAAGATTTGCAATATTGTATGATTTTCGATATGTAGCTTATCTATTAGTGGAAACAGATTACAAAATAAAGCTTTTTAAAAAAATGTGAAAAGCAATATTAGACCTGAGAATATTGAATTCGTACCCATTTATCCACCTAAACCTGCATGAAAATGAAAAAGAAAAAAAGATTTGGGTAATAGGAAAAAATAATTGACCATCGAGCCATATTGTTGAATTTATATAGTTGAATTCAATTGGGAAATTTAAGGTACAATACTTCAAGAATTGTACATAAATTTTACCATTTGACCTATATTCAATTCTATCATAACTTAACTAAACCGTGGCTAAGCCTCTATTATAAAGTAAAACTAATCTGTTTACTCATAATTTTTTTTTTGAGGAAATGTATAACTCATAAATTGATGAATAATACTAAGTAAAACTAATGTGTAAAACTCATAAATTAAGTTGCGCATGCAATAGAGGGTGCTCTTTTGCATTATGATTTGAAAAAGCCTACTTTTTAAAGCATAATTTTAAAAAATTCGATTTTTTTTTTTTGAGTTACAAATTACAGTTTTTCCTAACAAACTTATTTTTAAAAACCTGAAAAATAAACCTTAGAAAATGAATATTTAATGTGTTTTATTTTGTTAATAACACGTTATCAAATTTGGAGAAAGCTTTTGTTAAACCGATTTTTCCAGGTTTTCTATATTATTAGGTCTAAAATAATTTGCAAACCCATCAAATTGTCGCCCAAAATTTCACTTATACCAATAAATAATAATAATAACAATAATAATAATAATAATAATAATAATAATATGTGATTTACAAACCCATCAAATTGTCGCCCAAAGTTCATTCAGGTTGGACAGTAGACATCGGTGGTTCTTACGGGTCCCTATTGGTTTGTATTCCTTTATCCTTAAAATTTTCACCCAAAACAATTATTCTGTTCCTTATCTTTGATAAATAAAAACAATTAATATGCTCATTTCATTCTAGTCGTTTTGTATGATGCGACAACTGCAACGTGTGATTACCAACACAAAAAAAAAAGGACAACTGCAACGTGTCACGTAGTGGGAGTTGAGCCATATCGAGATCAGGTTTCCTTGCCTCGAAAAGGTGACAGGGCAAGGATAGGTTGCTTGCCCCATGCCACCTCAAATGTATGTATATGTGTTTTTAGTTAATGTATAATTTAATTATTTTTAAACATATCTTACTATCTCTTAAAACAGTAAAACACTTGTTTTATCTCTTTTTTAACACTCTCACAATTAGCACTCTTTAACTCTCTTTTATCTTTACCTCCTTTATGTTGAAACTATCTCGTTAGATGTGACCAAATACCTACAACTTATCATGTCCCAATCCATGTAGATTTTCTCCGCCCTGAAGAGGGGATAGGACGAGGACGTGGCATCTCTAATTCAACCTTGTCCTACTTTGTTGCTATCCCAATTTACTTGACATAACCAAAACAGCCAAAAAAAAAAATTTTTAAAGAAACTAATGTAAAAAAATATTTTAATCATGATCTTGTAACTTTATGAGATTTTATAGAATCTTAATTACACCCAATTTTTTTTTTTGGAAAGATAGAAAGAGCAATATTTGGGATAGTATTATAATCTCTTCTTTTTTTTCTTTTTTAATTCAATACTTAGTTACTTACAATAGAAGAGATGAGATTTGAACCTTGAATGTCTCTCCGTTAAAAATACTAGGAGACATTAATTGAGCTACGAGACTCATGCTAGGATCGTATTACAAATTTTAATACAAATGAGTTACCATATGATATGATTATTGATTCATCTATGTTGTCACACGGATGCCCCTACCATAGTTTTAGTATATAGAATGTGTAACAAGTGAATGGTGAATACTCAAACATCAAACTTGGAATCACCACATATAGGGATGCTACATGTCACATTTAGAATTATCACAAATAAATACACCAGTTTCTTAATGGTAGTATTCTGAAATAATATGACTTGATGGAGCAGAGAACTTTTTTGCTCAATTGGTTGTCACCTCCTATTATCTCCAACAGAGACATAAAATGTTCAAATCTCTCTCCCTCTACTATCAAATTATCCCAAAAAAAAAAAAAAAAAAAAAAAAAAAAAAAAAAAAAACTTAATTGGAAAAATTAAAAAAAAAAAACCCTCCTCTACTATAAGCCTCGCAATTAAGGAATGGATAATGATCAATCTATTCTTTAATATATATAAATATATATATATATATATATAAATAAATATTTATAGAAAGAAGGAAGACCAATGATCAATGATGAATTCTCAAGGTAATGATTTGCTAAGGCAGATATCATGGCAAACGTGATAAGCACTACCCAAGCTTTGCGGATGGACTCTATTGCAACTTCAGTTCTTTTCAATTAAATACTTCATATAAAGCTCTTGGGGATTCCAAATAGACACCACTTTCAACAATTTTGATTTGCATAATTTAGTCCACCGCAATTTCTACAGCAGCACATCAAACTTTTGGAAGACTAGTCACTAAACAAAATATATAATATAATCTTCGAAAAGCAACAATATATAATATGATTTACTAAAGTAATTCTAAGGTAAAGAAATAAGCAAATAGTAAAAAGCATTATCCAAATGGACACCATGAAATTAGCTAGAAAACTAAAATATTATTATTAGGGTAGAACCTAATCAAATTAAAAAAAAAAAAAAAAATCACATGATGAATCTCATTGATTGCCCTTAAATCTAATCGGAATCCAGACTCATTTACATGTTGCATTCCACGTGTAAATCACATTCTTCAATTCTAGTAAAATTTTAATGCAAAGCCAAGTTGTGCTCTCTAAAGTTTAAATTTTTAAACACCTGGGACTTGGTTGCTCTCATATCAAAATCACAATAACTTCAACAGTCTTACTCATTAAACAGTTAAAGAGCACCAGCAATTATGCATGAGAAACCTAAGTGAAGTAGGTACACGATTTTTCAAAGCTTCATCTCCAAAATCAAATAATTGGGGTGTTTTGCATACTCAAAGGATTTCTCAAAGAAAAAAAGAAAAAGTGCAAACACAATTTTTTATACGTAAAAGATTAAATATACAATCATATAATAAAGAATATTATACAAGAGGTGAAGTCTTGCAAGTAGATACAAAAAGAAAGTAAAAGTTGGTCGCCCATTAATGCCAGATGATTAGCTCAACAATTGGCTTATCTGGCTTCATTATATATATGCTTAACTTCAACTTGCCAATCTCTAGAGAGTGGCATCATCATGCATTTGAAATATATAAAATTGTAGAAAATCAATTTCTAGTATAGATTAATTGGTAAAACCAATGAAACTATAGGGGTACATTTAAGATCTTTAGGAATGAAACTTTGATTAAAAATGCTTTGAACAAGATTAGCTACCTAGAATAAGGACTGGTCGATTATAATGGCAAACGCAATATATATGTGAGGTAGAATAAAGATTGATTATGATGGAATAGGATGTGGAAATGTCCAAATGCTTTACATGATTAGTATACTTGTTTGTTCATGAAGAAATGTAGATATTATGATATTATCTTCATCTTCAGCTCAGTAATTCAATTTCCATCACAAAAAACCTTCACTCACGTACGTAATATCTCAATAATTCTCGTTTTATCTTCTTCATAGTAATGATTTTAGTTTCTCAATATTCAATATGTGCATATATGCTAGGGAGGTCAGAGTTCATAGAAACAAACAAGAAATTCCAACAAGTTGGGATGAGGGGTGCTTATCTTTTTAAGACCATGGTAGAGACTTTCACGATATGCTCATGACGTGTATACGTTGTTCTCGTGGCATACCTACATTGGCGGTGTATTAAAGGAGATTATTTTGTCCACAAAAGTACGCACTCATGATGTTCACCTCTTAGTACCAACCCACATAACTTTGTCTTCTTATTTCTGGATCTTGAAATGCAGTCATAACTCACAAGAATTAAGTCCTACCTAATGCTATCTGAAAGGGAGGAAAGATATACCAAAAACAAAAACCTATAAAAAGTAAAAACAAAGAAGTGGGGTGCAACACAATTAACTGCAATGTAGAGTAACGCTGTTAGAGTTTGGGTGGGTTTGTATAGGCTGTTGGAAAAAAAAGGGTGTTTTGATTTTAAAATGAGCATTTGTAAAAAAGCTATGAAGAATTGTTGTTGCAAAACAGAGTTTTAGATTTTAAAAATGTTCTTTTAAGCTCCCAAAACGCCTAATCAAACAAACCTATTTCCAATTTATCCGGTTAATGTATAACTTAAAAACGTGATTTAAAGTTATGATTTCAGTTATTTTGTGTAGTGTGTGCACACACATTCACTATGTGCAATAAACATGCCCTTTTTAAAACCCAATAAGCTAATAAAAATAAGCTCCCCCCTCCCTTAGGAGCACTCACCCCTTCATCTTTCACGCAGGGATCGGTTACCCAACATAGCCAAAACCCAAAGTACTCTGTGGAAAGTGTTAGAAGTAAAGTTAAAATATAAAGAAAAACAGCAGGAAGAAGAAGAAACAAAGTTGTCGCCTTTGCTTTATCCTTCGAAAAAAGTATCATTTTGAATACGAAAAACTTGTCCATTGACCAAGATTATCATTGCCTGTTAACAATATTCTTCTTTTTCAGGAAACTCGGGCTTAATGTCCTTTGGTGGTCTTAACTTTTAGATTCTATGGACGAAGGATCATTATTAAAAAAAATATAAAGCAGTCATGTAATGTTCACCATGTTACAACCAATCTCAAGGATTCTTAATCAAACCAAAAGTTAAGTGGAGAAGCATGCAAACGAATCTAGGTGTATAAATGAATAAAAATAAAAGCATATACGCCCAAAAAAAAAGTTTCTAAAACCATGTAATGATGGATTTCATCCCATTATATGAGTCAAAATAAAGACATAGTAGGAAATTAACATCTTGTGACATGAGTTTCAAATTGAGTATTATTACTTAAAAAGGAAACAACAAAATTAGTGGACCACGAATAAATTGGGTAGAGAATGACTGAATTTACAAATGAAAATAGCACACATAAGAAACTTTTATCAAGACAGGACCTTCATATCAGGATATTACAACAACTTCTTCCATGTTAACTATAAGGTATGGGTTCTAATCATATGTGGTTTACAATGACATCAACGTAAAATCATCCGGTATCAGTGTTACATATCAATGTTTTAATGATTTTTAATTTTTTTTAATTTTTATATATCCAATCATATGTTGCAATAACTTTATCATGTTTCACTTCAGCATGGTAAGAGAGCACCAGTCAACTTAGGTTTCATCAACAGACTCATCTGTGTAAGCTTTCTAGTGTACCTAATTGAACGCAAGATCTTGCTCCAATTTATCCATAATAAACTTTAGTCACTTCTGGTCGGCTTCTTGCTTCTTTCATATTGAGAAGAGAATAAAATAATAACTCTTCATTCCTTTATGTGCTGATTAACAGGTATGAGTGAAGGCAGAAAATCTTTATAAACTATCATGTGAAATAGGGAAGGCAAGACCATCTTTTAGATGACTCACTGCTGTGGGGCACAACCATTTCAGCATGTTTGGACCTAAAACCTGAACAAAAGGCATATAAGTTACCATATTGACAGATCACAAACTTAATTGAAATATCAATACACAAAAGGAGAGAGAGAGAGAGACCGAAGTTATGTTTTGGTAAACACTACGATTGAATGGATGTCGATAATTCTGACCAGACTTCTCAGCCAACCATGCTGCCCGTACTCCTTCGTAATACTGGTAAAGGGTTCATTATGAGATCGTCTCCAGTAATTACTTGAAAAACAATGATGAAACATCCTACTCTGGAAACTCACAACCTACCTCTATAGTTGTCATATTATGAATGATAAGGTAGACATGCCAACCCAAAAGAGTTCCAAATGTAACACTCAAACCAATCATCCCTGCTCCACAAATAACCTAAAATAAACACAACTTTTAGCACCCTTGAAAATTTCATGAAGTACCACTGAAAATATATAAATAAAGAAAAGGGAAAAGGCAGGTGACAAATGGATTTTAGTTCAGATAAACTCAGTGATGTAAAAGCGCACTTAAGCTCAAAGCTCGAAGCCCCAAGGCTCCAGCGCTTTTTGCCTCAAAAGCTAAGCTCATTCAAAGAAGCACGCTTTAGGCGCGCTTTTTTGTGCTTTTTCAAAAAGCTCAAAGCGCGCTTTTTGGAGCTTTTTTATATTTTTCAACAAAAAAAAAAACCAAAACTGAATTAAAGATATAGGATCTTGACATTATTGATATAAACCATTGATTTTGTATATTTTTGGTGTAAATTACTCATCAAAAAAAATTATTTTGAGTATAACTTGTCCTAAAACCCAACCCACAACCTCCCAGATCTTCTCTATTTTTATTTTTTCTCCTTGAAACAGTAACCCACCTAGCTCCTTGGTACCAATTACCATGTTGCAATGTCCTCATATTCTTAGCCCATTCATGAAAAAAAAAAAAAAAAAAAAAAAAAAAAACGTATGATATAATATATGTGGTAATTGTTTAGTTACTTTAGTGGTTGATTTTGAACATAGCAAACTAATTCTTCCAGAGTTATAGTCATTAAGTGATTAAATTATTAACTTATATTACTAATTAGTCATAGGGCATTATAGATATAGGAGATTTAAGAAAGGATATTACATGGAAGTACTGATATCTAGCTTATCCAAAAAAATAAAATGACTTGACTTGCAATTTTTGTGTTAAAATTGCAAAAGTAGGGCATATCTAAATGTTATATGAATTATATAAAAAGTTTTATTTCAATTTATATGATAATTTGATCATTTGATTGTTGCATTTCTCATTAATAATAATTTTTAAAAATTTTAAATTATTTTTTAAAAATGTGCGCTTCATTTCAATCAGGCGCGCGCTTGCGCTTTGCGCCTAAGCTCCAAGAGCCCTTTGTGCTTAAGTGCGCCCTTCGCTTTAACCAACACTGGATAAACTTGACATGCACAGGGACTGTATTTAAAAGCTTGACAACTTAAGTAAGGTTTATCAATCACAGGTTCCCAAAACTCTTAACTCATAATAACTGCCACAAATCCAGCTGCAGGGATGACAGACATCTACTAAAAGTAATAAGCTGATAAGCGATAACCTAATTCGTGTAAATAGTTTTATCTAGAACGAGATCTAAAAGAGATCCAATAGTTTGAAATTCTTCACAATACTTCATTATTGTTCAAGTTTCTGACAAAAATGTTGCTTTGAAAATGAAATGTAATGTATGCCATTGCCAAGACTCTCATTAAAAAGGATTTTAAGACTTGTACTTCAACAGCAAAACACAACAACCTAAGGAATTAAGTGAATCATATCAAATAACTTCAGTGACAAATTCATACATACAGTCATCTTTTAACTTTCTTTCCACCAGACACTTCATTCTTTCTCTTTTATCTTTTTCTTTTTCTTTTTTTTTGGGGAGGGGGGGGGGGGGGGGGGAGAGAGAGAGAGAGAGAGAGAGAGAGAGAGGCTTTGCCATATCTCAAACACCAATCAACATATATGCACAATGCATGGTTAGTTTTGGATCCAGATAACCCCCTTAAATGTATTCTGAAGTGAAAGAAATTTGACCAGAATTCTGACTTGAGAATTTGACATTATGATACATTTCAAAGCATAAAACTAACATTCAACATGAGAGCTGTAGATAATTAAATACTAACTTACATAAAACATCTTGAGGGGAACCCTCCCGCTGAAATCCTTTTGAAATGAACAGCTTATTAACACAACCTAAGAATGCCAAGAGCTTTGTTATAGGGCCAACTTAACAACATTAAAACAAATGAAAGGAAAAAGCAGATAAAAAATACCGTAGAGTAGATGCTACTTATAGCTGAATATAAGACAAGTACAAAAAAGGCTTTATAGTTCCAATAGCCAACACAATTGTTTATCCACATACAGTGATGATCCTGCACAAAATTTTGGCAGGAGCATAAGAACTTAAATCATAAATTTAATCATGTTTGAAATTATAGTCATATCAGATCTCTTTGTTAAAGTTAATGTAACCTACCTACCATCCTCAAAATACATCTTCTGCAGATCCGACAATGATGAGCTCTAGGGGGCTTGTATGTAAAACACTTGTCACAGGGCCTTGGTTGTGCACCCTATCAGAAATTAAGTATCCAGGAACAAGAAGTTACATCTAGTGTAAAGTTTTAGTATTGCAACAAATGGTGACAAAAATAGATTCTCTTATTGAAAAATATTCAGGAACAAAAAGTTACATCTAGAGTAAAGTTTTAGTAATGCGTCAAATGGTTACATAAATAGATTATAGTATTTACAATTCACTAGAAAAAAAATTGGCAAGATGTAGCAATTGGGTCTTGGCTCAAGTGGTAAAGGGATGGGCTATCAGGTAAGTTTTAGGTACAGATCTTGCTTAACAAAAAGAAAAAAGAAATGTAGCATATGTAAGAACACCGCCTTGGGGGAGGGGGGGGGGGGGTGGTGTTAATCAACCACAGTGCACATGATATGGTCCATTTATCACTGACACAGCTAAAGAAAAATCAACCTCAAATTAAACCAAACTAGACCTCTTGACCTGGTGGCAACCCCAGAGCAGCCCATGGTGGTGACCAGGGTTCAAACCCCATGAAGAGATTGTTGTATACATGTACGGGAGGGATTTGGGGGCATTTAGTCCCTGTGCTAGGTTGGGGATCTATAATATATACATTATAACATTTTTTTTAAAGGCCACCTCCACAAGCTCAATAGCTGTGATTGACTTAGTCTTGAAATGTATTAACACTCCATTTAGAATACATAAGACTCAAAAATTCTAATTTCACCTCTTTCCCACATTCTCTTATCAACCAAATGAAGCCAAGCTAACAAAGAACGTCTAACAAATTCTTGCAAAAAAAAATAAAGGAAAAGATTAAATAAATGATCAATTGTAGTAAAGTTTCCAATTTTCTGAACAACAAAACACAAACCATGAGATCCAAAATCCCAAAATCTTCTCTTTTCCTCATATTTTCCCAAAAAACAAGCAGGAACCAAAGAAAGCACATAAAACCCATATCAGAATTCTGATATTGAACCATTAAAAAAAAACTTACATTATTGTTGGGTTCTTGATCCGAGGCCCGGCTTTGTTCAACATCAGGGACATAGGAAGGTGGAACGTGACCTGGGTCAATGAGAACACAAGCAGAGAAAGAGACAAGGCAGAGAAAACCAAGGAAAGTGAAAATGAGAGCGTTCAAAGACCCAGCTGAGCTCTGTAACCCAACCCAATCCTCGATGAAAACGAATACCGTGATGTAATACACAAAACCCATTAACAGTAACACGGCTGAGACTGGGATGGAGAGGAATCTTTGGCACTTCATTGGGGATTCTTTGGGGGGTTGTGAAAGACGAGCACTGGTTTGGTTTGGTTCACCGTTTCTTTCTCGTTGTGAATTGTAAAAGGAAAGTCCAATCAGTGGGAAAGAACCAGAGAGGTCCAGTCCATGGTTTCATTTAGTGAGACTAGGCCTTATACTGTAGTCTGTAGCGCACAAACTAGGCCTGGTTCTCAGGCCCAAACAGATATTATTATTAACAAGGTGGAAAAATAGCCAAGCCGAATCGGTTTTTCTTTTCTTTTTTTTTTTTTTTTTTTTTTTGATGGGATTCTTTTTTTTTTTTGAGAAACTGACGAATCGAATATTAAACGTATCAAATTGAAGAAAAATCCTCTAAATATATAAATATATATATATTTATATATTTTGGTTATCTAGTTACATCTTTATTAATGGATTAATTATTTCTTAGGAATAATCACTTCTCTCTAAAATGGTTATAATAGATATTCTTTAGTATATGTAACAACTACTTTTACAATTAAATAAAAAAATGTGTTCTCAAGTAAGGGAAGTTAACACTCTCTTCCTTGTAGTATGTGGTTTCCCTTCTTTGTGTGAAGGATGATGGGTTCTCTAGTATTCTTATTTACTTAGAGACTTGGTGTGTTTCGGATAGTATTTAGTTTAGTTACTTAAAGTCTTGGTGTGTTTCGGATATTGTTTAGTTTAATCTTGTCTCCTTGTCCTTTGTCATTTTCACTGTTCAATGGAGGAATTATCTACTCGGTGGAAGAAATTAACTTTGTCTGAATCTGAGGAAAATCGGGTTGCCTTGAGATCTAATAGAAAGAAGAGGGAGTTTGTTCTTGTAGGAAAATTCTTTACTCGTAGAACTCTCAATGTTGAGGTGGTTGCAAAAACTTTCAAACCGTTATAGCACACAAAGGGTGGTTTCAATGTCACTGTTGGTGGTGAAAATATTTTGCTATTTGCTTTTAAATTGGAAGTTGATGCTGAAAGAGTTATTCAAGGCAAACCTTAGGCTTTTGACAGACATCTTGTTGTCTTTGAAGATTTGATGGTTATACTTCTATTCAATCGTTGGATTTCAAAAAGACTGCTTTCTGGGTGCAAATTCATAATATACATTTTCCTCTCCAAACTATTGAGACCATTTTCAGTATTGGTGAGACTATTGGTTCTGTTATCAAACCGAAAGATTTGGGTGAAATGTTGGGAGCAAATTTCATGAGTAAGGGTGATTGTCGATGTTTCCAAGCCTCTATGTAGGGGAAGAAAGATTTCTTGGGATGCTAACTGTGAAGGTTGGGCTGCATTCATGTATGAGAGGTTGCCTAATATTTGTTATTGGTGTGGGTCTGTATCTCACGATGAGAAGGATTGCTTACTTTGGCTGCGTAGTAAGGGTACTTTGAAATAAAAGGATCAGCAATTTGGTCCAGGGATTCGGGCTCCTCTCTTTAATTCGGCAAAGAAAGCATTTGTTGAAGTTAAAGGATATGACACTATGAATTGTGGTATGGAGGGATTAATGACAATTCAAGGGACTCGTGTTGTTCATGGTACACCAGAACCTCACTTCAGTTTAAATAATATCACCACCTTGTCTGCTTCTCAGGTTAATACTGACAATGATATGATGACTCCACCTATAGGGGGAAATATGAGGGTTGCGGAGAATGTTTCTTTATTGGCGAGGATCTCAACGATGTTGTTGGAGGATGGTATGAACACTGCAGAGGAGAATCCGACTTTTGAGGAGCAGTTACGTGAATTAGATAAGGAGACTAACTACTCTCCAGGGTCTTCGAAATTGAATCTTGATTTTCCTAGGCTTCCTTCAGTTGCAGTTCCTATGTTTTCTCATGCCACTTCATCTGTGAACGTGTCAAAGCCATCTGTGCATGTGCCAAAGCCAAAATCGGATTTCATTGGGAATGAAGTTGGACGTGAAATGGACTCTTTGGAGACAACTCGGGCTGATGAATTTAAAGTGGGCTGGACTTCTATTAATAAAGAAAAGAAAAGCACACGTGGGAGGCCTAAGAAATCTATACAAGAAGTATTGTTTAACGATGCTGCTTTAACTCTTTCATCTCCTAACAAATCTACTCTGCCTACCAGTAACTCTAAAAGAACTTGGAAACGAGTTGCTAATAAAACATTAAATTCTTCAGTGATGAAAGGTGGGAGTCTTGACTTAGGGGAGAAGCGAAAAGTGGCTGAAACTGAAAGTGAAGAAGATCATTCTGTTACAGAGGAAAAGAAGTAGAAAATTGAGGTAAGCTCATCTACTCAAACGGCGGAGGTTGCTCAGCAGCCCCACCGAGCACAATGAGTCTTTTAAGTTGGAACTGTCGGGGGCTTGGGAACCTCCGAACAGTTAATGCCTTGGCAAAGGTGGTTAATAAAAAAGAGTCCATTATTGTTTTCCTTATGGAAACAAAATTGAAAAAGATTGGCTGGATTTAATTAAGGAAAAATGCAAAATGCAAAATTGTTTTGTTGTTCCTAGTATTGGGAGTAGTGGTGGTCTTGTTTTGTTGTGGAAAGAAGATTTAAGGGTAGATGTTAAAACTTTTAGTCAAAATCATATTGATGCTTGGGTGGATGGTGGAGAACTTGGTTGGTGGCATTTCACGGGTTTCTATGGTCATCCAAATACAGCTAAGAGGCATGAATCTTAGGCTAAATTAAAGCAATTGAAATGTATGTCTTCTTTACCATGGCTGGTTATTGGTGATTTTAATGAGATTATAGGTCTTTCGGAAAAGGAGGGTGGTTGTATTCGTCCTAGAAAGCAGATGGAGGATTTTGTGTCTACCATTGATTATTGTGGATTGTGTGATTTGGGTTTTATCGGGTCTAATTTTACTTGGCTTTATCAAACAACTGGTGGTGTTCAAATAAGAGAGAGATTGGATAGGGCTTTGGCTAACTTAGAGTGGAGGTCTCTTTATCCTATGGCAAAGCTTCATCATTTGTCTTCTTCGGTTTCGGATCACTCTCCATTATCTCTTCACTTGATTCAACGACAAAAGAAAAGAAGAAATAGGAAAATGTTTAGGTTTGAATCAATGTGGTTGAAGGATTCAAGGTGTGAAAAGGTTGTTAAGGATGCATGGGAGTGTGGTCAATTGGTAGGATCGGATTGGGTTCTCCAAGAATGTTTGGAGCGGTGTAAGGCTGATTTATCCGCTTGGAATGATTCTGAATTTGGTCATGTGGAAAGGACTATTGTGGAGCTTCAAAAAAAATTAGAGTGGTTAGAATTGCAACCCGTTTCTAAGGAAATAATGGAAGGATTGAGACATACTCGAATTGAATTGAATTGTTGGTTGGATAGAGAGGATGATATGTGGAGGCAACGATCAAGGATTAATTAGTTCCAAAATGATGATAGAAACACAAGCTTTTTTCATGCTAAGGCATCTGCTAGACAAATGAAGAATTTCATGAATGGGTTATTAGATGATGATGGGGTTTGGCAAGTTGAAGAGGGTAAAATGACAGAGATAACAATTGGGTACTTTGGAGATCTTTTCTCTACTAGTAATCTGATGGAATTTTCTGAATTACTCTTCGCCATGAAACCTAAAGTGACTCAAGCAATGAATGATTGGCTGGTTCGTCCTTTTGTAGAGAGTGAAGTTAAAGGAGCTTTAAAACAAATGTACCCACTGAAGGCACTAGGGCCTGATGGGATGCCTCCTCTTTTCTTCCAACATTTTTGGAGCACTAGTAGCATGGTGGTCACCAAAACGGTACTTGATTTTCTAAACTTTGGTCACCAAAAATTAAAGAGCCAAAGAAGATAACTGATTATAGGCCTATTAGTTTATGTAACGTTGTGTACAAGATTGCATCAAAAGCTATTGCAAATAGGCTGAAACGGTTTTTACCCTTGATTATTAGTGATACACAAAGTGCTTTTGTTCATGCAAGGTTGATTACAAATAATGTATTGGTGGCTTTTGAAACAATGCACCATATCAGTCAGAAAAATGGGGGTAAGGTAGGGGAAATGGCTCTTAAATTATATATGAGTAAAGCTTATGATAGGGTAGAGTGAGTTTGGTTGGAAAAGGTTATGGAGAAATTGGGTTTTGCTGATAGGATAAGGGATTTGATCATGAGATGTGTTTCTACAGTCACTTATTCAGTTAAAATTGATGGCATACCGAGGGGGCACATTATTCCATCTAGGGGGATCCGTCAATGAGACTCTTTATCACCTTATCTGTTTCTTTTGTGTGCAGAAGGTTTGTCTGCTTTGATTCAATTAGCAGTGGATAGGGGTCAAATGGAGGGGGTGAAAATTTGTAGAGGAGGTCCAAAATTGTCTCATTTGTTTTTTGCAGATGATAGTCTGATTTTTTGCAAGGCGACATTTAAGGAATGTGATGAACTACAAAGATTGCTTGAGGTGTATGAGAAAGCTTCCGGTCAACAATTAAACCATGCAAAAACATCTTTGTTCTTTAGTAGTAATACCTCAAGAGATGTCCAAAAGGAGATAAAGAATCGATTTGGTGCCCAAATAATCAAGCAACATGGGAAGTATCTCGGTTTGCCTTCTTTAGTTGGGAGAAATAAAAGAACTACCTTCAATGCTATCAAGGAGAAATTGAGGAAAGTGTTGGCGGGTTGAAAAGAGAAGTTACTTTCAAAAGCGGGGAAAGAGGTTCTTATTAAAGCAGTGGTTTAAGCAGTACCGACTTATACTATGAGTTGTTTCAAACTTCCAGACTCGCTTTATGATGATTTAATGGGGATGATTAGGAATTTTTGGTAGGGACAAAAAAAGGAGGAAAGGAAAATAGCTTGGCTTAGTTGGGAGAAAATGTGTGAACCTAAGTGTAATGGAGGAATGAAATTCAAAGATTTAAAATTGTTCAATAATTGCTTGCGAAACAAGGTTGGCATCTTCAAATGGGCGGCAACTCTCTTGTTTATAGGGTTCTTAAGGCTAAATACTTCCCAACTTGTGATTTTATTCATGCCTCGATTGGAAATAATCCTTCTTATACTTGGAGAAGTTTAATATCTGCCCAAAGCCTAGTTATTGAAGGTTTACGATGGAGGGTTGGCAATGGAGCAAATATAAAGGTTTGGCAAGATAAGTGGCTGCCACGGGGTTCGACTTAGAGTGTCACTTCTCCAAGGTTATTTCTGAGTGTTGATACAAGGGTTGTTGATTTAATTGATTCGAACACAGCAAAGTGGAAGAATGAAGTTCTTGATAGTCTTTTTCTACCTTATGAAGCTGACTTAATTAAGAGTATTCCTTTGAGTGCTACTTTACCGGAGGACAAACTGGTTTGGGCTGTAACTAACAATGGAATATTCACTGTTGGGAATGCATATAAATTGGCGGTTTCCATGTTCAAATCAAAATGCCATGGTACTACTTTTGATGGTAGTCTACTAAGAAGATTTTGGAAGAAAGTGTGGTCATTGCCTATTCCTCATAAGGTGAGTCATTTTTGTTGGCGTGCTTGTTGCGACACTTTACCAACAAAAGTCAAATTGATGAGGCGTAATGTTATTGCTGAATCTCTATGTGTGTGTGCTGTCTGGATAGTACAGAAATGAATGGTCATATTTTTTGGGGTTGTCTGACAGCACAGGTGGCTTGGGCTGCTTCAAAGTTAAATCTATTACCTCCTGATGCTAATATCGTTTCTTTCCAGGATCTGTTATGGCATGAATTGATGACCAATGATGCTAGGGATGTGAAATGTTCACAATTGGTTATGATTGCTTAGACATTATGGTGCAATAGGAATGAAATTTATCATGGAGGTGAAGCCAAAAATGGACTGGAAGTGGCTCGGTATGCAGCATGTTATCTTCAGGAATTTTGGTCTGCAATAGAGAAGCACGACTCCACTACCTCTGATTTGGTTCAGCACTTCGGCGATAGACAGGAAGATGTTCAACATTCGGTCTGGATTCCTCCTCCTTCGGGTTTATGTAAAATAAATGTAGATGGTGCTCTTTTTTCCACAAAGAAGTTGGTTGGCATTGGTGTGGTCATTAGAGATCAGCAAGGCAGATTGTTGGCTGCATTATGCAGAAAAATTAGAGCTCAATTGGGGGTACTTGAAGTTGAAGCAAAGGCATATGAAGCTGGTGTGTTGCTGGCAAGACATTTGGGGCTGAAGAATAGAGTGTTGGAAGGAGATTCCTTGATTGTTTCTAATGCTTTCAAGCAGGTTTCATAGCCTCCTACTTCGGTTGCAGCTATTGTGGAAGGAATTCATGTTTTGAGTTCGAATGTTGGGGTTGTTGGTTATTCTCATGTGAGAAGGACTGGTAATAAGCCAGCCCACATTCTAGCACGACAAGCTCAAAGCCTTATCAATGATGTAATTCGGATTGAAGAGATTCCTTGTTGTATTCAGCAAGCTCTTATCCATGATGTACTTGGTTTTTGATGTTTTAATAATATTTCAGTGTGTGTTTATCAAAAAAAAATTTTACAATTAAATCTCATAAAAAGTCTCATAACGTCTTTTATTCTCAAAAAAGAAAAAAAAAAAGTCCCATAAAAAAAAAAAACTTTTACAATTAATATTGATAAGGGATATTTTGACCAAAGAAATTTTTTGAGTAAATGACATATTTGGTCCCTATCCTTTAAGCTATTTGTCAATTTGGTCTCTGACGTTTTAAATGTGTCAATTTGATCATTAACCTTTTGATATTGTGTCAAAATGGTCTTTACCGTTAAATGTTGGAAGGAAAATTCTGACATAGTTAATGGTGGAATTAAATATAATTTTTATGCCACTCAAGTTGCCACGTGGGCTGCCACATGGGATTTTATAAAAAAAAATATATATAACCAAAAAAAGCAAAAACTTTACAAAAATTAAAATCACAAACATATTTAGGATTTAAAATTTGAACAGAAGAAAAATTCTTCAGATTTAATCTTAACATCTTTGGAGCTAATGGAACTCTTCAGTTGGATTTTTTTTTTTTTTTTTTGCAGCTTCCTCCGTAAGCTCTTTTCATTTAATTTGCCTATCATATTTTGCAGCTAATGGAAGATCCAAAATCCCACCTAAAGGCTTCATGAGTTCTCAGAATAAATGAAAATTAAATTTGAATGCAGCGTCCATTGAAACTCATCTAGCATATAGCCTATCTATCTTGAACTTTGTTACTAGAGTTAAGCAGCTGTATGAGCCCTGTGTTGGAACTTTCCACAAACACCTTATGTGCGACCACAAATAATCACCATTCCTTCAAGTATCGCAGCAGCAGTTCACGTACCCATAAATAATCACTTCAAGTACCGCAATAGCACTTCAATCACAATACCCACATTAGAGACGGGCTGTTATACACACACAAGAGTTCTTCAAAGCAATAGCTTGTCCATTATTGCACCGCCACGCGTTTGTTTTGAAGAACTCTTTTTGCGAAGGTACCCAACGAGACAGCGACGGTTTCTCGCCACATCACCCTTTGAGAAAAATCTAGAACCTCCAGATCCGAGGAACTTCAATGATCCCCATGTCCTACACAGTCTGATCTCTCTCCCTCATGTCCTTTCTCTTTCTCTTCTTCTCCTCAACGTTCCTAGGGTAGGGACTTCGGTTAGGTTATGTTGTGTTTTGTTGTTGTTCAATTTGATTTTTCAGATCCACCAGTTTTGCTAATTAATATATTTGATTAGCTCAAGCGAATTCAATTTAGCTGAATTTTTGTTTTTTAAAATTAAGGCCATGTGGCATCTCATGTGGCAACTTAGATTAATATTTTAAGAGAAATGCTATGTCTTCAACATTTTTACAACAAATCATAAGTGGTAAGTTGTTACTGGTTGTTATTGTTGGGGCAAAAATGTAATCTTAGTATTAGATTCAAATTTGAACCAATAACAACTAACTACCTATGATTTGTTGTAAAAATGTTGTAGACGTAGCACCTCTCATATTTTAATATCACTGTTAGCCATCTCAACATTTTCCATCCAACACTTAACAACAATGACTATTTTAATACAATATCAAAAGGTTAAGAATCAAATTGACACATTTAAAAGGTTAGGGACCAAATTGACAAATAGCTTAAAGAATAGAGACCAAATATGTCATTTACCCAAAAAAAATTTAACTCTCAGTGGCGGCTCCAGGAATTTTTTTCAGAGGGGTCATTAAGAAATTTAAATTAAATAAAATTTAATATATAAAAAAAAACTCGAATATATTGAGTCATAAAAAAATGCAAATATATGAAATTTTACAACTTCTTCGAGTTTTTTTTTTTTTTTTTTTTACAAGATAGAAATTCTACTATATCCTAATCTAAATGTATATGTGTGTGAAACTCCCTCTTAGAGACTTGAACCCCGGCCCTTGCCCTCCACATCCCACAAGCGTTTAATACTTGTGGAGTGATCATTGTGCCAAGAGTGCGCGGTGGTGAGTTTTCATATTTTAAAATCTCTACATGATAGTTCATTATCTGTTTTTATTATATATTGTAAATGTGCTAGGTGTGACCATTTTATTTTGTTAAGTTTGTATAACATTTATTTATTTTTATGTCGTTGTCATTATTTTTATAAAAATATTTAAAACTAAAATGACAAAATCTAACCAACTGACACTATATTATTTATTAACCCACACATCCATATTCATCCATATATAAATATTACACTAAGTGTCTACTTAACCAATCAAATATTTGAACAATTGCCGACTTTACTATTTTTTTTTTCTTCAATTACGTACTAACATATAAAACACTACATGTCTAATTGTTGTTTAGTTTTAGGTTGTACTGATCTATGATCAGGGTGTGCAAGATTTTAGCCAATGTATGCAAAAATATTTTTAAGCATAAAATAAACTAATAAAAAAAATATGTGGGGGTGAAAGGCCCAAGAGTACATATCTACATATGTATTAGGCCATAGGCCCAATCCGAGGATGTTAAGTAGTCCGAGGACGAGCAAGCACTGTCATAAGAATCCATGTTAGTAGGTAAAAGGTAAGATCTGGTCATGATTGCCCAGGAAGGGGTCCGAGGAGGAAAGTCACCTCGGCTGAGCACAGCCGAGGTCGGAAGATGTAGTCTGCCATCAAAGCCAATATTCCGGATCGTTCCATGGATAAGGTTAAGAATCAAGAAGGAACAGGACAAAGGAAAGCTACAAATATCTAAGGAAAAGCTGCTACTACCGCATTGAATGCTCTGCAACTAACTCTCTGGCCGCATTAATAAAGAAGTGATACCTGAACAGTAGTTTTCAGCCTTCCAGCTGCTACCTAAGGACTTCAGGAAGGTGCTTATGGGACAAGAACCAACACCAACAATCTGATCTGCACGTGGAGAGTAGAGATGAAAGGGGAAGATAATATAAAATAGAGGAGATACCCTAAGTAAAGGGGATCGAAGAATTGAGAAAGAAAGACTGTAACAATCAAAACTGTATCTGTAACCAACTTCAAGCAATATACACAAGTACTGATCTCCTCGGACTATGCCGAGGACGAATTTCCTTAAATAAATCCAGTCTACTTTTACTTGATTGTCTTCTTAATCAATTCTAACTGTTATCCAACTCATTAGAACCTAGTTTTCCAACCCACTCTCTACAAATTCATTGTATTGGGCTCATTGGGCCTAAATCCATTAACACTTTAGGCTTGGGATCCAAATTGTGTCCTTACAAAATATTTTTTTATATAAATTTTTTTTTTTGAAGTCAAGGGGTTCATTTGAACCCCTTGAACAAGAAGTGTTGCCGCCCCTGCTAACTCTTTTAACCGTCGGGCCTCTTGAGATCCTTTAAGACGAAAGTATCCTTCAGGCCTCTTAAGATCCTTCGAGACAAATGTATCCATCAGGTTGGATGGCCATGCAACAACATCCACGTCCGTCATCAAACCTAAAAGCACCTGTCAAATTAAAGATCATACCGACGGGTAGATATGCTTGGTCCCACGCTATTTGCGTGTTCCCCACTCAAGCATCACTATATGGAAAGAACTTGCACATCATTTCCAAAGACCCTACTACACGTTCGTATCTTCTCAGTATAAGAAATAAAACCCTAAGATCTCGGGGCCTTAACTCCATATCTTCTCTACAAGGAAAGATCTTTCATTCAAGGGATCTTAGTTAGCTCTACACCACTATATAAGCACCAAGTCTTCACTTTTCCAAGGTATGTGAAATTTCCTAACTCTCACACTTTTAAGTTATTGGAGATTCTTTTATTATTGACTTAACCTTTGAAGGGTCTTTGGCCAGCACCTCACTGGTGCTCTCTGTAGGTTCTTTATTCTCTTATTTTTCAGGTACCCTAATTGGCGTGCGTACGAACAATCAACTCACTGACGATTTTGTGCATCATCAAATATATTTCCACAAAAAAAAAAGTTTTTTTTTTTTTTTTTACAAAATTTCTATATGTAACAACCAAACTTATGAATAAAAATAGCTAATCCATTATAATGTCTTTTATTCTCAGTAATAAAGATTATTATTTCTAACATAATCTTCATTCAATGGATATGATTATAAATGCATTTTTTTGAAAAAAAACTTTGACACCCCTGAAACTTGAACATGCAACATATGCCGCAGCAAATTTATCAAATCTATTATTTTCTATTTTACTTATGGTATATTTAAGTCTGACTAAAAGAGTTCATGTATTGCTAGGACATGTGAGCTTTGATATGGGCGGGCCGATGGTTTTCCACAGAGGATTGAGCTTTGTGTTGACCTCGGCCTGGGCCAATTCATAGGCCCACTAGCCAATATTGAACCACCAATTGGACATGAAGGCCTTTGGTCCACTTCGGTCCCCTTAGAAAAATCCTAGGTCTTTCGGCCTCCATCTCCATCTCCATCTAAGTAATGTTGTTTGAGTGTTTTTAATATACGTGTGGGTGAAAAAATATGTGAAAATATGTGTAATATTTTTTAAAATGCTCAAAAGTATGTTTGAACTTACCTACCAAACACCCCCCAAACTTCCTAGTGAAAACTCAATATGTTTGCACTTTGCACATACCCAAAACAGAGAGAAAAAAAAAAGGGGGGGGGGGGTCTTAGGTCATGTATTTTGGGCCCTCTTGTGTATTATGGATCCACGAGTGCTTTTAGTCTTGAAAAAACCCAGAATAAATTTCAGTGGTTGGGCCTCTATCTTGTCCTAGCTCTGCTGAAATATGATAGATACCCTTAGGACCTTAACCCATTCCCTGAAAATGGGCTTTCCCTAAAAGAGAGAGAGAGAAATAAAAAGAAAACACACTGAGGCTGAGTACATGATCGGGATTGAACAATGGAACATAGATTTGTGAAAGGATAAAAATAAAAATAAAAATAGTCATGATGTTTACTGTATAAAGGAAAAAAATAAAGTAAACTTTTTTTTTTTTGGGAGAGGAAATAAAGTGAACTAAGTTTGAACATATAATCTAGTTTGTTTTATAAGCTTGAGCTCGACTTGTGTCCAAATAAATTTAAATAAACAGTCACAAACATTTAAGACTCAGCTTGTATATAGCCCTACATGTCTGGCTAGAGATAGGGTGCAAAACTCTCAAAATGAGTACCATGTCATGGCATCGATTCAAGCGTGACTTATTTCTTGCCCTGTATTTAGCAAAATAAAGGCATTGGTTGCTACATCTACAAAAAATTTCACAACAAATTTTATGTGGTAATTTGTTACTGATTCTTATTTGAGCTCATCACTGACATCATTTTTCTACCTACCACTTATAATTCGTTACATAAGATTTGTTATGAAATTATTGTGAAAGTGTTGTATCTCTTGCATTTCTCATCGTAAGAAAATAATAGGAGAAAAGTAAAAATTTAAAGAAAATGAAATTTAAAATAAATTTTGTTAAAACTTTTTATTATAAAATATTAGAAATTTTTTTTATTACTTTTTAATTTTAAGATAATTTTTTATTGACATACTTGTCATACTATCGTGCACGACATGTGATAACATATTTCATCCATTTAACTAACCAAAATCTAACATAATGATTAATGACTAATTTGATCATTTCTCTAAGTTTAGGGATTAAAAACTTCAAATTGGAATAATTTTTGGTTTGATTTGACTTAAAGTTCAAAGGGGATATTTGTGTATTTTACCCTTAAATTTTCTATAAATATATTAATTACTAAGTGGAGCTTGGGTTTTTCTCTTAAAAAAAAAAAAAAGTAGAGCTTAGGTGTTTTCTCCTCGGACTTACCAGATAGTTTTCTCTCTAAAATGAGAAGAAAATTTGGTGGGAAAAATCTGATGAATGAATGACAAAAATGCCCATGTGCAAATTGGTTCTTCTTTTTCTTTTTTCTTTTTTTCTTTTTTAGCCTTTTGCTTTACTAGGCGTTTGCCTCTTCTCTTCTTTTCTCTTTTTATTTATTTTTTTTTTTTTTTTACTTTCTTGAGATATTGCCTCTCTTTTTTTCTTTTAATTTCCTAGGGCTTTGGCGTGGTGCTTTGTTTTGTTTTTCCTTTCACTTTTTTTTTAACTAGACATAATTTTTTTTTCTGGACATAATTTTTATTTTTTTAATAAATTTGGGTGATTGCATTTTTTTTTTTTTTTGTTGATTGTCACTTTTTTGTTTTAATTGGGCATCATTTTTTAACAATGATATATGAGTAAATTTATACAAATTCATATTTTCCATCCCTCTGCTTTTTCACTTCCAACCAAACAAAAATGAGAAAAATTAAAATATTTTCTATCCTCCCACTTTTCTAACCTCCCATCATTTTCTATCCCACACTTTTCACCCCTCCAACTAAATGAAAAGGGATCTTTTCGAAGGAATTGGAATGGGAGGATTTAAATGAAAAAGAATCTTTTTGCATGAGCCCTGATACAATCAAAACGAAACAAAAGTTATTAGTCTTCGAAGTTCTAACGTGCAGGTTCGTTTGGATTGAACTTATTTTTGCTGAAACTGAAAACACTATAACGAAATAATTTTAAATGTGTGAATAGTACCGTGAGACCCATTTTTAATGAAAAAGTTGCTGAAAAGTGGAATTTGTGGGATCGTGAACAGTGCATCCGTGCACTGTTCACGGTTGACTTGGTCAAACAGTGTGGCTGAAAAAAAAAAAAAAAAAAAAAAGAAAAAAAAAAAAGGGTCAGAAAACGCAAACTTTAAACGTAGACGCCCAATCCAAACCACACCATAATCGCTCTTGTCATCACAAGTATGATCATTGAAATAACGTAGTGACAACAAGGGGTGGTAGCGCAGTTGGATAGCGCGTAGGTCTCATAGCTTCGTTGAGTTATTCTGAGGTCGCGAGTTCGAGCCTCTCTAACCCCATTATTGCAATTTTGTAGGTTTTCCGGTTACATTGACAACTGACCAGGGATTTCACGTGTTCAACTTGTCAATATAATAAAATATTTATAAAAAAATAAAAACATACATTATGTTCTCCATTCAACATTAATAATGTTCACAATATCTTCAAATCACATTTTTAAAAATATGATAACAGATATCCGAATAATTAAAACTGAAACACTCTATACCCACATCTGGCACTACAAGTGTTTTGATGAAATGTGGAAACATACCCAGTAATAAGAAATTCTTCATGTGAAATTGGTGCTAACTTCATAAAAACAATATTCTTAAAGTCAGTTTCACTAGAAGAATGCTATTTCCTTATTCAAAAAAAAATAGAAGTAGCATTCTTCATGTGAAATTGACTATGATTTTTTTCTTTTTTTGAAGCTAGCACCAATTTCCCATATGACACCATTTCCCGAATAAAGACCACAAACAAAAATATACCTATCAGTATATAGACAAAATACACTAAGAGTGGACTAGATTCATTGCCTAGTAGAGATGTCTCTTGGAAAATGAGATAACCCTTCGGATCACTGCTAGCTGACCCATCTCTTGTTGATTTCAGGATTTATTTTGCCTTGAGCAATTTTCTGCTCTTTGTTAGACTCAGTAAAGGTTTTTTCCTTAGGCAGATCAACAGTAATACTGTGTCCTGAAGCACCCTTTGGCCTGCAAAAGAAATTCATATAGAGTCCAAATATAACAGCTAGCATATAAGCAACCTGAAACAAATTTTGCTACCTTCCCATTTAAGAACGTCTCATTAGAGACAGACAGAATCTATTCATGATGTGATGTGCAGCAGCTTGATTCTCTCACCTCTTCTTGGGATGATACTGCTTTAATTGAACTGCTACGCTTCAATTGGAATCTTCTCCGAGCAGCTGTTTGTCCTACGACACGGTGGGATCTTCGGTGATTTTTAGGTTTGGAGGCTCTTATCTTGAGAGGAGATTCTAGACTAGATTCAGAACTAACTCTTGAAATGGAACATATGAATTTAGGTACATCTGCCGCTGGACTGACAGAGGGAGCATCAGGTCCCAAGAAATCATCATGAAGGAAACCATTTGTTTCTTCTCTGTATTGGCAATGGTTAGAAGAGGAAACAGTTCCACTTTGAACCATAGACATTTGCCTGTATTCTTTATGAGCAACATGTTCATTAAACAATGTTGAAATTCCCAGAAAGTGGTCACACTGTAACATATAGAAATGAGTGGACAAGTTAATTTCCCAAGTTTCCTAAACAACAAGGTCCAAAAGCAGAAGTTGTGAAAGCCTACAGTGCCAGTAATGCAGAGAGAATAGGTGGTTCACTCATATGGAATGAAAATTTTGAGCTCTTTGACGTTTTGCACGAGTCAACCTCCTATTCTTTCTGCATTACTTATTCATATTATTACAATGTTCCTGGTAATATTCTGATATAGAGATTTAAAGTTCATTAGCTATATGAGATTCTCCAATAGCTGTTGGAGAATATATGCTTTTTACCCGTGCTTGGGCTGTGTCAGTGTCCGTGTCACTGAAGTGCAGTATTTCTTCATAGGAGTACTCATCCTGGTCAACAAAAAGTGAATGGACAAACTTTGTTTGATCCTCTCCATGTTCATTATGATCAGACTGAAATTGCACTTCATTATGGCCGTTGGTAAATGTGGAATCCATGAAAGAGGGTTCCTGCTGATTGTATAATGGAAGCTGTGAGGAAGACGCATCATAATTCTGCGGCTGCTGCAGCAGCTGTAGGACTGATTCCAAGTCTTCTTCTGTGTGATCATATACCTGAATAAAGAATCGCAAACAAGCAGACATCAGTTCCAAATTTGCTTCTCATGGTCCATATAAAGTAGTTGAGATTAAAAATTTTTATTGCATGCTCCTTTTTACCTCTGGATTTGTATCCTCTGGCACTGGATTTTCAAAATCAGAAGCAACATAGCTGCTTTCTTCACCTTCGTCGCAGGTTGTCACTTTAGTTTTCTCATCCATTTTTTTCTTTAAGCGACAGAGGACAAAGGCTCTCTGCACAAGTGAATGAACTGATATTACTTTGTGGTAGTAGATAACAAAAGTTTCAGAAAAAACAAGAACACAAATTTCAAACATCTAAATCAGAAGCATATACCTAAATTCTTCTAATCACATCAATCACAGTCTAGGATGACATAGGTGTCCATCAAGTAGTAGTAATATACTTTCTGTTTAAGAAATGTTAGTTTCTATGGATACAAACAATGAAATTCAGAATCCCTTGTTGTGAACAATAATGATGAACATCTTAGAAAAAAGGCCATGAAGTTTATGGTAATGCACAACAATCATCCAAAACCAAATCTATGAATGTGATTATAACTTAAAAGTACGTGAGGTGAAAAATAAAATTTCACCAATTAGCTTTATAATGGAACTTATATGGTCAAACACCACATTTGGCCCCTGAAGTTTATCCATTTTTATAATCTGGTCTCTAAAGTTTCGAACGTAATAATCAACTAGGTACTTTATTTGACAATGAAATAATGAATTTGAGTGGGGCTTTTATAATCTTATTGTTTTTGTAATGAAATACTATTATATTTTCTAAACTTCTTACGAGTGTAAAAAAAAAACGAAGACTAGCTTATTTTTTTGGGGTCAATTCATATTTTTTGCCGGGTTAAACTCTAATAAAATTTTGATAAATAATAGATATAATTTACTTAACACGATTAAATTTTTTCTTAGGGGAAGGGTGTTAAGACATATGTGAATCATGATAAGAACATGTGTCAATATAGAATTGGCTAATCCTTTGACAAAACGCATTTTACTTGTAATTTGGTAGATCTAGGATGTGTTTAATGCTTCAAGGAATAAGGTTTCAATTTCAAGTGTTAAAGTCATGCAAGTCTATCCTAGAAACAAGTGAAGAAGTGCTGGATTTTAAATCTCGACAGTTAGCTCAACAGATAGCATCTATCGAGGTTTAAAAGGCAGTTTAGCCCGATGCTCGACAGCTGCTCGATAGATACCCTATCTATCGAGATTTAAGAAAATTAGTTTTTCAGATCTGATTTCACTTCAATCCGTGTATACATGTTTGGGCTTTCTTTTCTCACAACCCTAAACATATATAAAGATTGTTTTAAGGGCCGTCACAACGGATGCACATCAATGCAAAAGTTTTTCACAAGCATATTGTGAACCGGAGACAATTTGCCCTAGTTCATCTTTCTCTTCAAGAAGCTGCTGTGTTTGTACACCGTAGGGTTTTGTAACCAAGGAGCTTCGTGATCTTCATCGTGTTGATGAACTGAAGAACTTTGCAGCCAACATCTTTCTCAAGTTGGTGTGTAAGCTGCGTACTGGGATCCGCACATCGATTGGTTAGTCACGTACTGGGAGCCGTGCATTGAAAGGAGAGATTATCACTACATAACAAGTCTAATTGGGTATTGGGGTAAATGTTCAACTGTAGGTTGGTATAAGGTACTGTAATTCGTTTACTTGTAATCATTTGTTGTGATAATAGTGAATTCTCGGGAGTGGTGACCTTAAAATCACCCGGTGGGGTTTTTGCCGTGTAGGTTTCCCCATTCGTAAACAAATCACCGTATCAACTTTATTTTTCACTGCATATTAACTTAGTTGGTAATTTGTTTGTGCTAGCACGCGTATTGCAAGTTAATTAACTTAATTAATTCACTTGGCTAATTAATTGGTTAATTTATCACAAGGGGTCAATACATTCTTGGCTTATCAAGTAGTATCAGAGCAGGCACACTCTAATTAGGTTTTAATCTTTGTTGTGTGATCCATTGACCCCTATTTGTTATGGATAGAGGACAGTCTCTTATTATACCTCCTTTATTTGATGACACTAACTATGCATACTGGAAAGTACGCATGAGAGCTTTCTTGCAGTCGTTAGATGAAAAAGTGTGGCAAGCTGTGGAGATAGGCTGGACCAAGCCAAAGAAAGCGCCGGCTGACTGGGATGATGCTAAGATCAAGGCGGCTAATTTTAACAGCAGTGCATTGAATGCGCTTTATTCAGTGCAGTCACGAATGAGGAGTTCAAGAAGATATCCTCTACTGAAACTGCAAAGAAAGTATGGACCATCCTCCAGACAACCTATGAAGGAACGAAGGCTGTCAATGATTTAAAGCTTCAAAGGCTTACTACGAGCTTTGAAGAGATTAAGATGGAGGAGGATGAGTCTTTTGATGAGTTCTATGTCATGTTGAAGGACATAGTGAACTCTGCGTTTAATCTTGGGAAAACCATTTCCGAACCCAAGATTGTTAGGAAGGTGTTCAGATCTCTTCTAGAGAGATTCCATGCCAAGATCACTGTCATTGAGGAATCAAAGGACATTGACCAAATTCCTTTGACAGAGCTGGTTAGCAATCTGCAGACCTATGAGTTGGGTTTAACAAGGATTGGGAAAGCTAGTAAAGGCAAGAGCATGGCATTAAAGGCTAAGAGCAGTGACACTGATGAGTCTTTAGACAATGAAGATTCTAAAATGAAATCCTATATCACCAGGCAGTTCAAAAAGTTTATGAAGAATGTCAATGCCAAAGGATTTGACAAAGACCGCAAGTAGTCCAGTTCGTCTCAGTTCAAGAACCAATACAAAGGAAAGAAGGATGCTAGGGATGGCGGTCAGTACACTGTTTCCTCAGGACCAAAGTGCTTTGAGTGTCAAGGCTTCGGTCACATGAAACAAAAGTGTCCAACGTATCTCAAGACCAATGCCAATGCCAAAGGATTTGACAAAGACCGCAAGTAGTCCAATTCGTCTCAGTTCAAGAACCAAGACAAAGGAAAGAAGGATGCTAGGGATGGCGGTCATTACACTGTTCCTTCAAGACCAAAGTGTTTTAAGTGTCAAGGCTTCGGTCACATGAAACAAAAGTGCCCAACGTATCTCAAGACCATTGGGAAGAGCAAGGCACTTACTGCTATTTTGAATGACACCAAGCTTGAGAATGATTCTGATAATGAGGATGATGGAATCCTAAATGCCTTCACTGCCACTGTAAATCCTGCTGGGGGGATTGTAGAAGATGTGGATGAAGAAGAGGATGAAGAAGAGGACTTGTTGGAGTCTAAATTTGAGAAGATGGATGAACAAGATGACATCCACACAGCTTATGCAAAATTATACAAGATCTTAGAAAAGTATGAGAAGTTGTATAGGTTGGCCACCAAGAAGCTCAGTAAAGTGGAGCTTGAACGAGAAAAAATCTCCACGAAGTTTGATGAAGCCAATTAGACCATTGGAGCACTGAGATTTGAGAATAATTTCTTAACTGAGAAGACCAAGAAGCTTGAGGCAGAGTTGTTTTAAGTCAGAGCTCAACTAGAAAGGACTTCAAGTACAAAGTTTGACGAGATGCTTAGTCTTCAGAAATCTACTTCCGATCGAACCGGTTTAGGGTATAATTTCTCTTCTCCTAGTATTGTTTCTACTAATACTACTGTTTTTGTTTCTCCTACTAATAATGTTGAATCTGAGAACAATGATGTGAAAAATGTGTTAGCTAGTGAGAACATAAACAATGGTAAATTTATCTTATGTGCACCCCTTAAGCTGGATAAGAAAGAAACTAAAAACCCTAGGGCTAAGAAGGGAAATACTCAAAAGCCTAAACAGAAGAAGTAGCATCTCTATCATCACTGTGGAACAACTAGACATACTCGACCTAATTGCTATAAGTGGTTAGCCACTCAACAGAGCAATAGTACGATCTCATCGGGAAACCAGAATCAGTTTCCATCCTTTTTTGCTCCTCTTGGAGATCTACTTAAAGCCCTCATGTTCCTTTCAAACTTAAACAGTTTCAATTCTTCCCCCTCAACGCCGGATCAAGGGTTTGAAAAATGGAAAGGTTCTTCCAAGGTGTGGAAGGAAAAATGCTCCAAGTGATTTAATCACTTTTTCTCTCTCCCCCCTTCTTGTTTTTGAGTATGCATTACTTGTATGTTTTGCTTTCTTGTTTTGAGTCAGTCTAATTTATGCTTTACTTTGTTTAACATGTTTTTATTTGTTTATTTTTAGTTTTTCTTTATTTTGTTTTTCATAAAACAAAAAAAAAATTGAAAAAATCAGAAAAATACAAAAACAGTGTGTGTTTTGTGTACAATGGTACTTGTATACCTTGGATGGCCATTGAAACAACGTTTTCTAAATTTTGTATCTTTTGTAGCTTGGATGAGCATCTCTATGCACAACTAAGCAAGTGAGCTTTGTGGCTCGTGTTTGTAATGAGTAAGATTAAGTAATTTTATGTACTTAATACTCGTATCACTCTTTTTTACGAGAATGACTAGAAAATCCTAAGAGAAAGGCATAAATAACCATCTCATCACTGTTGCCCGCCAATCATGAAATGACATCTGCATGCTTCGGCATAGCAAAAGTGTAATGTCAAAAGCTTAACATAATTGGGTATTTCTTTTTTTTCTCTTATATGCCGATGCATGGTTTGCTTAAAAGAAAAATAAAAGCAAAAAGAATCAAAATGCTTTATATATGATTACAAGCGTGTCTTCTAGAAGATGTGGGAGTTATAGGATGTACCTCGAAGGTGATAGTCCCCATCAAGCAGTTATGATTGTGTGTGAGTTAAAGTGATTTTCTCATATCTCAAATCGTCATAACATGTAGACACTTATGCAATCTTGTGATGTTTTTCATACACAACACGCAATATTCTTTGCTACTCTTGATACATGTACAGGTACAATGTGATTTGGCCATCACAAGGAATACATGTGTTAATATATGCTCACTAAACTGTCTTGACTTGTTTTTGAAATATAAAATTGGTTAGATTTGTTTAGTGTGTGTGTGTGTTTTTGGATCTAAATTCTTCACATTTTTCTTGATGGTAGATGTTTTTGAGAGCTTAAAATATTGTTTGGATTTTTGGTTGAGTAGCATGTTTGATTGCATTCATATCTGTGTTTTTCTCTTCTTTGAAAAACTGTTTTTAAGCAATCTCGACAGCTTCTTGATACCTCCGACAGCTAGGCTATCTATCAAGCCTCTTGAGCTTCATTTCTCGATAGCTGTTATCGCAATTTCGATCCATCAAGGTTTTTCAAATCTGGCTCAATAGCTTCTCGACAGCTTCTCGATTCATCAAGAAAGTTTCTGTATGCTCGATAGATTCTCAATAGCTTCTCGATCCATCGAGGTCACTTTGCTGTGAACACCTCTCGACAGCTTCTCGATAGCTCCTTCTGGCTATTTTAATTCTTGATAGCTCTCAACACTTCTCGATCCATCGAGCAACTGGGATTTCTATATAAAGGGTCAGCGCGATTTCCATTTCATTTTTCTCAATCTCTCTCGATCCTTTCTGACTTCTCACCTTCCCAAACACTTCTCTCTCACTCTAAACCTCATTCCCAAGTGTTTTTCGGCCTAGATAAAGCTTTTCTTCTCTGGTAAGGGTCCTTAATCCTTCATTCTTCTTGCATTTCACGCATTAGACCTAGGTTTTTGGGTTTTTAAAGAATTTTTGGGGTTTTTCAAAATTGATGAAGTTTTTGGTGAAATTTTTTGGATGAGTTTTGCGTAAATGATCCTAAATGTTCATGTTTTGCATCACATTTGCATTTTTAACAATGTTCATGCATTTTAGATGTGTGATTACTATGTTAAAATGTTGTGTGCTGATAGGATCGGATTGGGCTGAGCCCATGATATTTTTACTATTGCATGTCACATGTTTATGCATTTTTCATGCATACGTATCAAATTGTTTCTATCATATAGACATTAAATTATTTAGTGCTTTTCTGCATGTCTCTCTCTCTCTCTCTTTCTCGATTAGTTGCTCTATGGCACCTAAACAAAAATCTACTCCTTCCCGGAACCCTCTTCGTTCTGGGGCATCTTCTTCTTCTCCCTCCTCTGATTCTACTCCATCTCACGTCCGGTTCCGTGATGATAAAGCCCGTAAGGACTTTTCGGAGAACTTTTCACGACGAGGCATTCATTCGGAACGCCAAGTCATTCTATCGGATTTTTCCAATACTGACCTTCCCACTGTCATCTACGGTAGGGGTTGGGAGTCATTGTGTGGCATCCCGGTTACTTGTCTCTCCGTTATCATATAAGAGTTTTACTCCAATATGCATGGATTCGATTATACAGTACCTTATTTTATCACTCGCGTTCGAGGTACGCGCATTGTAATCACTCCGGATCTTATATCCGAGGTGCTACATGTTCCGAGGGTAGAGTTTGCTAACTACCCCGGTTGTGAGCGTCTGAGAATTGTGTCTAAAGACGAGCTCTCGTCTCACTTTTGTGAAACACCCTCATCTTGAGGTGACAGTCAAAACACCCCTTGCTCGGGTTTTGCAAAAGGTCTGAGATTTCTTAACATAGTGATGACATTCGTTCTCCATCCTTTGTCTTACTATAACTCTATCACAGAGTCTTGTGCTCGATTTTTATTGTCCCTCCTTGATGGACTCTCTATTGACTTTCCTTCTCACTTCATTCTTTCCCTCATAGATGTCTATAGGGATACGGCGACCCATAATAAACTCATTTTTCCTTTGGCTATCACGCGGATTCTCCGCCACTTTTCTGTCTCCTATCCAGAGTCTACACACTTCTCTCCTATGTGTGCCATAGACACTACGACCGTTAGACGGAGCGAGGCCCAACTTCGACCAAAGCGGCCACGGACAGAGACAGCGACTCCTCCGGCTTCTTCTGCTCCTTCCACATCCGCTCCTTCTTCATCGACAGGTGGTGTGACCCTTGAGGCGGTCATGGTGCAGCTGCAGCGCATGGATGCTCACATTGACACACTAAGTGATGAGTTATGTCAGGTGAACACCCGTGTCGGCCGTATTTCTCAACGGCAGGCTCGCCTTTGTGGCTTCTAGAGTCTCCCTCTCCTTCTCTAGAGGCATTTGAGGACAAGGACGATGATGGTGACTCCAACGACGACGACGATGATGATGATGATGATGAGGATGAGAATGCTAGCTCTTCCAGTGATGATGACATAATTGCTTGATTTACTTACCCTTTGTCATTCGTGACAAAAAGGGGAAGTAGTTTTGGGATGAGAGTAGTCATGTATTTAGTGGAGAGTTAGCATAGAACATTTTTGTGATAGGGGGAGTGTTGTTTTTTTTTAGGGATGTAGTGAAGACTTATGTATTTTTTTTCTTTTCTTTTTTTATAAATACATTGTTTTTACTTTGTGATAACAAACTTTGTACTTATGATATATATATGATAAGGTTGTTATTACAGTTCTTTCACCTATCTCTACATGTGTTATTTCTTTTCTCTTTTTATGCACATGCTTCTTATATATTGTATGCAATCTTTTATTTCTGTTTCACACTAAGATGCCGTGATGAGTTTTGTTTAAAGTGTTTCAGAAATATAGGTTGTCAAAGTCTTTCTTGCCATGAACTCTCTTCTTGCAAAGTTTTTCAAGAATTTGTGTTAAGATATATTTTATTGTATTCAACAAGTGAATATGAGTTGAGTGATTTATGACTTCTCTTATATGTTCATTTGTTTGTTGTGGTTTTGTCACGGATTGCCAAAGAGGGAGATTGTTAGGATATATATGAATCATGTTAGGAACATATGTCAATACAGAATTAGCTAATTCTTTGACAAAACGCATTTTACTTGTAATTGAGTAGATCTAGGATATGTTTAATGCTTCAAGGAACAAGATTTCAAGTTCAAGTGTTAAAACCATGCAAGTCTGTCCAAGAAACAAGTGAAGAAGTGTTGGATTTTAAAACTCGACAGCTAGCTCGACAAATAGCATCTATTGAAGTTTAAAAGGCAGTTTAGCCCGATACTCGACAGCTGCTTGATAGATACCCTATCAATCGAGATTTAAGAAAATCAGTTTTTCAGATCTTATTTTACTCCAATCTGTGTTTACACATTTGGGCTTTCTTTTCTCACAACCCTAAACATATATAAGGATTGTTTTAAAGGCCGTCACAGCGGATGCACATCAATGCAAAAGTTTTTCACAAGCATATTGTGAACCGGAGACAATTTTCCCTAGTTCATCTTTCTCTTCAAGAAGCTGCTGTGTTTATACACCGTAGGATTTTGTAACCAATGAGCTTCATGATCTTCATCGTGTTGATGAACTGAAGAACTTTGCAACCAACATCTTTCTCAAGTTGGTATGTAAGCCGCGTACTGGGATCCGTGCATCGATTGATTAGTCACGTACTGGGAGCCGTGCATTGAAAGGAGAGATTGTCACTATAGAACAAGTCCAATTGGGTATTGGGGTAAGGATTCAACTATAGGTTGGTATAAGGTACTGGAATTCCTTTACTTGTAACCGCTTGTTGAAATAATATTTCGGGAGTGGTGACCTTAAAATCACCCGGTGGAGTTTTTGCCGTGTAAGTTTTCCTCATTCATAAACAAATCACCGTATCAACTTTATTTTCCGCTACATATTAACTTAGTTGGTGATTTGTTTGTGCTACCATGCGTATTGCATGTTAATTAATTTAATTAATTCACTTGACTAATTAATTGGTTAATTTATCACAAGCGATCAATATATTCTTAGCCTATCAAAGGGGATTAGCCCTTTAATCCCAACATAGTTTCGTCCCAACCAACTGCTCACTTTTTATCCATTTGTGCAGCTCACTTATATTTTTTAAGTCAACTTTTTTTCCCGTTTTTTATCATAAACATGCTCTGTAGTGTAAGGGACAAATTGAAACATTTTACATTTTTTATAGAACAGTATAACAATGGAATGGGAAGATTGGACAAACTTTATGGACCAAATATGGTTTTGACCCCCTTATAATAAAACCCATCAACTCGCAACAAGAAAACTCTGTTACCAATTATCTTAAATACATAGTAATCTTCTAATTGCACACACAGTAAAACATGTAAAACAAGGAAAGTACCTATCATAATCCCAATAAAATGAATAATTTAACATCATGTTCATGTGTGTACCAAATTAAGAGCATTAACATGAACACCACCAACCTGGCGAGGAAGAGTTACTGTTGGTCGATACTCGTGCATAACCCAGCTGGTCCTGACCCCATCACGAACACGACCTCTATGGAACACTAGAGTCTTCTTTGTACCAATCACATTGTCGGTGCCTTTAGCTTTGATCTTCCTATCTTTACCTGTGACTTTCCAGTACCCGGATTTGGTAGCCCTGTTCGTTCTGTTACTGTTGGAGCTCTTGTAATCCCGGGGACTAAAGAAGAACCATTCTTGATCATCTGACTTGATCACTGAGAACTCTGCCCAACCATGAAACAAGCAAGACCCTTCATTACAAAAACACCCTTTTTTTTTTCTTCTTTTTCTTTTTTTCTCAACGTCTCTGTTGGAAACACTTCATGCAAAATCTCTCAACTTCAATGAATGGTTACTAAGAATTGAATATAATAAAGTATGAAAACTAACTATTGATCATGGACAAGAACAAAATAGATTGCAAACCAATTAATTCTTGGAATTGAAGTAAGAGAAAACTGTTTTAAAAAATTAAAATTAAATTTTTGGCACTTGGGTCAGTAAGATAATGCAGTACATACTAGGTAAATCCGAAGGCTCCCACTTGCACACATTAACTTCAGGGATGACATGGAATTGGGAGTCATTGCCTTCCATTTTGAGCCTGAGATAGTGACCCACGAGTTCTTCATCGGTTGGGTGGAATCTGAATCCCACTGGCATCGATTCCATTCCTTTAATGCTTGTCATTTTTCAATAACTTCAACTTTCATTAATAAGAAGAGAAAAATATAAAAACAAACACAGATTTTAATAAGAGGAAGAAGAGATTTAGGACTGAGCTAGGAGCGAGAGCCATCTATAATGTCCTAGAATTGTTCGTATATGTATATATATATATTGCATTTGACTTGAAACTTTCCCTACAAGTCTTCTGCTCAGCTTAGTATACAAGTTACCCTGAGCTCTGACAAAGAAAGAGAGAGATTGACACGTAGTCCAGGTTTTTTTTTTTTTTTTTTTTGCTGAAACGTAGTCGAGTATTATACCTATAAAGGTAAATTTTGCTAAATAATATATTTTTAATATTTATTATTTAATTCACACTACTTTGAAATTATTTCAAAATCAAAATCTAGCGTATTTTTTTAAATCATTATTCACATCCAGAAATGCAAAAAATTAATTAATTAATTAAAAAAAATATTTTTCATCACCAAAAATCTATTTTATTTATTTTACATTAGTTTAATACTGTAATACATTATTAATCATACATCTCATACTCTATTACCTTGCTATTTAAAATTCTTTTTTTTCTTTACAGTACTATTTTAATAATACATTCAACTTCTCATACTTAATTCTTTTAGTAAGATTAAAAATAAATAGGGGTGGAATAAAATAATAATATTTAATTAAGATACAGATATTACTACAATAAACATCTATAATGTTAGCAAAACGCAAAAAATCTAGCACTAGGTGTGTTTTTTTTTTTTTCTTTTTTCTAAGCAGTTGGTGCTACAATAAAATGCAAAATAACTAAAAACAAGTTTTAGAGCATCGAATGGAAATGCACTAAAATCCTATTTTCAAAACTTGAATTAAAAAAGCTGCTAGATACCTGAATATTATCAACATAATATCAATTTAAATAATTTTTATTAAAACAATATTAAATTTTGTCATAATATGAATATTGGAATAAAAATATCCAATAAATTAGGTTCTATAAAAATTCAAACACATAAAATTATATTGGCCAATGAAACACAAATAATATTATCTTTTTAAGGACAATTAATTTAATGCAACTATATATTTAAATTTGTTTGAAGAACCTAATGTACTACGACAAGTGATTTGATAAAATATTGTTCACATATGAGCTTTTATTAATCATTTTATGGCAGGTATGAAATTATCTATGGGCTGTAGGAGCGAGAATTAATTCCCCAAATCAATTGTCAAAATTGGTCTATATTTGGCACTTTTAAACCAAAATTGTGGAAATTTTTGCTTGCAAATAATAAGTTATTCAAAATTAAAATAGATAAAATCATACTTAAATGAATTACATTACGAGAAAATTAGGTAGATTAATTATATTATTAATTGAAAAGTAGGTATTAGTAAAATCTAAATAAATAAACTTAATTAATAATTTTCATTTTTGGAGAGATAGAAATAATTTTGCTTTTTTTTAGAAGAATAATTTTGCATTTTAAAAGAAAAGAAGAATGATTTTTTAAATGTAAAACTTTATAATAGTATATTTTAAATAAAAAAAATCCCCTTTGGAATTGTTCTCTTTAACCAACAATATCGAGCCACCCTTAACATCATGCGCTCAAAGATTCATTTGATGTAATCCCTTTTTAATTGTATTCTAGTTTTTTTCCCCCTTTTCTTAATGAAGAATTATATTCAAGTTAAGTGTTCGTTTGGCAAAAATTATTTTTGCCAACTTATTTTACTATTCAGCCTATTTTTGTTACTATTCATGGGTCACACTGCACTTTTTAGTAATATTCATGGATCCCACTATACTATTTCAGCTAACTTTTACTTTTATTTACAGTACTTTCAGCAAAAAAATTTCAGTTTCAGCAAAATAAGCAGATCCCAAACAAACCCTTAAGTTTAACAAAGTTGTCCTTGTACTTGCAAAACTTGGCAAACAGTGAAGAGGAGGAGGGAAATGGGTGTTCTTTTCTCCATTCGTATATTGCACTCAATGTAAAGAGAAATTTTTTTTTTTAAATACAATAGAATTTCAACATATGACGTTGTTCCATAATGAATCAATGATTGCTTTTATTATCTGGCTAAGACACTAATTAGTTTTTGCTATAGACTTTACTGTATTTCTTATTCGATCACAAGAGACATTATTAGTTAACTAACTAAGCCCACCAACTATTCCATACTTTTAATTTTATTGGTAGGTTGAGTTCACCATTCATAACTTATCATATTAACAAATTATGAGAGAAGTAATTTTCCAATTTTAGAAATCTATAAGTAGGAGCACCATTTAATGTATATATATAAATATATATATATATATATATCTTTTGTTTGGTTCATGAGAAAAATAAAATGATGAAAAATGTAATTTGTATGAATTTACTATTATATCCCTATTACATAGTATATAAGAAGTAACTTTTTTTTTTAATTTTTATATAAAAAATATTACTTCTTACTAATTAAATTCGTAAAAGATGACAAGTATAAAATTTTAACAAATCACACTTACTATATTATTTTATTTTTCTTCACTCATCCATTTTTGTTTATAACCAAAAAAAAAAAGTGATTAGTTGAATTTGTTAAATTGAAACTCCATATACAAAAAGAATTAATAAAAAAGGACACCTCATAATTATTACATTATTTAAACTTCTTTCCCTATCCATTCATTTTATAATTTATATCTAATAAAAATAATGTGATTAACTAAATTTAAAGAAATATGTTAGTTTAACCTATTATCTCAACTTCTTTCTTTGTCACATCTGTTATGATAGTCCCAAATTAAAAGAAAACCATCATCCTTACTATTCATGTACATAAAACCTGATCTTCCATTGTATTCACCAATTACAAACTCATTAGCTATTACATAAACTCCACCATATACAAAGTTAAAGCGTTTCAAAAGTAAGCAAATTACTTCCTGCATTTTTTAGTACCATGCAATTTAACTGCTACTACCACACATCGCACACTGTTTTCAGACTCAGACCGGACCGGGAAAATCGGGAACCGGATTGAAATCCATTTTTTTAAGCATAGAGAACCGGGCATATGTGGCAATTCCGTAAACTCCTAAAACCGGGGTTGGACCACACGGTTCATGCAGAACCGGTGGCAAGAACAGTGAGGTCCAACCCCTTAGCAAATTTTTTTTTTTTTTTTATAAAAACAACTTAACACAATTTTATTCTACTTAATTAAATTATCCATCTCTTACAAGGAATAAAAAAAAATTATAATTAAAATCCTTCAAGATATTCAACTTTACTTCAAAAATTAATCATAAATTTTAATGTTTTCATGGTTATTATTTTATTTTATTAACTTTCTTATTTAATTATTAAATATATGCTTGAAAATCATTAAATTTTCCTCACATATATAGATATATTAGTCAATTTTGCTAGTTTTACAAATTTTATATCTATATTTAGGCTTTAATTAATTATGAAAGCATCACGGTTCGACCCCGGTTCAACCTCGGTTCGACCTCAAAAACCTTGAACCTCTCTCTTTTACTGTTCAATGAACGGTCCGAGTTTCAAAACCTTGACATCACATCATTTAGTAGTCTTCTTCCCAAAGTGAATTTTCAAAAATTTTAACAAAAGATTATCCAACTTCTAAGGAGCATTTGGTCCATACATCATCTTAGATGATAAAATTTTACGCCTATAATAAGATAGAATACCAAAAAATACTCTATTTTTCCTGGATTCTTAATAAGAATTAGGAGAGCATCAAGTTGGAGGTGATCTAGTGCATGTATTTATCCTCATCAATTCTATAAATATTTTCTCCTCAAAATAACAATGTGGGAATCCACTCTCTATGATGGCAAGCCCCTCCTTAGAAATATCATTTCCTTGCTTTATAATTGTTGCCACATTGTAAATTCCAAATTGAAAATTTTCAATTTGTGCTTCAAGCATTTGAGATTGTTTCTTTGGCCTTTTTGATGATGTTTCGCATGAACACAAGTAAGGGAGCATTGAAGAATATGATCCAACATTTGGCATGTTCAATGTATCAAATCCATCAATATTTTCTTGATAGTTAGCACTATCCTTTGTTTTCCATTGGCAGACTTTTTCCTTTACACTTATGTGGAGTTTGGTACGGGGTAATGTTTTAGGATTCGCAGGAATGTTTAAAAATTCCAATATTTTGTTGCAAATCACACTAGAGAATCAGATGCCAGGGGAATCTGGATTCCCCCTTTAACCCTCATTCAGTAGGAATGTGGATTCCCTTTAAAACAGATGAGTATCCAGATTCCCAAGTTTAAAGGAAATTGTATTTTTTTATAAATTGACAATTTTAACCCTTTTTCCTTATCATTTAAGGAATTGAGATAAAATATAAAATAAATCATCAATATCTTTTCCTTTGTCTTTATCTCTTCTCGCCAAAACAACATAAACAGAATAGACAACTCTGTTGATATATTCATTAACAAAGTTCTATTTAGGTTTCACGTGTAAATAAAAAAAATAAAAAAATAAAATAAAAAGTATGAAGAAACTAATGGACATATGGCCACCATTGCATCTTGCTTCAAGATTGAGTCAGAGGAAGCTGAGAGAAGAATGTTAGTATTTAATGAGCTATTGAAAATTGAAGGACTTTCTATATTAGAAGGAATCAAAGCTAGAGAATTGCTTACGGCTGATACACGTAAATGTGATTATTTTTACTCATTGCCTAGGGACATTAGGTATGATTATGTTATTCAAGTGCTCACAAATGCATGGGTGATGAACTACTTTTATTTTTATTGCTACTTCTATGGTCTTATAGACCTAAACGTCGTCAGGTTGTTTTGTTATGGATTAAGCTCTTTTAAAAATTATTATTAAGAATAAAGCATTTGAGAATTTAAATAGTTATTTTTGTATTGTACTTGTCATTTTGAAATGTTAGACTATAGTTTTAATGAATTTGTCATAATTTATAGTTTATATTTTGTTTTTCATTATTTATTTAGAGGAAGATTTTTTAAAAAATAATACTTATATTGGATTTACAAATCTAAGGATAGAATGGGAAAAACAAATAATTCAGTTAAGATTCCTAGGATTAAACCAAACATTATTGTAAGGGCAGCGTTTTGGTTCCTAAGCCCAAAAAGTCGAGGGATTCAGGCCCAAAGAGCCCAACACAATGAATTTGTAGAGAGTGGGCTTAAAAACTAGGCTTCAATGGATCAAGCAACACACACAGTGGATTAAAGATAATAAGAAAGCAAAGAAAGACAGGCTTTATGCAAAGAAATCATTCCTCGGCAAAGTCCGAGGAGAGTGGTTCTTCAATATAGTTCTTTTAGACTTGGATACAATTTTAGTTCTTATTGCTATAGTGTTTTCTCTACAGATTTCCCAATCCCCCATCCCTGGAGGATCTCTCACATTATATATGCTCATTTCGCTGATCCTGACCCTCCATTTGTTGATTATGCAGGCCACTACTTGAGTGCTTGTCCCATCAGACGCTCTCCCCAGTCTTCTATGAGTCGCAGCAACCAAGACAGTACTGTTCAGGGGTCTTCTCCACATAAATGCGGCCAGAGGGTTTGGTGAGGTGCAATAAATGTGGTGGCAGCTACCATCCCTCCAATCACATCAAGACTAACCCCTTCTCTGAAGCTCTTCCTCCCCAATGTGGCCCCCCTCTAATTTTACCATCCGAGTGCATGGACTCCTCGGCCATGGGTATGACATGTGACACTATTACCTTATTTAAATTTCTGTATTCCACAATTATAATCTCACATTTCTAGGAATCTAATAAGATTCTCAATTAAATTAAACATAGGATTAGTTACATTCCTAGGCATCTAGATTGCAAGGCATCACATTCCTAGTAATCTGAATGTCAAGAGTAATGTGGATTTCCCCGTACCAAACACCACCTTATGGTATCTTCACCAGTTGCCCTATCCTTACCAAATGTTGGTTTATTTTAATAAAATTAAATAAATAAATAATTGTATTTATAATTTTGTTGTTATAAAATTTATTATGAAATAATATTATATCATTTTAACTCAAATTGTTGTTACAAATAAATTAATATCACATTAACCCCCATTATCTTTGTAACTTATTTTTCCATTATGTTTTTTTTTTTTTTTTTTTTTTTTTTTTTTGAGGAAGAACTTAACTTATTTTATTAAGAAAAACCGACTATGTCAGCCAATACAACAGGAAATAAAAGTGGTGGAACATCCTCCATCCACACTACAACATCCGAAACACAAATAGCATGACGAGCTAACTTATGAGCTATATTATGTTGATGTTAAATTCTAATTATAACTCATATATATTCTATGTCTGTATAAAGTAGTATTACACTATTACCACTCTTGAGATGTGTATCTAAAATGACTTATGAGTGTATATACACAAATATGATATAAGAGATATATGTGTATAGAGTGGATACCTTTTTTAGATTGTTTTGTGGGTAAAGAAGAGCGTTTCTTTGGTGGAGCTTTTGCTCTATGATGTAGTGCAAACTGATGGAGCTTACAATGTATGCAGCTAGATTGTTGTATCATGGGGCTGGTGTGTTAGTGAACTCATTGTATAGATTGAGAAATATGTAACATATTCTCCTACAGTGCTGTGAAATGATTAAAATTGTTGGTTCCACGGTTTAGAAAAAATAAAAAATTTCAAAATTAATTAGCAAGCTTACAATAAATCATTTGATTTTATCTTAGTATTTTTTATGAAATTTAATTTGCATTAAATGATTAAAATAATTAATGAAAATTCAGCTGATTTGTTGTGAGTTTGCTAATTAATTTTGAATTGTTGATTTTTTTTTTTTTTCTTCCCTAAACCACAGAACCAACACCAAATAAATCAAACAGCTTGTTGTAGTATTAATCTAAGTGTATATGTGTGTAAAGTTCCCTCTTGAAGACTTGAATCTCAACTTTTGCCCCTTACACTCCACAAACACTTATACTTGTAAAGTAATCATCACGCCAAAGGTGCGCAGTGTTATTGTAGTGTATCTTTATTTTGCTGTTGTTAGGTTTACCTATAAGTATACAATACATACTATATATGCAATTTTCCCTTCTAACCCTCACTTTCTCCCCATTTCGGGGAGATGAGGTTTTGCTAGACTCAAGTGGGAAATGCTTAAAACCTACCTTTCCTACCCATTTTCTTTCGCAAGCCAAACCAAACCAAAGAAAACTCTTATTCCTTTCACTTTTCTATCACTCACTTTCTATTCACCCACTTTTCACCCCATCAAAGTATAAAAGCTTTAGTGAAGTGGCAGATAGATGCATCTTCATAGCTAAATCCTTAACTAGGAGACTTGTCCAATAGATTCATGCAATCACCAAAATTAGAACATGGTCCCAGTTTTAGCATACTCAACCCCTAACAACTGACCACCTTCGAAGTTGGCACTTGGAAAACCACAGTAAACTGTAGTTTTACAGAACCATGTGAAATCATGGAAATAAGACTCATAGAGAGACCAATTTCTCTGATTGTTTAACCTTGCTCTGGAAACTCCAGGTAGAACATGGCAACAATTGCTAATAAACGAAATGATCAAGACAATATATATGCATTAAAATGAACAAATATCTCCAGTGTTCCATACCATATCTCTGTTCTAAATTTGAGCCACTAGGAAACAAATTAGCACAAGCTCGGGAGTGGAAAATGGCAGCCGCAAGTTCTGTTCCAAAATATCTATAGACAACCGTCCCAAACATCCAAATGCAGGAATCAAAATGGAACAATGATTTCCAAACGCAAATCTAAGCATGTGTGAAAAAAATGGAAATAAGTGCTTGTGTAACTTTTATAAATATAAATATAAATATATATATATATATATATATACACACACACACACATTAAAAGGAAAGGAAACATGCATAAAATTTAACATTCAACATTAAGGTTCAGAATATCTTCAAATCTGAAGTAACAATATAACTCTTGATACATTTTTTGAAAAGATGATAACAGATCAAGCCATATCTGATTAACTAAAACTGAAGTCTGAAACACTACTTATACCGGGTATCGACATTTGATTAGGACAACAAAGACAAATGCTATGAGAGACTATACCCATCTGGCCACTGCATGTCTCTTCTTGGGACAAAATGTGGGAAAACATTTCCCGTAAGAAGAGCATCCTCAGGCGAAGTTGACCTTTTTTTTTGTCTGAATTTAGCACCAGTTTCCACATATCACCACTCCCCAAATAACAACCACAAATAATAAAATACCTATTAGTATATTGAAAAAATACGCCCAGGGTGGACTAGATTCATGGCCTAGAAGCGATGTCTCTTGGAAATTGAGATAACCCTTCCGATCACTGCCAGCTAACCCATCTCTTGTTGATTTCAGGATTTCCTTTGCATTGGTGCCTTTGGCCATTTTCTGCTCTCTGTTAGACTCAGTAACATTTTTTTCCTTGGGAAGATCAACAGTAACATTGTGCCTTGAAGCATCTTTGTCCTGCAAAAGGAAATCATATAGAGTCAAAATATAATAGCAAACATACAAGTAACCTGAAACAAATTTTACTTCCATGTAAGAATGTCTCAGTAGAGACAGTCATCTATTCATCATATGCTGCAGCTTGATTAATTCTCTCACCTTGTATTGGGTCACTATTTTAAGTGAACTGTTACTCTTCAAATGGAATCTTCTCTGAGCAGCTGTTTGTCCTACAACGTGGTGGGATCTTCGGTGATGTTGAGGTTTGGAGGTTCTTATCTTTGGAGGAGATTCTGGACTAGATTCTGAACAGACTCTTGAAATGCAACATATGAATTTAGGTTCAGGTGCTGGTAGACGGTCAAAAGGAGCATCAAGTCCCAAGAAATCTTCTCTATGTTGGCTATCGTCAGAAAAGGATACAGTTCCAAATTCAATCATAGCACACTGTAACGTATAGAATTCAGTGGACAAGTTAATTTTCCAAGTTTCCTAAACAGCCAGTTTCAAAAACAGAAGTTCTGAAAGCCTACAGTGCCAGTAACGCAGCAATATATAGGTGGTTGACCAGTGCAAAACATCAAAGACCTCAAAATCTTCATTCGACATGAAGATTTTTTAAAGATTTATAAGAAATTATCACATAAACGTTGTAATAATATGAGATTCATATTATTACAATGTTCCTGTTAATATTCTGCTATGGAGATTTACAGTTTACTAGCTATTGGAGATTCTCCAATAGCTGTTGGAGAATATATGTTTACCTCTACCTCTGCTTGGGCTGTGTCAGCATCTGTGTGACTCAAGTGCAGTATTTCTTCATGGGGGTGCTCATCCTGGTCAACAAAAAGTGAATCGACAAACTTTCTTTGATCCTCTTCATGTTCATTATCATCAGACTGAAATTGCAGTCCATTACAGCCATTGGTAAATGTGGAATCCACGAAAGAGGGTTCCTGCTGATTGTATAATGGAAGCTGTGAGGAAGAGGCGTCATAATCCTGCAGCTGATGCAGCAGCATAAGGGCTGATTCCAAGTCTTCTTCTGTCTGATCATGTACCTGAATTAAGAATTGTAAACAAACAGGCATCAGTTTCAAATATGCTTCTCATGGTCCATATAAGAAGTTGATATGGGAAATATCCATATGGCATGCTCCTTTTTACCTCTGGAATTGTATCCTCTGGCATTGGATTTTCAAAATCAGAAGCAATGTAGCTGCTTTCTTCACCTTCATCACGGGCTGTCACATTAGTCTTCTCATCTGTTTTTTTTTTTAAGCGACAGAGGACAAAGGCCCTCTGCACAAGTGAATGAGCCACTATTACTTTGTGGTAGTAGATAACAAAAGTTTCAGAAAAAACAAAAAAACAAAATTCAAACATCAAAATCAGAAGCATATACTTAAACTTTTCTACTCACATCAGTCACAGTCTAGGATGACATTAAGCATCCATCAAGTAGTAATACACTTTCTGTTTAGAAATGTTAGGGCCCGTTTTGGTACATGTGTTTAAATAACACATTTCAGTTTTTTTGGAAGTACGCGTGGGTGAAAAAATTTGTGGAAATAGTGGTAATGTTGTTTAAAAACTAAAAACATATGTTTAAAATGACTTACCAAACAGCCCCTTAGTTTTTACTTTTTAGAGATACAAACAATGAAGTTCAGAATCTCTTGTTGTAAACAATAATTATAAAACAAAGAAAGTTTGTGGCAATTTGAAAACATTTAAGAACCTCAAGGGTTGACCATATGGATCCCAAGGCCGCACGAGATCCTGGGTTCAAAATCTATTGTCAGTATCTTGGGGTCACCCCTAAGGGATTCCTCCCTATAATAACCCGGTGTGTGTGGGACAGGAGAACTATACATGTCCATCAGATATTCAAAGAAGTTTGGATACCCTCGTTTCTATAAAATAAAATAAATTAAATTAAAATTAAAAAAAAAAAAAAAAAAATCTCAGGCAAAGGGGCCTTGAAGTTTAAGGTAATGCATAACAATTATCCAAAACCAAGTCTATGAATGTGATTATTACTTATACCCGATGTGAAAAATTACAAATTCACCAATTAACTTTTTAATGGAATTTAAATGGGCAAAACCACATTTGGCCCTTAAAGTTTATCCATTTTTTTAATTTGGTCTCCAAAGTCCAAAGTTTCAAAAGTATTAATCAAATAGGTCCTTTATTTTAAATTTGACGATGAATTTTCTTTAGCCACATGCCCAAAAAATTATCATGTATTATATATAACTAGTGTGTAGTTTCATGCTTATGCACAAATACAATTAAAAACAATCACAATTATATAGTTCAAATTATATAAATATTTTTAGAAGAGATTCAAATTATACATGGTATTAGCTTACATTTTTTTTAAACCATACATTTCTAAAATATGTAATGGTTTCTCATTTATATATATATATATATATATATATATATATATGATTTAGAATTTAATTGGTTTTAGACTCTTCAGCCTTTGTATCCAATAATTCATTTGCCACAAAAATTAAAAACTTAAATGGACACATGGCGAAAAATTAGACTCCATTTGAAATCCAATTTAGAATTTAATTGAATTTGGACTCTTCGATTTTTACATTCAATAATTCACTTGACACAAAATTAAAAATTAAATGGGAAACATGACGCAAAATTGAGTATTCAATCAAAATCTAATTGAATTTTCTCTAAGTTTTGGTTACTAATATATATATATATAATGAATTTGAGTGGGGCGTTTATAAGCTTGTATAACATATTTATAATTTTATAATTTTGTAATGATATATTACTATCTTTTCTAAACTTCTTTTTAGCGTCTTAAAAAAAAGGACTAGTTTATTTTTTGGGGGGCCAACTTTACATATTTTTATGGGGCTAAACTCCTAAAAAAAATTAATTTTCATAAATAATAAATATAAGTTATTTAACACAATTAAAGGTTTTTGAGGAGAAGGGGGATAGGCCCTTCATCCCAGCATAGTGTTGTCCCTACCAATTGGTCACTTTTTATCCATTCGTGCTGCTCACGTATATTTTTTTAGACAGCTATATATATAATCAATTTTTTTTTTTTTTAGAAGAATATATATATAATCATAAACATGCTCTTTAGTGCAACTAGTAGTTTGCACTGTGCCAAATTGAATCATTTTCAAGGATTTGATTAATGCTTTTAAAACTCAAAAAACAATCGAATTAGACAGTGGGCAAACTTTTTAGACCAAATATTTTTTTGATCCACTTATAACAGAAACTCGCAACAAGAAAACTATGTTAAGAATTATCTTAAATGCATAGAGTAATCTTCTAATTGCATGCATAATGTAGAAATTGTGATGGAGAAAAAAATAAAAGAGAAGAATAAACATGAGAGTTTAAGTGGTTTGGCCTAATGGTCTACATTCATGAGACAAGTCTAAAGTGGACTAATTTATAATAGGATTTACATACAAAAGTAAAAAATAATTTAAATTGCATATTGATTGCCTCAATTCTATGAATTTCTCTACCAATCAATCCTATGAATTTTTCTACCAATCAATCCCATAATGGTCTATTTTGAAATCAATTTCTTGATTTCGTCTTCCACTTTCATGGAAAGTAAATTATACTTACCAAGAAATAATAAAACGCGTAAACCAAGGAGATTTATGCCTACCACAATCCCAATAAAAATGCATAATTTAACATCATCTTCATGTGTACCAAATTAAGAGCATTAACATGAAGAACACCAACCTGGTGAGGAAGAGTGGCAGTTGGGTGATACTCGTGCATAACCCAGTTGGTCCTGACCCCACCACGAACACGACCTCTATAGAAAACTAAAGTCTTCTTTGTACCAATCACATTGTTGGTGCCTCTAGCTTTGATCTTCCTATCTTTACAAGTGACTTTCCAGTACCCGGATTTGGTAGCCCTGTTCGTTCTGTTGCTGTTGGAGTTCTTGAAATCCCGGGGACTAAAGAAGAACCATTCTGGGTCATCTGACTTGATCACTGAGAACTCTGCACAACCATGAAATATCCAAGTCCCTTCGTTACCAAAAAAATAAAAATCCCAACTTTTATTTTTATTTATAATACAATTGTTGGGACGAGAGGCCTCGATATCTTCATTGGAAATATGGCAAATGCCAGTTGAGCTATTAAACCTCTAAAAAATCCCAACTTTAATGAATGGTTACTAAGGATTGAATAAAAAAAATTGAAAACTAAATAGACACTGCAAAACTAGTACATTGAGCATGAACTTTTTTTGAGAAACAAAAAAATCCCAACTGTAATGAATGCTTACTAAGAATTGAAAAAAAAAAACAAATTGAAAACTAAATAGACACAGCACTTGTACTATTGAGCATGAATTTTTTTTGAGAAACAAAAAAATCCCAACTTTAATGAATGGTTACTAAGAATTGAATAAAAAAAAAAATTTTGAAAACTATATAGACACTGCACTAGATAGTACTATTGAGCATGAACAAGAACAAAATAGATTACAAAATACAAACCAATCAATTCTTGAAATTTTTTTTTTTGAAATTATCAATTCTTGAAATTGAAGTAATAGTAAAGTGTTAAAAAAGATTAAATTTTTGACACTTTGGTCAGTAATACATACTAGGTAAATCGCAAGGCTCCCACTTGCACACGTTAACTTCAGGGATGACATGGACTAGGGAGTCATTGCCTTCCATTTTGAGCCTGAGATAGTGACTCACAAGCTCTTCATCGGTTGGGTGGAATCTGAATCCCACTAGCATTGATTCCATTCCTTTAATGCTTGTAGTCATTTTTCAATAACTCCAACTTTCATAGGAAAAGAAAATTTACAAAAACAAACACAGATTTAAATAAGAGGAAGAAGAGGGTGAGGGCTGAGGAGTGAGAACATTCTAGTATATGTATTGCATTGCATTGACTTGAAACTTCCCCATCAATTCATCAAAAAATAAAAGAAAACCTTTCCATATAAGTCTTCTGCTTAGTTTACAAGCTACCCTGAGCTCTGACAGAGAGAGACTGTGTGTTTCGGATTGGCCATGTGGCCCATGACACGTAGTCAAGTATTATACTCAAAAAGTTTTTTTTTTTTTTTTGTTAGGAGCATAATACTAAAAAATAAAGGGTCAGTTTGAAACATGTGTTTAAATATATTTTTTTAATTTTTAAATAATATTACACGTATTTTTACATACTTTTTCACTCACATATATTTTTAAAAAAATTGAAAACTGTTGTTTAAATACACGTACCAAACGAGCCCAAAATTTGCTAAATAATATATTTTTAATATTTATCATTTAAATTCACTCTATTTTGAAACTATTTGAAAATCTAGTTTTTATTTTATTTTAAAAATTATGTTTTCAAAAATGCCATTTATTTTAGCACTTGAAAACATTGAAATCCGAAACTAGAATTTAAAAAAAAAAAACATTATAAAAAAAAACAATTATTTATTTTAAATTACCACTTTCAAAATACATAATACATCTCATACTTTATTATCTTACCTCTCTATTTAAATATTCTTTTAGGTAAAATATAATTAATACCCCTAAAGTTTGGGTTAATGTCTGACTAACATGGTTCCTAAATACTAGTTATTACTCTCTTCTTCTTTTTCTCTTTCTCACAATTATTAGGGACCAAGTTGGTCAGTTTTGCATTCTAAAAAAAAAAAAAGTTTGTCAGTTTTAAAAAGTCTTAAACTTAGCTAGCATTAAACCAAACTTTAGGGGTATTGATGTTGCGGAAGCCTGAAAAAAGCACACACGATACTCTCTTTGATAGAATAGAAATTAAACTGTTATTTTCTGGTAATAAACCTCAAATTCACGAGGGGTTCTTTGAATCCATAAGGTGATAAGTCTGGAATTCACCAAAGAAAACAATAGACAAAAGTCTGAATTTTATTAATAATAATCTCTTCCAAAAACATTTACAGACTTAGGAGCTATTTAAGGGCTCTATAAAACTTGACAAACAAAAAAATATATTCTAAAATAAGTCTTAATTAATTCCTAACCATAACAAGAACCAAATTTGACCTAAAAAACATTAAAAGCACCTAAAAACAAGGAAATAAATACCCTAATCCTAAAATAACGAAAATTAAATAAAAAATTACCAAAAATAACAAATTACATAAACTAATTTGAAGATTGTGTGGGTTCTTTTTCTTTTTTTTTGAAAGTACCCAAGTCCAATGATGACAAGGGATCTTAGGCCTCCAAGGATGGATGGTTTGACTGGGTCCGATTCTCTGCGGCCTATTGGGGTCGTTATATGAACCGGTTTGTGCGCAAGTCACATAAAGCTCCTCAAGGCAAAAATGCGATTCCTCCTAAGTAATAAAATATCATTATAAGTGTTTTAGTGTCATAAAATGATGATTTGCTCTTACGAAATAAGTAAAATAATTATTCATAATATTCACAATGAAAAGAAGATTGAAATAGAATATTTAAGGCTTATCTTTTATTGTGTGAACATTTAAAAGAGTTCCTTCACTTGGTTCCCCGAGCGTGATGTCATGGTACCCCGGACGTGATGTCATGGTTCCTCGAACGAGATGTCGTGGTTCCTAGGGGTACTAGGTCTATAATCCATGGAACCCAGAATACTGATTCCTTGAACTATAAGATCTTTCTCCATACTTATTATGCAATGGAGTTTTGCCCTTTCTCTTTACCTCTATAGGTCCTACATAAGAACACACTATACAATACACATATCTTCAAATAATTGTTAGTTTCTTAAATTAGGATATACAGTTTAATACATATACATATATGTAAATGAATTTCATGAGAATGAGTCAACCACAAGGATCCTAGCCCAAATTCTCACAGACTTAGTGTTTTTGCACAAGACTTGTGGGATTTGGAACTCAAGTCCAAGTAATTTTGCTTGAGCATTGCCTTCCAAGATAATTAGGTGAGGAGGATTTTGTGGGAGAGAGTGATATCTGATGTATGCATGTTTTGGCATATATTTCTTTGGAGGCTAAGTGATATTTTGAATGATCTCAAGGATATGGGACGAATTCCTCCATTTTGGCTCTCTTATTTTGTTCCTTTTTCTCTCCCTTGCTGGGCTATTAAAGCTCTAAGAGTTATCTTTTTGAACCTTTGAACTCTCCCTTTTTCCCTCCATATGAATCCCTCTTCTTCCCCCCCCCCCCCCTCTTTCTGCTATGCCTTGGTGTTCTTTTTATAGTGGACATAGTTTGGTACCCTGGGCGAGGATGTCCTAGGTCTGCTTGGTAAAACCATGTCCTTTGGAAACTAGAAAAGTGCATTGGGCAGAGGTTTAGTTTAATTAGGCAATTATAACTCAAAATGGGCAATTGACTTTAGCTATAAATGAAAGATTCCCTCTTGGAAAGTCAAAAAAGTGGGTGGGCTGCTCAATGTACTGGATGACAGCTTTAGTTGAAAAATACAATTGAGAGGAAATTGTGGGGAGGTGTCATGCATATGGGGGATCTGAGTTTTCCATTGGTTCATGCATTTATAGCAAATATATGAACCAAAGGAAACCTTCAGGATCCTCCTTTCATCAGAAATCACTCCCCTACCGACCAAACCACTTCTCCCTTACTATCCACTCGGGATCCCACGGGCTTAGACCATGGGTTATAAAGATAATACCTAGTTTTGCTAGATTTTTAATGACTTTTTGCTGGAAATCTGAACATACATCTTTAGGAATGGCAACAGGTTGGATTCGGGTCGGGTTTCTTTATGCCTGAACTCGACCTATGGGCTTGACTCCAAAACTCGAACCCGCCCCTTTTAATAAACGGGTTTTTTTTCTAACCCCAAACCCGCCCCCTCGGTCTCCACGGGCCCCGCCACCTCAAGCCCAATCCGTGGCCCAATCGAAAAAAAATTTGTTTGAATCTTTAAACCATGTAGAACAGAAACCATCACAAGAACAATGCAAAACAAAGTAAAAAGCACAAAAATTCTGCTCAATACTACAGATCAGAGTCTAAGACCATAAATACAGATCAGATCCTTCATCAAAAAAATACATATCAAATCAAAGTCTAAGTCTGCCTCTATTTCAACCCCTCCAAAACTCCAGAAACAGAACCATGAGAAACCCCCAACAGATCAAAGTTTAAGACCATAAATACAAATCGGATCTTTCATAAAAATAAAAATAATAATACAGATTAGAGTCTAAGCCTACCACTATTTCAACTCCTCCAAAACTCCAAAAACAGAACCACGAAAAACCAACAAATATCCTTCCTTTTTCCAATCAAGGCAAGGTGAGAGAGGTAAGGAGGAAGGAGCGGCGTCCGCGGCGAGGTGGAGGAGTGAGTGGCGTCTACGGCGAGATGGAGGAGTGAGCAGCATGGTGAGGGAGGAGCTAGCAATCTCTGCGGCAAGGTGGATGAGTGAGCAGCTCAGTGAAGGAGGCAGGGACTGACGAGACCGGTGAGGTGGAGGAGGGACCAGCAGCAGCAAGTGAGAGAGAAAGAGAGAGAGAGAGAGAGAGTGAGGGAGAGGGAGGGGTGGCTGAGAGTGAAGGAGAGAGAGGCGCCTAAGAGAGTGAGAGGTGAGAAATTAAGGTTAGGGAAATGTTTTTAGTAGTATTTATACCTAGGTTTTAAATTTTTTTTTAATAATATTATATATACGGGTCGGGTTCGGGTCGGGTATGCATAATACCTAAACCCGACCCGAACCCGTTATGTGTTAAGTTTATAAAACCCGAATCCGCCCTATTTGCTTCGCGGTTTGGGTAAAACCCAACCCATTAGGGTCGGACCGGGTCAGGTACCCGCGAGTCGGGGTTTTTTTGCCATCCCTATACATCTTGGCTTTCCCATGTGTCAACCAAAGTCCTCTTCTCAAGGCTTCAAAAGGACACATTAAGGTCCTAGGGCCTTGATGTTCTTCTTGCTGCATTTCCTCTGGCTTGACCGAGATCCTTGCTACATGTCCTCTGGCCTGACCAAGTCTGGGTCCTCTTTTTTTTTTTTCTTTTTTTTTTTTTTCTTTCTTTTTCCTTCTTTTTGGGACTTTTGGGCCTTCATAGTCCTTCTTAACTTCATGAATTGAGTCTTTTGTTAAGGCTCATGGTCTTTCCTTACTTTTCATGGAATAGGCTTTCTTGTGAAATTTTGGTCCTCAACAAAGATTATGTTCTACATCAGACCCCTCCACTTGAAAAAAACTTATCCTCAAGTTGATATTTGAAATCTGAAATCTTTTGATCCAAATAAAAAAATACTTCAAATGCTTTAATAACTCGATTCGGTTCTGAAACTTGAATCCTGCATAAAATGTAGCATAAAATTTCTTCTCATCTACCTTCAATTTATTTGCAACATCAATCAACAAAGGGTTGATAATAAAATTAAAAATTTCTACTCTAAGAAAATCAACATATCGTGTAGTCATCTTCAACAAATTAACTGAAACATGGGGATTGTGAGTTGTGGATTCATTCTCATATTTGACTTCAATTGAATCTTTCACAATATTCTCAATAATTACCATCTCTTGATTTTTGTCATTATCCACAGTCAACTCAACCTTCTTTTCTTTGACCTCTTCATCAAATTTTTGACAAGTGGTATCTTCAAGTTTCAATTCAACAACTTGTTGCAAGTCTTGATATTTTTCAACCACTTCAAAATTTTCTTTAGAAATTGGCTACATCTTGTTAACCCTTAAACCCTCTTCTTTTCTTGATACATGGACTTAGCTGTGATAGTTTTGGTTTTGTGGTTGACCTTTCATGTTTTGAACATATTGCTTTTTATACGAATATACAGATTTATAATCAACACTAGTATAATCTAGTATATCATAATAATCATTAGGAAACCATAAATCAATTAATACCCTTTTCATTCTTTGCCAAGAGCGAATTGGATGCTTACCTCAACGCTTTCTATCGATTTGAACGTCTTCGCACCATTCCTTTGCTTCATCATCCAATTTATTAGATACAAACCATACTTTTTCTTCATCGCAAATCTTGCAAAAATTAAAATACTCTTCAAAATCAAGAAGCCAGTTAATAAAATCCGACTTACACATATCTCCATCAAAGAATGGAATTTTCTTATAGTTAGGAGTGCATCTATGAATGTATTGATCATTGTTGTTGGGAGATGATTTCCTAGTAAGAAGAGTAACAATCCCTTGCAGGATTTCGCCCACAATTTGTTTTCTCTCTTCACGAAATTGGTGGAATTAGCGCTAGTGTGAATTGCGTTTTCAACTTCGTTGTTGTAGTTGTGGTGGTCACCGTCACACCAGTTAGCCATTAGACCAGGGTAAGTCAAGACTCTGATACTAACTGATGTTGCGGAAGCTTGAAGAAAACACACATGCTACTCTCTTTGATGAAATAGAAACTAAATTGTTAGTTTCTGGTAGTAAACCTTAAATTCACGAGGGGTTACTTGAATTTACGAGATGATAGATCTAGAATTAACAAGAGAAAATAATAGACAAAAGTATGAATTTTATTAATAATAATCTCTTCCAAAAACGTTTATAGACTTAGGGGCCTATTTAAGAGTTCCGTAAACTTGATAGAAAATATATTCTAAAATAAGTTCTAATTAATACTTAACCATAACAGGAATCAAATTTAGCCTAAAAGCATTAAAAGCACTTAAAAACAAGAAAATAAATACCCTAAACCTAAAATAACAAAAATTGCATAAAGATACAAAAAATAACAAATTACATAAATTAATTTGAAGATTCTGTGTAAGTATTAACTATATTTTACCTTATTCATTTTTTTTTTTTTTTTTTACATTACCACTTTAACTATACACTCTACATCATTTCATACTCAATTCTTTTTGTAAAACTAAAATAATTTAGGGGTGGAATAAAATAATAGTATTTAATATATAGATCTTGTTACAGTAAACATCTATATTTAGATGTTACTATAGCAAAATGCAAGAATCTCAACCATGTTAAAGCACTAGGTGTAAGGTTTTTTTAAAGCAATTGGTGTTATAGCAAAATGCAAAATAACTAAAAACGAGTTTTAGAGCATCAAATGGGAATGCTCTAAAATCTTGTTTACAAAACATGATTCTAAAAAACATGCTAGAACCCCAAATAATTATCAAAATAATATCAATTTATAGAATTTTTATTAAAAAAATATTAAACTCTGTCATAATATAAATATAGGAATAAAAATCATCTAATAAATTAGGTTCTCTAATTAAATTCAAACACATAATTACATTGACTAATGCAACACAAACAATATCATTTTTTAAGGACAATTGTTCAATGTAACTATATGTTTGGATTTGATTGAAGAACATAATGTTATACAAAGAGTGATTTGGAAAAATATTGTTTATATATGAGTTTTTTTAATCATTTTATGACAAGTATGAAGTTATTTATGGGGTTGATATTTGACCAGCGAGGTTTGTCTCCCCAAATTGATTGCCAAACTTGGACTTTTTTGGCGCTATTTTAGCCAAATTTGTGGGAGTTTTTTGTCTTTAGCTCTTTCTACAAAATAAGTTATTCAAAATTAATTAGATAAAATCATACTTAAAATTGATTATGTCACGAAAAGATTAGGTAGATTAATCATGTTATCATTTTAAAAGTAGATATTTGGAAAACCTAAATATAAAACTTTATAATACATTTTAAATATAAAAAAAGATCCCATTTAAAAATTTTCTCTTAAACCAACGATATATCAAGCCACTTTTGACATCAGGTGCTCAAAGATTCACTTGATGTAATCTCTTTTAATTGTATTCTAGTTTTTTTTTCTTTAGACGAATTGTGTTCTAGTTAAGTTTAACAAAGCAGAACTTGTACTTGAAAAACTTTTTTTTTTTTTTTGGGTGAAAGTACTTGCAAAACTTGGCAAACAATGGAGAGGAGGAGGGAAATGGGTGGTCTTTTCTTCTTCTTCTTTTTTTATTTATATTTTTTTTTTTTATAGAGTTTCAACTTATGGCGTTCGTTCCTAATGATAACTCTTTATCTTCAGACCAAGATATCAATCGGTTTTTGGTATACGCAGGGATTGAATTTCATATCTTTTCTTCATTCTTATGTTGCCCTCAATGTAAAGAGTTTTATTTTTGTTTTATTTTTATGAACAGTGTATAGGGTTTTATATTAATACAATTTCTATATTTTTCATTAAAAAAAAGTGTAATTGATTTTTTTTTATGAAAGTTTATTGATTTATAACTCTTTCTTTAGCCCTAAAATAATTGTTTTGGTTAAACTCCTATATATTGAGAAGTATTTCCGTTTCGTAAGACTTGAAGTTGCTACCCATATTAGTATATTACCCAAAAAAATATCCTTGCTGCCTAAGTTTTCTCCGACCGTAGCATCTCATATAAATATTCCCTCGTAAATAATATGGTTATTAACTTTTTGGCATTTTCGCTTTGTGGTTTGTTATGTTCCCCACTTATTACATATGTTCCCTTTAAAAGATATGTCAAAACGACAAAGCCAGTGACCTTGATGAATTTGCAGGGCATCCTAGATAAGATTATAATTAGAGCCTTCCCCACCACTTGATGGAGTCGGGTTATATCTACTGCAACGAACTAAGGCCCAACTTAATAGGGTCTTTTCCTTATTTTAGCAAGTACTTTGTCAACCCTGGGTCGGAGCTATTAAAAATCAACCACTCACCCCATAAATGTCCATCAGGAGTCGGGGGATTCACATAACATTTATGTTAGGTGATTTGACCTCAATGAGTAGAATTTTTTACCGTTGTTGATAATAGATTTTAGGTAAAATTCACGCATTATATATATATATATATATATATATATATATATTTATTTATTTTAACTACTTCTATATTTGGGATGAACAGGTATAAGCACATGTCTCCAAGGTGACAAATTATTTTTTCCGTGCACAAAATCCGACTTCCTACAGGGCAGCCCTTTCTTTTTTTTAATAGACTTTGGTTTGGTATTAATGGAACTACACATCTCAATTAACAGGTAGTGACCCTGAACTGGTAGTATTTATTTGTTTGGTCATACCCGTAACAGTCTGAAAATCTCACTGGAAAAGCAGAAAGTGTCCCAGCAGTGAGTTAGCAAGCATGACCCCAAACCTATAGAAGTTGGTAATCCAAATTAACTCATTCTTTGTACAAATGCTCCTCTTATCAAATTCATCAGTCTGCTAATCTATCAAGTGTCAGTTGTAATCACCTAGCAAACAGCATTTAGGAATTAAGTTGCCTCATCCCCCATGAGCCCTCATTAGTTTGCTACTTTGCACCAAAGTTGTTTCATCATTAAGTAAAAATTTAAAATGCTTCTTATTTTCACAGGCTATTTATGTGTTCAGGGCATATAATAAATCAAATCAAATCAAATCTTGATCTTGATCTTGATCTTCCTCAAGAAAATGTATAGGAGAAGACAAATTGACAGATGAAATGAAGAGCATCATCCCAGCGACACTAAACTTCAAATAATTGATTTCCCCTCCCACAAGGAAAACTTTAAATTTTCTACTGGTTCTGGACAATAAAATAAAAGAGTAATTAGTTGATCTCTCTGTCCTAGACACCTTCAACTGAAACATCTCAACTAACACATCCGTTGTTCTCATAATTGTTAGATCATATGCCATCATGTCGTCCATATAGAACATACCAATGAAAGAAGCTAAAAGAAGAAATCATTAGGCAAACAGAATGAATTGGCAGCTCCTGAGGTCTAACATGTCTTCGAATGTGTCAAACGGCACCAAGAAGAAACAATGGATGAAAATGAATGCCCTTATCACTATTCCTATGATAAGGGCATTCAACAATTCCTGGAATTTTACATGCAAGCCTATTCTGGATTCTATTCTCTTACCTTACTATACAGGTTTGATGCTCTAGTGTCAACAACCTTTTCAGGCAAGTGTGCATCTTGTGCGTGTAGGAATGAGATGTTGATTATCTTAGTGCCCTAGAGGGGGTGGTCACTGACCGCATTTTCAGTTTTGGGTGCTCTCTGTTGAAGGATTATCAGCAGATCGTGGAAAGAAAACAGGAACTACTATTAGACCGTGGCTGGAAAGCATAGCTTGGATCTTGACATCGCTGGACGGTGTTTATCTAGCAACAAACTCCACCCAAAAGGTCAATGTTGAGAGCTGCTGCTTTTGGAGGTATTTGTTTTGATTTGCCTTCATGTACTCAAAAGGGCATGCACTCTGATAACAAAATGACATTCAGTGTGGAAAAACTGAGCCAAGTATCATTTGCATTACAGAGAAGATAGAAAATTAAAATGATCAGAAGAGACAAATTTCTAGAAATTAGAGATTATAATGATGAGATGAAACAACAATGTAAATGTGTGAAGAAGAAAAAAATGGACCTATCAAATACAAAATTTTCCAAAAGGATCATGAAAATGTATCAAACATCAGAATATATAAAACCTATAAATCAAATTACACCAGAATATTGAGGGAGACACTTGAGATAAATTTTAACATCTTGTCTCAAAGTACCAACTCTCTTCACCAGAAAATGCTTCTACTCCATGACAAGGGAACATGAAAGCATTACTCCAAAGAGCGTCACAAGAAAAACCTCCTTCTGCTCGTGTCCATTTCCGGCTAAAAATCAAATGGGGAACAAAGCAAGTGTCAGAGAAATTGAGGGGATTTTTTTTTTCTTTGAAAAATGTAAAGATTATATATTAGATCTAAACAGTGGCCTGATTTGGTTGGTAAGTTGACTACCTTGTGAACCCACTCAAATTCCCCGCCTTTGCTATCAAATGTTCCATGCTGCAAACTGGTCAACTTCAGTGTAAAACGAGGGCCACATTCCTGCATGTTTGAAATAGAAATATTGTATTGGCATACAGTCACAGCCCATACAGACTTCCAACAAGATAAATTGAAGCAAAATGCAACTGATGCTATGACCTAAAATGAAGTCGTTGGAATGATTAATGAAATGGTCTAAGGTATCAACAAGGGGCCATAGCAAAATACAAACTCAATGCACAAGGCTCCTGCTTTTGCGGAGTCTAGGAAAGTCAGTTGATACTTAGCCTTAAAGCCAATTTTGGAGACACAGATTCTCATACTCAAACCACATATCACTTGGGCTTAGGGAACTTGCTTGCCACTAACAAGGGTCCATAGCAGTGTACCACAATTTCAATTTATTTTAGCAAACTATTTTGTTCATCACATGATCCTGAAGCCAATTACTCATGTTTGAGTTGAACATATATGTCTTCTTAGAGATGAACAATTTTATGTGTCGCAACTTGTCTACTCAGAGTTACCAAATTTTCTTCTATCAATACTCAGTCACCACATTTTCACTAGATCACATTAACAATAATGTGAAATGCAGCAATGAAAGCATCTGCATATGCATTTTTCTTCCCTTGTTTGCCATTAATAATAAGCAACTGAAATCTTATGTCATATCAAGTTTTAGCATAAACAGGGAACCATGAAAATCCAACTTAAGACTGTAGAATCACTTCTAACATCCAACTAGTTAACAGATATTTGTTCTTGTGTTTGCACTGTTTGAAGTATCTTGGGTCATGACAAAGACAATAATTCAGATGTTCAAATGTTGGCAAGGAAGATTTTATCACCGTAGGAGTGCAAAAATCCAGAAGGCAGTTCCTTTGTGTGTCTGATGTTTACAATTTGGTGAGAGAAGAAAGGTAGAACATTTGACAGCGTATAACGTCCTAATCATGTTATAAACTGTTTTTGAGATCTTTGTATGATTGGATGTTTGCTTTGGGTAGCATCCCTTCATTGTCCTTTCTTGAACTTTTAGAATTTTTTATTTTTAATTTGAGGTTGTACCATTGTAATTCTTTGGGAGTGGTTCGCTACACATTCTGTGTTATGTGAACTATCTTTTCTTTGAACATATAATTATTTTTTGCTAAGTCTCTTGGAATAAAATTATTTTTACATATGCATATAAAATAAAATAAAAATCTAGTTCAGCAACCTAAATAAGGTCTATATAAAATCTAAACCTATCATATCCTGTTCCAAAGGAAGTGGCATATTACGTTCCCATACGTCATTTCCATTTACTGCAACCACACTCTAGGTAAAAATGGGACACAGTAGCATGATTTGTACTGGTGGAGTGTGGTTTGGGGCGCAACTATTATATGTTAACCAAGAGGAGGGACAGCGAGGGGCCTTACTGAGCAATTAATGGGGGGCACAATATCAAAATCTTAAAATACAAATGCAATTGACGCTAACCTGAAGACGGGCTATTACTCTCTCTTGAGAAGCTTTCTCACCCTTGGCATCCTTGGCCTCTTTACCTTTTGAGTCAGTCTGTTTACTTTCTTTTCTGTCAAAAATGTACCTGCAAACATGATAATAGGATGTATTTGTCAGTAAACCATAACTTATAGAATAGTATAAAATTGTTGACTGTGGTAACTTATAAATGCTACAGAAACACACCGATGATGCCGGAAGAATATAAAATCTCGCTGATTGTGGAATGTGACAACTCGCCGACCACGAAAATTTGGATCTTGTGGGAAAAGTGACTGTATTAATCTAGATGTGGCGAAAAAAACTGTTAAGGAAAGAGATTTGACAATTATAAACACCATCATTATTCATCCGCATCTAGAAGATATGAAAATTGAGGTGCATGCAATTCAATAAAGACTACATACATGAAGAGTGTTGAAATTTTAAGTAGCAGTCACATTTCATATTACTTTGAACAGATATTACCAACATGTATGTCTTCAATCATTAAAATAAGATAAAAATGCACCTTCCAATACGATGACCCAGGCGTGTTGTGAAGTTATTCAGCACAAGCTCGGGTTTATGATTGGTTGGATTTCCATGATTCTGCAAGCAATATGGAAGGCCGAGAAAAAAGAAGCGAATGAATACAAAAGAAACATATTCACTTAAAAAAATATCCACTGAATACTAGTAACATGAAAAATCAGGCATCAACCTACATTTGTTTTTGGGTAAATAGTACTCATCCAGACAGATTACAGTAATGTAGGGCAGTGTCCCTGAATTGGAACACGAGGGAGAACAGGTAAAATTTTGAGGCTACCTCATAATTACACATTTTCTGGGCGTAATTGAGCCCTCGCACACATTAATTTCCTAAGTAAGAACCCACTAGATAATCCAAACGTCACATATTATCCGAGGATCGGCCTCACCAAAAAAATGGAGGTAAGGCTGCCTAACAATCACTTATTTCAAACCCCGCAAAATGTGGGAGCTTTGTGCACTAGGGACGACCATTTTATTTTCTGAGTTAATCTAGTGATAGTAATGCAGGAGCATAACCAAAAATTATTTCCATATTTCATTTTAGATTTTCAGTGGATAATTTCAGATTGTAACGTAGTTATTTGTTTAGTTTGGATTGATATTTGAGTTTGGTTAGGATTAGTAGTTTATCATTATCATTTGTTTAGGATTATTGGATTAGTATTTGAGATTGTTTAAGATTATCAGATTAGTATTTGAAATTGTTTAGGATTTGTTTAGGAGAGTTTATCCTTATCTTTGTGATTTCTGGAAGCTGCATATAAAGCTCCAAATGATTTGTTTTGTAAGACAGATTATTATTATTATTAAGATTATTTGCGTTGATTTGTTTGGTGGTGATTCCAAACACCTTAGGTGGGAAGCCTAAGGTTCTTCAGTAGGACTAATCTAGGTGAGAAGCCTAGGTTGTCCTACATCAACTTGGTATTAGAGCCCAACCCGATCTCCCCTTTCAGCAACCAAAATCACGACTGACAACCCACAGCCACACTCACCATCAAAAAACAACTCAACCACTAGACATGCCATTACTCAAATACTTACCCCACGAGATTTGCAAACCAACGCAACCTAATTTCTTACCTCACGAGATCTGCAAACCAAAGCCCAAACCAGTCCCGGCAATCCGTATATACCCCGCAGCCCCACATGAGTTTTTCATCCCCAAGCCAACAGAGAAGCCAGCAACGCCTCCCAAACCGTTGACCACCATTCGTGCCCACCTCTGATCACAAAACCAAAAAAAAAAAAAATTCAGATTCACAACTTCACTCCACCAGATCAGAGACAGAGACAGAAGAGAGTTGAAAGCCCACCATCAAAGCCGCCGATCCCACCAACAGAATGACTCCATCGCATAACCTGCCGCCGACATGCCGTCACCTTCGCTCCCACCATGCCGCTTCACGGGTTCCGAGATCTGACTCACCAGCTCCGATCTCCACCTTCGAGTGCCGCTGACAGTCATCGCCGATGAGCCCAGCCATCTCTTCGCCGTCGACCCCAAGGATGCTTCGTGCTTTGCTCCGCCGCTTCTTCTCTTTTAGTTTTCCTCTGTTTCTAGTTTCTTTAGTTTCAGTGTTAAGCGTTTCAATTTGACGTGTTACTGTTTGACACTAGCAAATTTTAGTTTTATATTGTAGTCTTTCTTTATTGTATTTCAAAAAAAAAAAAAAAAAAGGTCAAAGGCAGAAAAGTTTCAGCAGACACTAGAGTTCAATTACAAGCCACGCTTATCAAGCCCCACGTAATGATCAGTACAGAGCACCAGCCAAAGCCCAGATTACCAAGCCCATGTTCATTTCAGATTGTTGAAAGTCCATTCCAGTGAATCATGGTAGTCTCAGAAGCGCCAATATTTGATGGACATCCAGATCCATGGACCCCCATCAATTGGCTAGATGAGATGGATCAATTCTTTGATCAAATATGTCTGCCAGATGCTAATAAGGTATCAGATGCTAATAAGGTTAGGTTTGCCAAGTTGAAATTGAGGAGTAGAGCTAGAGACTTTTGGCGTAGTATCGAGAATCATCACAAAGGAAGGAGCAAGCCTGCCATAACTGATTGGAATGAAATGAAACAAATACTTAGAGTGAAATATGTTCCCCAATGCTATCAAGAGAATTATCAACCTCAATCCTCTCATGGGAATTTTCTACACCATAGAGGCAGTATTCAGCAAGAAAACACCTCATCCTTCCGTCAAAAACTCACTGCTATAGCTCAAGACTTAAGAAAAATAATGGTTCTGCTAGACTATTCTACTCAGAAAAAGGATGCTCAGGTTCCACCAAAGACTAATGTTGAAATAGAGGTACAAGTGCCAATAGATGATGTTTCAACATTCATGCAGCAAGAAGAACCTATTATAGAGTCTACACAAGAAGAGAAATTTCAACAAGTGAACGAAGATTTAGAGGGTGCACTTGATGTGGAGGTTGATTCTGATGAAAGTGGCACTGAGCCCTTCATGATCCATGAGGTTGATGAACATCTACAAGTTGTTGAAGTCCAAAAGGTTGATACTATGGTTCAAGATAAAATTGTGCCTATTCAACACATTGATTTTGTGTTTCCAGAGGAGTTCTATGGTGTCATGGAATTGAAGGTTATTCTACTCTCAGTGCTTCCTAGGGTGATTTCTGATTTGAAGGAAGTATTAAGCACCAAAGTCTTAATTCTTCATCACTACAAAACTCGAGGTCGAGTTTTCTTAAACCAGGGGAGTATAATGCAGGAGCATAACCAAAAGTTATTTCAATATTTCATTTTAGATTTTCAGTGGATAATTTCAGATTGTAACGTAGTTATTTGTTTAGTTTGGATTGATATTTGAGTTTGGTTAGGATTAGTAGTTTATCATTATCATTTGTTTAGGATTATTGGATTAGTATTTGAGATTGTTTAGGATTATCAGATTAGTATTTGAAATTGTTTAGGATTTGTTTAGAAGAGTTTATCCTTATCTTTGTAATTTCTGGAAGCTGCATATAAAGCTCCAAATGATTTGTTTTGTAAGACAGATTATTATTATTATTGAGATTATTTGCGTTGATTTGTTTGGTGGTGATTCCAAACACCTTAGGTGGGAAGCCTAAGGTTCTTCAGTAGGACTAATCTAGGTGAGAAGCCTAGGTTGTCCTACATCAGATAGTGTCCATGAAGCAATAACAGTCAATGTAACAAAACAAATAGCAATGTTGTCAGTAAACACATGCTTGACTGGTTGAAAAGTACTGATTTAGAATGACTTCTTTCGTATATCACATGTAGGAGCAACTTGAAAAGTACTGATTAATCAGTTATTCCTACTTAATAAAGCAAAAAAAGAAAAAAGAAAAAAGAAAAATCAGAATCACATGATCTTAAACAAGTAATTTTAAGAGTGGTTTTGATTTCATAAATTCCCATTATCCATTCCATGTTTCATTACAAAGTGCCATTTTTGTCAATCTTCCTCTGAAGTCAAAATGATGCTATAATCTGTTAAGCAATTACGATGATTGCAACAAAACAAATATATAATTGAGATTGCCAGAAGTAATAGCCTCATATCTAAGAACTGCATGGTCCACTTAACAATTAATAATGGAAGCAACAGAACATTATGAATGAGTCACCATCAATGCCTGATGAATTGCAACTCTCGGCATGCTATACCTTATAATCTATTTTTAATATTAGTCAACATAGCAGCTCACATGATCACATCAAATTAAAGGGCTTGTATTCATATTAAAACATCAGCAACAAACCTTAATATCCTTCCGCAAAACAAGCTTTGAAAGCTTGAAATGAGCAGTAGGTCCCTCCGGTAAGCCAATGATTAGGAGAGCGTCTACAAGACAGCCAAAAAAGCTGACAGTCAAAAACAATAACAAGGAAAAAAAAAAATCTAACTTCTTTATTAAAATTGTAAAAGTTAAAGGAATGGAAAATAAAGACTGAGAGAATATATTCACATCATAGATTCCATAGCACCTTGAGCATCAAGCATCACTAACCTGGTTCCCTACGATTGGTGTGAACAACTATTAGAGAAGTGAAATCTTTGTTATTCGCATATTCTACAATCTGAAAACACAGAATGGGGGGTTAATTCAAAAGAAACTGTCAAATGGATTTAGCTTCATGCTTGTCTTCTCATAGAGCCAGAAGGGGGGGAGGTGGGGAAATACAAAGCACCTTTTTCAAGTCATAGGTTCCTCTCTTGTAGTAATGTGCATTTGGGATCACAGAAAGCAGCTCTGATATAAAAGCAGGTCCCCTCTATAAACCAAAGATAAAATAATATTAAATATATGTATATTCATGCTGAGCTTCATGGGTGGCATAAGAAAATTAAAAATGGCAACGAGGAAGACCTACACTAGAATTGAAACGGCAAGTGGTGATTAGAACTTTTGGAGTTAAATCACGCTTTAGAATTGCACCGAATTCGTCGGCATCATTTCCAGCAAACAGCTGCAAAAGTCAAAGATGAAATTATATTATCAACGCATGAGATTACATGATTCTAACAGGACTGATCAAATTCCGATAAAAATTTAAACATCTCAACCCCCAAAGACCAAAGTCATATATCCTACAACCCACCCTCCCACCACCACACAATGCAAATGAAAGAAACCCATAAAACAATTTCGCAAATGAATTTCTTTTCGAATTTCGCTTAATTCCAGAACATGCACTTAATACGTAAGCAGCTCAATTAAATTCCATGAACTTGGAAGCCAACTCAAAATAAAGAAAAACATCAAATTTTACCTCTTCATCATCGGGCTTACACACGGTCTCATCGAATTCTCGGGTGTTCTCAATGGTACGAGGAACCATCTTCGGCGGCGGCTGCAATAATAAACAAAACCAAAAAAAAAAAAAAAAAAAACCAACAATTTGATTAAGAAGTCTGTAATTGTTGAAGATTATTATAAGAAAGAGAGTAAAAACGAAAAGGTTATACCTCCTCGCCGAGCTCGAGAGCTCGCTTCTCGGCAGCATCGCGAGCCTTAGCCTTCTTACGCTTCTCGAGCTTCTTCTGGTGCTTGAGCTTGGCGTGCACTTCCGACCTCTTGTCCTTGTTCTTTATCGTCGAAGGCAGTATCTCCTTCTCCTCCTTCTGCGTCTTCGGCTTCTTCCGATCATTCTCGATTTCTGGTTCTAATTCGCTTTCGCTCTTCTTTCTCTTATACCCCATTCTATAAATTCACTTTGTATTCAGCGTAATGATCCAAAAACGAAAATAATATAAAAGGATGATGATGATGAATGATTACCTGAGATTTCACTGCTCTTGCTGTAAAAGACTCGAAGAAGAAGAGGAAGCTTTAGGATTCTCTTGCTGTTAGGGTTTTTGAACGGGACCCAGGGTTTTTTGCGATTTCATCCCCGGAACGACGTCGCTTCTTATTTTAGATACTGGCCACTCACCACCTGCCACGTCAGATAAAATCTTTTTTTAAAAAAAATAATTGGATAATTGCCTCCTCTTCGCCTTTAGTTAAGAGGCTTGCATGTTAACTAGTTAACATCTTCTTATGTGTTCTCGATATACACGATCTAAGTCCCCTCCCTGTTTTCCAGCATAAAAGTTAGGGTTGTCCACGGATCGGTTCAGGTCGAGTTTGTACCCAACCCGGAACCAAACCGATGGAATCGGGTGGTAGAAAATCCCACCTACTGCCGACTGCCGGAGTAGACGGGTCGGGCAGATCAAACCTTCAACAGGTGGCGAACGAGTCGGTCAACGTTATAAATCTGAGAAAACAGTGAGAAATGGCGAGGAAACTATGAGAAAACAGTGAGAAAAACTCAAATCCGATAAAAATTTCATCGGAATTTATGAGATTTTGCCAGATTAGGCAGAAATCTCATCGAATTCAATGAGATTTCGCCAGATGCGGTTAAAACTCACCGGATCTACTTGAAATATCACCGAAATTTGGGTTTTTTCGCCAAGAACTGGAAATTTTTTGCCGGAATCTAAAAATTTTCGCCAGAATCTTGGTTTTTCGCCAAACGGTTTAGGTTTTTCCAGTTTTGAGGGGGGAGGGAAACCGAAACCGACCCGCCGGAGTCGGTTTCTGGTGGAGAAGACCCGCCGCCGACCGCCAGAGTAGTTAGGTTGACCGGTGTCGGATTGGATCCGGTCAGTTTCTTCAGGTGGGTCGGGTCTTCGGATGGGTTTGGACAGCCCTAATAAAAGCTAATAAAAATAAAATTTATTTTTAAAAATAAAATGTTGGTTGAATTATAAGACTTCTTGCTTCCTTCTAATATTAATAACATCGTTGAAGTTTTTCTCAAAAAAAAAAAAAAACACTGCTGAAGTCAAAATCTCATTGAAATCAAATCTATATATCTATATATATATATATATATATATATATATATATGTAGAGAAAATTTAGAGAAAATTCAATTAGATTCTACAATTGAAGTTCAATTTTGCGTCATGTGTCCTAAATTATTTATTTTTAAAAAGAGTTTTAATTCTTTATTTTTAAGTCAAATGTGGGACTACATTATAAATATTCATCCAAGTGAGTTATTGTGTACAAAAACTAAAGAGTCTAGAATTAATGAATAAAAAAAAATAAAAATTAAAAAATGGACAATTTACATTTTCTACCTAATAATATTCTCACAAGACTTTTTAAAGAGTTAAAAAAAAAATATAAGAATGACTATCAATTATATTTAAATTATATATGTAAACTATGCATCTTAATGTATATCAATGCATCTTTTAAATATAAATATATATATATAGGTAAACCTGAGAGAAAACCCAATTAAGTTTCAAATTTAAATTCAATTAGAGTTTAATTTTGCGCCACATGTCCCATCTAATCTAAATTTTAAATTTTTGTGCCAAGTGAGTTAATTCAGTGTAAAAATTGGATTTCAATTAGAGTTTAATTTTGCGCTATGTATTCTGTGGGGTCAATGAATCTGGCTACCTCGGCCCAAGGCCCACGCCGAGGAAGAAGAAACGTCCGAGGACGAACAGAGAAAATCCTAACTACTAAGAAGCAACGCCAAGGACAATCATGTCCTCGGTGAACCGAGATCATAGAAGGGAAGGGCAGCGCGCCATCAAGGGCGGTTTCGTAGAGCGTCCTAAGAAAGAGGACAAGTACCGTGGGTCAGCCATGGGAGCCTGGGAGAGCAATTCAGGGAGAAACTGTCACCTCCACATTAAATACCCACAACTAACGTTCTGACTGCATTAATGAGGAGATAACTCCTAAACAGTGCCGCTTTGGTTGCTGCAACTCACAAAAGATTTGGGACAGCGGCTGATGGGACAATCACTCAAGTAGTGACCTGCACGACCAACAAATGAAGGACCAAGATCAACCTAAAGAGGGTATAAAATGTAAAGAGGTCCTCTAGAGAAAGGATCGGAGATTGGAAGTAGAAAACACTGTAATAACCTGTATCATCTTTGTAACCTCTGTATCCAAGCATTGAAGAGATAATAAGAACATGATAGCTCCTCGGACCAACGTCCAAGACAAATTTGAACACTTAAGGCCCGTTTTCCTACTATTCAGTTTACCCATACCCATGTTTATTCGTTGCTATCCTCACTAAGGCCTAGCTCTTAAACCCATCCTCTACAAATTTATTGTTTAGGGCAAGTTGGGTCTGAATCCACTTTTCCAACAGTAGAAGTGCTTAGACCCAGTCCCTACATATTCCATCTAATCTAAGTTTTTTTAATTTTTGTGTCAAATGAGTTAATTTAGTGTAGAAAACGAGGAGTTCAATCTAAATAAACCATAAAAAAAACCTAATCATGTAACTAAAAACAATTCAAATTTATAACTCATCTATATATATTAATAGACAAAACTAAGAGAAAATCCAATTAGATTTTAATTGGATTCTCAATTTTGTGCCATGTGTCCTATTTAATTTTTAATTTTGTGCCACATGAATTATTGAGTGTAAAAATCAAAGAGTTCAAATCTAATCCATCTAAGTTTTTTATTTTTCTGGCAAGTGAATTATTAGGTGCAAAAACCGAAGAATTTTAAACCAATTAAATTTTAAATCACACACACACACATATAATGAGAAACCATTCCATATTTTAGAAATGTATAATTTTTAAAAAAAGTGCAAAATAATACCATGTATAATTTAAACATCTTCTAAAATTGTTTATTGTACCCTTGCATATGCACAGGGCTATACACTAGTTTATATAGCATACCATGACTATGTACGGTTCATATATATATAAACCAAATTTTAGAAAAAATTCAATTAGAATCAAAATTAGATTTTGATTTTGTTAGTTTTTCATACAAATTTAAATTGTTTATATTTTTGCTGTTATTTTTTCTATGAACTAATGAGCATATTTTTTATACAGTTTCTATTCAGATATTTTGTATGCGAAGATATTGAACGTACAAACTATAATTGAACTAAACAATCTCATGCACCTATCCTCATTCAATTTAGGAGATACTATTTAATCAATTTATTATTTTATTTTGTGTGGTATTTAGTAGAATTTTACAGACAATAATTGTGAATTAATATTGTATATGTAGTATCTAATAGTGATTTTCAAAATTATATATGTAATAACAATTTAATGAGAAACTTGGCATAACCAATATCATGAAAATTGCAAGGAAAAACTATTTTAGTACCTCCAAATGTCCTTCCAAATTTCCTGGTCAAACTATATCATATATGTTTAATAACTCAAACTAAAATCAATAGTACCATTACAATTCATCAATCCTATGCGTAAGTAAGGATTACATACTAATAGTACGTAATATATAAAAACAACATATGAGAGTAAGTTCAATTAAGAATCTAAATTAGATCTTAATTTTTTGATATATATATTTTTAAAATTAGATTCTAATTACATTCTAATTGTGGTGCCAAAGTGTTATTTTAATTATTATATTTTTATTTGATATCAAGTATTTCTGTATTTTAAATACACTCCATTTTCATTCTAAGTATCCTCCAAATTATATTTTAATAGTTAAAATTTTGTGCACTGCATTGGAAGCAGAAAGTTCAACATAATATGATTTTTTTTTTTCTTTCATTTATTTTTTTCTCCTCTCATTATGAGGTCTCCGAGACACGACCGTGTTTCCTTGGTTGGTTTGGGCCAGCTAAGTTTTTATAAAGTTGAGCGGTTTTGAAATTCACAAATGGGTAAAATAGTAAGTTTGAAATAACCCAAGAGTAAAAATGTCGTTTGAATCATTCAAGGGACATAAGTATCACTCCAAAACATCACGATCAAAACAACATGAAGAACATAAAGATTGAACCACCTAATTAAAAAATCAAGCCACATCAAGAATTAACGGCTAGCATATTAATGCATGAGCCATGTAATTATGAAGGATTAAATTTCATTGGTCCTAAATTGGATTAGTTAGAACTGATGTCATGTCAAAGTTTAATTTGTTTATTTTTATGGATTAGTTAGAACTAATTTCATGTCAAAGTTTAATTTGTTTATTTTTATGAAAATGAAGTAATTTAGATTAATCATAAAATTAAGAAATAAAGCCTTAGATTTGGTTTTTTTTTTTTAACTAACCCACCCAGGCTCGGCCCTAGGCCTAGGCCATTTAAGCCATGGCCTAAGGCCCCCCTAACATAGAAAGGCCTCTAAATTAATATGGGGCAGTAACTTTTTATTTTTTCTAATTAAAAAAAGAGTGAGTTATTTGCCTTTTTTTTATTATCAAATAGGTCTTATAAATTAATATGTCACCCATCACAACAAGTAATAAGTAATTTAATACTCATTTTATTATTTTATTGAAATGTCACATCAATTTGTAAGTTTTTTATAGTAAAATTTGTAGTAATTTTAGTATCTTCTCCATGCACAAAATATTATGAATCAATAGAAATACAACAAAATTACCAATTCACCATTAAGTGAATGAAAGATGCTAAAACTAATACAGATTTTATGACAAAAAACTTACAAACTAATGAGGCAGGAATATGATTAGTGTCACTCAAATAATATAATAAATAAATGTTTTGAACAACTTATTTTTATTGGTGACACGTCAGTTTATAAAACTACATAGTAAGTATCATTAGCTTACTGTGGGTGAATTAGTCTTATTAATTAGTAGGAATTACTAATAGATTTGAAATAAAAAATTTACAATATAAAAAATAAAATAAATATTATTTAAGTGATATTTAGATATAAAAAGACCCTTTTAATATTTCGCCTTAGGCTTCAAACTATCTTGGGCTGAGCCTGAACTCACCTTGTCAAAACTTGTCAATATTCAAATATCCATGACCATGGCATCATTGACTCACACTCACATTGTCCTCCTAGTCCAACTCTTGATCTTATCAATAGCAACAATCTCATAAGTGAAGGCCAAGCTTTTCAAGACCCCTTCCTCCCCTCCTTAGAAATTGCGATCATCTTCTGGATCCCAGCCACTAATACAACACCCCATAAGCCCAACTATGACCAACCAAACCTATTCTATCACCCATATCCAAATGCGTCCATCCACAGAAACATACCATTTCCAAATGCCTCCTCCTCCCCCTCATATAACTTTATCTCCATCCACAGGGTCATCTTGAGCATTGTAATGGGTCTCCTAAGTGGCATTGTTTGTGGAACCCTTATTGGCTTTACCATGTTCCTCGCTTGGTCTCTCTTCGCTCATAACTTCTTCTCTGACGATTAGCTTAACCCTTGGAAGCTTGGCTATGTCTAGATTCCCATCACCACCATTAAGATCAGATGGCAAGTTAGCACCAAGCTTGTTTTACTTGATCCTTGAATACTACTAAATTATAAAAGCATTAGCATTAGCCTAATGCATTTTTAGCCAAAATTGACTCCTAAAACTCCACTTTTTGTTACTTTAGCTATTCTACTATTCACAAACCACTACATCAGACTCAATACTTTATCATTATTCTATTTAAATATTATTTTTGTTCTCTCTCGAAATAATTTGTTTTCACTGTTTTTCCCTAATTCAACGTATCTTCCAACATCAACAAATCCAAACAAACAAAACACAGCCATGGCTAATGCCTACAACCTAATCAAACAATCAATGTCATCCCTCAAACCTAGATAAAATAAAAAATAAAAAAAACACCCAAACTAAACAAACGAAACATAGATCAAATAGACCCACATTAGCAAAAAAAGAAAAAAGAAAAGAAAAAAAAAAGGACCCACAACGATGACCTAAGATAGCAATGCACCACCATGATGGCAACCCATAACAACTGTCATCCATTACCCATTGCAAGTTTGGGACCTAGCCACCGTCCTCTACCGCTAAATCAACCCAGATTGTGACCTTAGGGGTGTGCCTCCTGCTAAAACTGACTCGATTTGACTTAACCTGTGGGGTTAGGTCAGTTTTTAGGGGTTGGTGGGTTGAGTTGAGTTTTGAAATTTGTTTTTATAGTGGGTTAGGTTGGGTTTGAATTATAAGATTTATAAATCTGCATAACCCGACCCGACCCACCTATATTTAATATATATTTAAAATTAAAAAAAATATATGTAAAAATATATTATAGAATTTTATTATTTACTTTTTTTTACCCCTTTTCCTAAATAGAATCCAAACCCTAAGTTATGCTCATATAGTTTGTGTTGGTTTGATGTTATGCTCAAAATTATTTGGTTATAAATTTGTTCTTATTTGTGGTAGTGTTGTTCTAATTCTCAATGTAATATTAATAATAGTAATGAAAAACAGTTCAACCCATGGTTCTAACTTGGTCCATGTGGGTTAGGATGAACCCTTGTTATGGGTTGGATTCTTTTTAACCCACCATGGTGGGTTGGACTGAAAAAACCCCTCAATCTGACCCATACATATTCCTACGTGACCCAACCATCTTAACTACCTGGCATCCACCGCTGTATCGACCAACACATGCTTAGACGGCCAAATTGATCAACCCAAGACAGTTTTGCCTACTTTGTTGGACTCAAGTTTGAGAGAGCAACCTGTTAATGGCGTGGAGAGAGAATGAAGAAAAAGAGAGAGAGAGAGAGTAAAAAAAGAATTAAAATGGTTTATTGAACTACAATAGCCTTTGCTTCATCTATATAGACACTGTTTAGTGTTTTGAGAAAAAAATGGGTAAATTTTGGCTAGGCAGCTCTTTGATGAGGCTGTTGCAAATCCTCTGATAGGACTAAATAAGAAGGGTGAACATATATTTTCCTTCGACAAAAAAATAAATATAAGTGCTATAGTGCCCCAAATTTTAAAAATGGATATATTGGAGTCCTTGGGGCCAAGGATTAGATGGCAACACAAATATTATAAGAAGGTAGTAATTTACAAATACCACAAAGGTTACAGTTGACGCAAAAGGAGACCAAGCACAAAGCCAAAAGCCAAAAGCCAAAAGCCAAAAGACGCAAAGAAGACCAAGAAGATACTATCATCGAAATCCATGGCCATGGCCTCACTGATTCATCGTGTCATCCTGGTCCAACTTCTGATCCTATCGGTGGCAACAATCTCAGCGACGGCCAGACCTTGCAAGACCCTCTTCATCTCCTCCTACTCTTTCTCCTTCAAACCCGTTAACCAACAAAACCCTTCTTCTTCATCCTCGGGATTCGTCACCGTCTTCACCGAGATCAGCCACTTCAACCCAAAACCCCAAATGCAAGAACAGCCCTTCCCCACCACCACTGAGATCTTCCTCTTCCGTGACCCGATCCACCGCAACGACATGCCGTTGGGGTACAGGAAACCCCAACAACCCCTCGCTTCCTACGACTTCAGCTCCCTCCGTGACCGCACCAAGGACATCTTGAGTGTCGTCGTCGCTCTCCTCTTCGGCGTTGGCTGCGGGGCCCTCACCGCCGCCACCATGTACCTCGCTTGGTCTCTCTTCTCCCACCGCTTCTCCTCCTCCGACTACTCCACTTTCCCCTCTTCTTTCTCCGACGACGACGACAACGATGACGATGATGCCAATCCCAAGAAGTTCGGCTATATTAAGATTCCCGCTGCCACCGATTCTCTGCCTGCTCCGGCTCCGGCTAAGTGAACGGTATGAAAGTATATGATTATCGCTATTATGTTATATGGTATTGTAGTCAATTTGGAGCTATTGAAGCTTGTCTCTCTTTTTAGTGTGGATTGTGGACTAATTGTTTATAATAAACAAAAGAGAGAACAAGTGTGCTACTTTTCTGGTCTGTATTACTCAATTTACGACTTTATTGTCTTATATTCTAATACTTTAAATGTGATCATGTACTTTGTTTATGTTATTTATGATTTTTGTTGGGTTTCGTTATTTTGTTGTGATTCAACTTTGATTATCATATCTGATTGAGTTCGAAATTGGGTTTAATTTTGTAGTTCTGATTGTGTTCTACGTTAGACTACAGCCATATGGCTTTTCTGTTTTTGTATTTTGCCTGAGTATAGAGCTGCTTTTGCATAATTGACTAATTGTTCATATTTTCAATTGGGATTGCCTAAAATGAACAAGTTCTTGTGCATAATCGTGCATCTTGCCTGCGGTACAATGTTAATTCTGGAGTTGGTGCTTTTGTTGCAGTCTTCTCTTTTTCCAAAACTTATGTACCCAAAAAAAAAAAATATTTTGGCCTTTTGAAACGCAAGCTGTTTTGAAAGCCATGCCATTAGGTACAATTTTCGTCCAAATGTTGTGAAGCATGTCAGATTCTTTGGATGGCACCTACAGTGGTTATTTATTTATTGATAATTCAATAGTTCATGAGGAGGGGGATTTGAACCCTGGATGTCTTTGTTGGAAACTCTAGGAGGTGCCAAACATTTGAGCTACGAGTTCTTGGCAAATGGCACTGGCAATGTTGTGGGCCAAATCTTCTAAAGTTTTAAGCCTACACTGGGTAGCTCAATTGCTTGGCCTCCCATGATGTCTCTAGTTCAAGTCTTGGGATTACCTGATACATAGTTCCTGTGAACAGGGTATCCGGGGTTTACTTGACAGGGATGGGTACATGAAGTGGCCTTGCCTTGAAGAGTTTCCTTGTCATAAAAAAAAGGTTCTAAATTAGATTGATTGATATGCAAAGCCAAGTCTTTTGATGAGGCATGGAGTAAACAGTGGTTTTGGCATATCATTACATGGTCCCCTTTGTATAATCCATTGATGTGATAGATGTCATTTCTTTCTCTTTACAATGATAACTGACTAAGTTAACTTTAGACTTAAGAGTATTGCATTCATTCAGCAGGTATCTTGTTCTTAGTTCAAATAGAATAGTAGGTAGAACCGTAGAAGTAATAAGTACTTCGAAATGTTGTCTGAATTCAACACCCTATATATCATATGGCCCTTTCATTGTGTAGATAGAACACAGTAGAATATGAACATGATTGAACATGCATGTTGATTTCTGATTTGCCTTGCCAACTTGAAACAGGGCATGGCATAGCTAAAAATGTAGGTGATGGGGCTCGATGTTATTCATAGATGAATTAATAGATAAGTATGGGATGCATAAATAAGATACATATATACTTGCATATGCTTGCATTTATATGATTAGTTTGTGTTTCAAGATTAGAAATTATTTGTGGGTTATATTTGTTGAATAATTGCATTATGTAATTATATTTCATTTGGGTTTGAGTAGGGCATTTAGTGGCCCTTTAGGGTCACCTAATCCTTTCCTAATAGGTCGGGTTTGGGTAACCATTAAGAGTTGTGGTGGCTTGGGGAATGGAAATAGTAAATCCCTCAAAAATCCAAGTGGATTCATGTATGCATCTAGGGTGGTTAATGAATTTACCAACTCAATAGGGTCTGTGGGACTTGATGGGACATAATTGGCAGCCCCCTTTAAAGACTTATAAATTGCGACAGAAAGCTGGTTGTAATGCTCAAGCATTAATTTGGGATGTTTTGGATGATGGAGAGCTCTCTGGGGGACCTTGCTTAGTCCGTCTAAAGTTGAATTGAGTCTTATGTTATTGTTTGTTTTTGTTTATTTGCTGCTGGATCAGTTTTAATTAAGTTTTACTAGAATGAGGGCAATTTAGTAATTTGAAAATTCCTCGAATGGTCTGTCCTTGGTTGTACTGAAGCCCATTAATCTTATTTTGTTTTTTGAATCCTTTTTTCTATTTGGTTTAGAAGTTCTTAAGTACTTTTTTTTTTTTTTTGGTTATAAGTAATCCTAATCATTCTAGTAATAGGTTATTTAGAATTCCTAGTCTTTCTAAGAAAGGATTTAGAAATAGCCTATATAATGGCTTTATTGTATTCGATAATATTGATAGATTTTAATAGCTTTCCAACTTTTTTCAAGCTTTGAGGTGTGATTGTTTTCTCCTACCTAAGTGTGACTGCTTAGGAAAGCCTAGGTGTGATTGCCCAGTGTTTTATCTTTCTTTATTTGATGTTCTTTTCATTGTTTTAATACCAAACAGCCATCAACACATTCAATATCTTATCAAGAATCTAGTTTAGTGCTGAAATTCCTAAAAATCCTACATCAAATTCCTAAAATTTGATGCAGATAGAAAATTGCAATAAAGAAACAAAGACGAAAAATTATAAAAAATTAAAATCCTAGGAGTCAGTGATGGGAACGTAACTGGCAGTTTCCTTTGAAGATTTTTTTAATTTGGGATGTTGCAGATGATGAAGAGTTCTCTTGGGACCTTCCTTAGTCAGTCTAAAGTTGAATTGACTCTTATTTGATTGCAGTTTCCTTTAAAGACTTTTTAATTTGGGATGTTTCAGATGATGAAGAGTTTTCTTGGGACCTTCCTTGGTCAATCTAAAGTTGAATTGACTCTTATTTGATTGTTTGTTTTTGTTTTTCCCTGTTGGATTGGTTTTAATTAAGTTCTCCCAGTTTAAAGACAATTTGGTAAATTCCAGGTCTTCTGGAATGGGCTGACCTTGGTTGCACCAAAGGCCTTTTCGCCTCACACCTCGGGGCCTTGGGCGATATAAGGCCTTGGCATCTTAAGTTTGCCTTTCACCTTTAACTACCTTGACCCTAATTCTAGTTGACTTAGGAAAGCCAACTATTGATTTACAAAAATATGCTTGATTCGAAGAAATTAAATGAATTACTAATAACCTAATTTACGTCCAAGACTTGACCAATAAAAATATAATTGACTTCTAATATTAACAAAATATTTAATTTGTAGGTTTCATAAATTTTATGTACATAATTGACTTTGCAGTTCTTGAATTTTGTCTAGGGTAAAAGAAAATTTGATTTCTTTTTGTAAGGCTTGTGGCTTTTATAGAAAAATGCTAGATAATCCTTTTTTTCTTCTTCTTGCAAAAATTTAAGAATTCTTTTTCCATTTCTGTCTCGTTTGTATCTTTATCAAGTGAGGTGGGTCTGGTATCAGTGGTTAAGGTTGAAACCCAACTTGTCTTAGGATTGGGCTTGAAATGGGATATTTGAGTTAAATTTGGGTTTTTGGGTGACCTTTTTGGCATTCACCTAATCAATTGCCATCTATAGGTCTAGGGTACTTCAAATTTTTTGTAATAGAATAGTCTATTGGTGTGGAGTTGCAACTAGAGGGTTTGTTTGGTAGAGAGGAAAGAAACATCTATTCCTTTGTTGTTCGGTTACTTTGAAGTTGTGGGATATGGTTTTTGGTTTATTTGGAGTTTGTTGGGTTATGCCAATGTCTGTTGTTGAGCTTCTTACTTGCTGGCAAGGTCGATTTGGTCACCATCGTAATGGATATATATGGATTGTTGTTCCTCATTGTTTGATGTGGTGTATTTGGAAGGAAAGAAATAGTAGGTGTTTTGAAGAGAATGAGTGTTCTATGCTTGATCTCAAGCTTCTATTTTTTAGAACCTTATTGGATTGGTTCTTAGTGCGGAGAAACCAACCTTTTTCTTCAATTTTGGATTTATTTGATTTATGTAATTTTTGTATTTGATATGTATACCCCTGTATACTCCCTGTGTACTTGAGTGTCTCTTTTTTTGATATCAATAAATCTTTATTACTTATAAAAAAAAAAAAAAAAAAAAAAGTGAGAAAGAAAATGTAAAAGGCTGAACATAAAAAGGAATGAAGAGATTAATATTTTTATTATTAGTATTTGGTTGAAGGGATAGAAAAGGGTAGAGAATAAGTATTTTGTATTACATTCCTATTATATTCTTTTGTTGAATTTCTTTTAATAAACTTTATCTATGTAAGACACTTTCTCTTATTTTCCTCCCATTTTGGAAGATTAAAATGGGGGCCTGGATATAAAATGTCCATCACTCCCTTATTCCTTCCATTTTTCCATTCTACTGAACAAGAGAAATTACAATCCATCTCTTCTGTTCTCTCAACCTTCTTCGATCCTACCATGTTTCCTCCCAACCAAATGCATTCAAAAGGTCTTTTTATTGTTAAATGGATGGATTCATTTGGTATTTAAGTCCTAAACCCCACTTGTTAGGGGTTGAACTTGAGATGGGATAATTTTATCTTATTCTAGCTTTGGAGGATCTTCCCAGCCTTATTTTATCTCTTGAGATGGGACTGATGGTGATCTTTTGAGATGGAAGTTGATAAAAAACGGGGATTTTACTATCTGCTCATATTATCATAAGTTACATGGCTCTTCTTCCGTTGTTTTTCCATGGAAAGGAATTTGAAAGGTTAAGGCACCCCGGCGTGTCTCTTTCTTTGTTTGGATAGCCGCATGGGATAGGATCCTCACGAGCGATAACTTGCGGCTTAGAGGCTTTGATTTTGTTGACTGGTGTGTTATGTGTCGTTGCTGTGGTGAGACAGTGGATCATTTGTTGTTACATTGTGGAAAGGCTTATCGGCTGTGGTGCTTTGTCTTTAGGATTTTTGGGATTTCTTGGGTTCCCTCATGTACGGTGTCAGATTTTCTATTTAGTTGGTGGAATTGGTTGGGGAAGCATTCATCTTACATTTGGAACTTAGTTCTGTCATGTTTGATGTGGTGTATTTGGAAGGAACGCAATCGGCGGACGTTTGAGGATTTGGATAAGGACCAAATGCTTGCTCTCTTTTCTGGTTCCCTGTTTGATTGGGCTAGGGCTTGGAGACTCACATCTAGTGACTCTCTTCCTCTATTCCTTAGCTCTCTTTCTTTGTAATTAATGTCGTTTTATGTTTTTGCTTTTCCATCTTTTTTGTACTTTTGATATGCTGGTGCTAATTTGCATCTAGCAGTTTTTGAATATATTTTTTCTTACTTTTCAAAAAAAGAGAGGATCTTCCCAGCCTTCAACCAACCCATTGCCATCCCTAGGTCTAAGTTTTTTGTTTTCTTTTGGCTTGGGGGGTGGGGCAAGGATGATGTAATTCACAGAATTTAGTTGGTATAAACGCTTCTTTCTGTTTGTGAAATCATCCTTACATTTCTGATTCTCCAGTGAATTTTCTCTTTTCCTAATAGAAATTTTAAATATAATGCATTATACAATAATAGCCATGCCATACAATTTTAATTTTTGAAGCTTCCTGTTGTAGTTAGATGGTAACCTAGGAGGCATGGCTACATGTGTGTCCATGGAGTGTCTGGTAAAAAAATAAAATAAAATTGGGACACAGCCTCAACATGGTTGCGACGTGCTCTCGATATGGCTTAAAAAAAATTAAAAGAAAGAAAAAGAAAAAATCACTGATTTGCATCCCTACCGTGATAACGAGGACCATCAATCAATAGAACAAAGGCTTCAAACAAATTTCTTTCTTTCTCATTCTAGAATAGCTTCTCTCATCTCTCTCATACTCTCTCTATGTTGTGCCATCGGCGATCCTCAGCTTTCTCATTGTCAACCTTGTCAGCCATCCTCAGTCAGATTGGCGACCTGTCATGGCCATCACACCATCTGATTTATCAATGCTCTATCGCTGATCGCTCCTCATTCTTAGTTCTACATTTGTCTCGCCTACTTTCCCCTGTTTTGTTCTCTATGTTTTTTTATTTTATTTTTCTCATTTTTGTTTTTAGAGAGTTCTATTCTCTCGTATCTATCAAAACAAGGGGTTTTATTTATTTATAATTGTTATAAAGTATAATAGTTTTGGTTAAGTGCTTAAGATTGTTGTATACCAATAAATTATGGTCCTGTTAAATTTTTCACTTTTATTTTTTTACATGAATTGTTTTACAAGTATAAAGTTATTGTTAAAACTATTATTTATTAATATATTACGTTCTTTTGAAGATAATGAGAGATCTATGCCAGACCTCAAGTTATTTTTCTTTAGAACTTTATTGGATTGGTTGTCAGCTTTGCGAAACCAATCATTTTCTTCTTTTCTAGATTTTCTTGATTTATGTAATTTTTGTGCTTGATTTGTTGACCCCTGTACACTTCCAGTGTACTAGGGTGTCCCTTTTTTGATATCAATAAATCTTGTTACTTATCAAAAAAGAAATATGTTATTGTTAAAAATGATCCTTTATTAAAAATATATGTTATTGTTAAAAATGATCCTTTATTTGCACTGTTTTATTTATTTATTTTTGAAGTTGATTTATTTGTAGTAAATAAATAATAAAAATTTGATTGCTACTAATAAATTATGCCCTAAAGTATACCTAAACTAATTATTAATTAATAATCAAATAATTAATTTCCGTGTTCTTGTTTTTCAAGAATTATCGTGTCTCGTGCTCATGTCCGTCCATGCTACCATCCTGAATTGTTCCTAGTATAATAGTATTTAGATTCAGTTTAAGGTTTTGAGGCATTTATATTTGGAGAAGCAGTTGCAAGCTAAATGATTCTAATATTTTATGATTTTAGAAAATTAGTTGAAATGTAACTCTGTATTCATTTCAAGGTCCATAGCCAACCATAAGTATTGGCTTGTTTTATGTGTTTCAGGGGCCAAAGAAGCTACACTATTGAGTATATTTTTGTGAAAACTGAAACTTTCATTTTATAAATGAACATCATGTAGAGTTTGTAGATCGAATCTATTTTGAGCCTGTTGGGGTCAATTTGTAAATTTCATGTAGCAGTGGTTTGGAGAGGGAAACTTCCTGGCTGAGAAGGATACTTTTTGTCAGGTTTGGTCAAACTTTTAACTTATATGAAAGAAAAAGATCAGAAGACTCACCAAGTTATAACTTATATATTTATATGAATGCTTGCAGTAGCAAGGGCAAATTTGGTGCATTTTAAATCCCTGGGAGGGCTAGGTATCAGAATTTGTAGCATACTATGGATTTTCAAGGGTGCAGCAGTATGTAAATAGGGTTGGGGAAAAAAAAAGTTGTGTTGCCATTCTTTTTTGTAGAATTTGCAACATTTGGAGATTAATGGCCTATTGGATTTAACTTTTTATCTGATCCCCCAAATTTAGTGAGAAAAGGGAGAGGGTAAGGAGGAGATGGGGATCATGTGATGAATGACGAACTATGATCTTATTTTCAGTTGCTTGTTGGTGTAAACCATGCCTCCCTGTTGTTGACATAGGTGTGAAGTATGACTAATCAAAAAGACATAGGTGTAAAGTATGAACTTTTATGAGCAAAATTTATGAATGCTTATTTTTGGCTGAAGTGGAATTATTCTGCCTATTATTCATGAATGCTTATCTTTCTCTCTAATGGCAAAGGAAGTGGAATTATTCTGCCTATTTTTGGCTGAAGTGAGGTGCATAGATAACTTCATATTTCACCTTATGAAATAGGAATTACAGAAGTGAAGTTTTGAGAGTTAATTCTGTTTATCAGTAAGTTTCTGATATTCTTGATTATTGCAGTTATTTACGTGGTTCCATGTAAGGAGACAAAGAATTCCCATTGAGAACTGAATAGGAGATGAAATTGAAGTTTTGAGAGAGAACTTCTTATTGGTAAGATTTTGAGAAATGTTGGTCATTGCAGTATTTATGTGGTTGCGGATGAACCTGTAAGAATTAGACATTTGATAGGTTAGTCATTGTTTTTTACATGTGGCCTATTATTTTGCATCTCGAGTGTTGCTAGAGTGTTGCTATAAGCTTAAATTGTGGTTTAATGGCAGGTAATCAGAAACAGTTTCATTTCATACAATAATTGTGGTGGGATTCATCGGTCTATCATTTTTCTTTTGATAGATCATCTGTGTATCATTGGGATGACAGTCACTAGTGGTGCTAATAGAAGTGTCAAGTATTTACGATGGCTCACGCACGCTCTGAAATGAGAGCGTTTTATGTCATGCAACAGCTGCTATGGCTTCGGGCTTGTGCGATATAGGAATAGGATATATAATCATTCTATTCAAAGCTACGATGATTTGAGTCCATTTAAGCCACGTCCACATTTTTATTAATTCATAATTAAACTACTATATTTTTTTTCCCTTTTTCTTTTATTTTGTTTGCCCCGTTGCAGTTACTTTCCTCTTAACACACACACACACACACTCTCTATTTCTCTCCAATTTTTACTTCCATTCAACTCCCAATCAATCAAAAGACATCATAGTTAGGGCAACTTGGAAAAACTCTCGTAGCGGTGAACAGAGATGAGTATTAGTGGGCTTCTGGTGGTGCAGTGAACGAAGATATTAGTGGGCTTCTGGTGGTGATGCGGCTCACACAAAGATGCGGTAATTGACGGCAATAAACAGGAACTAGGAAGGAGGGTTCAATGGTGAAGTATGGGATAGCCATCTGTGCTTCACGTTTTAAAATCCCTTGGCTTTCATTGCCCATATATAGGGTGACAATTTTTAACCAAACCCGTTAAGCCACTCATAACCCACCTAAATCAGGTAAGTTTTGACTCAACTCAATTAAAGATTTGGGTTAAATGGGTAAGGACTCAAATGGTTAACCAATTAAATGAGTATTAATGGGAAAACCCGTTGGGTATCCAATGGGTACCAAGTTTTTTCCCCCCCAAATTTCAACTATTCTAACACCAAAACCCTTAATTCTTAAGTCCTTGACCCCTCTTTTCACGTTATTTATTTTCTTGAATTTTCTCTCTTTTTCTCACAATTTTAAATTGTAAATCCTTTTAACCCTCTCTCACGCTGAGGCCTCCATAGCCAAAGATTTGAGCTCCTCTCATTAGTTGCCGCCACTTGCCACTATCGTGATGATTTTTAAACTCTTGAAGCTCTCTTCTCTATCTCATTTTCTCTCTCCTCACAACTCCATGGCTGAAATAAGGAAGAAGCTTCTTCTCTGCTGCCACTAGTCACTGTTGTTAGCCGCTGCCGCTGGTGGAGCTACTCCCTCTTTGGTTCGATTAGACCCAAACAAACACCCTCTCTCTCTCACATTGAAAAACTTGTTTGAATCGATTTTCAAATTTCGCCGAGATCGATTGAGTTTGGGCTTTAGATGAAAAATTTCCTTTATGTTTTGTTGAAGCCTTGTTTGGTTGTTGAGAAAGCTTAGGCTTATGAAAAGAAAATAGAAGAACTGGTATGGGGAAACTAAAGAGAGATAGTAGGAAATTTCAAGTCTTTGAATTTTTTTTTGTTTTTGTTTTTGAGAACACTGTCTTTGATTTTAATAGGTTAAATGGATGGGTTTAGTATTAAATGGGTTGAGTGGATAATGAGTATTTAGTATATATCTAAATGGGTAAATAGATAATTATGTACCCGTCTCATTTATGACCCAATCTAAAACCCAACACAACCTGCCCAATTGTCACTCCTACGAGTTGAGAGAGAGGAAGAGAGAGGGGGGGGGGGGGGTAAATCAAGCGTGAATATGCTATTTTATTTAGGGCATTCTTGTCATTTATGTTTGATATTTTTAGGTATGGGCACAAATTTTGAATTTAACAAAAATATTAAAGGGAGGAGTAATTTGCCAATTACCATTCAATGATAGGGAAATATTGTTCAGTTGTATAATTTAGAGGAAAAATGCAATTAACCCTTTTTGATGATTGAAGAATTTATTCTTGATATTATTAGTAATAGTTTTCTGAATAGCAGTAAGTGCATTTCATATATCTATGTAATGTGAGAAGTCCTAATTTTATACTAGGATCCTTTGTAGCCTTATTGTCTCTTTTTTTTTTTTTTTTTTCCTACTTAATTATGGACTTGCATTTACAATCATGTTTAATAACAAAGTCATATGCAAATTGGAATGAAGAAAAAAAAGAAAAAAGAAAAAAGAAAAAAGAAAATCCATTCCTTAAGTAACAGTGAAAATTGTCACTACATGTCAATATATCGAGGAAAAAAAAAAAAATCGTTGTTAAATCTTATACCTATTGCAGTGGCTAACTGGCTATTATTGCTAAAAGAACCATAATAGTGTGAGAAAAATCTCTATTACAAGAGATGCATCTCTTATGTATTAGTAATATGCAGAATCTCTATTATATTGTGTGTGAAGCCCACGGGTGGATAGAGTTCACACAATGTGAAAAAATATTACATATAACTGATGCATAAAGAAACTTTTTTCTCACTATAGGTGATGAACAAATTTATTTTTGATTTCGTGAAGAAAACACCTTTTGCGAGCCTATATATATATATATATATATATATATATTTTTTTTTTTTCTTGCTTGCTTTCTTTTACGAGGAGATTCATGGTTCAAATTCTCCATTCCCTTGTTATTGTAACAATTGAATGATTAAAAAAAAAAAAAAAATTCATCTTCTTTTAGTTCACTCTCTTACTGGGGAGCATCATACTCAAATAGATAACACCAAGATAATCAAGGTCTTATGTGGGTTACTTAATTAAACATAACTGGTCCATGGTCCTGTTGCCATCTAAGTTTAAAAACATAGTAGTATAAAAAGCATTACCTAAAGTACAGATTTTATAATGGAAGCTGAATCAGTTTACACTTCAATTTTTGTAATACCCTTATCCCGAGCAATTGAAAGCACTAACATCTAACAACTTTCATGGTTCCGTTCCCTTAAAGTTTAAAAACATAGTACATTGCATTATGGACCGATTTTACAATGGATGCTGAATCGGAGTCCACTTTAATTTTTGTAACACCTTTGCTCCAAGCATTTGAATGGAATTTGAAAGCACTACTACTATCTAACAAGTAATAGCATCCTGTGCAAATTAGGACCTGTTTGGCCAAAAAATTTTTAGGTTATGTTTGGTAATAGTTTTTGTTTTCTATTTTCAAAAACTTGTTTTTAGAAATATAAAGAAAAAACAATTTTCTTGTATTTTTGAAATCAAAAACATGTTTTGAAATTAAAAAAAATAGTTTTTTGAAGAAAAAAAAATAGAAAATACTAAAATATGTTGTTATTAGGATTTGAACTTTAATGTTAACTCATTAAATGAGATAGATTTATTAAATTAAACGCATATTTTCATTGACTTTTGAAAATTAGAAACTGAAAACAACCTTTTGCATATTTTCAGTTTCCTTCACAAATTGAGTTTTAAGAACAGTTTTTGTTTTCTGTCCATTTTGAGTTGCTAAACAAGTTTTTTAGTTTCAAAAATAGAAAATTGTTTTTGAAAACAGAAAATAAGGAGAAAAAATAGTTACCAAACATACTTTTAGCTTTTTGTTTGTTGTCTCAGTTTATTTTGTTTTTAAAAATTTTTTTTTCCCTCAAAATTTTAAAGTCAGCTTTCAATTTTTTGTCACATATTTAATATAAAAGGTACCAAAAACTATATCTTAACACTATGCAAATAAGCTATCGAAAAACTTTACACCAAGTAAAATCTGAAGCATCAATGTAGCTTCTCTTAAACTTTTGTTTGAAGCAATTGGAAGTTCATAAATATAGCTCATAACTCTCTTTTATTGTATGATGACATAAAATCGGAGCCATAAGAGAAGCCTATTTGCTAGGACTGTGTTAGTGTGTGAGTCAAACTGGCCAGGTTGAGGGGAAAATTTTTAACCAATTCGTCATTGGTGGGTTGGAAAAATTCCAAATTGCCACCAACCTGTCAAGTTAAAAAAATGGTAGATTAGTTGAAAATTTGGTAGGTTTTAACGGTTTAGTTTTAGTTATGTGTTATATATTGAAAATAAAATTTATTTTACCATTTACAGATAAATTTACGTTGTATTTTCTCTTAAACCTATAAATTATTGAAAGAAATCACATGAAGTGATCAACTTTCCCATAGATTAAAGTATACACATTTTAAGCTATGAGTATTTTCTATTTTTTTTTCTCAAAAAAAGAAAAAGAAAAGTTATGAGTACCATATTCATGTCACTATATATGCTTACAAATATGTTGGGAATGTATTATTCATTTTCATGTTAACATATGTAAATCACGGGGTTAACAAAAATAAAAATAAAAACAAAAACTTATATATATATTTATATATATATATACACACACACATATATATAGGTGGGTTGGATCAAGTCTTGGTGATTTTAAAAAAACTCAACCTATCACCTAATCTGACCCACCATTTTAGTAGTTGAACTAGCACAACTCACTTGAAAATCAATGTCACATTTGGATGGTGTGGAGCGGTAACTGGAGAGGAGTAGATAGTTTGGATGGATTAAGGGGGTTATTGCATAGGCCGGTGCGGAGCGGTAACTGGAGAGGATTAGATAGTTTGGATGGATTAAGGGGGTTATTGCATAGGCCTACTATTTAGTATTTACCATTCTTAACAATTACACTCAAGGATAGGTCCTTTAAAATTTTAAATAATATGATATTAAATGCAATTTCAAGTTTATTAAATTCATTCCAAACAATAAAATGGATCAAACTGTAACGGAAAGCCTCAAAAACCTAGTGCAGCTTGGCCTCAATTACTTCTTCTTTTTTTCCTCTTTTGTTTTGAATTTTATATATATATATATATATATATATATATATATTTATATATTTCTTTTCGCTAAAGAATGACAAACTAGGAGAGAAAAGGGCGTGAGAGAGATTCAAACAAGCCAATGATCTTGGCTTCATGTTGTTGGGTTAGTTTGAAAGGCAATATTCTTACACACTAGACTTTCACATAAGAAGTGGGCCCCATGGTAGATACCACGTGTAGGGTCTAAGCGGAGCACTGCTTTGAGATTTTACCTTAATTTTTTCCAATTTTGGATCAGCAATTACAATCTCTGTTAAACTCTGTATATAAAGTGATCTAAAGTAAGGGAAATTATTGTGTAGTTCCGGACTACAAGGTCAGCATGCTGACCTTGTACTCCCAGCCAATAAAAGCACGCCAGCACATAATAAGTTGCTTACCTCAGCGGGATTGCTAGTGCATCATAAAAAATGATGCTCTCCTAACGTCTGCTAACGCTGTAAGTCTGTGCACATTGAAATTTCAAATTTAATTTATTTAAACAAATTCAGACAACCTGTTCCTTCATCTCTTCACTTCACCCACAAGTTCAAACGCCCACAAAGTAAAGAAGCTCCATGCCTCCATCTCCTCACCCACGAGTTCCTCTATAGCCTATAATAGACTGTCTATCCCTCTCTCATGAACGGCATCTCAAGCACCATTGGTGAGTGCAATTTTTTTTTTTTTTTTAATTTGTAGAAATTTCATATATACATTACAAGAAAATCATTATTAATGATTTGAATTGCATATCTTTGTGATTGAATATACTGTTTGGGGTTTAGGTTGTAATGTGATTTGGATTTGCAATTTTTTCCCTATTGGGTCTTGCGGTTACTGTTTTGTTTTGATATGTACTTGTACATGTAATGTGAGTTGTTTCTTAGGCACAATGAGCTAGCTCTTGGTCATTTGATACCACAATTTAGATAGATCTCATTACCCGCACCCTTGTTGTACAGACCTTGTCCAACTTTCTGAGACAGACCAATAAACACATACATAGGTTGGATCGTAAAATTTTTAGTTTCTTTGAGTGAAGTATTTGCTGGTTTTCACAACTTGGGCTCATTCTTTTTGTACTCCAATTGTTTGATAAAATGCTCCAATGAAATTTTTTTGTTTTTCATTTTATAGAATTTGGGTATAGATCTTTCATAAAACTTGTTTATTTCCATGAGAAAACATGCATTTGTTTAATCATCAAGGCTCATTCTTGGATATGTTATTGTTATCATGTAATCTCTTGAGTCATAAACATGTAACTTTGATTCATAAGTCATTTTAGTTTCTAGATCTAAGGTGCAATTTTACGAGCACTGATCAAGATTAGTGCTATGATCATGCTTTTTGTTTCTCCATTAGATGATACAGCATCTTGCAACATAGTTCGAGTAGAAAGATGCGTGGTGAGGACAACATATGGTACTTAGATTGATTTTGTGTTTTTCTTTTAGGCTTATTTTGATGTTAAAGAGGTGGTAAATATATGATTGGTGGCTTGTTATTATAGTATTTCAAAGTGTTCTTTATATATTTATGGATGTGGTCTTTTCGCCCATCCACAATTATTGCCACTTGGATGTGAGGGCCATTTAGTTAACCTCTCTTATGTTGCTTGGCATTTGATTTTGCAACAGCTAGAAGCTTCAATGGATTTTAGAGCTTCAATGGATTTTAGAGCTATGATACCAAAAAAACTTGCATAACGAAGAGATATCATACCAAGAAATGGTGGGGTATGTTGTATAACATGAGCCATAAGAGCTGGAAGTACTGAATTTTTTGTCTGTCGTTGTAATCAAGCTAAGAGCCATTGGAGCTTACAAACAAAAAATTGCAGATCTTGTAGTCAAAGTGTATTTCAATAAGACTTTTGTTACTATGGCCCTATAATCAAAGTGTACATTTAAATAAATTTTGTTCATTTTCGGATCAAATTCCTTTCTTGTCTCCTTTTCTTTTAGATCAAATTTTGATTGTAATGAAAACATCAAAATTGTTCAACTTTGCAAAGGTGTAATCTTTTTTTTTTTTTTTTTTTTTTTGGAATGAATACAATAGAAGTTATTGATTGACAAATATAATCTAGTATTGATTGACAAATGTAATCAAGTATATGTTGTAAAAGGAAATATGGAGCATTCTACATCTAGATTTCTACACTATCCCTACTGTGAGGGTTACATCTTTGCTAACACATAAGCACTTGTATTGCCTTTCTTGGGTACAAGTTCAAACTCAACACTACAACATAACTTTGCCCTATCTTTGACATCCTGTAATAGATGACCAACTAGAGGTATTGAATTTGGTTGAGTAGATTTGAATACACAGGTAGCCAAGTACGTTCGATGTTAAAATCCTATAAGTCAAGTTCTTGATAGCATGAGAGCACGTCCCAAACCCTTGAATAGCTCAGTTATAGCTGGTTCACTCTATTGCTACACACCAAAAGAGTGGAAATAAGCAAAGCACAAAATAACAAACTTGAGCAAGCCAAAATACACAAGAATCAATCCTTGAGAGGACTAAGAATCAATGATGGTAGTTGCATGGGAAAAAAAAAAAAAACTATCTTAGATAAGAGAGGAAACAAGCATTGTTACCCTTAAGAAAAACAAGACAAAGAGAGAAGCACATTGATTATTAGAGTATTCAATTATTAAAAATTAATGTAATGCAACAGTCATTTGATTACTTCTTGCTATAAGGAAAAAACTAAGAAACAGGTGGAAAATCTTCTTGCTTTAAGGAAGAGGTTGAATAAAATTAAACTCATACACCTAGCAAACAACCTAATCCTATCTTCTACACTGCAGAAAGTCTAGGAAATAAGCTATTAATAATTTCTATCTCTAACTAATGAATCCATCTCATTCAAAGCCAATAATGACAGCTCCTTCATGTTCAACTTGCTGATCATCATCCTTAGCCTATTGCTCATCCTCATCTTTAGCAAGCCGAGACTTCCACAACTCCAAGCAAGTGTCTTCCAAAATGCAAACGTCTTCCAAGTTTTTTACTAGCACCATTGCAATTTCGGGTTCAAAGTAGAGAACAACTGTAATAATAAGTCTTGCTTGTCTTCAACTATAATAAAAAATACTTTATGAACTCTTTTACTTAGTTCACTGTGGCCATTTCCCATGTCTTACTTTTGTAACTTTTCTATGTGGTTGACAACCTAATTTAAAGAAAAATAAATAAATAAAATGTATAAAGTAAGTAATCCTTGAGAACAAGAAATAAATGACACTATTGATAAAACAAGTATGCCACAAGAATTTCCAAATTCACCTCTTGGCTATATGTGTAATCTGGTTGCTTCGAATTATAAATCAATGATATCATTTGGGAAGCAGATGAATTCTATAAGGAATAAAATATAAGAACGCATTATATCAAAACAAAGCCTTGTACATATAGTTTCACATAGTATCGAATGAATGAATTGTGTTAATTTACCTGACTAAGTTGGGCTACAACATCGGTACCTTGCAACATAGATGTAAATGGTACATTTACATAGCTCATGTCCTAAATAGAAAATAGCTCGTAATTAGGTATCAAGTATAGCAATCAGATTATGACCATACATTATATATATATATATATATATACTTAATACCTGAGAATGCATTGTCCAAGGCGAGTAAGATTGACCATATAAGTTAGCACTTGTAAAGTCTGTATAAGAGTAGGAATTAGGTGGTTGACAGACTGGTGTATTAGAAACAAAATACTAAGAAAATTATAATACAATAATTATATCATGTTTATAATTTTTTTTTTTTTATCGATATGCACCATATTTACAATTTTGTATGTCTTCTTAAACGCCTATGGTACACTTGATCACAAAACTCTTATGTTTAGGCACAACAATATAACAACAAAGTTTTAATACCAAAATTTTTAATATTTATTTATTGAGATTAACTATGATAACAACAACAGTAACAACAAAATTTTATTCTTAAATTTTTTTGAGTCGATCATGGATACTCATTGAAAAAAAAAAATTATAATAATAAAAATTAACAATAAATATTGGAAAGAGCAAAAAAAAAAAAAAAAAAAAAAATACAGCAATACAATTTTATATAATTTTATTTGAGAGCAAATATATCACAAGAAATAATTAAACATTATTTCAAAACATAAATTAAATTAAAACAAGACAAAACAAAATTTACCTTTTATCACTTTCCAAGTCCATTATTTCAACCATGCTTTTACTTGAAGCCAAAAAAAAACTTGTTTGTTCTTTTGTCCGCCGCTTGTCTACTGCCAAAGAACCTGGGTTTGCTGTCAATATTCTTTATGGCTTTTAAGTTGAGAACCCTATAGCCTATATTACTATTATCACTTATTTTATTGACGTGGGCCCAAACCTTTTAACTGTGCTTTATGAGGCTTGCTGAAAATTTTGAATTTGGCTTCACGGTAACAGTCTAACAGACGTTAGGAGAGCATCAATTTTTATGATGCACTGGCAGTCCCGCTGAAGGAAGCAACTTGTTATGTGCTGGCGTGCTTTTATTGGCTGGGAATACAAGGTCAGCATGCTGATCTTGTAGTCTGAGACTACACAATAATTTTCCCTAAAGTAAAATATATACCAACTTATGTAAGATATCTTGGTGTATTCTCCTAAACTTTACCCGTATTCATTTGTAATCGAATTCAAAGCCTAGATATGTATCATAGAGAAAGTGACATCCTCAATATCCTATAAACAAAGACAATAAGTTATAATAAAAAGATAATATGGAAAAGGTACCAAATCAAGTTGCAAACCATAAAACCCACTTGGTAATATTCTAAAAACTTTGATACGAATTCGGTTCACTATAAAAGCAATTCAAGGATTAGTTTCATTACCACATAGTTTTATAAGTTGTCCAACATTTGGTTTTGGTGGCTGCTTAAGTAATGGCTGACAGTTCGATTGCCAGGCTCGAGGCACAGGTGGAGATAAAGGCAGAAGTAGAAAAGTACTATGGCTTCTTTAGGAACAATATGCATCGTTTGGTTCAAATGTTCCCCAAAAACATTAAGAGCTTTCAAATACAAGAAGGAGATGAGGTCAGGGCTGGCTGTCTGACCCATTGGAAATATGACCTCGGTAAATTACAATTATTTATACCTTTCTATTAATTATTTTTAATTGAAATTTGGCTAGATATGGCAATATACAGTAGTGTCAACAATCAAGTCTAGTCTCAAATTTTTGGGGTTTTGCTATAACTTAACATATTAGTGAGAGTAAATCACACACTTTGGCGTCACAACTTTGTCATAACTTTGATATGGTAGGTTGGGGTGGTGGAGAATAAAGTGGTGGATCTATATGAAAGTGACAGGCAGCAAGTCATAGTCTACCACATATGATAGTTGTGGAAAATGATGCGGTAAAAGGTGTGATCCTAAAATTACTCGTTCTTTTTTAGCTATTCTATATTAAATCTAAAGTCATATTTTCAGTTATTTTCTTAATTTAGCTGTCATGTTTTTACTATTTTTCTACAAATTTCTACTAATGTTATTTTGGGTCTTTCATTACCTATTTTTCATTGCCTCAACTTGAATAGGCACACTCTTTCTTATTGGTGCATTAACCATTCTCCTTTGAACATAACCAAACTATCTTAAGTAGCTTTTCATTATCTTTTCATTAATAGGAGCCATTCTAATTATGATCTCATCTTTAAGCGATTTTTCTAATTTTGAATCTTATATTTTTGTGTACTTACATTTATTCATCTTAATATTTTTATTTCAATTAAACTCATTTTATAAGTATGTTGCTTCTTAATAGCCTAACATTCTGTACCATAAAGCATAACTGGTATTATGTTTTATAAAATTTCTCTTTAAGTTAATAGGTAATCTACTATCACATAATATTCTTGTTGTACTTCTCTACTTCATCTTCTTTGCTCTTATCCTATAATTTATATTTTCTTCACTCTTTCGCTCCTTATTTGTCATTAATCTAAGATATTGAAAGCAGTTAGATGGGGATTATAAATTTATACATAGTAAAAAGGGGAACGCTCCATCTGTTATGTTGCTAAGAATTTGGGACTAATACATGAAGGGAAATATTTTATTTTGATCCCTTCATAATTAATTATGGAACTTTCTAGTATAGGAAGTGAAGGGATGAGGTGAATCTGTTCAATACTTCAGGAGATTTACTTATCCCCTCACATGATTAATGCATCCTGCAAAGTTCCTATATATTCTAGACACCACAAGTCGAAAGAATCAATTTTATCTAAGTGAAAAGGAAATTACTAAAGGATTATGGAATAAATTCTCCACTTTTGATACTTTGGTTTTATCACGAGGAGTCGAGGACTATAAAATGGTAGTGTGATGGTTGTTGAAGTTCATTCCACTTCATAAAAAATTGCGTTAAAAGAAAAAGCAACATAGAAATTGTACTAGCATGTAGACACAAAAGAATTTTAGGCTCTCACCATCCTCTCTCTACTAAATGATTGTAAAATTTATTTATGAATAAGTCTTATGTGAAATGCATAGATTTTTTTTTTCATCGCTTTTCTCTGTACTGTTACTGTCTAGAATAATGAATTGAAGATAGACAAATGCTTCAAATTGGAAAGATTTCCTAAATTTGAATGATTTGACAATATTAAAAACCTTAGAACCTAATATGAAATAAGCTATAAACCCTAGACTTTTTAAGTTATTTCCCAAAGAAATAAGTATTTCCTCACCCAACTTTCTGTGTCTGTATCTGCTATTAATTAAGTCTTTTTTTTTTTTTTTTTGGTGGGGAATTTGTGTCAGGGACTCCCATGACAGCGAAAATAAAAATCGAAGACATTGACGATGGAGATATGTCAATCACTTTTAATGTCATTCAAGGGGATGTGTTGAGGATTTACAAGAGTTTTAAGGCAAAAATTCAGGTTCTCAAAGTGCACCAGGGTGCTGGCTCTGTGGAGTGGACTTTGGAATTTGAGAAGGCTAATGTTAATGCCCCTGATCCAGAAGAATATGTGGACTTTGCAGTTAAGATGTCCAAAGGACTGGATGCTTTCCTTTGCAAAAACTGATATTAGTCCTTGCATGTAATAATTTCAGCATATGCTGATCCTAGCTACTATTTACGACTTTGCATGATTAAGTACTAGCAGAAATTGCAATGTGATGAAGCATAAGTTCGTCAGTCAGAGTGGGCAGATGGAATGAATCCCCAACTTGCGTAAATGTACCTCCAAAGATGGTCACCGGTGTGGTGCCTGCCACAACGTCTCCGATGCCAAAGTCAGTATAAGGGAACCCTTTGTAAGTTCAAACAGAATTGTAGAATAACAGTAAAATTATCTGAGTATTTCCTTGTACCTTGTGTTGATGTTGTGAGGGCCTTATATATGTTTTTACAGCTCCTAGCCGTTGGGGTAGTTATGGTGGCTTTGATGTCCCTCTTGGTAACGTTTTATGCATTGAAATGTGGCTTCAATGTGCTTCAACGGTTCATACAGCTGGCTTTGTAACCGCTCCGGGTATAATTGGCCGCATTGAATGGCCTGGTTGCATTCGTCAATGACGTGGGTGTTTGTTTAGCTCCTCTGAGGATGTCTATGTCTGTACCGCTGAGATCGTCTCTGGGAGATGAATTCGTCAGTCCCGTCACAATGAATGTTGTATCTTATTATCTGATGAAGCATCTAGCTATCTATATATTGTACATCAAAATGAAAAGAGATAGCTATTGTCCATTTATGCTTAATGTATGAGTTCTTTTAGATTGCTTTTGTTTCATTATCTGTCCCTTTACGGCTATACAATTGTTGGAGTTTGGTCTTTATGGTTAATAGGCAGGACAAACACTAGACATGCATTGACATTCAAAAGACAGTATTGATAGGGAAGTGTTTATACCCATAAGGATAATAACGTGACACATATTATAAATTTTATTATATAAATCTTACAAATTGATGTGTTAACTTTTAAACATGAAACAAAAAAAAAAAAAAAATTGTATATTATATTATTGACATGGCACTAATCATATTCAATGTCACATCCCTTTGTTTTGTAATAAAATAAAATTTTTTTTTTTTGTTATTTAATGATTTTTTTTTCTTTAGTTAGTCTATTCTAAAATCTTTAGAAGTAATGGCTATTTCTTAAGAAATTTTTTTGGCAACAAATTAGTTTTGATGTTAACTACTACAACTCCATTTAATATCTTCTTATTATATGTGAATTTTGACAAATCTACCATTAGATTACATTTTCTTCTTATATTTTTCATGCTTGCAAAATTTTTGAAGATCAATAGTCATGTTATTAATCAAGTATTTGAATTTTAATTTTTTGCAAGTCTAAAATTATGCCTTAAAAATATGTTTATAGATTGAATAATAAATAACATCCGATTAGCATAAAATTTGACATGCGTGTAAAGAATATAAAGAACATGTAATCCAACTATTATATTTCAAAACACATAGTTATGTTAATTTTTTTAAGTGAGAGTTGTAGCCAACTTTGTCCATTTCTTAAACCAAGCCAGAAAGACCTACAACAAAACTTAAGACCTATGTTACAAATATTGTTTTGGTAGTTGTTCTAGTTTGTCTATGGCAACAAAATATTAAATTTTGGCATTAGTATGCATTGGTAATACAATTTCGAAATTACTATTATATATATATATATATGGATTTAAAACAAAAAAATCTAAATGGTTAAATAATGATTGTCCTAAGCACGGGCCCGTTAACCGAACCCTTAAAAAATGTGTAGAATTCTAGATTTATATTTCTAATATTCTTCAAATTATATAAAACTTTGGTTTATAACAAAAGCCTAGGGTTTGAAACTGAAAAGTCAAAAGATGGAGGAGAAAAACAAGACAGTGGAAGTTTTAGGGTTTTATTACGGTACAAGAATATTAGATTTTTTAATTAATTTTAAAAAAAATTTAATTGTTTATTTTTTAATTTTAAAAAATAATTATTTTGGGTAAAAGATGGGATTTATATTGAAATGCCGTGCAAAAAAGAAAGAATGAAAAAGGGATAAACACTTGAATAGAAGAAGACTGCCTTAATTTGTTTAATTGCTCCCCTTGGCTAATGGCTCCGCCTCTGAATAGGAGAGAATGAAAGATACAAACTCATAGGGAAAATCACAGAGAGAGACAAAAGACACCAGTATTTATACCTAGAGAATTCTTTTTAAACTTTAGTGAAAAAATCAGGTTGCACAAGTCAGTCGGTACTTTTCACAATGATTATTGTAGGGGTGGGCTTTAGCTCTTAGGTCCAAAAGATGAATGGACTAAGGCCCAAAGAGCCCAGTATAATAAATTTATAGAGAGTGGGCTAAAAAGTTAGGCTTCAACGAAGTGGACGACACCCTTAATGGGCTAAGGATGGTAAGAGAGCAAGGAAAAGCAATAAATAGACAAATGTGATGCACATAAATTCTTCCTTGGCAATGTCCGAGGAGAGTAGTTCTTGAATATATTTCTCTTAACTTTTATTGCAGTTACTTTTCTTAATACTATAGTGTTATCTCTATAGATTTTGTGTCCCCTGCCCTTTGGAGGGCCTCTCACATTATATAGCTCTCTTCAGGTGATCTTAGATCTCCATTTGTTGATTGTCCAGTCCACCACTCGAGTGCTTGTCCCATCAGACACCTTCCCAAACCCCTTGTGAGTTGCGGTGGCCAAGACAACACTATTCAGGGGTCTTCTCCACATAAATGCAGCCATAAGGTTTGGTGGGATGTATTGAATGTGGAGGCAGCCACCATCCTTCCAGTCATGTCAGGGCTACCCCCCTCCGAAGCTCTTTTTCAATAGCAGGACCTCTTCTAACAATGTGCCGCTGACGTGGCCTTACTATTTGAGCGTGTGTCCTCCTTGGCACGATAAGGGGCTCCTCGACCATGGATACGACACGTGGCACAAGTACTTTATCTGAATTCTTGTGCCCCACAATAGCCCCTCAAAACTCTGGGTTTTTTTTTTTTTTTTTTTTCTCGAGGAGCAAAATGGGTTTTTGACTTTGGCATACTAATCATGCACATTTCTTTGACTTCCACACATGAAAGCGCCACTTTGCGTGTCCCACAACTGTTCTGGCGCTTCGGAGTCCGCAACGTCTCATTAAATGCTCCAGGCGGTGCTTTGTTCCCCACATTTTGTGGTGAGATGGAGATCCTACGACAGACATTTCTCCTCAAATTTTGGGCGGGATAACTCCCACCCAGTTCTGCCCCCTATATAAGGCGCCTGGGGGAGTCATTTTCCCCACTTTGCAAATCTTCAAGCTCTCCAGACTTCCTCAACTCTCAAACCTTCAAAGCTTTCCAAACTTCTAAGTCTTCCAGATCTTTTTTAACAAAAAGTTTTTAAACCTTTAAGAAGTTCAGGAAGTCACCCTCGTGCTTATTCTTGTAAGTTCCTTCTCTTTTAGGTTCTTTTCTCCTTGGCCAGCCTCCTCGGCCTTCTGTTCTTTATTTCCTTTCCTTAAAAGTTTATTTCACTTCACCTTAGCCTGCTTAGATGGGTAGGTTCGCTCACCTCGTAGACTCTCCCGCCGGTATGGAGGGATTTAGGGCTAAGTACCACATTCCATAGGGAGTAGCACTGCGGTACTGTGCTCCAGATCAGGTGCTTACCCATAGGAATGAGGGGGAGGTGGTCATTCCCATGATCGCCTTCATAGAAGGGGGGATGACATTTCCTATGGGTAGGGTAACCAGAGATTATTTAATCGCCCATAGGCTATGCCCCCACTAGTGTGCGCCCAACCACTTCAGGATTCTGGGTAGCGTAGATACTCTTAACGAGCATATGGGGCTAAACCTCACCTGGTACGATGTTGTTTGGATGTACGAATGCCACCTGCTTGGAGATGCAGGGTATTATCTTAAGTCTAGATCCTCGATTGTCAGGCTCGTCTTGTGCCTCCCCAAATCCAATAAGGGTATAAAGGATGACTTCCTGATAACCTCGGGTGAATGGCACGACGGTCTTCACTGCTTAGTTCGGGAGGGAAAGCCAGGTGGGGTACCTTAGGTTTAGGTCTCATTTTTTTTTTTTCATTTTTTTTTAAAACACGGGCATTAGCTTTGTGATTTCACCGTTTTCTTCTTTCTTTTAGTATTCTGTTTACTTCTGATGGATGGCTTTGTTATCCTGACCGTGGTTTTGCTTCTCGGATGTTTTTGCAGATAAAAGACATGTAGCTCCCAGCCTCAACCTTGTCAACGTCGCAGGCCTTAATAAGATGCTGAGGTCTGAAGTGTTTGTGAGTGAAGACAGGCAATTGCGAGCTATCCACCTCATCCTTGACTTTGAGCCCTTGTCGGATAAATTCCAGGACGTGGGCCACGCGATAAAAGCAGGCGATTCTCGGCTAGCCCGGATAGATGTCTCAGTGCCCGATTTTCTAGCTTGAGAAGATCTCCCACCAATTGAGCTACCCTTCCATCGTTCCCCCCGTGAGGTAGCAGTTCCAAAGGAAGAGACAGCCTCCTTGCACCTGTCACTTGAGGCCAAGATAGACCAATTCCACCTCGAAGAAAAGGGAGAAAAGCCAGGAGAACTGGTGGTTTGAGTCTTGGACTCAGAAGACGAGCTCGACAGGTTTTCCAGTGTTCACACCCCTGGTCTCGTCATCGCACGCGTAGACGATAGCTCCAAGGACGCAGAGGAGATGACCTTGAACAGGAAAAAAGGCCTAAAAGAGCTCCTCGCGAAGAGGAATAAGGGCACCTTAGGGTCCCAACCTTTGCTCGCTCTCCCCCTTCCTTCTCCTTCTACTGTCGGCCTGCTCCCCATCCCCAACTTAAAGAAAAAATGGAAGGAGAAGGAGATAGTCGAGGAGGGGGAAGTGGTCCCCTAAAAGGAGTCAAAGCAGTAGAAAATGGCCAAAGACAAAGGGCGGGCCTCCTCGGTGGAAAGTAAGGAGGCCGAGCACTCGGCCGACGTGCCCCATCCAACTTGGAATCCCGGGTTGGAGTTGGATGGCGCGGTGGTACCCTGAAGCTCCTCCATCAGGGAGTTCCAGAGAGGCCACGCCCATTACATGGCCAAGGCTCTAGAGCATCCTCTTTTGCTGCCCAAGGACATGGACGCTTTGAAACGCATGAGGTAGCCGAACCTCTTCTTGTCCCTGAAGAGGGATCTAGCCCTGGTAAGTTCCTTGGCATGCTTCACTAAGAGTGTTTTCCTTTCTTCTCTTTTTATTTTTTATTTATTATTATTATTTTTTTAACGTACTCCTCCATTGTTTATGTGCAGGCTATCCAGGAGGTTTTTGTGGTCGATGAGTGGGTCAAGGATGCCCGAAATGAGGCTAGGGTTGAGGCCAACCTTCGCGCTGAGGCTAACAAGGCCTTGGGAGCCGCCAAACAAGAGAACCAAGAGCTCGCCACTAAGCTGACTGCGGAGGAGAGGGCACAGAAGAGCACTGAGGCCGGTCTGAAAAATGCCCAGGACCAGGCTGAGGATCAGCGCAAAAAGCTCTATCATACCAAGATAGAGTTGGCCATAGAGAAACAATGAGTCTTGGAGCTGAAGGCAGAGCTGCAGAAGGCTAAGGAAGCTGCTTAGATGGCCAAGGGAGCTGCAGAGGCCTTGGAGCAGACATCCTATGACCGTGGGGTGTAAGAAATTGAGATCCAACTGGCAGAGGAGCTGGCGGAGGTTTTCCGGGACTATTGCAAGGAAGTATGGACAGAGGCGCTCAACCGGGCAGGAGTCCCTGCTGCCTTCGAGTGGAGGAACGCTGAGAACATCTTCTACCCCGAGGACTTCTGCGAAGTTCTAGCTATGCTCCACCACCCAGGCCTCTCTTCCTCCTTCTGAAGTTTCCAAAGGGTCTGGTAAGGCTGGAGACCAAGGTCAGGAGGTTGAGGCGGCCAAGGGCAAGGAGGGCTGGCCAGGATGGTCCTCGACTCGAGGACAAGGGCAAGGGTAAGGAGGTCAAGCCCCTGCCAGAGGCCAAGGGTACATAGGCTGCTCTCACGGTCAAGGATGCCGTTTCTAAGGCCAAGGATACTGAGTCCAAGTCCAAGGCAGCTGATCTCAAGGATGACCCTCCCCAAGCCAAGGCGTAGTTTTAGGATCCTTTTTTTTTTTTTTTACTCCACTTTTTTTTGTACCTTTCCTTTTGTTGTGGCGGTTTGCCACTGTGTATAATGTACCCCTCTTTTGTTCAATGAAAACATATCAATTTTTGCTTTATGGATCTTTATTTTCCTTGCAATATTTATCTATGGTTGGTGTAGTTATCGTTTTGCCCTCTGATGAGACTTGAGATTAAGGATGCCTTTAAGGGTGAATACCCAGACTTTAACAAAAGCTAACAGTAATGAATTGTTGCTAATTCAAATGAATTAAATGCACACAAACAGTGAGAAAAATGGCTATGTGCTGGTACTGACAATTGTGCAATCAATAGGGGGGGGTTTAAGTTTTTTAGAGAAAAACATAACACTTAGAGAAATAATGGGGAGTGCTAATTTATCCAAGGCATGTGGTCTGGGGAGCCAAGCATAACCAAGGTTCTGTTTAACATTTAGAAATAATGTGAAGTATTAATTTACCCAAGGCATGTGGTTCGAGGAGCCAGACATAACCAATGTTCTGTTTAATACTTAGAGAAATAATGGAGAGTGTTAATTTACCCAAGACATGTGGTCTGAGGAGCCAGGCATAACCAAGGTTCTGTTTAACAATTAGAAATAATGTGAAGTATTAATTTACCTAAGACATGTGGTCCGAGGAGCCAGACATAATCAAGGTTTTGTTTAATACTTAGAGAAATAATGGAGACTGTTAATTTACCCAAGGCATGTGGTTTGAGGAGCCAGGCATAACCAAGGTTCTGTTTAACACTTAGAAATAATGTGAAATATTAATTTACTCAAGGCATGTGGTCTGAGGAGCCAGGCATAACCAAGATTCTGTTTAATACTTAGAATAATAATAGAGAGTGTTAATTTACCCAAGACATGTGGTTTGAGGAGCCAGGCATAACCAAAGTTATGTTTAACACTTAGAAGTAATGTGAAGTATTAATTTACCCAAGGCATGTGGTCTGAGGAGCCAAGCATAACCAAAGTTCTATTTAATACTTAGAGAAATAATGGAGAGTGTTAATTTACCCAGGGCATGTGGTCTGAGAAGCCAGGCATAACCAAGGTTTTGTTTAACACTTAGAAATAATGTGAAGTATTAATTTACCCAAGGCATGTGGTCCGAGGAGTCAGGCATAACCAAGGTTTTGTTTAATATTTAGAGAAATAATGAAGAGTGTTAATTTACTCAAGGCATGTGGTCAGAGGAGCCAGACATAACCAAGGTTCTGTTTTACACTTAGAAATAATGTGAAGTATTAATTTACCCAAGGCATGTGGTCTGAGGAGCCAGGCATAACCAAGGTTCTGTTTAATACTTAGAGAAATAATGGGGAGTGCTAATTTACCCAAGGCATGTGGTCTGAGGAGCCAGACATAACCAAGGTTCTGTTTAACACTTAGAAATAATGTGAAGTATTAATTTACCCAAGGCATGTGATCCGAGGAGCTAGGCATAACCAAGGTTCTGTTTAATATTCAAACAAGCAATAGACGCAACACATAATGTTAGAAATGAAAACATGGCAGAGTTGCCTTTTATTAATAATAGTACCTTTGTAGGTTATTTACATCCCAAGGCTGCGGCACAACTTTTTCGTCTAGATCTTCTAGGAAGTATGCTCATACGCCTGCTACCGAGGTGATACGGTACGGCCCTTCCCAATTGGGTCCTAACTTTCCCCATGTTGGGTTTTTTGAAGTGCCCATCACCTTCCTCAATACTAAGTCTCCTGGGTTCAACGGTCTTAACTTCACATCGGAGTCATACATTTGTTTGAGTTTTTGCTGGTAATATGCTAATTGAACCATGGCGTTTTCTCTCCGCTTCTCAACTAGGTCCAGGCTCTTTTCTAGTAGGTTGTCATTGCTGTCTAGAGTGAATAAGCTAGTTCTCAACGTTGGGAATACAGTCTCTAGAAAAATCATAGCCTCTGCCCCATAGGTCATTGAAAAGGGGGTCTCCCCCGTCGACCTACGAGGGGTAGTCCGATATGTCCAGAGGACATGTGGAAGCTCGTCCACCCATCTGCCCTTTGCATCATCCAACTGTTTCTTGAGTCCATTCACTATAATCTTATTGACAGCCTCGGCTTGCCCATTCTCCTGGGGGTAGGCTGGAGTGGAATACCTATTCGTGATATCCATATCACAGCAGTACCTTCTGAAAGCCTTACTATCAAACTGAAGTATGTTGTCTGAGATGAGGGTATGGGGGATCCCAAACCGAGTGACAATGTTCTTCCACACAAACTTTTTGGCATCCACGTCCCTGATGTTTGCCAGTGGCTCAGCTTCAACCCATTTGGTAAAGTAATCAGTGCCAACCAAAAGCCATCTCCTGTTTCCTGCTGCTTTAGGGAAGGGTCTCACAATGTCCAAGCCCTACTGAACAAAAGGCAAGGGCTAGACAGAGGGTTAAGAATGCCCCCGGGCTGATGGATGTTAGGAGCAAATCTCTGACATTGGTCACACTTCTTCATGTACTCTTGTGCCTCTCTTTGCATATTAGGCCACCAATATCCCCAAGTAAGGGCCCGGTGAGATAAGGATCTGCCTCCTATATGGCTCCCACAAATTCCTTCGTGCAACTCTTCCAGGAGTAGCTCCACAGCTTTGGGGTGAATGCACAGCAAATATGGATTTAAAAAAGAGCGCTTATACAGCTTTTGGTCTTCGGACAGCCAAAATCGAGGAGCCTTTCTCTGCACCTTGTCAGCCTCCCCCTTATCCTCGGCAAGATGTTATCCTTAAGGAATAGGACAATACGATCCATCCAACTAGGCCCCACCCTTAGTTGATGAATCTGGACCTTCTCCTTCTTTACCTCGGTAAGGCTGCATAGATCCTCGACCAAGATGACCCGAGGTAGGCTCTGCGCTGAGGATGTCGCAAGAGTGGCAAGGGAATCAGCATGTGTTTTCCTGCTTCTAAGGATTTGGTGCAAGGAAAAAGAGTCAAATCCTTACTGTAAATGCCTAGCCTGGTTTAGATACTCCTGCATTCTCACATCCCTGGCTTCCAGTTCTCCCTTTACTTGGCCTACGACCAACCTCGAATCTGAGAACATCTTCACTGTCCTTCCTCCCATTTTTTGAACCATGGCCCTCCCCACCAACAAAGTCTTGTACTCAGCTTCATTATTTGTGGCCGAGAAGCCCAGTTTTAAGGATTTCTCAATGATGATCCTTTTAGGAGATACCACAACTAGCCCCACTCCTGATCCCTTCTGGTTTTCCGCGCCATCAACATACACCTTCCAAGGTAGAGATTCCTGTAAAGAGATCATCCCAACTGATTTTCCATCCATGCTCGGCCCCTCGCCATTTTCTTCGAATGATGGCTCAGCAAACTCAGCCGTTAAATCGGTGAGGACCTGGCCCTTTATAGAGGTGCGAGGCATGTATTTAATATCGAAGACTCCTAAGATCGTTACCCATTTTGCAACCCTTCCCGTGTAGTCAGCTTTCCTAAGTAGTGATTGGAAAAGGAGTTGGGTTAGAACCACAACAGTATGAGCCTGGAAGTAATGCAGGAGCTTCCGCGTAGCATGCACTACTGCCAAGATAGCCCTCTCCAGTGGTAAGTAACGAACCTTTGCCTCATGTAATGACTTGCTCACGTAATAGACCGGTCTCTGCACCCCATTCTCATCTCGCACCAGTACCAGACTCACCGCATGTGAGGCTACAACAATGCAAGCGAACAAAACCTCATCCGCCTCAAGCTTGGACATAATAGGTGGCCGAGAAAGATATTCCTTTAGTTGTTGGAAGGCCGAGGAACACTCCTCTGTCCATTTGAATCCCTTCCACTTATGCAACAGCTGGAAGAAAGGCCTGCACTTGTCCGCTAATCGAGAAATGAATCAATTCAAAGCGGCAGTCATTCCTGTTAACTTTTGGACCTCTTTAGGATTCTGAGGGGGCTGTAGATTGTGGATTGCTCTAATTTGATCTGGGTCGACCTCAATTCCGCTGTAGGTAACCATATAACCCAGAAACTTGCCAAAGCCCACTCTAAAAGAGCACTTAGCGGCATTGAGGCGCAGTTTGGGTCTCCTCAGTATCTTGAAAATATTCTTGAGATTATTTATGTGATCGGACTCCACCTCACTCTTTACCACCATATCGTCTATGTAGACCTCAATGTTCTTTTCCAATTGTGGTTTGAACATTCTGGTCACTATTCTCTGATAAGTAGACCTCGCATTCTTCAGCCCAAAAGGCATCACTTTGTAATGATAATTCCCTGTGGGTGTAACGAAAGAAGTCTTCTCCTGATCACCTCGAGCCAAGGGTATCTGGTGGTATCCCTGGAAAGCATCTAAGAAGCTCATCTAAGGATGGCCCGCGGTTGCATCCACCAGCTAATCTATCAGAGGCAGGGGGAAAGGATCCTTTGGGTAAGCCTTATTTAAGTCCGTGAAGTCTACACACACCCGTCATTTCCCACTTTTCTTCTTCACCACCACCGTGTTAGCTAATCACTCAAGGTAAAACACTTCCTTTATGGCCCCAGCCCGCTTAAGTTCGAGCACTTCTTCCTTGACAGCATCAAAATGTTCTTTGGATGAGCGTCGAGGTGGTTGCTTTTTGGAGAGGACAAATGGATTGACATTTAAAAGGTGACAAATGAAGTTCGGATCCACCTCGGGGCCTCGTAAGCACTCCATGAAAATATGTCAATATTTTTCTGAGAAAACCTATTAGCTCTTCCTTCTCCCGAGGAGGCAGCTAAACTTCGACCTGGAAGAATTTCTCCTCCTAATAACAATTTTCTCTAGTTGCTCACACTTAGCCCCTTCTGCCGCTGCCCCCGAAGATAACTTTGGCACCCTTGATTGCTATAGGTCCCTTGCCGCGAAGGCCGAGGACTCACCCCTAGTCTTATGTCTAATTGCGGCCACCATGAATTGTCTGGCCATGGATTGGCTTCCCACTAGTTCCTCAACCCGTCCTCCAAACGGATGTTTCACCTTCAGGTGCAGGGTGGAAGGCACAGGCCCCATGGTGTGAAGCCAAGGCCTTGCCACAATGGCAGTGTAGGGGGAATAGGCTTCTACCACGATAAAGTTCACTTCCATAACCTCTGTCCCTGTCTGAACGGGTAGTCGGATTTAGCCTTTTAGGAAGACAATCTTGCCGTCAAACCCTATTAGAGGGGAATCGTAGTGTGTCAGGTCCTCGGACCTCAGCTTCAGTCCCTTAAATAGGTCAGGGTACATGATCTCCGCGTTGCTGCCTTGATCCATTAGCACCCTCTTCACATCATACCCTCCTATCTTGAGGGTAACTACTAGGGCATCATAGTGTGGCTGCAAGGTCCCCACTTTGTCTTCGTCGGAAAAGCTCAATGCTGGTTGGACCTCCACTCTACTCCTTTTCAAATCAGGGGACGAGCCATCTGCAGGTGGCCGAGCCAATGACATCACCCTGGATGGCTGAGAACCAGTCCTTCCCAAGGTAACCAAGATGACGCTGATTGTACCCAAAGGCGGCCTTGTGGAAGCGTCTATCTGAGCCCTTGACCCTGCCTAACCGTCCTGTCCGTTGGGCTGATGCAGGAATTGCTTCAACTTTCCCGCCTTAACTAATTGCTCTAAGTGGCTCCACAAAGTCATGCAATCCTCGGTAGTGTGCCTTCGTTCCTGGTGGTACTAGCAATGAAGATTTTGGTTGCGCTTCGCGGGGTTTCCCCCCATCCTGTTTGGCCATTGAAAATATGGATTGTTCTTGATTTTTTCCAAGATTTGGTGTACTGGCTCTCGGAACACAGTACTAACTACCTGAGTAGTAGTTGATCTAGAGTGTCCGACCTAAGATCTCTTCTGTCTTAAGGGACCACCTTAGCCTTCCCCTTTCCCTGTTGCTGGTCCTCCTTGACCCGCTTATACTTATCAATGTGATCCATGAGCCTACGCACACTTTTGACCGGTTTCCTGGTCAAATAATTTCTCAGAATATGCTCCGCTGGCAGGCCGACCTTGAAGGTTTTTATAGCCACGTCATCAAAGTCCTCATCTATCTCGTTGAACATCTTCCAGTACCTGTTGGAGTACGTTTTCAAGGTCTCCCCCTCCCGCATTGCCATGGACATCAAAGAGTTCAAGGCCGAGGAACCTTACTGTAAGTCACAAAACAGGCCCCAAACGCCCGACTAAGCTCTTTAAAGGAGTTGATAGAGCCTTCCTTCAAGCCGTCAAACCACCTTATCGCCACAGGCCCCAAGTTGGATGGGAACACCTTGCACATTAGGGCCTCGCTCTTGGAGTGCACAACCATTCTCTGATTAAAGTGGCTTACATGCTCCACGAGATCCGTCCTTCCATTGTATATGGTGAAAGTTGGATGAGTAAAACGCCGGTGAGTTTTCCCCTTTTGATTCTACACGTAAACGGTGATTTGGAGATTTGGTTAAGTGCCCTGCTCATAGTGTCATTGCCCAGACCTTTGTATGGTGGACTCTTACTCCTCCGCTCGTAGTGACGGTCTTTGTCGTACGAAAAAGACTCACTAAGAGGAGTTCTAGACCTAGGCCTGTAGCTACTATCCTCTTTGTCCTCAGAGGAAGGGTCAGAATATGAGGGAGTCATTCTTCATTGCTCGCGACACAGCCTCCTGTGAAGACGGTCAATCTCCAGCTGCAAGCTTCTGGTATTCTCCTCGTGGGAGATATGACTCCCCCCTCGAGACTGGCTCCTGCTAGTATGCGTGGTGTGCACACTAACCTCACAGTCCCTCCTCCACTCAAGGTTGAGGAATCGATCCTAATGTTGGGAGCCGATAGACTCCTCCCGGTCCTGCCCTGATCCTGCTATGGTTGGACGTCGAACTCACTGAAGCTTAAGCTTTCCCATAGACGGCGCCAATTGTAGGGGCGGGCTTTAGCTCTTAGGTCCAAAAGATGAATGGACTAAGGCCTAAAGAGCCAAGTACAATAAATTTGTAGAGTGTGGGCTAAAAAGCTAGGTTTCAACAAAGTGGACGATGCCCTTAATGGGCTAAGGATGGTAAGAGAGCAAGGAAAAGTAATAAATAGACAAATGTGATGCACATAAATTCTTCCTCGGCAATGTCCGAGGAGAGTAGTTCTTGAATATATTTCTCTTAGCTTTTATTACAGTTACTTTTCTTAATACTACATTGTTTTCTCTACAGATTTTGTGTTCCCTGCCCTTTGGAGGGTCTCTCACATTATATAGCTCCCTTCAGGCAATCTTAGCCCTCCATTTGTTGACCAGTCCACCACTTGAGTGCTTGTCCCATCAGATACCTTTCCAAACCCCTTGTGAGTTGCGGCGGCCAAGGTAGCACTGTTCAGGGGTCTTCTCCACATAAATGCAGCCAGGAGGTTTGGTGGGATGCATTGAATGTGGAGGCAGCCACCATCCCTCCAGTCATGTCTGGGCTAACCCCCCCTCTGAAGCTCTTTCTCAATAGCAGGACCTCCTTTGACAATGTGCCACTGACGTGGCCTTACTGTCCAAGTGTGTGTCCTCCTCGGCACGATAAGGGGCTTCTCAGCCATGGATACGACACGTGGTACAGGTACCTTATCTGAATTCTTGTGCCCCACAATTATTATTATTATTATTATTTTTTCAGTTACAAGGCTCCTCACTTTTATAGAGGAAAAGGAGGAGATGAGAAATGTACAATTAATATAGATGTTCAAATTCTGTAGGTCGTGGACACTGAATGTTTCATTATTTCAATGTACTTTGTGTGTGCATGGTTCTACGTCGTGTGGCATTATCATTTTTGGCTGTGTCTCGAATGCATGTCGTATTAGACTGATTATTGGGAGAGGATCGAACAGATAGGCTGCTTTGGATTCTCTACTATGGGAGTATATATAGTACATTCTAAAAAAATGCATTATGATAGCATGTATCTTTTATTTAAAATTGTGTTAATTTGGTATTATACTGAAACTTTTTTTGAAAAGTAATTTTGTTGAATGAATTGTGTTTGGTATAAAAAAAATTTTGTTTGTAATTTTGTTGAATGAAATTGTGTTTGCTATTATCATTTTGTTTGAATTCTTGCGGAATGCATTTTCGGGGGCAATAAGAAGGAAATTATATGGGATGGGTTTATATAAATATTTTTTAACTAAACAATTAATTATATGATAATGTTTAAGTCCAAAACCAAATTAGACGTAATAAAAAACGATTCCAACAATATTATACAATTTCCATAAGTACTTGCAATTTTTTTTTATAAATAAAAAATGTGTAGGGGGCGACTTGAATTGACGTCTTTTACCTGGGCATGAGCAAGGGATCCAAATGAGTCATATTTATGCACCCAATACCATCGATAACGCTAGTAAGCATGAGCCAAGAATATAAAATTTTTTTTCTCAAGCACTTCCCATTGCAAGATTCGAATGATGCTACTACCATAAGTATTTGCATTAGTAATATCTACTTAAATATATTATTTACAAAATTACAATAAGTAACATAATTTATACATAATGCCAAATGAAATGACAAAAGCAAAACAACATAAAATCCACCCTTTCATACCCTTATGGCTTTACAAGAGATGATTAATTTACATTATATGTGAGTGTGACCAATGTAATGATTTACGTGTTCCACAATTACTGTTTGTCATGTGATTCAAATGAAACTATTCTTGTAACTTTGTACAACAAAGCAAATATCATATGCAACAGACATCACTAAAATCATCTATATTGGTTTTGTCTAGTCCTAGCTATGCATGTCCAACATTACAGATCAAGGGTGTTCCATCCTTGACTTAGGGCGAGGAAAACCTGTGCAGAGTGGGGGTGGAAACTTTGGACGAGGAAGGTAAGATGAAGGAGAAGGGGAGTGGCAATCATGAAAGTGATTGAATATAGTTAATATATTTGTTAAAATATGAATATTCTATGGAAAATATAAAATTTTCCTTAGCTATGTCAACATGCTGTCTAACATAGTGAAACATGAATTATTCATTTACAGTATTTATTTTTAATGCAAGTTATATGTGAACTTTGAAACCGAGTAAAAATGTAAATAGAATTATAAGATTGTAAAAAATGTTTGAGCAAAGAATCACGTGATGGCTCACGAATGGTAGGTATGCACATAAAATCCCATGCATCTAACATTAAATTTTTTGCAGAGAATATAGATATAAACATCTTTCTCTTGTAGTGGATGCGCAAATATGAGGAACTGAAGGTTTGGCTTGGTTTGGGTTGATGACAAGAAATTCCACAAAAGATGATAGTGGAATGGAGGGAAAACATTGAAGAAGTAAAAATGGAGTGTGAAGTGGGAACCAGGGACGGAGTCAGGGTACAAACCTAGGGGGAGCAAAGCTTAACATAAAGCTCATAAAATTTCATCACATTCATTAACATCGTAATCTTATATTTGTAGACGCAATTTGAGATTTGCAATAAACTAATACTAATTTTGGTGATTTTTCAAAATTTTAATTTAAAGATTTTTATAAATTATGACATCAACATTAAAGGTTAGCAACAATAAATCATCAATATTAGCTTATGAATAATGCTAGGGATACATCCAACTACACACTTGAATCCACAACATGCCTCACAAAAATTAGGTTAGTCCTAAACAAAAAGCCAAATAAACAAATCTTACAAATCACAACAAACTTTTTTTAGAGATAGTTTTCAACCTATGATGTTTAATAAATTTTACCAGCACTTGAGCTACAACAAAATAAAATTACAACAATATTAATATTTATTCATTGCACAACATGAACTTTACCATTTCTCTATTGAGTAGGACTGCTAAGAGCATCATTACCCAGTCTCTCAAATGGTATATGTTGATATATTTTAGAATCAAAGCACCAAAAAGGCCCGGTCTTGCAATTCTAAAAAAATTTGCAATTGTGATATATTTTACCTTTTGTTCTCTCTCTCTCTCTCTCTCTCTCTTACAGAGCTCATATCACCAGTCACTCCTCTCTCTCTCTCTCACAGAGCTCATCTCACCAGTCACCATATGCTCTCTCTTTCTCTCCCATGCCTCTGCTGATGACCCTTTCTTTCCCCATGCCGCTCAACCTAGCACTCTAGCCACAGTCCCTCTACCCATTTTCTCATCACCCCCCCTCTCACGGTGTCACATGGTCAATTTTTCACTCAAATTTTCTGCCTGTGATGGCTCTAAGTCCCTGACTTAGTCTCAGCCAACACCACACACATACTGCAATAACACTTAGAATAGATTATCTAGGGACGTTCAAACACACAGCACACACAATATTTACAAGGAACCCACCCCTAACCTTTATTACTAAACCTCAAGTACAAAGGAAACTCTTTTACAAAATCTAGAGAATTACACAAAACGTTCTCAAGGCCAAATACACTCTGTTGCTGACACCCCCAGCAGCCTTAGGGTTAAATATACAGAATCAACTGCTATGGCAGTTACTGCCTAATAACTGCCTGGGTCTTGGACAATCTGTTACTTGTGGTCTGATTTAGGACACCTTCAACTGATGCTGTCTTGGCTTGCTCTCCACGTTTCCAGCCCCTACACAGTAGGTCTGATCATTAGGAAATTTAGGAACTTCTTTGTAACTGCTTAGTAACTGCCACTGCACATGCTGCACATGCACAACCCATGTCTCAGCAGACCATGGGGCCTCTGCCCATCCTCTAGCAGCCCACACAACATGTTCCCACACGTTTTGGAGAGGTTTGGCCTATGCTCAAGGCCTTCCAACAGCACTATAGCCCACACAGCATACCCATATGCAGCACACAACGTAACTGCCATTAGCCCACTAGCACTTGTCCATGCATTCAGCCAGCCCCAACTAGCCCAATGCCTTGCACACAACATTTTATCATTACAGCAGCCCAGCCCTACCTTGCACTCTAGCCACCAAGCCCACACACAAGGAACCAACAACCAAGCCACCAATGCCATGCACCACTACGTAGGGTTAGCACCACTTGCTGCTGCCCATCATCCCACCCATCTCTACCATGGCCTTGGGGCATCATGTGAAGCAAGGTGCCTCCACATGCTGCCCCTCATCACTGCTCATCGATCCAACTTGAGTAGGGAGACTGGGCTGGTCCCCCTCAAAGAGCCCTTAGAAGCATCACTAGTCAGGCATGAGGAGCTATGAGTGTGTTGAGAAAACATAAAGCCAAGTGATTGACTCAATGCTGCCCAAGCACCCTCATTCCTCATGCCATCATCAACAACACATAATGCTCCTAACACACGGCATGGTTGTGGGTTTGCAAATTGGATTTTCTAGGTGAGATTGACGTGGTCAAGAGAAAAAAGCTACATGACTGAATTTTAAGTGAGGAATTTAAGGAACAGCGCATCTAAGTACTATACTTAAGTTTTGTCATTTTGTGTTATACCCGACTATCGTGTTGGTTTCGGTTCTGGTCTAAGCTCGCTAGGATTCGATATCCCGCACCATCCTTACGGCCTGATGGGTCAATACAATTATATGATTAAATTTATTAGAAAATCTAAGATACATTCCTAAAGAATTTTCCTTAACGTTTACCGTTGAATGAAAGATACTTTCGAAAGGCCTCTACCTCAAAGGAAAAATACTAGTACTAGAAATTACATATGGTAAAAATAAATACATCATTGAATGCAAGATGGGAGAGCCTAAAAGTAAAATAAAAAGTCAATCATAACAAAAATCTTTAGTGGCCAACGCTACATTCCTCTTTCAAGTGGACGCGTCCAATTAGATAGATGTTGCAATTAGAATCATGTTCCCATAACATTATAAAGGTCCTGGTAGTACTTGATCTTGAAAGTTTCAAGCTTTCTATCAGCAAGGCCTTAATTAGCTCCAACTTTAGTCAAACTTCAAAGTTGTTCTTTCATCAGATTTTATGCTGTTTCTGTGAGGTAAAAACAGGGGCGGAGCCAGAACTTTGAGTTAGGGGAGATGGTTTTACTGTTTGTTATGTGCAGTGATTTCAACCTCTAATTCTATTACTTAGTTGCTGAGATTTTTATTTTTATTTTTATTTTTTTTTTTGTAGTTAAGAACAAATTTATTTTTGTTTAGAATTTTTTTAAAGGGCAGGGTTATTTATTTTGGATAAAATTAGTTCATTAAGCTTAATTTTGTTTTTAGTTTTACTGGTAATTTTTGTTGCTGAGCTAATTTTTTTTTTTTTTTTTTTATTGGCTTGAATATTTTGTTTTAGATTTTACATCTATAAATTTTTTTATGGTCACTAAAATGGGGAAAATACTAGAGCTGCAAGTTTTTTTTATAAATTACTTATGTAATAAATGGTTACTAGTAAGTAAAAAAATGACGTAAATGATGTGCCCATATGCGAACTGTAGGGATTGGGTTTGAGCACTTCTTCTATTGGAAGAGTGGACTCAGGCCCAACTAGCCCAATACAATAAATTTGTAGAGAATGAGTTTAAGAACTAGGCTTTAGTGAGGATAACAACGAATAAACATGGTTATAGGTGCACTAAATAATAAGGAAATGGGCTTTACGTATGAAATTCTATCCTAGGCACTAGTCCGAGGAGCTATTTGTTCTTATTGCTTCTTCAGTGCTTGGTTACAAAGGTTATCAGGATGATATTAGTAGCTACAGTGTTTTCTGCTCCCAACTTTCGATCCCTTTTCTGGAGGACTTCTTACATTATATACTCCCTTTTAGTTGATCTTGGCCCTCCATTTGTCGATCGTGCAGGTCACTACTTGAGTGCTTGTCCCATCAGCCGCCGTCCTCAACCTTTTGTGAGTTGCAGCAACCAAAGCAGCACTGTTCAGGGGTCACTTCCTCATTAATGCGGCCAGGACGTAGTTGTGGGCATTTAATGTGGAGGTGACAGTTTCTCCTTGAATTGCTCCTCCACCAGGCTCCTATGGCTGACCCACTGTACTTGTCCTTTTTCTTGGGATGCTCTACGAGGTTTCCCCTGATGGCGTGTGGCTCTCCCTCTCTATGATCTCGGTTCACCGAGGACAGGGTTGTCCTCGGCGATGCTTCTTGGTAATTAGGACTTTCTTCGTTCGTCCTCAGATATTTCTTCTTCTTCAGCGTGGGCCTTGGGCTTAGTATAAAGTGGGCCGGGGTGGCCAAATTCTTTGACCCCACAATAGCCCCTCAAAATCCTGCTGTCCGGCTCCTCGGATGAAGAGGAGGGTTTTGATGTCCTCGGGCCTTCACCACGGCTTGTCAAGTCTTGTCCTCCGTCAGCGCCAGAGTCTTTTCACCTGTCCAAGGCACGCTCCTAGTGCTTCGATATACGAAGCGTTCCAGCATTAAATTTTGGCGACGCCCCTGTCGCCCACGTTCAACGGTAAGATGTAAATCAAACGGTGAAGGGTTTTTTTGTTTTGCGAGCGGGAATTTTCCCGCTTATACCTTCTGCGCCACTATAAATAGCTTCTCAAGTCAATTCCTTTTTCTACTTTCAACGATTACATAGTTCTAGAACTCATACACTGAACCTGCCTCTCTCTCTTTCGTCTCCCTGTGCGTCTACAAATATTAGAAATTTGTTTGAGGACCCTCTTTCGAACCTGTAAGTCTTCTTAAACCCTTTTTGGCTTTCATTTTAAACTTATTAATTTTTCTTCAAAACCTCTTAGGAAAATGGGTAAGTTCAAATGTTTAGTTGAGTCCGAGGAGGGTATGAGAAGTTTCAGGGTTAAGTATAGGATCCCACCAATAGTGGGCATGAGGTACGCTGCTCAGGGGGAGTGGTTCGATGATAAGAAAACTGGAGAGGTGGTCATTCCCATGATTGCCTTCATAGAGGGAGGGATGACCATTCTCATGGGTACCATCACTAGGAATTACCTTAGGTTTTTTAGGTTATCTCCCACACAGTGCGCCCCAAACATGTTCAGGGTCCTGGGAAGTATAGAGGTTTTGAACGACAGAATGAACCTAAACCTGACCCACCACGATGTGAATTGGGTATACAATCTTCACCATTTGAAGGGGCAGGGATATTATCTCAAGTCGAGGCATCCCGAAGTAAGGCTGATCCAGTGCCTTCCCACTTCAAACAAAAATATAAAGGAGGATTTCCTGATCTTTTCTAGGGCATGGCATGATGGCTTACCCTGTCTAACTGAGGAGGGAGAACCAGGTGGGGGTATAGCCATAGATCTCGAATTTTGGTTTACATTTCTTTTTCGGGTCTAAATGTCCTTGTTTCTAATGAAACCCCCTTCTATTTCAATGAATTTGCAGATAAGCGTGCTACCAAACCCAAACTCAGCTTAGTTAACAAGGTGAGCTTAGATAGGATCCTGCAAGCAGAGGTGTATGTGAAGGAGATTGACGGTTAACTCCGAGCAGCTCATTTGATCCTTGGATATACTCCCCTCTCACTCACCTTCCAAGCCCCCAAGTGCGTAATCAAAGCTCGCGACCTTCAGCTCCGTCGTATCAGTGTTACCTACTAAGGGTTCGTTGTTCCAGAGGGTATCCCATTCTCCAAAGATACTTCTCGCCCCCAACCACTTTCTGTGGTCACCCCTTCGGTAGGAACATCCTCATCCCAACCCGTTCCTCAGGAAGAGGAAGAAGAAGAAGAAGAAGAAGAAGAAAAAGGTTTCGTGGACTTAACAGATTCTTTGGACGAGTTCGAAGTATTCAACCGGCCACTATCTCCCGAGAGCCTACCAGAAGAAATGGGTATCCAAAGAAAGCCCCAGAAAAGTTTGATGGAGTTGATAAAGGACCAACCAGGAAGTGGTGCACCTGGGAAGTCTGCTCAATCTAAGCTTCCTCCTCCTCCCTCAAAGTCTCCTCCCCCTGCTCCTCAACCGACGAGACCTAAACCTGCTGATCCAAAAAGGAAAAGGGAGCAAACAGGGAAGGATGTGATAGAGGCTGGAAGGCTCCGCCCGACTCGTGAAGACGAGGCCCAACGAGCTGCGAAGCAGCAAAAGGTCATCCATGCACCACAATGAGGCTTGGAGTGAGTAAACATTCAGCCTCTAGAGCCACGAGCCTGGCTCCCAGCGCCTATGCATGGCGGGGCGCCCCTAAGGGATGATGCATCACTCAGGGACTTCAACGGGGGCAATGGGTGCCATGTTGCCTTTTCCGTGGAGGAGGCCTTGCTGCTCCCAAGGGACACGATCAACCTGCGGAGTATGAGGAAGAATGAAGTCTTCCTCAATTGTAAAAGATATCTGGGCATGGTACACTATTAAACCCCCTTTTCTTTTTACTTATACTTATTTCTTATAGACATATACTATTTGTGGGCTATGATACTAATCCCTTTCTTTTAGACGGTCCAAGCCACTTTCAGGCTTGAGGAAATTACAAATAACGGTTTATCAACAATTGGAAGATGAGAGGAAAAGGCGGTTAACAGCTGTGCAAACGTTGACCATTGCTGAAAATAACAACGCCAAGTTGAAGAAAAAGTTGGCCAACGAAGAACATGCTCGCCGTAGTGCTGACTCGGCCTTGGAGGGTGTACAGAGGCAAGTCGAGGACCAGAGGAAGCGTCTACGCGAGAAAACTGACCAATTGAAGGCTTCAAAGGAAGAGATGGCAGCCCTCAGGGCGCAGTTGGAGGGGGCCCAAAGGCTTAAGGATCAGGCCGAAAAGGCGAAGGCTGAGGCGGAGAAGGCAAAGGACAAGGCCGAGAAGGAAAGGGACGAGACCGAACAACATGGCTACGACGTTGGCGTAGCCGAGATGGAAGATGCCCTACGGGCAGAGGTCCCCGCCGTATGTCGAGCCTACTGTGCTCAAACTTGGGAAGAAGCCCTCAACCGAGCTGGGGTGGAGGCTTCTTCTGAGCTGAGAAGGCCAGAAAATGTCTTCTTCTCTCCAGCCATACGAGTGCCAGACCTTTCTTCCAATCAAAAGGAAGTGACTCCTGCAGTTGCCAAGCTAGTCGAGGAAGCCCAAATTCAGAATCCTCCACCTCCTAGTCAACAGGAGCAAGCCAAAGAGCCTGAAGCTCCATAAGATACCTCCTCGGACAAGGCAGTAGAGGTGCCTAAGGGTGGGGCAGCTTCTCAAAGTTTTGAGCAAGCTTTAGCCTTAATTACCTTGCCCGCTGGAGGAGCTTCTAAAGAAAAAGACAAGGAGGCTCCCCCTGAAGCAGCTGACAAAGCCCCCAAGGTCAAGCTCTAGATAAAATTGAAGCCGTAGTTCTTTTACTTTTGCAGAATAGTTAAAGTTAATGTAATGAGGATTTTTTTTTTTTTTTTCTAAAGACAAGTTCGATCGAGATGTGTACTTTGCCTTTCTTTAAATTGATATAAGTTATTATTACTTTATCGTTCATTTGTGTGTTTCTCATCTTGACTGTTATTTGTTCATACATAACCATATGCCATAAAAGAGCAAAGTTTGCTGATATAAGGGAAGGCACAGTTTTCTACCTCTTAACTAAAAATTCAAGTAAATTATGACTGTCAACTCACAACATTATCAAGGTATACTTATAACCTATCAATTCTTAACAAGCTTTCAAGTCTAAGGCATTACTTAGGCGTTTAAATAATAGGCAAGTCCTGAGTACCTTAAAATGCTTTAAGTGATGCTCATGTAATTTATTTACTTTGACTTATAAATTGGATCATAATGCAGTTCGAAAGGTATTAATTTCCAATAAGCTTGTGGTCCGAGGAACCTGACATAACTTAGTTTCTGTTTAATACTTCAATATATTTCACAAGGTAATAATTTCCACTAAGTTTGTGGTTCGAGGACCTGACATAACTTAGTTTCTGTTTAATACTTCAATAGATTTCACAAGGTATTAACTTCCACTAAGTTTGTGGTTCGAGGACCTGACATAACTTAGTTTTTGTTTAATACTTCAATAGATTTTACAAGGTATTAATTTCTACTAAGTTTGTGGTCTGAGGACCTAACATAGCTTAGTTTCTATTTAATACTTAGACCTTCATTAAAGTAGTTAGTTTCCCCATAGGTTTGAGTCCGAGGACCATGCAAGACCTTGGTTCTGTCTAACACTTAGATCCTCTAGAAGTAGCTAGTTTCCCTATAGGTTTGAGTCTGAGGACCGTGCAAGACCTTAGTTCTGTCTAGTACTTGAAAAGTTGTCATGGAGTGTTATCATTCCCATATCATCTGGTCCGAGGACCGAGGCATGATTGAATTCAGTTTAAACACTTAGAAAGTTGCCACTGCGTGTTAATTTCCTCAAAGCAAGAGGTCCGAGGACCCGGCATAGTTAAGGTTCTGTTTAACCACTTCAAGAGATTTCAGTGCATGTTAATTTCCCCAAAGCAGGAGGTCCGAGGACTCGGCATAGCTAAGGTTCTGTTTAACCGCTTCAAGAGATTTCAGTGCGTGTTAATTTCCCCAAAGTAGGAGGTCCGAGGACCCGGCATAGCTAAGGTTCTGTTTAACCGCTTCAAGAGATTTCAGTGCTTGTTAATTTCCCTAAAGCAGGAGGTCCGAGGACCCGGCATAGCTAAGGTTTTGTTTAACCGCTTCAAGAGATTTCAGTGCGTGTTAATTTCCCCAAAGCAAGAGGTCCGAGGACCCGGCATAGCTAAGGTTCTGTTTAACCGCTTCAAGAGATTTCAGTGCATGTTAATTTCCCTAAAGCAGGAGGTTCGAGGACCCGGCATAGCTAAGGTTCTGTTTAACCGCTTCAAAAGATTCCAGTGCGTGTTAATTTTCCTAAAGCAGGAGGTCCGAGGACCCGACATAGCTAAGGTTCTGTTTAACCGCTTCAAGAGATTCCAGTGCGTGTTAATTTCCCTAAAGCAGGAGGTTCGAGGACCCGACATAGCTAAGGTTCTGTTTAACCGCTTCAAGAGATTAAAAGATATCAATATATTCCTTCCAGAACAGAAGTTTTTGCTGGGAGATTGTGCCAACCGATTTTACATCCATGCCTTGATTCTCGGCTTCTTTCTTCAATGGGAATTCAGCGAACCGGGCTACTAGACCCGCGAGAACTAGCCCCTTGACAGAGGTACGGGGCATATACTTTATGTCATAAGCCCCTAGAATTGTGCTCCATTTAGCAATCCTCCCCGCGTAATCAGTACTTCGAAGTGTAGACCTGAGCGGAAGCTGAGTTATGACAACAATTGTGTGTGTTCTTGGAAATTATGGGGAAGCTTTCGTGTAGCATACACCACCGCTAAAATGGTCTTCTCCAGGGACTCTTGCTGATGGGAGCTTGATCCTACCATGATTAACCGTTGCACTCACTAACACACAAGCTCTTCCCACAAACGACGCCAATTGTAGGGACTGGGTTTGAGCACTTCTTCTATTGGAAGAGTGGACTTAGGCCCAACTAGCCCAATACAATAAATTTGAAGAGAATGGGTTTAAGAACTAGGCTTTAGTGAAGATAACAACGAATAAACATGGTTATAGGTGCACTAAATATTAAGGAAATGGGCTTTACGTATGAAATTCTATCCTGGGCACTAGTTTGAGGAGCTATTTGTTCTTATTGCTTCTTCAGTGCTTGGTTACAAAGGTTACCAGGATGATACTAGTAGCTACAGTGTTTTCTGCTCCCAACTTCCGATCCCTTTTCTGGAGGACTTCTTACATTATATACTCCCTTTTAGTTGATCTTGGCCCTCCATTTGTCGATCGTGCAGGTCACTACTTGAGTGCTTGTCCCATCAGCCGCCGTCCTCAACCTTTTGTGAGTTGCAGCAACCAAAGCTGCAATGTTCAAGGGTCACTTCCTCATTAATGCGGCCAGGACGTAGTTGTGGGCATTTAATGTAGAGGTGACAGTTTCTCCATGAATTGCTCCTCTACCAGGCTCCTATGGCTGACCCACTGTACTTGTCCTTTTTCTTGGGATGCTCTACGAAGTTGCCCCTGATGGCGTGCGGCTCTCCCTCTCTATGATCTCGGTTTGCCGAGGACAGGGTTGTCCTCGACGATGCTTCTTGATAATTAGGACTTTTTTCGTTCGTCCTTGGATATTTCTTCTTCCTCAGTGTGGGCCTTGGGCTTAGTATAAAGTGGGCCGGGGTGGCCAAATTCTTTGACCCCACACGAACTAATAAAAATTTGCTACAAAAAAAGTTTGTAAAAATATTATAAAAGTTTGTGAGTATAGCATTACTCTTAAAAGAACTAATGATATTGTTAAAGGGAAATAAAATGTAATTTTATAGAATAAAATTGCTAAAATTAATACACACATATATATATTTATAATATATTTTTTTTTAAATTTAGGGGGGGCCATTGCCCCCTCGGTCCAAGGGTAGTTCTTCCTTTGTAAAAACCATCTGTTTTAGGATAAAAATTGTTATGACCATTCTGTTATACACATTTTTTGAATTAGAATCATGATTTGAATTTTGAAACGTGTCTTCAACTAATGATTTCAATTCAAAAAATAGATGTGTAACAATGTGTGTAATATACTAATAGGGTATGAGTGTGAGTAACAAATACTACTCCTCGTTTTATAGTATCTAGAAGGTCAGTCAAGGTAGTTTCATTCTTTTTTTTGGCAAGTAGTCAAGTTACTAAGAAGTAAAATAAATGACAATGTTTATTATATATACACTGCCCTATTACACACAAATTACACACATTTAAGCTTTTGAACTGTCCATCCAAAAAAATCTTTTGAACTAAAATTTGTGACTTCAAGTCAAGATTTTAGTTCAAAAAATAATTTATATATACTGTGTGCAACAAGGTGTGGGTAAGAAACATTTCCTGAAAATAAAATAGCATATTAGAGCATTCACAGCAGTGGTGCTAAAAAGCCATATTGGTATTTTTAGCTCCTCAAACACCTAAAAACCATGCTCTAGCAGTGGAGCTAATTTATTTGTTTTAGCTCCATTGCTACAGTGCACATCTATAGATAGATGTGCACTGTAGCTGAGAGCTAAACAAAAAAAATAATATTTTACTCCTGGCCAGATTAAAATAATAAAAAGTGGTTCTCTCTCTCTCAGTCACTTCGTGCCTCTCTCTCTCTTAGTCACTCTCACCTCTTTGTCTCAAAGTCTCCAACCCACGCCTCCGCCGGCCTCAACGTCACCGGCCCAAGCCGACCCAAGCCCCAAGTCGCCAATCCACGCCTCTACCCAGTCCTCCATCTCAACACTCACCCAACGCCGACAATCCTGTGTTTCTCTGGATTTCGTGGGTTTCATCGTCGATCCAAGCTCTGGGTTTCCCTGGGTTTCATCGTCAAAGCCGTCGCTGCCTTCCTCAGCCCATTGCTTTGGTTTTCCGCCGATCAGACCCATCCGCCTCAGACCCACTTCTCTTCCGTCGATCAGACCCATGCCGACACTGTTCTCCTCACTGAAGCCTAGCTCTGTGATTGGTGATTTTTTATTTTGTTTGGTCTGGGTTGAGGAAAAAGATTAGAGATTTCGATTGATGGTTTTTTTTTTTTTTTTTTTTTTTTCCTACTGTGGATTGGTGGTGGTGGTGGTGGTGGTGGTTGTGGGTGTGGCTGATGGTAGAGGTGGTTGTGGTTGGTGCTGTGGATGTTTTTTGGGTAGTGGGATATATAATTTTATTGTAGGGGATATATTATTTTATTGCGATATTTATATTATTTTATTGTGTTGAAAGCTAAAATAGATATACTACTGCAGCATGTGTGTAGGTAAAATAGATAAAGTAACTTTTGGTGGAGTTAAATAGCTAAATTTTTAGCTTCATTGCTGTGGATGCTCTTAGATTTGAAAAAAAAAGAAAAAAGAAAAAGAAAAAAAGAGGAACAAAAAAGGCATAAGAGAAAGAGAGAGGAGCTCATACACAATACTGTTGGGGAAAAATCCTAATCCCCTCAATGTCTATGTGTGAATTAAAATATATAACTACCAAGCAATAGCAATATTATGGAAACAAAAATTTCAACAAGCACCACATAAACACAACCACACAATAACACCAAATCTTATGTGAAAAACCTCTAGTGTAGAGGGAAAAACCATGGGGCAGCTCCGAAAAATATCCATTATGAAATAGAGATTACAACTATCAAGTTTATGCTAAACTTGTGTCCACAATAAATTGGATATATAACAAATAAATCTCAAGGAGTAAATACAATCTCACCACAAAGCTAGTAGCAAAATCTTCCTCTGAATACTCCAACTCTCCATGGTTGTAGCACTCAAAAACTCCATGAGAACCCCACCAATTTATCTTCCTTGTGTGTAACTTGAGCAAAGAAAAAAGTCTCATTTTTCTTTTTCACTCTCTCACACTCTCACTGTGTTTCTCTCTATCTTTTCGGACTGCACCTCCTAAAGCTCTCACATGTGTTTTTCTCATAATGGCTCTCTTGCTTCAGCTCTTCATTCTAGGCCGAATGACCCTTTGCTTTTTTCTTTTCTTTTTCTTCAGCGTGTCCAACACGCTTTGGATCACTTCTCATTAAGAGAAGTCAAACCTCCCAAGTTTTGGTCATTTCTTAATAAATGGAAAAGCTAGCTATGAAGACTTTTTGGAACAAGCTCATAAATGAGCTTTGACAAATATGTGTTGTTAATGACATATTTTATGTAATTGGCTTATCCTTTGACAAAACACACTTTACTTGTATTTGGGTAGATCTAGGATGTTTTTGATGCTTCAAGAAACCTTGTTTCAAGTTCAAGTGTTAAAGACATGCAAGTCTGTCCAAGAATCAAGTGAGAAAGTGCTGAATTTTAAAGCTTGATAGCTGCTCGACACCTCCTCGACACCTGGCTATCTGTCGAGCTCTTAAGGTGTTTCTTATCGCAATCTCAACACCTTCTCGATAGCTGGTCGATCGATCGAGAAATCTTCTGTCTCCTCGATAGCTCCTCGACACTTGGTGGATCGATCGAGATGTTCCTCGACACCTTCTCGACACCTCTTCGATCGATCGAGAATTACTGAGCCTTACGAAATTCAGATTTCCAGATCTGATTTTTTGCCTATGATGACATATATGTGTAGGGTTTCTTTTCTCACAACCATAGACCTATATAAGGCTTATTTTAGAGGTCGTCACATAAGAGAATACAAGGAGAACATATGCAAAAGGTGACCGATGCCTTATTCTTTCTAAAAGAAGCTACTGCGTCTTTGCGCCTTAGGGTTTTGTAACCAAGTGCTTCTTGATCTTCATTGTTGATGAAGTGAAGAACTTTGCAGCCAACAATCTTCTTCTAGTTGGTGATTAAAGTCGCGTACTGGGATCCGCGCAATTGGTTAGTCACGTACTAGGATTCGTGCATCAAAGGGTGGCGTTCATATATTGAAGAGTTCATAAGTTCTGAAACGGTAGAAGGTTTTTGCTGTGAATTTATTTACGGGGATTGTAGAGTCTAAGGACAAAGGTTTTGTACTAGATTTGAAACTTCTTTGCATTATAGTGGATCACTTTTCGGGAAGGTTTTCCCCCAGGTTTTTTACTATGAAACTAGTTTGTTTCATTGGTTTTCCTGAGTCATCATATCTTGTCTTATTTACTTTTCCGCTGCATTCATTATTGACATGATATTGATATTTGTTTATTTTAACAAGGTTTATTCATAATTAATCTAATTAACAACTTGGGTTTAAAACTTGTTAATTCTATCAACCGGGGTCTAAATTTCGTAACAAGTGGTATCAGAGCGGGTACACTCTGATTGGATTAATTTCCTGAGTGTGATCCTTGACCCCTATTGTCATGGATCGTGGACAATCTCTTTTGATTCTTCCTTTATTTGATGGAACTAATTATGCGTACTGGAAAGTTCGTATGAAAGTTTTTTTGTAGGCTCTAGGTGAACAGGTATGGCAAGCTGTTGAAGTTGGCTGGATTAAGCCAAAGGAAGCGCCGGTGGATTGGGATGATGCAACAATCATAGCGGCAAATTTCAACAGTAGGGCCTTGAATGCTTTGTTTTGTGGGGTGACCAATGAGGAATTCAAGAAAATATCATCCACGGAAGTTGCTAAGGAAGCATGGACCATTCTTGAAACCACCTATGAAGGTACCCAGGCAGTAAAGACTGTGAAGCTTCAAAGATTCACTAGTAGTTTTGAAGAAATAAGGATGGAGGAGGATGAGACCTTTGATGAGTTTTATGCTAAACTCATGGATATTGTGAATTCTGCCTTCAATCTTGGAGAATCTATTGCAGAATCCAAAATTGTTAGGAAAATCCTTAGGTCCTTACCTAAAAGATTCCATGCTAAGATCACTGCCATTGAAGAAGTAAAGGACATTGATCAAATTCCTTTGACTGAGCTTGTATGGAACCTTCAAACCTATGAGATAAGATTAGGTTTAATGGGAAAATGTGGAAAGAGTAGAAACTTGGCTCTTAAGGGTATAGAGGAAGAGATTGAGGGCTCTGAAGATGAAGATGAAAGCGAAGATAAAGATGAAGATGATGATAAGGATGAGGATCTAACCTTCATAACTGATGAGATTATCAAACTTCTTCAATTCAGGAAAAAAGATAAGGGCAAACCTCCTAGGAAATCTAAATCCTTAAGGAAGGGCAAGAATGAGAAACCCCTCATCCAATGCCATGAGTGCAAAGATTTTGGTCATATGAGGATAGAGTGCCCAAACTACCTCATGAAGGAAAAGATCAAGGAGTCAAAAGATAAAGGGTTGGTTGCCACCTGGAGTGATACTGAGGATGACTCTTCCGATGAGTATGTGGATGAATGTCGTCACATTATGGCCTTTGCTGCCTCAACCGATAAGGTGATTGTGGAGAGTGCTAGTGACAGTGAGGATTCTTCTGATGATGAAGTACCTAAGAAGATGACCCTTCAGGAAGCCTATGATAAGCTATGCATTGAATTCATAAAATATGAAAAGACTTCTCATCTTTGTAGAAAAGAGCTTAATGAGGTAAAAACTGAAAATGCTGATCTGTTAGTCAAACTAGATGAGACTACAAGATTAGTTGAGACTCTTGTTGGGGAGAGAACACCTCATTAAAAGAGAAGGTCAAGAATTTTGAGGTTGAGCTTAGTCAAGCTAGAACTTAAATAGAGAGGATGTCTATTGCAAAGCTTGATGAGGTATTGAATGCTCAAAAGCCTAGTTCTGATAAGACTGGCTTAGGATATGCTGTCTCCTCCGGTCCCTCCTCTTCCACGGCTTCTGGATCAAGGACTGTCTGTGTGCCCTAATCTGAGAAAGGTGATAAAGGTATGAAATCCAAAACTATTTTGGCTAATTCTAAATCCTTTGTTAGACCTCATGTTTGTCACCATTGTGGTGCTTCTGGACACATTCGTCCTAATTGTTTTAAGTTGTATCCTCATAAGCAATTGTCCAAACGGTCACAGGTTTCCTCTCAAGGACCTACACTTTTGTTTGGAGAGTTATTAAAAGTCTTGAGCTTTTTAACTCAATTTCAGGAGAATTTTAATTCTTCTATGTCCTTTAGTAGACATACTAGGACACGTGTCTTTTCATCTTTATGGCCAAAGACTCGTGCTGTGTGGGTGAGAAAGGAGCCTAAGACTTAATTGTCTTTTGTGTTTGTCCTCTGCTTTAATTCTTTCTATCTAAAGTAGGACTCTCTTTGCTTGATTTCTTATCTGTTTTGGAATTATGCTTTCATGCATCTGCATCTTTCTATCATGCCTTCATGCATATGCATCTTTCTTTCATGCTATCATGTTGTTTGTCTGTTTTTGTCTGGTTGTTTAGTTTTTTTTTTTTTTTTTTTTTTTTTTTCAAAATAAATAAAAAAAGGAAAAATTAGAAAAATACAAAAATAGTGTGTTTTGTGTACATTGGTACTTGTGTACCTTGGATGGCCAATGAAACAAAGTTTTCTAAACCTTGTATCTCTTGTAACTTAGATGAGCATCTCTATGCACAACTAAGCAAGTGAGCTTTGTGGCTCTTGTTTGTGATGAGTAAGATTAAGTTATCTCTTATACTTAACACTCGTATCACTCTTTTTGACGGGAATGATTAGAAAATCTTAAGAGAAAGAAATAAATAACCATCTCACCACTGTTGCCCGCCAATCATAATATGACACCTGTATGCTTCGGCATAGCAAAAGTGTAGTGTCAATGACATTTGTGTGCTTCGGCATAAAAAAATTGGAATGTCAAATGCTTACCATCATTGGGTATTTTCTTTTCTCTCTCTTATATGCCTATGCATGATTTACTTAAATAAAATATGTAAAGAAAAATGAAAAGCAAAAGGATCAAAAATGCTTTAAATATGATTGCAAGCGTGTATTCTAGGAGATGTGGGAGTTATAGGATGTACCTCGAAGGTGATAGTCTCCATCAAGCAGTTATGATTGTTTGTGAGTTAAAGTGATTTTCTCATATCTCAAATCATCATAACATGTATACACTTATGCAATCTTGCAATGTTTTTCACACACAACACGCAATATTCTTTACTACTCTTGATACATGTGCAGGTACAATGTGATTTGGCCATCACAAAGGTTTACATATGTTAATGTATGCTCACTAAACTGTCTTGACTTGTTTTTGAAAATATAAAATTGGTTAGACTTGTTTAGTGTGTGTGTGTGTGTGTTTTAGGATCTATGTGCTTCACATTTTTCTTGTTGAGAGATTTGTTTTTCACATGTTTTGCATCCTTCTATTATCTTGTCATCCATAGCATCTTGTTTCGTTACATTCATGCATTTATATGGATTTCTTGTGTCTCCTTGATCATCTTTATGGTTCTCGGGTGAAGTTTTCTAACTTCTTGTACCCTTTGTCAATCATGATAAAAAGGGGGAGAAATTGTGGAGACTTTGTGGTTTCTTTTTAGATTCTACATGTTAGGGGGAGAAATACATTCCTTTGTAAGGGGGAGATATGTTTCATCTTGTTAGGGGGAGTGCTTACTTCCTTCTTTTTGTACACCGGTCTTATGACCATGTTTACATACATTGTGCATATCTTTGATATATATATGATGATGTATGTTCTTCTTCACCTATCTCTACATGTGTTGTTTCTTTTCTATCTTTATACACATGTTTCTTATTTCTTGTATGCAATCTATTATTTCTGTTTCACACTAAGATGCCGTGATGAGTTTTGTTTAAAATGTTTCAGAAATACAGGTTGTCAAAGTCTTCTTGCCATAAACTCTCTTCTTGCAAAGTTTTTCAAGAGTTTGTGTTAGGATAGATTTTATTGTATTCAACAAGTGAATATGAGTTGAGTGATTTATGACTTCTTTCATGTGTTCATTTGTTTGTTGTGGTTTTGTCACAGATTGCCAAAGGGGGAAATTGTTAAGGACATATTTTATGTAATTGGCTTATCCTTTGACAAAAAGTACTTTACTTGTATTTAGGTAGATCTAGGATGTGTTTGATGCTTCAAGAAACTTTGTTTCAAGTTCAAGTGTTAAAGACATGCAAGTCTGTCCAAGAATCAAGTGAGAAAGTGCTGAATTTTAAAACTTGATAGCTGCTTGATAGTTGCTCGACACCTCCTCGACACCTGGCTATCTGTCGAGCTCTTAAGGTGTTTCTTATCACAATCTCGACACATTCTCGATAACTGATCGATCGATAGAGAAATCTTCTGTCTCCTCGATAGCTCCTCGACACCTGGTGGATCGATCGAGATGTTTCTCGACACCTTCTCGACACCTCCTCGATCGATCGAGAATTACTGAGCCTTACGAAATTCAGATTTCTAGATTTGATTTTTTGCCCATAATGACATGTATGTGTAGGGTTTCTTTTCTCATAACCTTAGACCTATATAAGGCTTATTTTAGAGGCCGTCACATAAGAGAATACAAGGAGAACATATACAAAAGGTGACCGATGCTTTATTCTCTCTAAAAGAAGCTACTGCGTCTTTGCACCTTAGAGTTTTGTAACCAAGTGCTTCTTGATCTTCATTGTTGATGAAGTGAAGAACTTTGCAGCCAACAATCTTCTTCTAGTTGGTGATTGAATTCGCGTACTGGGATCTGCACAATTGGTTAGTCACTTACTGGGATTCGTGCATCAAAGGGTGGCGTTCATATATTGAAGAGTTCAAAGCTTCTGAAGCGGTAAAAGGTTTCTGCTATGAGTTTATCTACGGGGATTATAGAGTCTAGGGACAAAGGTTTTGTACTAGATCTGAAACTTCTTTTCATTATAGTGGATTGCTTTTCAGGAAGGTTTCTCCCCAGGTTTTTTACTATGAAACTAGTTTGTTTTATTGGTTTTCCTAGGTCATCATATCTTGTCTTATTTACTTTTCTGCTGCATTCATTATTGACATGATATTGATGTTTGTTTGTTTTAACAAGGTTTATTCATAATTAATCTAATTAACAACTTGGGTTTAAAACTTGTTAATTCTATCAACCGGGGTCTAAATTTTCCAACATGTGTGATGGAATCTGAGGGTGTCACGTGCACCCAACAAATACATGAGCAACAGGCCAACAGAGATGTGTGCAGAGATAAGACATACATCATGACCAACGCTCGAAGACGAGCAAGCTCGACTTTATTGCATACTTCGATATACATGAATGGTACATGTTAAGGTATTACTATAAATTAAGTTCTTTTACACATTTCAATTTCCTTATTGGTCCCTTAACTCCTGCGGCTCAAAATACCAAAAAAAAAAAAAAGAAAAAGAAAAGAAGGTAGCCTTTGCTTGGTCACAACCTCAACCTTTTGAAATAGAAGAAAATCGCACTCAACTCAAAAAAAAAAATTGTCTTCCACCGGCCTAACAAAATCTGATGGAACCTTTATACAAAGTGTACCATAGTTGAAAGCATCAAGTTTGGACTCAAATGCCATAAATGTACTACAAGTTACAACCTCACATCCTAAGCAATTCATATTGGAAACCAACCACTAATCAAAACATTTAAGCCTTTCTATTTTCTACCACCTGCATGTCTATCATCTACCATTACACTTGTGGTCTCAATTAATATAGTACATTGTTTGTTACTATCATTTATGTTCAATCACTATGTGGACCTTTTATCGTACATTTTACCATCATGGTCTAGCTTTGGGGACCATAGATATTTTCGTGTGCACTACCACAACAAAGGGCCACACAGACACTACCACCTTATAATTTGATGGTAATGGTGACAATTGAGGTGGCATATTGAATATATATTGGAAAAAATGAGCCAAAAGTGGCTTTTCTTGCAGAGCCTTGAACATGGACCTATGATGAAGTTGGCATAAATATATTTTTTCTGCATTGGCTATAAGTGAAAAATTAATCGAGGGGACCATGATGATGAGCATGAAATTATTTAGTTTCCCCTTAATTTTGATATAAAAGGTATATGAAAATGAGATGACAAAGGCAAAGCTTGAAAGAAAACCGAGATAGATACATCACGATCACATTTTTTGAGACACAGCACAATCACTCAAATACGACATATCAATGTGCCAAACAAAAATGTGTCTATGTGTTCAGCCTTGCCTGGGTTGCTTGCAGCCCTGGAAGGAGGAGGGGCCACTGTGGTGTTGTTATCATTACTCTTTTTACATTTTTCAACCATTTTTGAAAGGTGACAATGAAAGAGATTGAAGTTGATATATATATTACTCTTAATTTGCTTAGCCTAGCTCACTTGGACCATGCTAGGAATAACGCAGTTCTAATTAATCTTTACTAATTCTAGTAGAACAACCTTGTCACATCTTGCTTGGATATATAAATATATATATATATATATATATTTATATAAAACTTGTGATTGGATTAAGGGTATGACCCTAGAATCATTGTTAATCTTTTATATATATATATATGGTTATGTGGGCACACTTTGACCTGAACTTTGTTGCAATCAAATCAATGCAGTCGTTTTCTTCAATTGTATACTTTTAAATTGATACAATTGGATAAGAAAAAGATAATTGGGAATCAAGCATTGATAATTTTTTTTTTAAGGAGAAAAAGAAAATTGAGTAAATAAATTTCGAAAGATTTCAATTTATCTAATATGAGATTAGAATATTGTCCATTCAAAAAGAAAAAAGAAAAAAGAAAAACGAAAAAGAGAGTCTGAGCCCTTAAGATCGAGACATTCTACTTTGATGTGGTAGCTAGGCTGCTGCATTATCATTATCATTATCATATTGGCTGCCAATAATTTTCCAGAGATGTAGAACAGTGGTGGTTCCCTACAACAGTCGTCGGTTATGTAGCTTTTCTTATGCAACTAGTATGAGTACGACAGTTTCCCTAAAAAACATAAAAAGAAAGAAACTTTATCAGGCATATGGCAGTGTCACGAGTCAATTGTGTCATGTTGTAGCTTGAAAATGAAAGATATGCATTTTTGTTTTTGTTTATTTTTGTTTTTTTGGAAAAGTAAGGAGATAGGATATATAGTATGATGATGTGAATCCATCTTCAATATCAAAGTTTATTTTTGAAATTTTTACATCTTTTAGGATTCAAACCAAGTGTATCCAAGCATGCACTTGTAGCATAAGTAATTTAATCCTATTATGATTAGCATAGAGTTGGTTTAGGTTTTTCTAAATAACTCCCCAATGGATTTAATTTAGCAATTCTTAAGTTTCATGAGATCCACGAGGTCTTGTGCTTAAAACTCTTAACCAATATCTTGAGGCCATCCTTAAACTTCTCTATAATCACTTAGTGCGTATGGGATGAAAATTACACCCAGCCTGAAGAATAATTAGTTGTTCCAAGAGTTCTAAACAGTAACACAGGCATTAACCAAAATTTTTTTTCTACACATATCTTGTGATGTACAGTTTTTTTGTGAGAATATCTATTTAGTTTGTACTCTTATAGTTTTAACACAACATTGCATGTCAACTTTAGTATCTCCAAATGATATGCAGAAACCTACTGGCATGGTTAACCTGCAGAATCAAATCTATATGGAAGAAAAGGCTGGTGTTAATGTTACATTATTCATGTAAATCATATAACTAAATATTGAAAATTTTAGACAATTGAAAAAAGCTGTAAAAAAATAAAGTGAGTAAAATTTTATACAGGAATCTTTTTCTTTTTTGTTTTTAACTTCTTTTTGTGCTTTGGGTGCCCAATGCAATCATGAACAAACTAGATTCTGAATCTAGCTATCCACTACTTTATGACTAAAACGCAAAGGCTCAAGCCTCCGGCGGGAAGCTCAGTTTTGTCTCTGTAAATACTCTTGTATGCTGTAAAAGAAACCTAGATTTGCCTTAAACTCATCATCAACATTATCAAACCTGTATTTTTTTCCATTCTGAAAATGAATTATGATTTATGAATGAACTACATAAAATTAAGTTCGACCAATAATCCTAAAATGCATTCTTAATTTCTATGATTTTTTGTATTATTAAAGAATGAAATATATATGACAATCATGCTTGACCAGCTTTAAGAAAAATAATGAAAAAAAAAATTCAGAAGGAAAGTTGAATGTTTTTCAAAACATTATACCACCACCGTGATTACCCCATATTGTTATCATTGTTAATACAATAACCAGTCCGTACCATCACCACCACCACCACTATCATTATAATGTTGTTATCATAATTGCATGTCATTATATATACCACCACCATCGTCTCTACCACCTTCAGCACTATATCTTCCACCAAAATCAATGTATGGTCATCATGGTATTAATCTCCATACGTATTAGGAAAGTTCACATCATTTTTCACATACTTATTTCTACCATTTGCTCTCATTGTAGAGGTAGAGTTAAGATTTTAGTTTAGGGAGCAAGAAAATAAATTTTTTTTTTCAAAAAAATTACTTAATAAGAGTAACAAAATAAATAAACAATTAAAAAAAGGCTTTAATTTTCATATAAATATAATGTAAATGTAAATTGAAATGGGATGGGAATTGGAAAGTTTTCTTATTAAGCAATGATCCATAGGGAAATATGAAAATCCACGTAGATTGATACAAATTTATTTTAGGATTCTATGGAGACTTATTATAATCATATTATGTTTAAGTTTATTCATAATCTCAACTTTGTTATTATAATAAATAAATAAACCTATATTTTATACAATTAAAAGACAAACAAAAAATAATCAATTGAATTTCATTATTTAGGAGTATACTTGGAAAAAAAATTAATATTTAAGTATTAAAAGCATATACCAATAAATTTGAAAATTTTCAAAAGATCCTCGGTTTCTTTTAAGAAATTTTGCAATACCAAATACTTTTGTTCCTATTGCAGTGAATTTTGATTCTAATTGGTCATAATCTAGGAAAAACAATTAAATTTAGTAATTCATCCCATATTACTTTTTGAAAAAAAATATAGGACCTAAACTATTTAAGAGAAAATTTTCATCTTCATTTTCATTCATTCTCCTTTTAATTAAAAAAAAGGAAAAAAAATGTGAGTTTGAATTATGATCAAAGACAAAAAGGGGAAATATTTGCATTAGAGTGCAAGGAGGGCAATTCTTGTGTAACGACTCAAGGGTAAATTTGTACTTGCATAAGGGTTAAACATTTCTTCCGACTCTCAAAGCCAAATTATTTAGTACACTATTGCATACAATGATGGCCTCACAATAAATGAAATCCACTCATCCATGAACTCTTTTATTGTGAGATGATACTCATAGTATATAATGAGCACATAAGATACCGTCTCCTCTCTCTCCTACTTTATCTTTGCCCTTATAATAAGTGCATAAGATACCGTGTCCTCTCGCCTTCTTTAACTCTGCCCTCATAATGAGTGCAAAAGATACCGTGTCCTTTCTCCCATTTTAGCTTTGCCCTCTTATCAATTATTCTAGGACTAATCTTATGTGATAGACTATGATTGACTATTTGTCACCTTCACATATATCTAATACTTTTTCTTTATCACTCACAATAAATCACATAAGATAACATGAAAAATGGTGTGATTGTACACCTTTTTTTTTTTTTTTTTTTTTTCACATTGTCAACATCAAACTTTCTATGGCCAACTTTACCTCATGACACAATCTTATTGTCACCAATATCAGTATTTGCACATTTATCATTGCTACCAACACCATCGTTATCAAGGAAATTTGACTGATTGAATTATTATGACATTTAACAGACACTTGATTAAACCCTAACAATACTATAGCTTAACCCAGCTTGGAGGAGAAAGAACCAAGAAGGAGAGAAATGACTTCATTCAATTCAGTAAGGAGGTTTCGTCTTTTACCTCAAGGAGCTGTAAATTGTACGGTTTTAACACATGTGTCCTAGATTTGGGGGGTAAAAGAGAACTGAGGTTCTAAATGGAGATATTTTGTCACTTCCACGCACTTTAACAAACAACAAAAAAGAGGGATCGAAATCTCTTTTTCCAAGATTTTTGCCAAATGACATTTCCAGTCTTCCAAATCCCAGTGACAATTCATTTTTTGGTGTGTGTGCATATTTTCCACTAGGGGGGCAGTATCATTGATACTAGATTAAAGGCCATTTTACATATGGTAAATTTCTCACATACAAATAAAAGGGAGAGATTATGAGAGACAGAGAAACCCCAACACCCCCCCCCCCCCCCTCTCTCTCTCTCTCTCTCAAAAAAAAAAAAAAAAAAAAGAAAAAAAAAAGAGAAAGAAACTAACTGCTCATTTCAAATACAATTTTTTCCATAATTGTTAATATGTTCTAACTCTTATTGATGCATAACAAAAGTGGTGTCCATTAATGGACCTATGTGAAAATAATATTATTTTTATCACAACAAGTTAGGTTGACAGTTATAAAAAATATTGTATTTGTAGCATTACTAAAATTATAAATTCCAGCCAAAAACAAATAAAAGATAATCACAATTAGTGATGCACAAGATCTACCTTTAACATTGCCAAGAGTCTTGAAACTCATGGCGTACTTCTTGGTATTTTCAACGGAGACATCTAAAGTTAAAATCCCCCAATCCAATTATCAAATTTTCACTCACAGGTATTTAATATCAAAAGATTCCTTAAGCAGTACATATTCTCACTCAAAGGTGGCTTTTAGTGACTGCTCTTCTTAAATTTTTACTAAGAGGGTACTAAGTAAATATGTCATTGTTAAAAGTAAACAAAAAAAAGAAAAAAAAAAATCTTTATCTTTCTTTTTGGAATGTTACCATTTTTCTTCTTCTTCTTTATTAAGGGGGAAAAATATCAAAGCGTAGGCTTCATTTTGCAATTTGAAATTTAAGTACTTAAATTTGTCTATACAAATTAATGTGTGAATTCTACACACAAAAAGAAAACTTTGAGAGAGAGAGAGAATGGTATTGTTTACGGAATGATAAAACTATTACCGGTTTTACTAAAATAATTCTTATAAAAAAAACATAATAACAAATGTGATTGGTGTCACATCACAAATGTGATTGGTGTCACATCAATAGCATTATAAATAAATAAATTTTTAAAAGTTTAAAATTGACAAATCAATTTATAAGGCTTATATAGCAAAACATTGTAATAACCCTAGCATCATTCATGACATAAATAACCCATATAAATCTAGAGAGTCTTGACTATCTAGGTGAACAAGGAGAAGATCAATCACCACATATGATAATGAACAAATTTTTTCTGATACAATTACCTTAAAGCCTTTGTTTTCCTGAAGACAGCAAATCAAAAATGAAAAGTTGAAAAAGAAAAATCTATTCATTAGTGGTTTCTCTACTCAGACAATCTTATCTCTTTGGTCTCTTCATTTTTGGTTTTCAAAAGATCTAGTCACAATTAAATCAGGAAAAAATTTGTGACATTCAACACAATATGTGACACTTTTCTTTAATTGACTATTACTTGTGTTGTGTCCGATCAATTCCAGGAACAGACTATAATTGGACACTTTATAAACAGAGAAAACTCTACAAAAAGTTTTGCTCAACAATATGTGCATATCCCATACTAGTGATCTATGGCTAATCACAAAATCATCACAGATAAGATTTCGAGTATTTGAACTTTGATGTACAGTGCTTTGATGCTGTCTAATCACAAAGCTTCAATCTAAATTGCTTACACATTGGCCATGCTATAAAATCTAGATTCACAATTCCACTCATTCATCATCAATGTGTGAAATTTAAAAAATTTCATTCATATTTAGTACACAAAACCCATGCTTTTAAGGCATGAACTGATTAATCGGCAGACTCACCCTACTTTTGAGAAGCTGATTTCCAACTCAAACTTGTGGAGAGGGGCACTTATCATCATACCAAGGTCCAACCTCAATTTTTCATACCCGAAAATCTTAAACTTAAGTTTATTGCAGCAATGTGAAAAAAGCTGTAGAAGTGATGCAACTGTGTCAAGATGTTGATTAATAACTCAGATATTAGGTAAAAATGCACAATAGACTAATAAGAGAACACAATTCAAGATTCTGACCACATGTTTTTGTGAATATAAGTAAAACGTTATCCAATAGACTAAAGAGAAACATACATAGTTACAAGCATTATTTCATGTGCATACAAATTTGTTCGCAGTAAAAAGGATTTGCTATGATCTCTTTGTACTCGCTAACATTGGTTTTTTCTCACTCAATGTACTTGTGGACCTCCGTTAGAAGGAATGATATTCGTCTCCCTCCTTTTCAATTGTCAAAATGATATAACAGCTTTTGTCACTAACTGCCCCCACATGACACGGCTTAAGATTCTTCTTCAGTTCCATGGCTAATAAATAGAAAAAGTTGGTTCAAAATTCACTCATTTCTACCGTGCATTTAACCTGGTTAGGTTGAAAAACAACTACGTTCCCTGCAGCAACTAAATGCAACTCCAAGGTAAAACAAAAATTTCATGGTTATTACTAGAAGCATTGTTATAGAATAATTTCAAATATCATTCTACCGTACTTTCAAAAAAAAAAAATATATATATATATATCATTCTACTGTTAAGTGGCTCTCTTAATTCTCTAAGACACCCCTCTTCCAAAAAACTAGATGGTATATATAACTATAGAGCACTATTTATTACACACAAGTTGTGTTTTTATAAGAGATTAATAGTGCCTTTGAATGCCGTTTTGTCACTGAAAGTTTATTTGTTGAAAGTTTGTCAAAATAGAGTTGTATTGAGAAAAATGAAGTTTTGAAAATTGTACATATATAAACAAATGAACTAAAAATTTCAAAAGAAAAGGTCTAAAACCAAACAGATACGAACAACATCAAATATTTCACCTTAAGACTAGAGTTTGTTTAAAATTTATGCTAGGTTAAATGCATTTATAACAATAATAACAGCAATCAAGACTTCGTTTTCAATTTATGTTTAGTTAAAAACATTTACAACAACAACAATAAAATCTTAGTTCCAAAATTTCAAATCTTACAACAACAACAACAATCAAATCTTAATCTCAAAAATTCAGGGATAGTTTAAAACATTTACAACTAAAGATCAAAATAATATTAAAATTCATTCTTCACTGAAGTTGCTTCCCAACCGACAATATATCAAACAATCAACCTTGAACCATTACATAATCATTTGCTATGTAAACTAAATACCAGTCAGCTATAATCATTATGATCCTTTATATTTTTGAGTTACAGCTAAGGCTTTATGTTGTTTTATGGCATCTTTTGTTTTACATGTGGTACAACCTGACGTGCATAGACTCCCTGAAACTAGTCAGTCATATCTATGCAATATTGCTTCATTATAACCTTCATGCATATTGAAACAAAACTCAAGATCTCATAGATTACTCTAGAACTCAAAAGGTTAAAATGCCTATCTCTGTTTAAAGCCACTGCAATAAACCTTATTAATGATCGATGAATCTAAAGATAATCAAAGTGCAAGCTCAGAAAAACAGCTATATCAGAATATTCTATAACTAAAAGGTTTATTTCAATTGTCAAAAACCTTGTAACTCTCTTATTCCTATGAACATAAACTAAGTACAAAATGCATTTCATAATTTATAACATTGTTCTTTAAATAATAATATTTTACAAAAGTTGTATTTTACCTCAAGATAAAGAAAAATTTAGAGATATTACCTCGTTGGTATTTCAGATGTCTTATTAACATGAAATATAAACCATTATTGTCAATTCCATGAGATTGAGTAACATTACTTGGTTCTTCTTATAAAGAAAACCTAGATTCAAATATCTCATTCTTTCACTTGTTGTAAGGGAAAAAAAGAAGGCCGGGGTTATTCCATCCAGCTAGGTCTATCCTGAAGTTCAGTCATGTAATTTGTTTTCCATTTGATTGATTCACAAGTGCAGCATTACAGCTGGGTGATTCTGATTGATGGTAAAACAAAAGAAAGAGTTCTTAAAGGACAACAAGATAACAGGCCAAGGAGTAGCTCTCAAGGATTCACTAAAACAAAAGAAAGAGTGCTTAAAAGGACAACAAGATAACAGGCCAAGGAATAGGTCTCAAGGATTCACTAAAAATGTCCAGAGTCAAATATATCTAACGAGTGAAAAGGGGATGAATTTAAGGACAACAAAATCTAACTATTTAGGACTCAAGTGAAATTTCTGTCATTTTTGGAGGTTGAGGGGTGAGGAGGGGACGTTGGGGATTCGATTTGAGTTAGCAAAATTAAAGAAACAACTAATTTTTCTACTATAATTGCTTGCCTTGAAATTATAGGATTCTTCCTAAAACCTACATGTTTCTATAAGAGAGACACAAAGAGGAAATATAATTAAAGAAGAAATGGGTAGGAGATTACTCCATGGATGCTCCTTCAATTGGAAATGATTACAAATAATATTTCTCAATACTGTGGTAGTGAACACAACCATTCAATGTGACATCGATCGTTCTAGTTCCTAGGGAAGCTCCAAGCTTCAAAACTGTTTATCCAACACAGACAAGAATTCCCCAAAAACTACTGTATTTTAATGGAAAACACTATTTTTGTCAGGGATAATAAAACCCTACACTTAAATTGATATTAATTAGATTTATAGCCCTAAAAATAAAAAGAAAAAAAATACATAGCAGCAAGACAAATGCGCATATATTGCTTCAAAAAGTGTAGTGAGATAAGAGCAAAGTTTACCTCACTTACCTTTCTTCTTTGCATTATCATAATAACTTCCTTGATTCCTGTAAATGAACAGTAATAAAGTAGAAAAAAAATAAAATAAATTACGAGGCAAAAGAATCAAATAAGTGCTACAATAGCATAGCCATCAATAATCACATATTAGATAAAAACAAAATAGTACATATGGGAAAGCGGATTAACATTAATTAGTTTACCTTTAACAAACAAAGCTGCAAAATCAAGATCCTGCTTTGAGGTTTGTAGTCATTTATTGGCTGATGCAGCATCATCAAGATTCTCAATTCCAAAGCATATGCGGAGAGAGATTAATCAGATTGTTGCTTCTGTGCTTTGGCACTGTGAATCTCAATGATGCTGCATCCGCAAATAACGACTGTGGATTAATCTGTGAATAATAGAGAGGAATATAATAACAATAATCAAATCTAAAATCCTAGTCTTAAAATTTTGGGGTCGAATAACTAAGAATGATAACAGAAAGTAATCAAAGATGAAAAAAAAAAAAAAAAAAAAAAAAAAAAAAAAAAAAAAAGGTAATATTGAAGTCATTTTTGGATTCCAAGGTTATATGAGTAGGTTTTCCACAAAATTTGGGCTCACGTGGTATGTAACAATTGGTTGGAAAAGACAGTCTAATGACCAAAAGAACCCTAGTGCAAAACATGAAGTGGAAGGGAATTTTTCTTTTAGTTTTATGGAGATCAAATAATCTGAGCCGCACGGCCAAGACAGTGGGATCAAAGAGAGAGAGAGAGAGAGATATATATATATATATATATAATCACACAAAACCAACAACTCCAACTACTTTTCCTATGTGTAATTCAGGGTGTTTGAGTTTGTGGGTCGGATTTTCCGGTGGCATCTAAACCAAAACAACCATCAAAATGACCTTAGGCCATGAAAATAGAACATGGGTTATGAATGACACAATGAATAACACTAGCAAATCGAGAAAAAAAAGAAAAAGAAGAGGATCTAGAAATTCAAAAGTATAAAATAAAAGAAAACTCTATAGTTGTGAAAGAAAAAGAAGAGGGACAAGTCAAGATCTAGTCGTTTTTGAGACTCAAAAAACTCTCACACAGAGAGAGAGAGAGAGAGAGAGAGGTATGAAACTGAGAAGAGTAGGTGAGGAAGGGTTTAGTCGAGGTGCTGTATATATATAGGACACACACGCACAAGTCGTCAAATTGTGGGGGCTCTAAGAAATACTAAAAACGACGTCATTTTTGTGGGAATCTTATGTGTGCATGGAACAGAACTTATGTGCATTGTGCAGCCTAGCTAAGGGCTAAGGCTCAGGTTACTTACAGTGGAGGGCGTACTATTGATCTGCATGTGGAGGAGTTTCAAATATTAAAAATTTTAGATCTTGTTTTTGGGGAAAAGTAAATTTGGGATCTTATCCTAGATTCACATGGCTTAAGGGGCCTGAGATCTAAAAGGATTTAAGGATTTTTCTATCATTGGTCATACAATTATTATAATATAGTAATAACAACAATATACTATTATTAAGTATTAACAACATCAAATGTGTGGGGGGTGTGTTTAAGGAATGTTTTCTTTTATATGTAGCCCATGAGGTGAGTTTTCTGTATAAAAATTCTTCAATCGTGGGGGCATGCTTGTTACTTTGTAATTGAAATCATGTTTGAAGAAAAATGAGATTGAATATGGTTACTCTTCTTTTCACTTAGGCTCCGCTTGAGAGGAGGGAATGGAATGGAATGGAAAGGAATAAAAAGAATAATTTTAGAATATTCTTCCCTTCTCTTGTTTGGGAGTTTTAATGGAGGGAATGGAAAGTCCATTCTCTTGTTTGGGAGTTTAAGTAAGAGGAAATGGAATGGGTAGGAGGGAACACTCATTCCTCTCTATTCCCTTAAAACCTCAAATTTTCATTCCCTCCGAAATTGGGAGGAATGGGAGGGAATGGAATTAGATTTAATGATTTTTTTACTAAAACTCCCAAAATATCCCTATATATTCAATTCTTTATTTTAAAATAGGGGTCTAACAGTAATATTGTCATAAAATAATTCCATTCTATTCTCTCCATGTTGCTCCCAAACAGGATTACTTACATTCCATTTATTTTCATTCATTTCCATTCATTTATTTTAAAACATCCAATCAAAGTTACTTAATTCCATTCCATTCCATTCTTTTCCATTCATTTCCCTTACTTAAATACATTTTATTCCATTCCATTCCATTCTATTCCCTTATGAACTCCCAAGCGGAGCCTACAGTAAGTGAGGGGAAGGAATTCAAACCTCCAAAGGTAAGAAAATTGTTAGGGTGAAAATAATAATGATAACAATACAATAAATATAATGTCAATAGTCTTACAATTTGGTTGCAAAAAAGCCTTGTAATTTAATAGCGCTACCTAGGTCTCTCGGTAGAAAACTTGAGTTTTAATCCATTTCCTTCAGTGGTAGCAAGAGGGGGCCAAGGAGGCCATGCCCCCTAGCTTTTGACCCCTCCCCTTCCCTCCTATATATATATTTTTCATAGAAAATAAAAAATTATATATACAATTTAATTAATGGCTCCTCTTAAATTATCTTTTGAAAAAAAATGTATTACATTTATGTAAATGATTGAATTTCAAAATTTTTACCGAACCATCAATGATGGGTTGGAAAATTTTCAAACCATCACTAACCCACCAACCTCTAGCTACAATTGTAGGTTCTTTGAAAATATAGGTGATTTCAAGTCGGTAGGTTGTGTAGGATGAAGATATATTTGCTTAGACTGGACATTCTTTAATTGGACCATAAAATATAACCTTTTTGTGGATTTTTAATGGGCATTCATTCAATAGTTCTTTGTTTTCTCTCTTATAAAAAATAAAAATAAAGAAAAAATATTTTTAAAAATGACAACTAAGATTTTAAATACTAGTACTATTTTTTTTTTTTTTTTTATCTTTATATATATATAGAGGTCGGGTCGATTCTTGATAGATTCAAAAAGCTAACTGCCATATTAATGGGTAAAATTGCTTGACTCATGCCACCTTCCACACTAAACCTGAGTGAGTCGAAGTTTGGGCGAGTTTGCAAGTCAAGTTGGTTTTTGGCATAGTCCGAAATTTGATTAATATCAGATAAATGATAGTTCATATAACTTACAAATTGACTAGATGAAAAATAAAAAGTTTTAATTATGTAAAACCTAACTCAATGTAAGAAAATAACATATGTTAAACAATGTTACAAACATACTTTGTGTGTGTACACGGGTCAAGTTGGGCAAGTTGAGAGTTTAAATTCGTAACCTAAATGCCCTTGATGGGTTGAGTGAATTCTAAACTGTCAACCTCTACAACTAGTGGGTCGATTGAAAATATAGTTAGTTCCAACTTGACTGTTTGCGCAGGTTGGGCAGGCAAGTTACTGGGTTTTTTCACAACCATTATATATACAAAAGCTTATTATTTGGATTAAAAATTTCTTGATATAATTAACTTCTTCTTGAAAAATTTCTAGCTCTACAATACATCTTACCTCACTTGGTTAAAATAAATAAATAAATAAATAAATAAAGCAAACCCTTTATTTTTTGCCCGGTATGTTGACCATTCATGATTGCTCCTTCTCTCCTTATAGTTTTTTTTTTTTTTTCCTTTTTTGGGGGGCAAAAGTTAAACCTAAAACTTACCAATTCTACAGAAACCTTGCTTGTTTAAAACAAACCTATTAATCCTAGCTTACCTGCGCGGTCACTGTTTTACTGCTTCGGCCAACCTTTGAACAATGATGTTACAGTTAGGAACAGTTCTTAAGTGGACAAAGTGGGTTACAGAATGACATGGAAACCTTACACTTTGCTGTAGTTTATAATTTGCGTTGACAAAGAAACAAGTAATTGAATATATACGAAATGAAAATTATATTCCCTTTTCCACTAAGCAATTGTACTAGCTTTGGCAATTTGATACTTTGTATCTGTAACTTATTTTCAAAGAAAACCAGGAAAAAAAAAGTACGCTACTACTCTATGATGGGATTGTCCAACTTATTTTCCTTTTTGTCCATATTTTGAATTAGGGCTGTTTTGTTGTTTTCAAAGAATACTATTTTTCATTTGAGTTAAAACCTCAAACATCACGAAGATATTAAGCTCTACTAGTTAGGTTCAACTAGAAAATGAAAAGAGTGATTTATTCTAGTAAACAACGTAATTTGGTCATTCAAACAAACTATTTACGTTGGCAAACTGCAAGGTTTAACAATTAGTAAACACAAAGTCAGGCTTATGTAATTATGAATTCCGTACATTTTATCCACTAAACCTGGCTTAGTTTACACCCTAAATATGATTACTAAAATCCCCACTGTCCTTCACTTTCACATTAAGGTTAAAGTGGATTCTAATTAATGTCATATCTGTCCCATAATTAATCTCCTGAAATGATGCAATAACTATTGTTCACAATATGATCCTATAGGAGAATCTCTTCCATTAGAAGATTGTGGATTGTGGTTATATTTTTCACCTGATTGACCTGCACTCAAGGTCTACACTGAAGAGAAATTAAAAAGTTCCATCACATAATTAGACTGATGCAACATTTTCTTGTCGCTTCTCTAGCAGAAGCTGCAACATACTTATATTCAACCCTGTTTAACTTTGTCACTTGTCTCTAGCATACCTGTCAGATGAAGTTTTCATTAGCATTAGTAATTGATGAGATTATGAACCTAACGCAATGATAATGATTAGAGTGCAATATTTGAGAGAGAGAGATGAACCACCCATCATCATAATTTTCATTATCCCTGCCGCCATAGCCACTAATGTTTGTCACGGTCAATGTCATCAAAATTTTTTCTATTTTCATTATCATCCAAATCATGAATTTGTAATCAACTAATCGAAACTTTTTTTCATAATTAACATCAACTTATCACAGAAACAATCATTTACCTAAAATAATATATTATTGTTAGGATTTTTACTACTCTTGCAGATCATCAAAAATGATAATGGTGAGCCAAGAGAATTAAGGGACTAAAAGTTACTAATTAAGCAGCCTATGCTAATTTAAAACAATTACTTTTTTTATATTGTAAATAAAAGCAAGATTTTATTCTATGCTGAACCCAGTAACTTGCCTGCCCATTCTGGTAGTATGGAGTTGATGCAACATTGTTTGAATGAAAATCAATCTAAATCAAGTTCTTGAAACCTTCAAAGTTTATTTAAGGTAGGGTCTAATCATCTCTATCTCCACCAATGTCTGTCGTGTACTAGTTATATTGCCCTTACTTAACCTGTAATTAAGCTAAGTCCGAAACCACTTAAACCCTTATTTTAATTCAACAAACATCTGGGAGTTCTAGCCAGATGAAATTGGGATCTATATATATGAGCTAATGATCATTTAGTTAACCTATGGAGATTGGAGAATCCTAGGCCTATTCTTCACAACTGCATTATTGGCATGACACATAGCTTGGCAAAATTTCAGTCGCAAATATAATTTAATTTCACATTTTTGTGCAGCATTATTTACTAGGAAGGTGACAAGTCCTTCCTCAAAAAAAAAAAAAAAGAAAAAAAAAAAAAGAAAAAAAAAGAGGAAGGTGACAAGTCATGGGTTTGTTAAATGAAACGTCTTCTAAATAGAAAAGAATGACCACCGCACACCCTTGGTGCAATAATCACTCCACAAGTATAAATACTTGTGGGGTATGAGGAGCAATGGCTGAAGTTCAAATCTCCAGAAGGGAGCTTCACACATATATACACTTAGATTAGGCTAGAGTAGAATTTCTATCTTGTTAAAAAAAAAAAAAAAAAAAGGAATGAGACGATTTATCCCCATAATTAAGGTTTATGTTTGTATCTCTAAATCTAATTATAAAGTATAAACACAAAATATATTACGAAAAGTACATTGAACCTCCCGAGCTTTTGCAAAATTATAATACAATCCCTGTTATATTGAATTAATATGGTAACCTCTCTTGAATTGGAAAATACTATACAAATTAGCCACTTTCAAGGTACTAAGTAAAAAGTAAAAGTCAAATTAATTATTGGAGGAGGTTTGGGTCCAGTGTCTAGTGACACTGAACTCGTTGGGATTGTGACACGTGTCCATTTTTGGACACATGTCACCATCCGACTAAGTCCAATGCATTGGAAGCACTAAACCTAATCCGGACCCTTAATTATTTAAGTGATTTATATAAATAAATAAAAACAAACACTTTTCCGCAACAAAAAAAAAAAAAAAAGAAAAAAAAAAAGAAAGAGGTTACAAGACCTTTGGTTTCTATTTTTCTATCCTAATTTATTGAAACGTCATATTCTCCCTCACAAAAAAAAAAAAAAAAAAAAAAAAAAAAAAAAAAAAACTAGGAAAAATTGCATCTTTGCTGACTTGACTTTTTAAATTTAATATTACTAAAAAGATTGCGTCTTTTGTTAGTATACTAAATGTAAGAAAAATCATGTTTGCATCGCATACAAAACATACGTAGCGGAAAATTAACGGATCTACTTCATTCGTAATTGATAACATGTACTATGTAAGTTTCAGAATTTGAAAACAAAAATGCGTACCTTGGTGTGGTGAAATTCAAAACCGAATATCAGAAGTTCTTGGGAAGACTTTTAATCTTCACTCCAATTCCACTTAATGCCCAAGATGTGTGGTCTCTCAATCAGTTTCCAATGAGAGAATAAAGAGTGTCCAACATTCACATACTAAACATTTCATTCTCTCATGAGAATTCTTATGAAAAGACTTAATGAAAAGTCTCATGAAAAAGCCCTTAATTAAATTTTGTATGTTTCTCTCCTTATATACAACTGATTATCTAATTGGGCTAGTCTTTTGGGCCATTCCAATTGGGCTCTAATATGTAGCTTGGAGTGGGACCAAAAGGGACCAATAAGACACTAGCTCCAAAGTTACCATTAACTATATTTAATACCACTATATAAATATAGTTGCACTCTAGGCCTTATCTATAAATTATATCCCAAAACTTTATTGTACATGCAACCCCTTCATTAAAATATTCGTAGTAATACAAAGTCATGAAATAGACTGCCACTTTGAAGATTACTATATCTTAATCCTTGAGTACCCGGTTTAATCCTTTATGTTATTCAATATATATTTATAAAATTCAATTTCACAAATATATATACTTTAGTAACTCCTTACTAAAGTGGTTGGGCCGAACACTCTGAATAACCAAACTCATTAAACTTATTTCAAGAGAATATTTTATATCTCCGTTAAGAGACTATGAATTCCTTCTTGAGAATATATATTCCATCAACACTAAATGCGGCTGCCCAACATACTGAGATTTTGATCGTAACTCATAGATCTCACTCCTGATATATCAAAGCAACTTACATCTCATGATCAGGTCCATTATTCTCTCAGGATTTAGAGTTCATGTAAATAGAAGTCGTGAGATTTATTATTCATTTGATAGTCGTTAGAAGAATAATAAATCTCACAGCGATTCAGTTCAATATGTCTTAACTCTTAAAACATATCAATATACCAACTAGAAGTCTCCACTTCCATGATCAAGACAAATCATCGTAGTTGATATGTTATAGTCTTCGCAGATGAAACGCCCAATTTCATCACCGACTACAAACTAAAATTCTGAGTTTACAAAGAACTTGTGATTTATATCTTCTGTGACTAAATCACATAAATCACATACTATGCATCTCATGGACTAAGATAATGTCTCATTAGTTCATTTATAGATAGTCTCATATAATTAAACAATTTAATTATTTATGACATGTCAATAAATTGGATTTTAGGGCATAAATCTCAACACTAAATATATGCTAGACATTTTTTTTTTTATACTGAAAATGCTAGACATTTTCAATAGATGATTGCATTGAAATATATTAAGAAACACTTATTTTGTATCATTTCTTTTGTTTACCAAATATATGCTAATTTGAATTTTTATATTAATTTATTTTTTAATCTCAATATATTTTTTTATTCTTGAGTAGTGATTTTATTTTATTTTTTCATACTTTAGCCTTACCAAAGAAAAAATATTGATTCCATCCTTGAGAGCAATGTAAGACCATCTTCAGCATGAGAAAATAATTTAAGCCCCCCGATACTGTTGATACAAAAGTTATTTGAATTTAATTTAGTAGTTGTTGCACTCTCCAAGGAAAAAAACAAGTCTCAAATATTCTATGAATTTTTAATTTTGTATTTTAGCATGATATTTTGCTAGTTCATTTTTTTGCATAATACTCTCTCAAAAGTGGTTGATGAATAACACTCCCTATATCTCAAAATATATGTCAACTTTCATTTTTGAGTTGTCACAAAATATATAATATTTTTAAAAAAAATTGAAAGTTAATATGTTTTCAATTTCATGTTTTTTTATTAAAAATTGTGCTCAAATAAAGTAAAGATAATTTAATTTAATCCACATGCTAGAGAGTCAATGACATGTTTATTTTTTCTTTTGAATAACGTACATTACAACTCCTAATTTAATATTTAATATTTTTAATAGACATTCTTACGGACTTCTTAATAGGAATCAATAATATTTTAAGGACATTATTGATTCTTGATTTCATCATTGAAAGACATGGAAAACCATCTTTAGCATTAAAAAATAATTTAAGCTCCCCAACAGTTGATGTAACAGTTATTAGATTCTAATTTAGTAGTTGTTGCACTTTCCAATGCGCGCCACATATTTCAATTAATTTATAATTTTTGTATTAAGGTTAACAAGATATTTTGTCAGTTCATTTCTTGGATAATACTAGGGGTGTGCAGAAAATTTACCGACCCGTCAAATTCGACCCGATTCGACACAACCTGATCCGCCGGGTTGGATCGGTTTTTAAGGCTTGGTGGGTTGGGTTGGGTTACAAAAAAAATTTTTATAGCGGGTCGGGTTGGGTTTGGGTCAAAAAATTACAAACCCGCCAAACCTGACCCGACCCACCCATATTTAATATATATTTAAAATATATTATATATTTAATAATTTTTTTTTTAAAATCAACTGTAGGGCACTTATATATATATTTAATAATTTAAAAAAAAAACTAGCTATAGAGCAGCACTTCATCGATTCCTCCTACTAATACTAATTTAATATATATATATTATATAATTAATAATTTTTTTTAAAATAACCAGTTATTCCTATCCTATATAAAAGCCAATTAATTCACACAAACCCTAATAAATTACTATTATTGTTTAGTCATTAGTGTTGTTTGCCTTTAAGGAATTACATTGATACTAATTTTTGGGTTTTTTTAATATATTAATATTTATATTTTTTTCTACTCAATTTAAAAATAATAAATAAAAAAATTTGTCAAACCCATGGGTTCAACCCGACCCAACCCGACCCATGTAGGTTGGGTTGGGTTGGGTTGGGTTGGATTTATGTGGTGGGTTGGGTTGGGTCGAATTTTTTTTGACCCACCATGGTGGGTTAGGTCAAAAAATCTCCTCAACCCGACCCAACCCGACCCATGCACACCCCTAGATAATACTCTCTCAAGGGCGGTTGATGTATAACACTCCCTATATCTTAAAATATATGGTAACTTTCACTTTCGGGTTGTCGCAAAATATATAATATTTTTTAAAATTGAAAGTTAATATGTTTTCAATTTCCTTTTTTTCTTTTTTTAAATTGTGCTCAAAAGTAAAGACAATTGAGTTCAATCCACATGCCAGAGAATCATTGATATGTTTTTTCTTTTCTTTTTTTCTTTTGATTAATATACATTACAATTCATAATTGAATATTTAATATTTCTAATAGACGTTCTTACGGGACTTCTTAATAAGAATCAATAATATTTTAAGAACATTATTGATTCTTGGTTTCATCCTTGAGAGACGTGTAAAACCATCTTTAGCAATATTATAAAATAATTTAAGCCCCCCCAACAGTTGATATAACAGTTTGTTAGTAGAATCTTTTTTCTTTTCTTTTTTTGATACTTAGTTAGTAGAATCTAATTTAGTAGTTGTTGCACTTTCCAATGCCAAAAAAAAAAAGTATCTCATATTTTAATTAATTTATAATTTTTGTATTAAGGTTAACAAGATATTTTGCCAGTTCGTTTCTTGGATAATACTCTCTTAATGGCAGTTGATGTATAACAGTCATTGTATCTCAAAATATACGGTAACTTTCATTTTTGGGTTGTCACAAAATATATAATATTTTTTAAAATTGAAAGTTAATATGTTTTCAATTTCATTTTTTTTTTTTAAATTGTACGTGCTCAAATATCAAGTAAAGTAAAGACAACTGAATTCAATCCGCTGGGAAATCATTGACATGTTTATTTTTTCTTTTGAATAACGTGCATTACAATTTATAATTTAATATTTAATATTTTTAATAGACGTTTTTACGGGACTTCTTAACAGGAATCAATAATATTTTAAGAACATTATTGATTATTGATTTCATCCTTGAGAGATGTGTAAAACCATCTTTAGCATTAGAAAATAATTTAAGCCCCCAGTTGATACAACAGTTATTAGAATTTAATTTAGGCTATGCTTGGTAACATGTAAAATATTTTCCGAGTTAAAAATATTTTACGAAAAGGAAAATATTTTCAGATGTTTGTTTGGGTTCTAGAAAATACACCGGAAAAGTATTTTCAATGTTTGGTCATGTATGTAAAAGCGTTTTTCCAGAAAATATTTTCCTACGTTTAGCCCCCCAATGTAAAACATTTTACAAGAAAAATGTCAAAAAAATATACCTATAACACAATTGAGCATCTCAAAATACCTATACACATCATATATGCACATCCATTAATTCCAATCACAAAAAATGTGAACACATACACATCCAAGTTTTACATAACAATTATAGAGGTACCCACATACAAAAATTATAGATCAACACAACTTTCATGGTCATTCACCCAAGTTTAGATGTGCCATTTTATTGAGCTCATCATCGGGCAGGACTTGAGATGCCACTACGTTTAGCATTCTTGCATTCAACTTTGCAATCTTCATTGCATGGTTCCGCTGCTCAATTGCGATATCTAATTGATATTTGAGTAAATTGTATTTAAAATCTCCTGTGTGCAATAGGGGCTCTCTTCAGTTGAAGGAGTACTGGAACTTGAGCTGGAATGAGTAGAATATGTACTGGATGAAGAACCTTGTTGCACATTCCCACCATCAATCTGCCAAAACTTCATAAAAGCAACTTCTGCATCCATTTTATGCTTAAATGCCTTATAGTCTACTCTAGAATAATGATGAACTTGGGCATGAGCTTCTTCCCATGTGTCATATACCCCAGGCACACTACCAACAAAAATAACATATGTCTTACCCTTTAGGTGGTCAATAGGATAAATAGTTTAAAAACCAAAATTGGCCTTATGACATACATATTTAGCATAGGAAATTATTTGACATACCATTCAATCAAATGTGTAAGCGAGAAGATGATATTTTCCAAAAAACATCCTGCAATACAAGACAATGTAGACCCATTCAACATCATCTCAGCAAAGTCTAGACAATAATTGTTGTTAAACCATCCAAATTCACATAAATATTGTAACAAGCTCAATTCAAGAACAATGCTAAATTCAGTTTACCAAAATATTCACAAGCTGCCATATACTTTCACAAACACTTATTGCAGATAACATTATGCACATATATTTTATATACAAATAAATATATAAATAAGGATAAATATATTTATATATCAATATCTAAATATATATATATATATATATATATATATATATATATAGAGTAGAGAGGGTATACCTTCGGGTTTCAGTGGTGGGTTTGAGGTCACAGTGTCAATAGAAGGACAGATCGTGGGTTGGGATGCTGAAATCAAGGTGGGTTTAGCTGGGTGCATCGGGTACATGCAATGCTCGATCTGGGCATGCTAATTGGAGATGGGTTTGAGCAAGATGGGGGAGCTGAGGTTGGTCAGGGAGAGAAGAAAAGCCAAGGAAGAAAAGAGAAAAGAGAGGAAGAAAATAAAATAGAGTACTTACCGGCGCGTGGAGGGGAATGAGGCGGCGCAATTTGACCGGATTCGGGTTTGGGTGGATCTCCGAGTGACTTTCCCAAGCTGCTCTCTCTCTCTCTCTTTTTTGTTTTTCAGTCCGTAAAACTTGGTTTAAAGGTAAATGGAATGTGTAAATGATTTTACAGTTGAAGGGCTTGAATTTTACAGTCAAAGGAAATGATTTTCAGTTTGACCGAGTTTTACATGTGCTCCCAAACATACATCAGGGTGTAAAATATTTTCCAATTTTCATTCTCACCCGAAACAAACATAGCCTTAGTAGTCGTACTTTCCAATGCCAAAAAAAATCTCATATTTTGATTAATTTATAATTTTTGTATTAATTTTAACAAAATATTTTGCCAGTTCGTTTCTTGGATAATATTCTCTCAAGGGAAGTTGATCATGTATAACACCCTATATCTCAAAATATATGGTAACTTTCACTTTTAAAAGGTCACAAAATATATAATATTTTTTAAAAAAAAATTGAAAGTTAATATGTTTTCAATTTCATGTTTAAAAAAACAAATTGTGCACAAATATCAAGAAAAATTAAGACAACTGAATTCATTTTCACATTGCAAGAAATAACTGACATGTTTTTTTTTTTCTTTTGAATAATGTGCATTACAGTTCATAAATAAATTTTTTTTTTATGTTTTTTAATAGACATCTTAAGGGGACTTCTTAAAAGAATCATTAATATTTTAAGAACATTATTATGATTTTACCTTTTCATTACTAGTAGATATGTCATTCAAAAGGTTTTATCTATTCATCAATAAAGAAATAGTAGTATATTGTGTAGCAAATATATACAACACTCTTATGAGTATATGTTATCTTATAGTGTTCACTTCAAGATGATTGTTCTTTATCATTAACCCAAAACACCAATTGTTTTTTGTGAATCTCAAATCTCTTATTTGACAACAAAAGATTTTACCAATTGAATTAACTGGAATCTAGTTAAAAATATTATTTAATTTCACAAAATCATGAAGAAATTAGTATTAATAAAACTCAATGACATTTTTCAATTTCGAGAAAATCACTCGTTAATAAGACTCAATGACATTATAAGAAGAATACTATATTTCTATCTTTTCATTAAAAATGTATCATACATGTTATCTTTTTCATTAATAATATATCATACTAAAGGATTTATCTATTAGACTATTACACAAAGAAAACAAGGTAGTATCTTATGCAGTAGATATATACAACTACGTCATTCTCACGTGCAGTGCAATAAGCTAGATCCATAAAAAAAGTGTTTAGTTCCACAGAATCTTTGAGGAAACCACCCAAAATTTTTCAATATATCATACAAAATGCAAGTGAGGCTATGATAATCATGCGAAAATAAGACAAAAAACATAAATCTAGGGAACTGTTGGTCCACCTAATCTTTTGGAGTGACATTTTCCATGATCTTTGCTAATACATGTCCATCATTTTAAAATTTACTCATCGATTACCACCAAATCCAATAGCTTGTTGTCATTGTCAGAACCAAGTGATAGTTTGTCTCATAAGTTGTTCTCTTTATTCTTCCTCGTTTGGAACTGAATCTCTTAGGCTTGGCTCATCTTTAGGGTGAATCAAACACTTGTTAAGTGTTTTTTTTGTCCTATATTTATGTTTGTTAGTATATATTAAGATATTATATACCTTGATATTACTCTAAAATTACAGTAGTTTATGATATTTCAAAACTATGATAGTCATAGTCCATATTATTTAAATAAAAAAAATTCATGATTTACGGTAATATCATGAGAGTGATAGATTCTTTCAATCTAGCAAACTTTTTATAAAAAGAGAAATTTTATGTCCATAATATTTTTACAACACTTTCATAACAAATTTCAAGTGGCAGGTTACTATTGGTTGTGAGTTCCAATGGCAAGTTCAAATTAGAAATGTAACAATTTAACATTTAAGATTTATTGTGAAAATATTGTGTACATCACACTTCTCTAAAAGAAAATTACAAATGTACACTATAATATGATATCATTATGCCCTTAGTGGAATGGAATATATAAGTGGTAAGTAACATAAGAATAATATTTTAAGAAAGACCTAAAGATATGAAGAAAAAAAAAAAGAAAAAAAAACTCCGAGTGTTATGCAAAAGATTGTTGTTATTATAAAACTTCTTATATATACATGGACTGTGAAAGCCTCTTGCATTTGTATTAAGTCTTCATCTAGGGCAGGTTTACTATAATGGAATATGGTTTTTTTAAATTAGTAAAGCAAAGTAGCTGTCATTAGGTCCAACTCACCAACAGTTAGCCCTTGTACCCAATCACTATCTTACTCTTCTTGATTAATGGAAGGTATTGGATTCAACCTATGGGAGAGAAGGACAACCCATTATATAGTGTCGAAATTTTTAAAGAAAAAAAGAATTTCAAAATCTCTCTCTCTCTCTCTCACATGCAAGCACACACATAGTCATTTTTAATAATTTTTTTTTCCATCGATATATTTTCTTTAATTCACTGTGTGTGGGATGGGGCGCTGCACATGCATGTACACAGTCATTTTTAATAATTTATTTCTCATTGATATATTTTCTTTAATTCACTATGTGTGGGACGGAGGCTGCACATGCATGCACACACATAGTCATTTTTATTGAAATATTTTTCATTGATATATTTTCTTTAATTTATTGTGTGTGGAAAGGGGGGACTGCATATACCCAAAAAAAAAGTCAAATACTCAAAGAGATCTGGATACTCTTATTTATCAAAATAATAATAATAATAACCCAAAAAATTTATTGAGAGATAATAACCCGAAAATTAATGAAAAATAAAAGTTACTATCTTTGATAATGTGTAAACAATAAAAGCAAGAATAGCAGAAGTCAATGATTAAAAAAAAATGTGGTACAGTAGATAAGCAGATGCATATAAAGACATACATAACTGGTGAAGAGGGGCCACCTATAAGACCCATGCTCTTTTCTTGCACCAGAATTTAAATTAACAGACCATGTTTCATATAAGGAAGCAAGATGAACCGTGTAAAAAAGTTAAAGCATCGTTATAAATTAAATTAAAAATATGAAACTATTAAAAATTAGTACTAAGAGAATCTTGCTGTTCTTTTCCTTTTAAAATATCTTCAATAGAACAATGCTTAGCATTTTAATTTTTTTTTTTGAAAGGTTTTGTCGAGAAGAAAATGGGGGAATATTCGAAAGAGAAAGATAGCAAATATGAATATGGTAACATCTAACATCAGTTTGATGCAAAGATGACCATTTTAAACCATATATCCTAGGTTCATTGGGCCAACAATTACGTAATGGGTGAATGCAGACTTTTTGTTTTTTTTTTCGATGGAAACTATATTATTAAAAATGACTTGTTTTATGAAAAAATATTTTTCAAAAAAACTGATCCATTGTTTAGTAAATATATCAATGGAAAATATATTATTAAAATTGACCTTTTTGATGAAAACTATTATTCAAAAAACTGATCCATTGTCCTATAATTGGTTGTGATTTTGAGAATAAATTAGAGAAATTTTTCGATGGAAAATAAATGATTAAAGATGACTCGTTTTATGAAAAATATTATTCAAAAAACTGATTCATTGTTCTATAATTGGTTGTAATTTTGAGAATAAATTATAAAATGTTTCGATGGAAAATAAATTATTAAAAATGAATCGTTTTATGAAAAATGTTTTTCAAAAAGCTGATTCATTGTACTATATTTGGTTGTAATTTTGAGAATAAATTAGAAAATATATTGATGGGAAATAAATTATTAAAAATGACTTGTTTTTATGAAAAATGTTTTTAAAAAAACTGATTATTTTGTCCTATATTTGGTTGTAATTTTTGAAAATATATTGATGGGAAATATATTATTAAAAATGAATCTTTTTATGAGAAATATTTTCAAAAAACTGATTCATTGTCGTATATTTGGTTGTAATTTTGAAAATAAGTTAGAAAATATATCGATGGAAAATATATTGTTAAAAATGACTCATTTTATGAAAAATATTTTTCAAAAAACTGATTCATTGCCCTATATTTGGTTGATGTAATTTTTAAAATAAATTATAAAATATATCGATGGGAAATATGTTGTTAAAAATAACTCATTTTATGAAAAATGTTTTCAAACACCTGATTCATTGTTCTATATTTGCTTGTAATTTTGAAAATAAATTAGAAAATATATGGATGGAAAATATATTATTAAAACTGACTTTTTTATGAAAAATGTTTTTCAAAAAAATCGATTCATTTTCCTATATTTGGTTGTTGTGGTGATTTGTTGAATCTGTAAAGTTCCTTAAAAAAAAAAAAAAAAAAAAACCATGTTCTATTCTTTAAAAGTGGAAACCATTTTATGTTCTATTAGGCTTGTTTGATATCAACCACAAAAAAGGTTTTTTTTTTTTTAATTACTTGCATTTTCCGTCAAACCAAATGCAGGAAATGGAGAAATGTTGTAAGAAAAATACTCTCCACTGAAACTAATGGAGCAATAATATCTCTCTCAAATATTATTAAATTCATATACGTGGATCATCATATATAAAAGATGATTTTATGAATTATATTGATTAGTAAATAACATATGATTGATACAAAATTTGTGAAACACGTTAAGAATATAGAAAACATGTAATCTAATGGATTTCAAAATCTAACATTAGTTCACAAAAAGCTGATGCATTTTAAAAACATCCTAGGTTCATTGGCCCAACAATTAAGTAATGGGTGAATGCAGACTTTTTGTTTCTTTCAATGGAAACTATATTATTAAAAATGAATTGTTTTATGAAAATATTTTTCAAAAAATTGATTCATTGTTCTATATTTGGTTTTAATTTTGAAAATAAATTAGTAAATATATCGATGGAAAATACATTATTAAAAATGACTTGTTTTAATATGAAATATTATTCAAAAAACTGATTCATTGTCCTATAATTGATTGTAATTTTGAGAATAAATTAGAAAATGTATCGATGGAAAATAAATTATTAAAAATGACTTGTTTTATGAAAAATATTTTAAAAAAATTGATTCATTGTCCTGGTTATAATTTTGAGAATAAATTATAAAATATATCAATGGGAAATAAATTATTAAAAATGACTCTTTTTATGAAAAATGTTTTTTTAAAACTGATTCTTTTGTCCTATATTGGTTGTAATTTTGAAAATAAATTAGAAAATATATCGATGGGAAATATATTATTAAAAATGACTCTCTTTATGAGAAATTTTTTTTTTTTAAATAATTCAATGTCCAATATTTGGTTGTAACTGTGAAAATAAGTTAGAAAATATATCGATGGAAAATATAGTTGAAAATGACTCGTTTTATGAAAAATATTTTTCAAAAAACTTGTTCATTGTACTATATTTGCTTATAATTTTGAAAATAATTAAGTTAGAAACTATAACGATGGAAAACATATATTTTAAAATAACTCATTTTATTAAAAATATTTTTCAAAAACCTAATTCATTGTCCTATATTTTCTTATAATTTTAAAAATAAATTAGATATTATATTGTTAAAAATGACTCATTTTATGAAAAATATTCCTAAAAAAACTGATTCATTGTCATATATTTGGTTGTAATTTTGAAAATAAATTACTCTTTTTATGAAAAATGTTTTTCATGTCCTATATTTAGTTGTTGTGGTGGTTTGTTGAATCTGTAAAGTTCCTAAAAAAAAAAAAAAAAACCATTTTCTACTCTTAAAAAGTGGAAACCATTTTCTGCTCTAATAGGCTTGTTTGATATTAAATTTTTTTTTTTTTTAAGTTTATTTAATTACTTACATTTTCTACCATACCAAATGCAGGAAATAGAGAATTTTTTTATGAAAAATGATATCTAGTGAAACTAACGAAGCAATAAATCTCTTAAATATTATTAAATTCATATATGTGGATCATCATATAAAAAAAATGATTTTATTAACTGATTAGTAAATAATATATGTTTGATACAAAATTTGGCATACGCGTTGAGAATATGGAGAACATATAATCTAATAATTAGATTTCAAATTTTAAATCAAATAAAAATTGGACAAATTTTGGCTACAAACTTGGTTGTAGCCTAATACTACAACTTCACTCAATATCTTTTTTATTGAATATGAAATTTGACAAATCCACTATTAGATTACATTTTCTTCTTAAATTTTCCATGTTTGCAAAATTTTAAAAAAATCAAAGACCAATAGCTATGTCATCAATCAATTGTTTAAATTGCAAGTTTTTGTAGTAAAAAATAATATATATATATATAAGTTTATAGATCATATTGTAAATAATATACGATTGACACAAAATTTGACATATGTGTTAAAAATATAGAGAACATGTTATCCAATGGTGAATATGTTATCCAATTATTAGATTTTCAAAATATGTAACCATATTAATTTTTTAAAAAGAAGTTGTAGACTAAGGCTACAATCTTTCTTCTTCTTTTTTTTTTTTTTTTTTTTTTTCTTTTTGAGGAATAGGCTACAATCAAGTTTGTAGCCAAGCTTTGTACATAAAAATGTATTAAAAGGTATACTATTGATAATGAGTTAGACTTGGTATAACTTGAGCTACCACCAATCTACTAAGTCATAAAACCAAACCTTTACTCAAAGACCTGATAACCATTTTTCCCCCTGAATAATCTACCATCCTTTTGTAAGATGCATCATTAATTCCACAGTTTCATGTCTATATATATAATTTTCCCAATCCTTGCAATTTTTTTTTTTTTTTTTGAGAAAGGCAATCCTTGCAATTTTGATTTACATATTTATTGTTAAGAATTTTTTTTTTTTTTTTTTTTTTGGAAAAATGTAGGAGAGTATAAAGTGTAGCTAAACAAAGAAAATTCAAGAATAATTCCAATTACACAAATCCAAGATTGGATGAAAAGGAATCCTGCTCTACAATTAATGTAAGTTACGACAGCCAATCAAGTGGAAATATTGCTTTCGAATGAAATTTCCATAAATTAAGATTACGTTACTCATCACCAACTGAAATATATTGGCATTTGACTTAACTTATAGTGCAAGAAAAATTGTGAGTTACTCCAATAGGGTGATTAATTAAATTGGCTCTCCATTCTTAGCAAACAATTTGGTAATTTCTTAATGTAAGATTTCTTATTTTTCTTTCAACCTTCTTTTCGTCAACACACTAGATATAGTAAAAGCAATAACAAACAATTTTGGATGTTACTATACTCATTGACTTGTGGGGGCTCCTCCAAACTTTTCAATTATTAAAAAATTACTCTTAAACTTAGTTAAAATCTTCAAAAATACATGAATAATGGCCCTCCAAATTTTTCACATAATTCTTATAGAACACTCTTAAATTAGATAAATTTATATTTGCTATTACTTAAGTTGCTCCTCTCATTTTCTTAAAATTTTAGTTCCATCCCGACTTGAAAGAACAAAAAATTAAGGAATATTAAAAATAAAAAAAATATAAGTGTTTACTACAATAGTAGTACTAGATTTGATCGATCACCATTCACAATCATTGTACTAATATTTGGCAAAGCCGCAGACCTCTATTATTAACAAATACCTATCAAAGTGTCCCAGTCCTACGCGAGAATGCATATAAGTTTTTGGTGAGGGACCCAACCTTTGAGGTTTAAATGGCTATAATTAACCTCGATCTTGTGGCCAACTAACATTGACATATCTTTTGGTTTTTGTTGGTCCATGATTTTTAAACAATTGCTTGGGTTCACTATACGTGTCCTAGTCATGGCCAACAACCTAGTACCACTTTGGATTTCTCTCCACTCGTGAGCCTCCCATAATTCTAAACCCTTCTTTATTTCTTTCTTATCTTTCTCTTTTTCCCAAAATATCAGTTTTTTTTTTTTCTTTTCTCTCTTTTCATTAAAGAATTGTTGCTGTCGCATCTCATGTAGTGTCTAGTTCAAAAGGACAATAGGCTTGGCTCTATGAACGATAACACTTTACTACAATTGTACCTCTCCTATATTCTTTAACAAAGCTACAACTTTTTTTTTTGATGAAACAAAGCTACAACATGCAAGCCATTTTAACCACCCTATAAACCTAATCCTATATTGCTTCATTGATTCTAGTTTTGAAATGGAATTTTTCAAAAATATTTGTACCCACATAATTGCTTTCTTCTCTAATTAATCCAACCGTTAAACCCTATTAATTTCTACTACATGCAAAACATTTTCGATGGCTTAATTATTGTGGTTTTATTATTGATCAAACAGTAAATATCTTTTATTGCATGGACATGCATGATACATGCTTAATTCTAGTCGAGTTCCTTTTACAAGCAATAACCCCAAAACCCAAAATCAACATCCAAAAGCAAGAATTATGGTTACACATAGAAATGATTACAGTAGTTCTAGTAGTACAAAGAATAATGTAAGAGTACTCTTATAAATTATGGAGAAGATGATAATAATATATAGGAAGAAGTATGTGGGAAATTTACAATGGAAATTTTTTGAGGCAGTGACTAATTAAATCTTCCATTTGAGTCCATGCATATGCCATGTCTTTCTTTGAATCTATGTGTCAAAAATAGTTTCGAACTATTGAATGTCACATAATTATCAAAGTGATATATACCGTGAGTAATTACAAATATGCAATTAAACTAAATTGTGTATGAATGCAATTAGATTAATGAATGATGAGTGATTGAAATAATTTGTTCACTCACTTTTTTTCCCCCACTCTTTAATCTTTGCCATGATCTAGTGTTAGAACAAAATCTCATGGTAATCAAGTTCAATCAACAATAAAATTGCAGATGGATATGATTAGTTCACGTGATCATCGACTCTTTGTCGGTAATGATCTGACCCATCACCGCTGATTTTGTCGGCCTTGATTGATTAAAGGGGTTCGATTAATTTGATTGTCATCAACGATATGTTTATGTGATCATACTAGGTATCCACGAACTTAACTTTGAGATAATCGATTAATACGACTTAATTTCAAAGCAATCACCATAGCAAAGTACTCTTTCTTGTTTAATTAATCTTAATCTTTTTGAAATAAAGAACTTGATATCCTAATCTTAATCCTTTCAAAGGTGGTATGTTTCTAGAACTGTGGTTTTGCCCTAAAACGGTGGGTACACACTTTATAATTGCTCTTAGTTAGTGCTTGAAAACCTATTTCATTCTCACGTGGATTGTACAATTGCCACCCTGGCACCTCAGAGAGAGAGTCTTGCTTTTGTCGAAGCTCGAAACCTTGGACCTCCCTATGACAAAAGTGACATTATTTGGTAGGTTTCATGTGTTGCTTTCACTTAAAAAATGTTCGAAATGCTTTGAGCCTTGCTTTGTTGCAATTAAAAACATTGATTGGGAATATGGATTCCTAGAAGAGAGGAAGAGAGAAGTTAAGGGGCTGTTTGGTAGTGTATTTTGAACAACAGTTTTCAGTGTTTAAATAACATTACACGTATTTTCACACACTTTTTTACCCACACGTATTTCCAAAAAATATAAACAACGTTACTAGAATAACATTACCAATCGGGCCCCAAGCTGCTGGATTAATTCAGTTTTAATAATTGAGATCCAATGTGAACGCAATCTTTCTTGCAGAATAAAAGGGTTAAATAATCAGCATAATTAAGAAATGTTCCATTTGACCCATCCTCTTAACATTTTAGGGAAGAGTGAATGCTCTTTTCTTTTTCTGTGTCTTTTACACATACGTACACTGCTTCAGTCATATATACACTCATACTAAGTTTTCACACATATGGGACAAAGGTACGTATGTGTATAAAATTATGGGTTGAGATCCTTCCCATTTTGCTTTGTCGTGGTAACTTTAACATATCTAAAAATGTATGTAGTTCTATATCATTGATTTGGATTAAGTTCAAGTTATAATAGATGTAACGTGAAGTAGTGTTACAAAGCTCACTATATTTTATTAGATACGAATTTTGAAATATTTATTATTAAATTACATTTTCTTTGTATGTCTTCAATGTTGACAAAATTTCAAGATGATCAAAAATTAGTAACTGTCTCTTCCAATGTTGAAATGAAGTAGGAACGCATACACTTTTTTTTTTTTTTTTTTTTTGGTTGCTTAATTATAAATTTTTAGCTGTACAAAACTTAAATCTTTATTATAAAATGATTTCCACCAATTTCCCAAACAAATAGAAGTAATCTATTGGATAGAAAATGTATGGTATAGATAATACTATGGGTTTCATTTGATTCAAGGTTTTAAAAGTTGTTTCTAAATTTTGAGAGAGAGAGATCTCATGATATGCGTGGGTCTCATGAATTACGAGAGAGTGGCCTCATTGAGATCTCTCTCATGATATGCATGGGTCCCATGTGTTACGAGAGAGTGCCTCATAAGACATCATCTCATAAGATGAGAGAGAGAGAGAGAGAAGAAGTGATCGTTCACTATCGATCGGTAATTGTTAAATCCAATGATGGTTACCACATTGTCAATTGTCAATTGCAACCTGAATCTTCTACGGTAATGCTTGGACACACGTCAACTTTATGTGGAATAACTTGGCCAAGTAATACAAGTCTCTTCTTAAAAAAAAAAAAAAAAAGAAGTAATACATGAGTCTTTGCATTAAAATAGAGGAGAGAATTTAAATAGATGAAGGCTAAAAAACTTAATTGTTATTGAAAAAAAGTTTAACTTCAAACCGATTTGGAGTTATCTTCCTCCAATCAACTATATAACGATTAAAGGCATCATTCATGTATAGTTTTAAGCATATGACTTTTTTGTTTCAAAAAAAAAAAAAAAGCATGATTTTTTTTAATAACTTATATGACTTGTTTAAATAATACACGTAGATAATCTTATAAATCACTATGTAATAAATTGTACAAGATTGGGGCTAAATTTTGTCCATAGTTGCAACAGTCCTTATTTGCACTTTGAAACCAATTAACTGGGCTTGACCTCTTTTGACATCAGAAACCAACTCCATTCTCCTTGTTTCCACAAAAGTCGTTTGCTTTAGCACTATGAGCTTTATAAAAACTTAGTGATTGTACTTGCTAGCTTGTAATTGATTGTCTGATTGATTCTTACGTATGCTATTTTGCACAATGATGAAAAAGTAAACGTTCAATTGTGGATTTGTGACGCACATTAGGGGTTGCTAATTGGTGTGTGTGGCATAAGCTTCCAATTTCCACTGTAAAGATAATGACTCATTTTCGACTTTAAATCCTTTTGGATGCTGAGATATAATAACTTTTTAGCGGATTCCAAACGGAGCACAGTGAAATAATATTTATTTTGTTGTCATTTAGAGTAGTCACATTCGACTAGGAATATATCTTTTAACTAAATTAGCTAGAAATTAACCAAAACAAAACCTCACATCTGGCTTTGTATCACTATTCAAAATTTTATAAAAAGCTACAGTACTCGGTAACAAACTAAACAATACAAATGACTGTAGCTTTTTATATATCATTTTTTCTTCTTTGTTTTTTCACCTAACTCGCATTAATACTCTCTCTCTCTCTCGACTTAAGTCTCCGCTCCCCAATGATGACACCCGAGAGATCCGTTACAAAGAGATCTAGTCAAGCAAGACTCAAAAGAATCCATTATCTTGCAAAACTCATTGATAAATTGACTTGATGGTAAAAACTAAAGAGTAATCATCAAGAAACATAGCCCATTGGTAAATAGAATTGATGGTAAATACTAAAGAACAATCATCACGAAATAGACACCATTAATTTCAAATCCTATCGTATCAATTGTAAAAAAGATGTTTATGATTGGTAATTGGTTACGTTGAGATATCACCATATCTGGTGATGTATCAAAATAAATAGTTAAGAAAAGATGATTGTTATTTGGTTATTGTTGAGGTATAAACAATATCTTGTGATGTATCAAGATAAATAGTTAAAAATTATTATTGGTATTTGGTTATTGTTAAGGTATAAATAATATTTCATGATGTATTAAGATAAATAGTTAAAAAGTTTGAGGTACAAAAATATCTCGTCATGTATCAAAATAAATAGTAAAAATTATGATGGGTATTTAGTTCTTGTTGAGGTATCACAATATTTGGTGATGTATCAAAATAAATAGTTAAAAATTATGATTGGTGTAGGGACTGGGTCTGAGCACTTCTATTATTAGAAAAGCGGACTCAGGCCCAACTTGCCCAATACAATAAATTTGTAGATAATGGGTTTAAGAACTAGGTCTTAGTAAGGATAGCAACGAATAAACATGGTTAGGGGAAGACTAAGTAATAAGAAAATGGGCCTTAAGTGTGAAAATCTGTCCTGGACATTGGTCCGAGGAGCTATCTTATTCTTATTATTTCCTCAGTGCTTGGTTACAGAGGTTATAAAGATGATACAGGTTGCTATAGTGTTTTCTATTTCCAATCTCCGATCCTTTTTCTGGAGGAGTTCTTTACATTATATACCCTATTTCGGTTGATCTTGGCCCTCTATTTGTTGATCATGCAAATCACTACTTGAGCGCTTGTCCCATCAGCCGCTGTCCCAAACCTTCTGTGAGTTGCAGCAACCAAAGCAGCACTGTTCAGGGGTCATTTCCTCATTAATGCGGCCAGAACGTTAGTTGTGGGCATTTAATGTGAAGGTGACAGTTTCTCTTTGAATTGCTCCTCCTCCGGGCTCCCATGGTTGACCCGCTGTATTTGTCCTTTTTCTTAGAACGCTCTACGAGACTGTCCTCGATGGCATGCTGCTCTTCCCTTCTATGATCTCGATTCACCGAGGACAAACGCTCCTTCGCAATTCGGACTTTCTCCGTTCGTCCTCGGACATTTCTTCTTTCTCAACGCGGGCCTTGGTCTTAGTATGAAATGAGCCGGGGTGACCAAATTCTTTGACCCCACAATTGGTATTTGATTATTGTTGAGGTACAAAAAATATCTCTTGATATATCAAAATAAACAGTTAAAAATTATGATTGGTATTTGATTATTGTTGAGGTACCAAAAATATCTCAGAATGTATCAAAATAAACAGTTAAGAATATGATTGGTACTTGATTATTGTTGAGGTATAAAAAATATCTCATGATGTATCAAAGTATACAGTTAAAAATTATGATTGGTACTTTATTTATTTATTTTTTATGAGAATTATTATTGTTGAGGTATAAACAATTTCTCGTGATGTATCAAAATAAATAGTAAATATTATGATTGGTATTTGGCTATTGTTGAGCTATCACAACATTCCAGGATGTATCAAAATAAATAATTAAAAATGAAATGATATCAGAAAATGTCATCTAGAAAAATATCAACCGAAGAAGACAATATATTGCGAGATATGACCAAAACAGAAAAAGCAATTTCAGAATGATTGTTCTAAATCGGACCAGTTGAACTTGTTCAAAGACTCAATTTTAGTTCAAGGCAATAATAGCTATTTTTTTGTTCCACTTTTTGCTCCTTCTTAATCAAATAATGTTTAATTTTGTTCCACTTGGAAAGTTAATTAAGTTTCTTAGTTAAAGAATGAAAAATTAATTTGGGTTTCCTTTATGTGATAGGAATGACTATTGCTTAGTGTAGAAGGAAAGTCTATTCCCTTGTGTGAAAGGAAAGACTATTCCTTGGTATGAAAGGGAAGTCTATTCCTTGTTAAAGAAGTAATGTATTCTTAATTCAAGAAGGAATAGGAAAAAAGTCTTATAAATAAACAATGCTACAAAAAATTTGTTGGCTTTGGCTTTGGTTTTGGCTTTGGCCCAAGGGTCCTCCCTTTGGGGAGAGGAAAAATAGAGCATGAAACCAAGAGAGAATAAAATGGATTTTCGTTTGGGAGGAACGCAAGAGGAAGGAGAGAGTAAAGGGCTGCTGCTTTCGAGAAGACACAAAGAGAGTATATGCAAGAGCAAAAAAAGAGGAAGCCACACAAGAAAAAAAAAAAAAAAAAGAGCAGCCAAGAGTGAGCCGCTTAGAGAAAAGAAGACAACCAAGAGAGAGCTGTGCATAGAGAAGAAAATAGAAAGGAGAAAGCAAAGTGTTACCATCTTTGAAAGAAATAATTAGTGTGTGTGAGAGCAAAGAAAAACAAGAGAGATTTTTCTTTAGCCGTGAGATATATACAAAAATTATTGTAATTGATTTGATAAATAGTGAATTGATTTGGAGTTTGTCTCGTGATTTTTCCCTTCAAAAAGAAAGATTTTTCCACGTAAATATTTGTATTTTTGTGTGTGATTACTATTTTGAATTGATAGTTTTTGTGATAATATTATTCGGGACCCAACAAGTGGTATCAAAGTTAAGGTTAGAGTAGAAATGATGGCCGGAAAAGAAGGCAAGACTTCAGGAATTGAAAAGTTTGATGAAACAGACTTTGAATATTGGAGGATGCAAATTGAAGATTATCTCTATGGAAAGAAGTTGCATCTGCCTCTTTTAGGGAAGAAACCTGATACTATGAAGGATGAAGAATTGAACCTTCTTGATAGACAGGTATTGGGAGTTATTCGATTAACTTTATCTAGATCAGTTGCGCACAATATTGTGAAAGAAAAGACCAACAGTGGTATTAGAGCTTGGTTGATTTAGTGGATGACTCTTTGTGTGAATTAAGATGGAAGAGAAAGGATTGCTTTGATTAAGGTGGAGCTATTCCAAGAGGAAAAGACGACTACTTGATTAAGGTGGAGCTATCCCAAGAGGAAAGAAGACAATTGATGGAATTTGAGTCAAGGTGGAGATTGTTGGGAAATTGCCTCAAATTCCAATTATGACTTGGAAAGTTAATTAGATTTCCTAGTTGAAGAAGGAAAAATTAATTTGGGTTTCCTTTGTATGGAAGGAATGACTATTCTTTGGTGTAGAAGGAAAGTCTATTCCCTTGTGTGAAAGGAAAGTCTATTCCCTTTTGTGAAAGGAAAGACTATTCCTTGGTGTAGAAGGGAAGTCTATTCCTTGTTAAAGAAGTAATGTATTCCTAGTTCAAGAGGAAATAGGAAAAGAATTTATAAATAGACAATGCTACAAAAAATTTGTTGGCTTTGGCCCAAGGGTCCTCCATTTGGAGAGAGGAAAAACAGAGCGTGAAACCAAGAGAGAATAAAAGTGATTTTCGTTTGAGAAGAACGCAAGAGGAAGGAGAGAGTAAAGGGCTGCTGCTTTCGAGAAGACACAAAGAGAGTATGTGCAAGTGCAAAGAAAGAGGAAGACGCATAAAAAAAATAAATAAATAAATAAATAAATAAAAACCAAGAGTGAGCCGCTTAGAGAAAAGAAGACAGTCAAGAGAGAGCTGTGCGTGGAAAAGAAAATAGAAATGAGAGAGCAAAATGTTGCCGCCTTTGAGAGAAATAATTAGTGTGTGTAAGAGTAAAAAAAAACAAGAGAGATTTTTTTTTTAACTGTGAGACATACACAAGAATTATTGTAATTGGTTTGATAAATAGTGAATTGATTCAGAGTTTGTCCTGTGGTTTTTCCCTTCAAAGAGAAAATGTTTGTCACGTAAATATTTGTATTCTTGTGTATGATTGCTATTTTGAATTGATAGTTTTTGTGATAATATTATTTGGGACCCAACACTTTTCTCATATTCGTAGATTAGGCAATTCTGTAACTCACAACCTAACTAAATATGCTAGACATGTTAGAAGTTTAAAGATGTGAATGAATGATGTTCCTTCACATCTACTTTATGTTCTTTCAGTTGATTACAACTAATTTTTTGTTTCAATAAAGTTAAGAGGTTTTCTTCTAAAAAAATAATTACGTAGTTTATCCTTTTTTCTTATATAGACAAATCCATATTAAGAACTTGATCTTGATGGTCTATTGAGATAAAAAGAGAGAAAAATCTTTTTTTAAACTAGAAAGTGAATTTCGAGCATTTGAAAATTCAAGGTCAATATATATTACATACATATTGCAACATTAATGATTTTTTTTTTGATACCACAACATTAATGATTAAAGTAAAAAATGTAATTCAAATCTTGAGTCAGGTCCTTCTGAAAAAAAAAAATCTTGATTTTTTTCCCTTATAGATAGGTTCCTTTTAAGCCATAAAAGGGTTAGCAGGCCCAATATTGGGGCAGGCTTTGTTCCTGAAGCTTCATTCCTACTTGCTGGAGGGGCTTGTGCCACGGAGTATAGAATTCAGGTTCAGCATTGCTCCATAAACCTTGATAAGCCCAGCCCAGCTAAAAAATAATACGTATCCCCATTTCCCTTCTTCCAATCAAGAAAACTTAGGTATCATTCCTCTTGGTAAATTACCAAGTTCCAAAAAAGTAAGAGCACTAGTATTAGACGTGTAAAAACTCCTCAATTGCTATTTTAACAACTAACAAGACAACAACCAAAAAAAAAAAAAAAAAATCACATCTGGGGGTGGGAATGTATATTTTTTTTTACATTCTGTGACCAGTTGGTTCTCATAAATAAGAACCCAAGGCCGGCCCTAGGCCTAGGCCATTGCCTAGAGCCCCCTTACTAGAGAAAGGCCCCAAATTTGGGGGGCAAATTATTATTTTTTTAAAAAAAATTTTGAGGGAGATATTAAAAAAAAAAAAATTAGTTTACATTTTTTTTTTCACTATTAAGAATGCCTAAATAATTAAGTAATGCTAGAGATAGAAATAAGACAATTTTTTTTTTTTTTTTTGAGAGAGTTTTAACTTATGGCGTCCGCTCCTGATGATAGCTCTTCATCATCAAACCAAGACACCAATCAATTTTTGGTGTAGGCGGGGATTGAACCCCAGATCTCTTATACAACCATCAAAGACTTTACCAGTTGAGCTAACTGGAACTCACGAAATAAGATAAATTTAAATAAATAGGTCTTACAAATAGACGTGTTACTAATCACAACTAATTCAAATAGGAAAATGTTAAAAATACTATAAATTTTACTACATAACTTTTATAATTTAATGTGACAATAAATATGATAGCTAGGTGGGCTTTAACAAACTATTAAATGCATTTTTGAATGAATTTTTGTGATTGGTGATATATCTTTGTAATTCTCATGTTGTAAATTTTATAATATCTCTAGCATTTTTGTAAGTCTCATGTCACTGATCACATCTGTTACAACATCAGTTTGTAGTAAAATTTGTTATAACTTTAACATTTTCTTTAAAAAAAAAATCATATCAAAAAGTAAAAAGAATTGATTTTTTTTATAAAAAAATTATTATATAAAATGCTAGTTAAATATTGTTTAAATGATAACATGAAGGCTCCCTTTGAAGATTCTGCCTTAGGCCTCCAAAACATTTAGGCCGGCCCTGTGAGAACCAATTGTTCATAAGATGTAAAAATAAATAAATAAATAAATATTATTTTATCTCCTCTTTCTCTCTTTTCAAGCACAACTCTCATTGTTTATATTATTTTAATAAGTTTTATGGAAAAATAGAAATTGAGATGTTAGTTGAGTTGTAAAATAGAACGGTAAAATAGATAATTTTTAAGGTGTAAAATAGAGACTCTTTTGCATCCTCGGATGCTAGTGCTCTAAGTAGAGAAGTGATCCAACAGTATATATCACACATGTTTTATCTTATACCACACCAGTAACAAACCTTAGAAGTTAGAACTATGAGCTCTGTCATGGATCTTGACATACTAATTGAGAACGTTTACATGTATTTTCTTCGTCATATATTTCATCCTATTTAATATCATATTTTTTGTCACTTCTTTAATTAACATATTCTTTTTTCCTATATCTATTAGGGTGTGTTTATTTGGAGGTGAACTAGGGTAGATAGAAAACTTTGGAGAGAAAATGGAAAGAAAAACTTTTTTGAATGTGTTTGGTTGGATGGAGAGGAAAGAAAATAAATGGTGAAGCATTTTCTTCCCGGGCCCACCAAAAAGTTTTCTCTCCAAAATAGAGAGAAAATTGAAGGGAGAAAATTGGGCTACTTAATGGACAAAAATGCTCATGTCCAGTTCTTTTCTTTTCTTTTCTTTTTTTTTTTTTTTTTTTTTTTTTGATGTGGTACTTCATCTCAATGTGCTTTCCTTTCTTGTGATTCCTTGGATCTTTTGATTGTGCAACTGCTCCACTATTGTCGCAAAACAATGTAATTGGAACTTGCTCCATTCTTACTACACCAAGGTTAGAAAGGAATTTCTTGAGTCAAACAGCTTCTTTTGCTGCCTCAGTTTAACTAGACATGATTTTTATTTTTTAATAAATTGGGTGATTGCTTTTTTTTTTTTTTTTGTCACTTTTTTGTTTTAATTGGCCATCATTTTTTAACAATGGTATATGAGTAAATTTATACAAACTCACTTTTTCCATCCCTCCACTTTTCCACTTCCAACTAAACAGAAATAAGAGAAATTAAAATCTTTTCTATCCTCCCACTTTTCCATTCTCCCACCATTTTCTATCTTCCCACTTTTCCACCCCTCCAACCAAATGGACCCTTAGTGTTATTCACTTTCATTTGCATGCATATGACTAAATCATCTCAAGCTACTTTCCCTCACATTTTTCATCAATGGCAACCACCCTTATCCTTAATAGTTTGTTTGGATTGAGGGAGGAGGGAGAGGAAGCAAGGGGGGAGTAGAGCAGAGTTGTCAGATATTAGGCTAATTTCCGGTTAACTTTACTCTACTACCCCTCTCTCCCCCTCAATCTAAATGTAGTGTAATTGAATTAAAATTTTCGTTTTCTATTCTATATTATTTTCTTGTATTTCCACTTATCCATCCTAACTTTCTTATTTTAGTTACACTTGTTTTATGAATATGTTATTTCTTAATAGCCTAGCTTTTAGTACTATGTAGCATGGCTAGCTTATAGTACTTTTGTATAATTTTCTCTTTGACTTAGTACGTTTTATACGATTACACAATACTACTTATGCGAATCTACTCATCATCCACCAAGTATGTATGCTGTTTACTATTTATCACTTTATTTACATACTTGATACTTGCATTTGGTTGTGATGTAAATTGATATAATTGTGATCACGTAACAGGCTTAATTGATAATTTATTGATTAATTCACTACCTAATCAATTTGGGGTCTAAAACCCACCATATATCCCTAGGTACTCTATTTATATGCTCTCTCTTCACACTAGCAAATTTTATAAATTATTCAATATATTTAATTTAAAATATTATTTTGATGAAAACACTATATTACTTAAATTTTCAATAAAAAAAAAAAAAAACTTATTTTAAAATTATTTTAATCATCTATTGTTATATCATACTTTTTGGAATGATATGTGAGGTATAACAAGTTTTGTATAAAGTTATAAACTAATATATCAACTTTTAAATATAAAATATAAAATAAAAAATAATTGAAACGTTTATTTATTATATTATTAATATGGTTTCATCAAATTTCCAATCCCATTCGCTAATATTTCGGTTTGCAAATCTTTAAGTAAAAAAATAGTAATATATTTAGAATTTTTCTTTATTTTAGAGGTGATAAAAAAAAAAATCCACTCAAACAAAGAAATCTTTCACCAGATTAAGCTTGTTGACTATAAGAAAGAAGGACACGTGTTGCTGAATCAAGCTTTTTATCACAGATTTACTGAGGTTGCTGAGATACACTTTCGAAAGTTTGTGTAGATTTGCTTGTTCAAAAGTAACACGTGGCATTATGTTAAATTGACTGGTGGAAAGGATGATGTGTAAAGAGTCGCAGCTGACAATAAGTTGGACAAACAGGTAAGCTACTACTTCCACGTGGCCAAATGATCTGCTTCCATCTGTAATAGTGAGAGTGATAGGATTTGACTCTGCGTAATTGACTATTGACAACAATGCCAAAATTTTCTCATAAAGAGTCATCCCCATTACCTAGAATTAGACGATGTTTCGATGGTAACACATATCCATATCCCATTCATTTTTTTTTTTTTTTTTTGAGGAACCATATCCCATTCATTTGAATTAGGGTTTGAGATCACAACTTCAATCACTATTTAAGGGTAGTAGAGTAATTCAATTTTCATTGCATATAAGCTAGTTATCAACAAATAAATTATTCCTATAACTGGACACCATTTATAAGTGTCTCTTGAAAAAATTAGATGTACTAGTTTCTTTTATATCTATAAACCTCCCTTCTTACCACCAAAAAATAAATAAATAAATAAATAAATTATTTGAAAAAAATTAAGTTAATTAAAACTAAAATTTCTATATGTCCCTTACCAAAACTTTATTAGTTTGGGTTTTTTTTATTTGAGACTGGCAAGTTAGATTAATTGGAATTCACAAAATTAATTGGTAAATTAGTATGATATATATAATATAATTGAGCACAAATTTATAGACTTAAAATTTTGAATCAAGTGGTGTTATTATATGTCATTGAAATTTCCTATCTCCCCAAGCATCAATATCCATAATTCCATATAATAAAAATAATGAAGTTGTTGTGAAGAAAATGTAAAAATACTAGGTTGACTGTTTGACATAAGAAACTTGGGGTGATTGTAATGAAATGCACGAGTATCCTCACTTGCATTGTCAAAAAGTGAACCCAACACTCTGCACTAGTATTAGAACCAGCATGCATGCTTTGCTAGCTAGCTATGAGTTGGTCATATCTACTCTACATCTTCTATTTCTCATGAGCCTATTTAAAGCTTCCCTTCCTCTTCATCAATCCTTATAAACCTAAGCAAATTTCTTCTGCATAACAACCTATAATATATACAAAATGTCTACCACCTTCCTCATGGCTCTGCTCCTTCTTGTCCTTCTGAATCCTCCTCTACTCATGGCTAGAATGAATTCTATGTCGAGGTTCGCAGTTGCTATGAAGCCATTGGAATCAAATCCTCCAAGTCATGTGACATTTAATCACAAGACAAGTCATGGTGGATTTCGAAAACGGGCTGTTAATAGTTGCTTGCCAAAAGGGTTTCGACACTCATCTGCTCCTAGTCGATATGTGAATTATCACACTCTTGGCTCGACAATGTGTTCTCCGGGCAAACGCATGGCGGCTAGACCATGAGAGAAAAAAATGAATATTGATTAGTCACTATTTTGTTATTATATGTCATTATAAGTTTACTATGAATTTTATTTTACAGTTATTTTTATGGAAGCAATAGAACATTGGAGAACGGAGATGTAAGTTTCTGTTTTTCATAATCTATATGCGGTTAATGTTCAGTTATAATTGGAACTTAAAACAAAATCTCTCCTTAGTTACAATCAATTGTCAACAGTGTGTTTTACAAATACAGTATTTGTGTTGCTTACTTGCTTTGATTTTCATTTGACACAAAAAAGGAATAGAGGTTATAGTTTCTTCAAATGTATAACAGGAAGACTGGTATCAACAATGAAGATGTTTATGTAATATCTTATCATGAGTTTTAGGATCCTCTCCATTCATAACACATTATTTGGGCTGCTTGCTTTGATTTTCAGTTGACACCAAAAAAGGCTTAAAACTGGAGGTTCTCTACATGTAATGTAGTTGTAGAGGTGACAGGAAGACTTCATCTATTTTAATGATGTTTTATGTAATATTTTATCATGCTTTTTAGGGTCCTCTCCATGGTTTCAAAAACTGGTACCTTCAAAGAACTGGTTTGTGTTTCGGTTCTCAATTTAACCCGATTTTTGACCGATTTTGAGGGATTTTATTGGACCAGACTGGTGCCCAGTTCCTAGTTGAACTGGCCGGTTCGGTCCTGTTTTTAAAACAGTACTCTCCATTTGAAATGTATTTATTTTATTTTTAAGATAAAATTTTATAAATTTAAAGGTGTATCTTAGAAATAAATCTTAACCGTTTGGGGAAAAAAAATCTTAACCTTGAATTGGACTCTAGATGTAACCAAAAGCATACCGCTGGTCGAGATTATACAATTTTTAAGACAATCCTTGTTGCGTTTTCAGTTTTGAAATAGTTTTGTGGACAATAATTTTGAAAGAACATAACTGTTACGATGATTTCTGGATGCAAATACTTTCTAAAATCGCATACAATTGTCCATGCTAAAAGTTCTAGTGTCTATAAACATTCCAAAGTGCTGTTAAATCATAAATGTTCAATCTCATTATTAAAATAATAATAATAATAAAAAATAAAAGTAAAGAAAAATGTTTTGGATTAGCCAATTACATAATTATGTCCCTAACACCAACCATCAACCCTATTTTAGACGGAAAATTATTAAGTACTCCCGGAGTATCATAAATGCGTACTCTCTTATCCCACATGAATTGTGGATCCCACCATGAATTTAATTAGTGGGACCCACCATTCATGTGAGAAGAGGGAGTACGCATTTATGGTATTTCGAGAATACACAATAATTTCACATTTTAGACACCAATGAATATTAATTGATCATTCAATTTTAATCTACTTCCTCCCCCTCAGGTTAAGTCCACGGTACCAACTCTGTAAGTTGTAGATTGTAGTATAGTAGCTAAGAGCCTGAGAGTTTGCAACTTTTTTTAGGGTAGGGTTGGGCCAGGAGTTAAAAACTAAATGCGTTACACTAGTTGTTTAGAGTTTAGATGGCAGGTTAGATTAATTGCCTAAAAATAAGAAGATATAGCAGTTGGTTTTAGATGATATAAATACTCCTTGATTAGCTAACTTTATAATCTTACTTTGTCATTCACAAAATTAGGTTAATTTTACATCAATTAAAAAAAAAGGGCATGTTTAGCAAATTTCTATTTGGTTGTAAATATTGTACCCAAAGAAAGCACTAGAGAATATTAATTTTGGCATGGCTTTGAGGTTATAATTATTAATTAAATTTGTGGTCTGGGACTTGCTGATCCAGAAACAAAAAAACTAGGTTCGTAGGATATTGATGCAGTAGGTAAATGAACATGATATAAAATGAAAAAGACCTTACCAGCACTCAACCTTGGTTAACCAACCTGTGGACCCAAGCCTTACTACCCCCAATCTATATTACCTAGAAACCAAAATAAAATCTGTAAAATTGAAAAAGAGAAAGAGAAACTTGCTCTCTCACTCAAATCTAGTGGGACAAGAAGCTATTGTAGAAAAACCAGCTCAAATTATCAATTTTCACATGCTGCAAGTACTTAAAATGTGAATTTTTTTTTTCTAGAATCTGTGTATGGGACCTATAGTTTTCATGGTACTGAAAGAATGTGCTCTATCTAGTTGCAATCTTGCTGAGAATAGAATTGCAATTGTCCAAGAAACATCTTCATAGAATTGCAATTGTCCAACAAACAATGTGAATAATATGAGGAACTCTGTTAGCAATTTGAAGAATATGCTTGCTTCCGAATAGAACTATTATTCATTTGGCATTAATTCAAACATTTTTCTAATCTGAAAACGATAATGAAGAAAAAGAAATCTATATTCTATCTATAAAGATTCTCTTGGTTGAGCTTAAAATGCTTCATGAATTATAACTAAAAGAATTGAAAAAAAAATTGGGTTAGAGATCCACCGAAGTGGGAAGCCTTAACCGGGTGTGTGGTAACAGGTAAGTCCGAAGACCGTTCCCGTCCCTGTCAGGGGAGATGCCAACCATCTCTCCTTTTTACGAACACATCCTTTTACTATGTGAATTGTTCATATAAAGAGAATGTTCTCTATGTATTTTGGCGATGTGGGACAATAGTACTTTTGTGAATAATAATCCTGGAGAGGCCTTAGTAGTCAGTACGAAGGCTGGACCCATTGGATATTGAGTGGGCTTGACTTGGAATGGCTATTAGACCCTAATAGAGACAAGACCCACCCACCACGTTCCTTTACTTATTCCTCGAAGAAAAACGAAATGATTTTAGCTTAAAATATACCACAGAAAGATCATCCTGATTTACTTGGAATTTTTGTAACCACAAGAATGGAGCTGCTTTATGATTGCATAGGGCTTCAACTCAATCTGCCTAGTAATTGATGATTTTGAATCATATTTTTCGGAGATCAGGTTATATGTCCGATGAAAATTGACTGGTTTTGTTTTGTTTACCCTAGGGATTTTACCGATCGTGTGTTGGCGGGAGATAAAAATGGAAAAGACTCTCTAGGTACCTCATATTTGAAAAAGAGTCCGAATTTGGTAAAGACAGGTTGTAAAACCTATGTTTTATATTATTAAATAAGAGATTATCATATCATTATTTTACTTAAAATTCAATGCATCCTACCACACCTAATAACATTTTATTAAACTTTCAATTTGGTTAGATTTATATATGGATATTGGAATTGATTGGGCCGGTGTGGTTATACTTATTATCAAATATGTGATAAGATAATGTGGCATGTTGGGATTAGAGGAGTAAAACATGAGTTTTACACCACATCCTTACCGAATTTAATCTCTTTAAAAAAATCTTTAAGAAAAAAAAAGTAAATAAATAAATAAAACTAAGTATTATAAAAAAGAACGTATAGGAAAAACTAAAAGTGGAAAAAAAAAAGGGGGCACATCATATAAACTAAGTATATATTATAGTTTATTTTATTTTAGAGTTTTAACCTCTCTTTAGAAATCAAATCACAATGGAATTATGTTTTCAAAAACCAAATCGATATGGAGCAATAAATAAAATATTTAGAATAAAAAACATTCAAGAAACCGAACCTCACTTTCAAACCTAATATCAATTTAATTAGAAATTATATCAATATCAAATTTTATCTAATTAATTATACAAAATTATTTTGAACTAATTAACTAACTAATTAAAAGTTCAAAACTGTACAGCGCACTGGTTCATAATTAGTGCATTGTAATATTCAATTTTATATAATAAAAGTTAGATCTTACACATTATAAGTTCTGTTCCAAAAGTATACATTTTGTTTGAGTCAAGTAGATACATTCTCTCTCTCAAAAAAAAAAAAAAAAAAAAAAAAGATACATTCTCATTTTTTTTAAATAAAAAATCCCTTTGCACCAAATACATGTCTTTCCTTTTAATTTTATTACAGTTTTTTTTTTTTAGCACCATCTCTCCTTAGAAATCAAATCATAACAAAACTATATTTTTTTTAAAATGAAGTTAAAAAGCACTAAGAGATCAAAACTTAAAAATAAAATAAAAAAGTAAACTAACTATCTATAACTAATCTAAATTTTTAAGTCCATGATCTTCAACTAATGCCAGGTGATACTTACACTGTTACACAGCTTGTTCATTTTGTTTTACCTTAGATATATGATATAACAATAGTTTTATATTTTTTTTATAAAATAATGTGATAATTAATTTACTATCAAATTATGCATATCTCATAAAAAGAAGAAAATAATAGTAATAATGTTAATATTGATCAGACCCACCCAGATGTTCCTCGATAACCTACCAATAATTGTCAAAGTTTGTCTTTGTGTTTGTGAATCAGGTTCCGAGTTCCAACTTCGACATCTGAATTTCTCGACATGTATTGGAAAGCATTCCCACATGCAAATTCAAATAATTTAATTATTCTTCAAGCAAGAGGAGCTAAGCTTTTTTTCCATTCTTTTCAGGAGATGATGTAAAAAGAATATTCGGGCTATGAGGTTCATACTTTGGACAGACCAGACGATTCGATCTCCAAGGTCAGAATTCAAACTGGCATTTAACACAGCATTCAAGAGATTCATCTTACATAAAATCTCCCACTTATATTCATAATGTCCCATTGACTAGCCCTAAAGTCGGTAGTATCTTGTAAAGCTGATGAAGTATATATTTTAAGATAATTGTGCAAAAAAAAAAAAAAAAAAAAAGACCATTGGCTTATACTTTTTTTTCCCCTGAAAATTTAATAGCTTAAACTTACATAATAAAAATAATTTTCTAAATTTATAATTTTTTTTTTCTTAAGTAAAATGAGTTGAGCCTATCCATATCAATCTACCTCGGGAATTTTTAGATTCATCGTAAAGCTCATCTTCTCAAGTCTACTAAGACTTGATCAATGGGATCCCTTCTCAACCCCAAAGTAAGTGTCAGTTTAACCTCAAGGAAGGCTATCGATCCCCACAACGAACACTTGGTAACTAAGTCTTTCTCGAACATAACAGTCAATTAATGACTTGCCTTCACTTGCGTGAGTATGTATGTCCTCCTTGGCTAATTAGTTGGTATGGTTCTCCTCAGAAGGAGCAACCGCTAAATGTTATTATCTCTCACTTAAATCAACATCAACATTTATATAGCACCTCCACCAACTATTAATTGCATTTGATGTATTCCATGTGCTTACAATTTTGGGGGCGCTACCCTAATACCCGTCCCCTCTATCAACCAAAGAGAACAACCAGATGACAAGCCAATAGGCTTGATTTCGGCTTATAATTCCTTCCAAGTCTAAGTCCCTATGCCCTATTAATACTCCATCACTCCACTAATTAAAAATATGCAATTTCTAGTTACTTTTACTTTGTCATTATCCATTCTCTAACCTATTTTACTAACTTAATCTATTTTACTAACTTAATCATTTCCAAGATCCTCTTTCTTAGTAGGGCATTGATATACCAAGAAAAATTCACATTGGTTTGTTCTTATTGCAATTCCATTTTTCTTAATCCACTAACTTATAGGAACATTCATAAACAAAAAGTGATAAAAAATCATAAGGAGAACATCCTCCATCTTTTGAGTGAGAGAGAGAGAGAGAGAGAGTTCCCTTTATATTACAACTAGCAACTTGATGGGCCACAAATGAGCTAAACCAATACTCCCTCTAGGTATATAATTTGCTTGCCAAAAAGAAGAAGAATTAAACATATCCTTTCATTTCTCATGCAATTCCATTAATCATAAAATAATCACACACAAAAATGAGATTGAAAAAAAAAAAGTTTACTATATATGTTACTTCCTTTTAATATAAATACTTAATATTATTGTTGTGCGTGCCAAAAGTGAGGTTGATGGGCCGATTCTCACTTAGGCTCACAATTTATTTGTAATGTGGGTTTTGAATTTCCTATCTTGGGTAGTTCCTAACACAAAGACTCAACAAAACAACCTCTCACTAGGACTCCGTTCCTCTCTCTACCACTTCTCTTCTGTTGCCCTCTCACTCCCTCTATTCTTAGTTTTTTCTAGAATTCTTTCAACCCCTTTCTCTCATTTCGCTTCTCATATTTATAGCCAAAAATTGGTGGAATGTTATGATTACTTTCATGGTTAGTGGGGAAGAAGGTCCAATACCATTATTCCTAAGTGGGTGTTAGTTGGGAGTGGGGTGCAGTGAAAGTGGCATTGGAACTGGTTCCCACCTAAGTAGATTTGCTCGGTAGCGACATTCCCCAAGGCACTACCGAACAGTTGCCTTAATGTCCGGCAAGTGGTACACCGGATGTGATTCGGGTGAAGAAGCGTGGGGCGTAATAACTAAGACCATTCACTCAATGTGCTTCAAGGCGACATGAGACCTGGGCCTACGGTCCTGGTGGGCCTAGGGCCCGGGCCTCAAGCAAGGAGAGGTTGGCGTCATGGTCCGTATTGTTGGGTCGAGGCCCAAGGAGCAATTGGGCCTGAGGTCTGAGTGTCGTACAATTGTTTATTAAACATGTAGTAATATGATTAGTTGAAGTTCACACAACATAGTACAAAGATTGCTAATTCAAGTCTCCCATTCCTCCAAGAAATTCCCCCATTTCTTGGATTGAATCTCACTTATCAAAAAGATTGATTATTACCCAAGTTGTAATGGACTTGAGTGTAATTTTTTTTTTTTTTTTTTTTGTAATAAAAAAAAAAAAAAAAAAAAAACTGTAGTGAGTCGGCACCCGAACTTGTTGTGAAAACTGAAAATGTAATGAAATTTATTGTGCTATTAAAATATCTTTATTAGTTATAAAGAATCCAAAATTTGGTAAAAGGAGAGACAGTCAGTATGCATTAAAGTAAGTGACCTTTTTTATATACACTATATATTTAATCAAATTTAGTTTCCATGTTTGTCTTCTATTCTTTACGAATCTATTTTACCATTAAAAAAAAAAAAAAAAAAAAAACCATGGTTCATTACTCCATTAAACTTTCTTATAATCAAAGTAATTATTAATAACAGAGAAATATTTATTTTATTTTATTTCTATATGATTATAGCTAGGTGCTAAAGCAATAAGAACATGTGAGCAAGATATATGTCAATATCAAATTAATCCAGCATCAGAATGCTGAAGTCTTCCTACTCAATGATAATGGGGTCATCAGTCAACACCGTGCACCTCTCCCTTCACAAAAAACAATAAGGAAAAAGAAAGAAAATCTTAATGATACCTATAATACAGATTTGTTTTTTGAAGAAAACAAGAAAAATAATAGTAATTAATTTCAGTTAGTAATAACCTCGTTATTCTCTAACTGCCATCTCAATTACTTAAAAAAGACATCAATAAAAAGTAATATAGAAAAAAAAAAAACACAAAATTGGAGCTACCATGTTTATAGTGGAGGCCAGGGCAGCATATTTGTACACCTTAATTACCTTATTATCCTTTCCTTAAAAATACCAATGGGGACAAAATGGTATTTGTGAGATGCAATCGCCATCGTTTTATCTTATATCCATGACCATTAATCCAACTTATATAAAGCCATAAACCCCCGCACTCCTCTACCAAACTATCATAAATTTTCTCACACACTCTCTCATCTCTATGTTTTTCATTTTTTCAATTTGAAGCAAGGCAATAATTCTAGCAATATCATTGCCACAAGAAGAAGAAGAAGAAGAAGAAGAAGAATGAAGCAAGAAAACACAAGCTTCTGTGGCAAGCATGTGAGAGACCCATGTAAATCTTTTGGCCGTAGATGCAGTATGTTGGTGAAAGAGCAAAGAGCAAGGTTCTATATACTCAGGAGATGCATCACCATGCTTGTGTGTTGGCATGAGCGTGGTGATTCTTAATATATGACTCATAATTTTTTAGCCATCTATTATTTGAGTGTATATATATGATAGTATATACATTAAAGGAGGATTAATCTGAGGATTTTTACTTAGAAGAAAGAAAGAATTGTAGCTCATATTGAAATGTTCTATCTGTTATAATTAAATCACGAATTTTGGTTCTTATGAGAGAGTTTTGTTAAGAATATCTAAGTTTCTTGTTCTTTAGAGAAATTATTCCTAAAATTTTGAAGTTGTTGTAATATATTTGATAGTTCAAGAAGTGGGTTTTACATTTGATTATTATTTTTCTGTTTTTCTTTTGGTATATATGCTGGTTGTTTGATGATTATTGAAAGGTCAGAATGATGCAAGTAAAGGTGGATTTTGGTTAATATTCCACCTTGTCCAGAAAGCCTGCTTAATTAGAAAATTATTTATATTCTTACCTAGTTTTGCAATTGAAAACTAAACGCTTTGATACATGGGTTTTACCTGATTTCTCTAAATTTTATTTTGCAAATGGTGGTTTAAAAAAATCAGATATTCCACCAAACAGTGAGTCTTTTTTTTTTTTGGGCTAAGTGTAATGGAATTCTTACTCGTCACATGGTTGAACAGTTCTTTTTGTGACTCTTATCACATGATCAATATGCTAGAATTTTGAAATATTCTATTCTAGCTCCATTATATTCTCACTCCCTGCCTTATCTGGTGATGGTGTATTGTATTGATTAGTAACAACTTGGTGCTCATTGTGAAAATCGTATAGATTAAGATGTAAATAAAATGCAAATACATTTTCATTTTCACTCTCCGTGGAATCTTATAGTGTTTATATGACTCAAATCGAATCCTATATTATTCACACACATTGATCAGTAACTATCTATACTCGTAAAAATAAGTCGTAAACGGTATTGATTCTTATGCTACAAAGAAAGAAAAAAAATGTGAAATCTACTTTTAAAGATACTGTGAGAGCCGACACGTTAAAAAAAAATTTAAAAACCTACGATGATGATGATGATGATGATGATGATCTGAAATTATCGGAAACAGAGAGAAAATTGAAGGAAGCAAAGGCCGACAACGAGAATCCCTTGAAACAGTGTGACACGTACACTCACTCTGCTAACTCACTTTCACTCCCATGCGCGGTTCCACACCTTTGATTAGATTGCCCCCTCGTGCGCTTCGTTCTTTCTCACTTTTCCCTATCCTATGCCCCAACCCAACGCACACGTATACTGTTAGACTATTCTAGAATCATATCTACACGCACACGTATACTGTTAGACTATTCTAGAATCATATCTACACGAGTATTCGGATCAATTCGTGTAAAAATTTGTTTATTTTAGTATAAAAATTTACTCGTACAAGTAAATTGAGTCTTTTTAAATTAGTTGGACAAACACAATTGTACTATTGATTATAGTCGTTTGGAGGGAGTTGGACTAACAATAATTTTACAGATACATTTAATTTTACAATTTATTTGAAGTAGTTAATTGTAAATAGTGGATAATTACTTTTACGTGGGCTAATCACCTTTTTTTCCCAATAATCACAATTGATTACCTCAATAAGTTAAAAAATTGAGTGTGTCTACACAAAATTATTATTAGACTAATTTTCTAGTTTTTATTCTTTTTTGATAATCATTTTCTATTTTTATTCTACTAATTCGTGTTAGCGCCTCGTAAATTCATCATTATCTAAACTTCATGTCTTCATTGACCATCAATACAAGTCATGGGCAACTCCCAAGACGTGGGACCAGTTTCCATGCTTGACACGTGCGAAGTGAGAGGGCTGAATGACATGGTGTCAAATCAGTTGAATTTGTATGCACTCTTTGATTGAAATTGGAAAGAAGGAATCCCGAGCAGTCTAAGGTAGAAAGTTCTTATCATCTATCACATTTACGAGTTCAAAAATTGAGAGATTGAATGGTAGTAAGCTCCACTTTACTCGAATTATGACAGGGTTTAAGTGGACGGTAGCAATGACTACACTGGTGAACTCTCCTTCTTTCTAATGTCACTTTCTTCAAACGGTACTGTAAAATGAGTTGGGCTCAGTCACCTTTTGCACTTGCAACCGTAGTGATTCCAAAGTTTGTGTCGCCGGATATGACAAGCAGGTGAGTTCTCAATTGCTCCGAAGTCCAAAACATGTGTAATTTGATCAAATCTATCCTTAAGCCTTATTTTCTCAAACATTATTAAACGCTCCCTAAACACCTCATAGTACTAAAAATTGAGATTAGGCACCGAGAATATACAAATACCAAAAGTACTAAGAAGCCTAAATTGTGCACGAAAAAATAATATTGGAATCAAAGGACCCATTTGCTTCCAAACTTCACATAGGATAGTCGTTGTCCCCTGGAAAGTGGCTTGGTTTAGTCTATTCAACAATTCCAATGACCCCCACATGCTGACCTCTTGCTTGAGTTTCAAATTTCAAATTTTCTTCTGGCCTATAGCCATTTTCTTTGCTTGCCTTCAAAAGCATGAATGAAAATTTTAAAATTTTAGGCCTACCTTGCAATATACTGCAACTACAGCTCTTAGGGTCTGTTTGGTTAAAAGTGAAAAAGTGGAAAAACAAAAAACAGAGAAGATATGAAAAAGTGGGGTGACCTATTAGTTTCTCTTTTGGCCTAGGCCGTCTTCTTTATTTGCATTTAAAAGCATGAGTGAAAAATTAAAAATTTTGGGCCTACCTTGCAATATGCAGTGACTACCGCTCTCGGGGTCCATTTTGTTGGAGGTGAAAAAATAGGGAGATAGAAAATGGAAAAGAAATAAATAATAATAATAATAATAATTAAAAAGAAAAAGTTAGGGAATGGAAGATGTAGCGTAACGAATTGGTGCACCCCAGTCCAAAGCACGCAAGACCCGGGCCCAATAAGTCCACTGCAATATGTATTTGTAGAGAGTGGGCTTAAGAATCATATTTGAATGGTGAGGGCTTCGTTTTACCTATTCTAAAAGATAAACTAAAAAGCAGATTAGAAGGCCCAAAGCACACCGAAATAACTTTGAATAATTCTGTTTTATTTAGGTCCGAGGAGGAATCCTTTTATGTTGCTCACGTTCTAACTCTTCCTTTTTCTTTTGTTTTTCTCTCTCTTCTCTTTCCAAAAACCCGATCCCCCTCCAATGGAGGAGGAATGACATTATATAATCATATTCTAAGCATCCTATCCTTACACTTGTCATTCATCTAAAGTGTCCCTTGATACTTATCCCATCAGACCTTTTCTTTGGCCTCCCTGTGAGAGGTCATAGTCTTGGTAGCACTGTTCAGAGGTCTTCTCCACATAAATGCGGCCAGAAAAGTAGTTGCAGGGTATTTAATGTGGTGGTAGCAGCTTTTCTTCAGATATTTTCGGGGATCTTTTCCTTCCCAGTAAGCTCACCGAGTTTGTTTCTGCCATTGGGGATTCCAGGAGGATTACTTCAGCCACTGGGATTCTTCCTTGAACCGAAAACCTTATATCCGAGGACTATACCCTCCTCGGACAGAATCGCCGATCCTATGTGCGAATCTTTTAAAAGTAGAATGCTTCGATAGCTGCCACATTGCTCGGCCCATGAGACCTCCTCGAACCAAGCCCACGGCCCAAGATGCGTGACTCTTGGTTATTTGTCCCCACAATAGCCCCTCAAAACTTCAATTTTCCCTCCCATCCGAGGAGAAAAAGTGAGGTTTTGACTTTCAAAAGATAAAGACGGAACATTTAATTCGCACGTGCGGAGATGCGCCTTATTTGCGTTTCGTGATAACTTCTGACGCTTCGCAATCCCCGAAGCAGTTATTAATTACTCCAGGAGGCGTCTTGTCTCCCACATCCAACGGTTGATGCGCAGATCCAATGACTGGTATTTCCCTTGAATTTATGAGCGGGATAATTTCCCCTCTCTCTCTCTGTTAATATAAAGCCTTGAGAAATCATCTACTTTCTTCTCCAAAGAAACGTCAAACGCTCCAGAGAACTCTAACGCCCCTGTCTTTCTAAAACACACCAACTCCCAAATCTCTGTCGTTCTTTCTCGTAAGAGGTCATCGAAGGTCTTCCCAGTAAGTTCTCAGATACTAGCATTTGTAATCCCGTAAGTTTATTTAGTTCTTGTATTAGGTTTTACTCGTCGGTCTGTATCCTCGGCTACCTTATTTGTTTTCTCACTCTCTAAAATCGTCCATTCTGTCTTTAGGTTGTGAAATATGGGTAGATTTGAGCGTCTAGTAGATTCCCCAGCCAAAATAGAGGCCTTTAAGCAGAAATACCATATACCTCAGGAGGTTGGTCTACGGTATTGCTCCTCAGAAGAGGTCGTTATACCTAGAGAGGCCGGAGAGGTAGTTATTCCTATAATAGCCTTCATAGAAGGGGGAATGACCCTTCCAATGGGTAGGATAACCCGAGAGTACCTTATAAATCATAGGTTGTGCCCTCACCAATGCGCACCCAATATGTTTAGGATTCTCGGGTGTATCGATGCTCTGGAACAGCATCTTCATTTGGGCCTCACCTGGCATGATGTGGTTCACCTGTACGAGTGCCACTCACAAGTCGACGGAGGCTTTTATCTCAAGTCCAGGTCGTCCGTTGTGAGGCTCATTTCGTGTCTCCCCCAGTCCAATAAAGGGATGAAAGATGACTACCTCATCGCCTCAGGGGCATGGCACGATGGTCGACCCTGCCCAACTCGGGAGAGAGAGACAGGTGGGGTACCCTAGAGTTAGATCCCTTAACATAGGGTTTAGTCTTTATCCTCCCTCCATGTTTCCGCATTGCAATCTCTTTTGATAATATATTTCATTGTTCAATCGCACCTGACCTTTTGGTTACTTTTGCAGATAGGACACTCGTTACTCCTCGGCTGAGTCATACAAACGTGGTTGCTCTCAACTATCTTCTTAGGTCGGAGATTTTTGTGAGCGAGGATCGACAACTACGAGCTGTCCACCTCATCCTAGATTTCAAACCCATCTCAAGGATTTTCCAGGAGGTTGGAAACGCTATCAGAGCTGGTGATCGTCGGATCAATCGTATTGACGTATCAAAACCAGATTTTTTGTCTCGAGAAGACCTGCCTCCTGTCGTTCTACCCGTCTCTCAGATCCCTCCCCCACTTGTGCTTCCACTACGACAGGTCCCTCTCGGAGTTGAAGTAGCCGAGGAAGAAGAAATTGCTTCTTCGCGGGCATCTTTAGACGAAGAGATAGACAAGTTCCACTTTGAAGGAGAAGAGGATAGACAAGAGGAGCCGGTGCAGCTCTCGGACTCGGAGGACGACGCAGACAGGCTCTCCGTAGCCATCCAGCCAGCATTAATCATTTCCCGAGTAGATTCAAGTTCAGAAGAACACGGAGAAATGAGTCCGAAGGAAAGGTCGTCGTTAAAGGGTTTGGTGGCTAACAGGGGCAAGAAGGGAGTCACGAAGGGACTATCCCAGGCCTCGGTTCCTGTCAATCTACCCCCTCCGCCTCCTCTTCCTGCTGATCTAGCACTTCGCGCCATTCCTGACTTGAAAAAGAAGAGGCCGGTGCAGGAGATTGAAGAAGGCGAGCTGATTCCTCCGAGGGGCTCCAAACAACAGAAGATTAAAGACCCGAAGGATAATAGGGCAAGTTCTGTTGACAGCAGGGAGGAGGCTGAGGTGCGTAGACAACAGCGATTCTGGGCCCCTCGGATTGAATTGGATGGGGCTCAAATTCCATGGGATGCCACAATCCAGGAGGCCCAGAGAGGTCACTCAGCGCATTTGGCCCAAGCTTTAGAGCAACCCCTCTTGCTCCCACGAGATATGGAGGCCCTCCGGCGCACCAGGCAGCCCGATCTCTTCATGTCCTTGAAGAAGGATCTTGCCTTGGTAAGCTAGCTTTATGTAATGATTTAAACCTTACAAGGTTATGTATCTTATCAATATTATCACACCTGCTTTTACATATATGTCCTCCTCGCCACTGTTATGCAGGTCACTCAACAAGTCTACGTGGCCGAAGAGTGGGTTCGGAATGCTCAGAACAGATGCGAGGCTGAGTCCCACTCTCGCCGTGAAGTTGAGAAGAACTTAGGGAGCCTGAAAGAGGAGAAGTTGCAGCTGGCCAAGAAGCTGAAGCTTGCAGAGCGAGAATGCGCGAGCGCCAAGGCTGGGTTGAAAAACGTCGAGGCCCAGGCCGAAGACCAAAGAAAACAACTCTATACGACCCAGCTGAATCTCGCCACTGAGAAAGCAGCAGTGCTAGCCCTGAAAGCTGAACTACAAAAGGCTAAGGAGGCAGCACAAAAAGCGACAGAAGCTGCTAAGTCCGCTGAGGAAGCGGCCTACGAACGCGGGGTAAGGGAAACGGAGGAGAGGTTGGCTGAGGAGGTGGCTGATTTGTGCAGGGAATACTGCACAGAGACATGGATGGAGGCACTTAATCGTGCAGGGGTCCCTGTAGATTCAGAGCTAAGGATATCCGAGAACGTGTTTTTCCCTGAACCCATCAGGGAACTTCCGACCAGTCCTCCGATGGTGATTAGCCTTCCTCTCCCTCCTCCAGAGCAGATAGCAACTGCCAGTGCACTTGTCGGAGCTGTTGAGGCCACCAAGGGGGTCATTAAAGACAAATCTGCGGAGGATTCCCTTACCATCAAGGACGTGGTTTCTCAAGCCAAGGCAACTGAGAAGAAGTCTGATGCTGGGGGTGTCAAGGCCAAAGCTAAATGTCCCGAGAAGGATTCTCAGCCTTTGAAAGAATAGCTGTAGAAATTTCTTTTCTTTTCTTTTTTTTTTGTTTAAGTGTAGCCACCCCTTTTTTGTTGAAGTGTAGCTTCAATATACACTTATGATGTATTTATTCTTCTGTTGACTAAAGAATACACTTGTCTGTCTTACCTTTTGCATTTATATTTTTGTCACTTGCTTTTGTTAAGGTTTGAGATAACTTTTATTCACACACTAAGGCTTTTGTTAATGAATACATTATAACTTAAATTCCAATGAATATATTATATGAAAAAGACACTAGGAAACTAATTGGGTTGTGCATGGCCAAAGGGTTTTGCAATAACTTAAGTTTTATTGGATCATGCAAATGGAATGTCATTGCCTAATAATCCATAAGTGTGTTGACTTTCGGTTTAAACACTTTTATAATAAACATAAGTGTAATAATTTCCCCAAAGCATCTGGTCCGAGGACATCAGGCATGACTAAGGTTCTGTTTAAACACTTTTACAATAAACCTAAGTGTAGTAATTTCCCCAAAGCATCTGGTCCGAGGACATCAGGCATGACTAAGGTTCTGTTTAAACACTTTTATAAAAAGCATAAGTTATTTTGTCACACAACACACGAATTTAATGACAAAGAAAATTCTTATTAGTAATAATACCTTTTCAGGTTGTTTACATTCCAAGGACGAGGTATTACATGTTCGTCTAAGTCTTCTAAGAAATATGCCCCTATTCCTGCTTCCGAGGTGATGCGATATGGTCCCTCCCAATTGGGCCCAAGCTTTCCCCAAGCTGGGTTTTTTGCAGTGCCCAGAACTTTCCTCAAAACCAAGTCACCAGGTGCTAGTGGCCTTAGCTTTACTTTAGCATTGTATCCTTGCTTAAGTTTGTGTTGGTAATACGCCAATTGAACCAGTGCACTCTCCCTCCTCTCTTCAGCGAGATCCAAACTTTTTTCCAGAAGATTATCATTACTATTCGAACTGAACGAACTGCTTCTTAGCGTTGGGAACCCAGTTTCCAAAGGAATGACAGCTTCGACACCATAAGTCATCGAAAATGGGGTTTCTCCCGTTGATCGACGCGGCGTGGTTCGATAGGCCCACAGGACATGCGGCAGTTCTTCCACCCATCTTCCTTTCGCATCATCTAACCTCTTCTTCAGTCCGTTTACTATGACTTTATTAACGGCCTCGGCTTGTCCGTTCCCCTGGGGGTAAGCTGGGGTGGAGTACCTATTCGTTATTCCTAATTCGCCGCAGTATCCCCTGAAGGCCTTACTGTCGAACTGAAGACCATTGTCCGAGATAATAGTACGAGGGACCCCGAACCGAGTAACGATGTTCCGCCAAATAAACCTCTTAGCGTCCACATCCCTGATGTTTGATAAAGGTTCGGCTTCGACCCATTTTGTAAAGTAATCAGTACCGACCAGCAAATACCTCCTGTTTCCAGCAGCTTTGGGGAAAGGCCCGACAATATCCAGGCCCCATTGAGCAAATGGCCAGGGACTGGTTATCGGATTAAGGATCCCCCCTGGTTGGTGTATGTTAGGTGCGAATCGCTGGCACTGGTCGCACTTCTTTACGTACTCATGAGCTTCTCTTTGCATGTTTGGCCACCAGTAGCCTTGTGTGACAGCTCTAAGAGATAGAGATCGGCCTCCAGTGTGGCTCCCACAAATCCCCTCGTGCAGCTCTTCTAGGATGACCTCTGTCGCTTCAGGATGGATACATAATAGATACGGTCCCGCAAAAGAGCGCTTGTATAACTTTCGGTCTTCGGACAACCAGAAACGAGGTGCCTTTCTTCGTATTTTTTCTGCCTCCAATTTATTTCCCGGCAGGAGGTCCTCCATTAAAAATGATATGATTGGATCCATCCAGCTAGGTTCCACTCGGACATGACAAACCTGGGTTAATTTTCCCCCTGCATCCGTGGGCTTGTACAAGTCTTCTACAAGGATAATTCGAGGTAGGTTCTGCGCCGAGGAGGTTGCGAGTGTAGCTAGAGAATCTGCATGCGAATTGCTGCTTCTTGGGATGTGCAGCAGACTGAATGACTCAAATTTTAATCGCAACTGTGTAACTTGACTTAAATACTTCTGCATTCTTTCATCCCTTGCTTCCAGTTCGCCCATCACTTGACCAACGACTAACTTGGAGTCTGAAAAAATTTTTACTTCTTTTCCCCCCAGCCTTTGAACCATATTCATCCCTTCCAACAAAGCTTCGTACTCGGCCTCATTATTGGTGGCAAAGAAATCCAACCTCAGCGATTTCTCTATTGTTAGTTGCTCAGGAGAGATTAGAACCAATCCCAATCCAGAACCTCTTTGGTTCGCTGCACCGTCAACATAGACTTTCCAGCATAGGGATTCTTGGAGCGAGATCACGCCAACCGATTTTTCATCCATGTGCTGCGATGCTGGAACATTTTCTAACGAGGCTTCAGCGAATTCAGCCACCAGGTCTGCTAGGATCTGGCCTTTGACAGAAGTGCGGGGCATATACTTGATGTCAAAAGCCCCTAGAATAGTTCCCCATTTAGCTATCCTGCCTGTATAGTCGGCACTTCGGAGTACAGCCCTAATTGGGAGTTGAGTTAAGACGATGACAGAGTGTGCCTGAAAATAGTGGGGGAGTTTCCGCGTACCATGGACTACAGCCAAGATGGCCTTCTCCAATGGTAAGTAGCGCACCTCGGCTTCATGCAACGACTTACTAACGTAATAAACCGGCCGTTGCACACCACTGTCAACTCGAATCAATACCAGACTCACAGCATGGGGAGCAACGGCTATGTAGGCGAATAAGACCTCATCTTCCTGAGGACTGGACATGATCGGAGGTCGAGAAAGATATTCCTTAAGCTGCTGGAAAGCCTTAGAGCACTCCTCGGACCACTCAAATCCCTTCCATTTTCTCATCAAAAGGAAGAAGGGCCGACACCTATCTGCTGAACGAGAGATAAAACGATTCAAAGCGGCAATCATTCCAGTAAGTCTCTGAACCTCTTTGGGATTACGAGGAGGGTGTAAGTTGTTAATCGCCTTAATTTGATCGGGATTGACTTCGATTCCTCTGTGTGTTACCATGTACCCCAGGAATTTGCCCGATCCCACACCAAACGTGCACTTGGACGCATTTAGGCGCAGCTTGTGCTTCCTCAAGATTTCGAAGATGCTTCCGAGGTCATCAACATGCTTGGACACCACCTTGCTTTTGACCACCATATCGTCTATGTAGACCTCAATGCTCTTCCCTAATTGAGGCTCGAACATTCTCGTCATCATCCTTTGATAGGTTGATCCTGCGTTTTTTAGACCGAAAGGCATCACCTTGTAATGGTAGTTTCCGATGGGGGTGACAAATGCAGTCCTCTCCTGGTCTTCCAATGCTAAAGGTATTTGGTGATATCCCTGGAAGGCGTCCAAAAAGCTCATCCGAGGGTGTCCCACCGTTGCGTCCACCAGCTGATCTATTCGTGGCATGGGGAATGGATCCTTTGGACAAGCCTTATTTAGATCAGTAAAATCTACGCACACTCGCCACTTGCCACTCTTTTTCTTTACCACCACCGTGTTGGCCAGCCATTCAGGGTAGAACACTTCCTTGATAGCTCCTGCTTGTTTAAGCTTGCTCACCTCCTCTTTAACGGCATCGGCATGCTCCTTGGACGGACGTCGAGGTGGTTGCTTTTTCGGGGTGATAGATGGATTAACATTCAAATGGTGACATATAAAGGTGGGGTCCACCCCCGGTGCCTCGTAAGCGCTCCAGGCGAATACATCGACATTCCTCTTAAGGAATTCTATTAACTCTTCCCTCTCGCGAAGCGGCAACTGGGACCCCACTTGGAAATACTTCTCCAGATCATCCCCTATAATGATCCTCTCTAAATCATCACATTTTACCACCTCGGAGTTCTCCTCGATAGGCGACTCAAGAGATTTTAATTGCTATGAACTTGCCTCCGCGGCCATCAGCGATTCAGCTTCAGGTTGATGTGATATGGCCGCTACCAGGCATTGTCTAGCCATGTACTGGTTTCCGATGATCTCTTTGACCTGACCCTCGGAAGGGTATTTCACCTTTTGATGCAAAGTGGAGGAGACAGCCCCCAGTGTGTGAAGCCAAGGTCTAGCCACGATAGCAGTATATGGAGAATAAACATCCACCACGATAAAGTCGACCTCTACTACCTCAAGACCGGCTTGCACAGGTAGCCTGATCTGACCCTTTGGCATAACGGTCCTTCCCTCGAAGCTGACCAGGGGGGAGTCATAGGCAGTTAGGTCCTCGGACTTTAACCCCAAACCTCTAAACAGGTCAGGATACATTACCTCCACGGCACTCCCTTGGTCCACCAGCACCCTCTTCACATCATATCCACCTATCCTAAGCGTAATCACCAAGGCATCATCGTGAGGTTGGATAGTTCCGACCTTGTCTTCGTCTGAAAAACCCAAAACTGGTTGTGTTTCCATCTTGATTCTTTTTGGTTCGAGCTTACTGTCCTTGGCGAACGACTGAGCCACAGACATCACTCTGTACGGACAGGACCCTGTTCTTCCGGGGGCAGCGAAAATGACGTTTATCGTTCCCAGGGGTAGGCCCGAGGACGCCCCTCTTCTGGAATCGAACCCAGTCTGTCCTGCTTGACTACTGGAATGCAACAGGTCCTTCAATCTTCCTTCTCGGACCAGCTGATCTAAGTGGTCCCATAAGTTCCTGCAGTCCTCGGTTGTATGTCCTTGATCTTGGTGATATTGACAATAAAGGCTTTGGTTGCGCCTCATCGCGTTCCCCGCCATTTTGTTCGGCCATTTAAAGAATGGCTCGTTCTTAATTTTTTCCAAGACCTTACTGACTGGCTCTCGGAATACCGCGTTGACAGCTTGGACGTTGGAGGAATCTGACTGCCCGACAAAGTCTCTCCGTGGCCGATTGTTACTAAATCGGTCCGACCTGAAATCCCTACGCTCCTGAGGGTTAATCTTCGTTTTACCCTTTCCTTGCTGCTGGTCCTCTTCAACCCTTTTGTATTTGCTTATTCGATCCATAAGCTGACGCACACTGGTGACCGGTTTACCAGTGAGAGACTTCCGTAATCCATGCTCGGTAGGCAAGCCGCCCTTAAAAGTACTGATGGCCACGTCCTCAAAATCACCATCTATTTCGTTATACGTCTCCCAATATCTGTCCGAGTACGTTTTCAGGGTTTCCCCCTCCCGCATGGACAAAGACAGTAAAGAATCCAAAGGGCGAGGCACCCTACTGCATGTGATAAAACGAGAACCAAAAGCCTGCGTAAGCTCCTTAAAGGAACTTATGGAGTTAGGTCTCAACCCATCGAACCACCTCATGGCCACGGGCCCCAAACTGGAAGGAAAGACTTTACACATCAAGGCCTCGTCCTTAGAATAGACGGCCATCTTCTGGTTAAATTGGCTTACATGCTCTACTGGATCCGTTCGGCCGTAATAAGTGGTGAAAGTGGGCTGATGGAATCGCCGAGGAAGCTCTGCCCTTTCGATGCGATGCGTAAAGGGGGACCTAGAAATTTGATTCAACGCCTTGCTCATGGCGTCATTTTCCAGCCCCTTCAGAGGTGGACTCTTACGCTTTCGCTTATGAACATTTTCCTCGTGATAGGAAAAAGGCTCGCTCGACGGTGTCCTAGGGTCGCGTTTGTACGTAACATCATCTTCATCATTTGAGGAAACACCAGAACTAGAAGGGGCTCGTCGTCGATGCGCATGGCGTAGCTCCCGCTTTAAATCATCGATCTCCCTTTGCATGGCTCTGTTACTTCGCTCCTGAGGAAAGTGATTCCCCATTTGCGGATGACTTCCGCTAGTCTGTGTGGTATGTGGGCTACCCTCCCTATCTCTCCTACGCTCAAGATTATGGAAGGCGTCTTGTTGATGGGAGCCCCTGGATTCTTGTGGGTGGGGACCTGATCCTACCATGGTGAAACGTCGCGCTCACTATTATACAAATTCTTCCCACAGACGGCGCCAATTGTAGCGTAACGAATTGGTGCACCCCAGTCCAAAGCACGCAAGACCCGGGCCCAATAAGTCCACTGCAATATGTATTTGTAGAGAGTGGGCTTAAGAATCAGATTTGAATGGTGAGGGCTTCGTTTTACCTATTCTAAAAGATAAACTAAAAAGCAGATTAGAAGGCCCAAAGCACACCGAAATAACTTGGAATAATTCTGTTTTATTTAGGTCCGAGGAGGAATCCTTTTATGTTGCTCACGTTCTAACTCTTCCTTTTTCTTTTGTTTTTCTCTCTCTTCTCTTTCCAAAAACCCGATCCCCCTCCAATGGAGGAGGAATGACATTATATAATCATATTCTAAGCATCCTATCCTTACACTTGTCATTCATCTAAAGTGTCCCTTGATACTTATCCCATCAGACCTTTTCTTTGGCCTCCCTGTGAGAGGTCATAGTCTTGGTAGCACTGTTCATAGGTCTTCTCCACATAAATGCGGCCAGAAAAGTAGTTGCAGGGTATTTAATGTGGTGGTAGCAGCTTTTCTTCAGATATTTTCGGGGATCTTTTCCTTCCCAGTAAGCTCACCGAGTTTGTTTCTGCCATTGGGGATTCCAGGAGGATTACTTCAGCCACTGGGATTCTTCCTTGAACCGAAAACCTTATATCCGAGGACTATACCCTCCTCGGACAGAATCGCCGATCCTATGTGCGAATCTTTTAAAAGTAGAATGCTTCGATAGCTGCCACATTGCTCGGCCCATGAGACCTCCTCGAACCAAGCCCACGGCCCAAGATGCGTGACTCTTGGTTATTTGTCCCCACAGAAGAGATTTTAGTTTTCTCTCATGGTATTTGGTTGAGGTGATAGAAAAGTGGAGAGATAGAAAACATTTTTGTTTGGTTAAGAGGAAAAATAAAAGGATAGAAAATGTAGATTGTATAAATTTACTCATGTGTCCTTAATACTAAGAAAAAAAATACTAGTATATAAGGAAAAATAAATAAATAAAAGTTTGGAGGGGGGAGGAACCTAAACGTAATAGAGGGAGAAAAAAGAAGACAGTTTAGTTACAAAATTAGTTGTAACCTTAAGCTATAATCTTACACAATAAAATAAACATTATTATATATTTTGAAAATCTAACCGTTGAATTGCATGTTCTTTATACTCTTAATACACATGTCAAATTTTGTGTCAATCGGATATTATTTACTATATGATCTATAAGCTTATATTTTATGCATAATTTTAAACTACAAAAACTTGCAATTTAAAGAATTTATTAATGACATATCTATTGATATTTAAATTTCTAGAAATTTTGCAAGCTTGAAGGATATAAAAAGAATATGTAATTCAATGGTGAAATTGTCAAAATTTGCCTCAAGTAAAAAGATATTAAGTAAGGTTGTAACCTTATACTATAGCTAATTTTGTAACTAAATTTTGTCCAAAAAAAAAAAAAAAGGCAAACAATGTGAAATAGAAGGGAAATGGCAGATGGGTAATTCCCATCAAACCAGGGGCGGAGCTAGAAATTTTGGTTTGGGGGGGGGGGGGGCCAAGTTGTGATGCTAATATATTAGTTAAGACAAACCTCTACACACACATGCACACACATAAATTAATTTACTAAGAGAATTTATCATCTTCTAAATTTTAATGAGTATACAAAAGTCATGTATTTCTTCTATTAGAGATGTACAAATATTTATCATTTTTTACATAGTTTAATTTGTTAAACCTCTTAAATTATATGATTTTAATATAATTTCTCTTTTTTATAAGAGCACCATTGAAATGACTCAAAATTGGGGGGGGGGGGGGCCAACTTCAATTTTCACATGCTACATTGTTTAAAATGTAAATAATATAAATACTATAAAATAATTTTTTAAAGTTTTGGGGGGGCCAAGTGTGTGGCTTCGCCACTGCATCAAACGCACTCTTTCCCTCCCATTTTCTCCTCAAATTGGGGAGAAAACCGTTTCACCCCAAATGTAGACTCAATGAGAAAACTTCTAAGCCCCACCAATTTCACTCTCCCCTTTTTACCCTTCTCAACCAAACACACTTTTCTCTTCTCCTTTCTTCTCCCCCCACTTTTCTCCCCAACTAAATGAACCTTATGTTCAACTCAAAATTAATGGAATCTTATTTTTGTGGCCTGAAGTGTTTTTCATAAGATAGTTGGTTGTATATGTGTGTATTTTTTCTTTTTCTTTTTTGGTAAAATGCAATTAGACCACTTGAACTTTTAGAAAAATTCCAGAATCACAACCAAATCCACACATATTTTTTACATTTATCCGATGTGATTGATTGTGAGTGACAAAAAAAAGTAGTGAGCCTATGTGAAACTAACAAACAACCAATCTCCATCTGGCACATAAAATAGTTGTGAAATTGGTTGTAATCCTTAAGTAACTCAAACTTTTATAGGCTTACATTTTGACCCCTTTATCTTTCTTTTTTTTTTCCTTTCAATTTGGTACACAAACTTTGATGTTGTACCAAATAGGGGTGCATTTAAAGAGGGCCTTATTTGGAACATGTCTAAGTGCAGCAATTTTATCACATAGGGTCTATTTGGATACCGCTTATTTTGCTGAAACTGAAAACTTATTACTGAAAGTACTGTAAATAAAGGTAAAAATTAGCTAAAATAGTACAGTAGAGCTCATGAATAGTACCAAAAAGTGCAATGAGGCCCATGAATAATAACAAAAATAAGCTGAACAGTGAAATAATTTTCATTTTTCATTGGTATCCAAATGGAGGCATAATATACCAAAATTAGAATAATGTAGGAAGAAAAGGACGCAAAGGAGAATAGAAGTGATATCCCATCTTTTAATTAAAACTTTTTTATTTTGTTAATAACAAGTAAGAGATGGGAGATTTGAAATCAAATTCTCCTTCGTGAAAAATAAAAACACGGGAATATCGTTTAGCAATAAGACTTTTGGCTAAATAAAGCCTTTCAAAGATAGGTTAAACAATTTCCATTGACACTAATTGGAAATTTATTTTTTTGTTAGGAAGGTACTAATTGGAGAATATTCATTTCAACATAAACCCCCCTCCCCCCAGAACTATAAAATAAATAAATAAAATTTAATTTTGGCTAGAAATGAAAGATACCCATACATTTCTCTCTCTCTCTCTCTCTCTCTCTCTCTCTCTCAAACAATAACTCTTGCAATCAGTCACTATAAAACTACTCATACATAAACTTCAAATCCATCCCTACAAGCATTTCTGGCCAACAAGTAATCATCAAGCCACTCTTTTTCTTCCTTATCCTTACATTTACTCACGCGTCACTTCAGATAAGTAAGTTTATTTCTTTTTCTTTTTTTTATTATGCCCTTTGATACACAATTGAGTTAAAACAAAATTCTATTGTTAATTTTATTTTAATCACATCTGCCTTTACTTTACTTTTTTTTGGATAAGTAATAAATTATTATTAAGACAAAACGGAGGCCCAGGTCCAAAAGAGGGCAAAGACAAAATGGGAGAAACCGGCCTATCAACTTCCTTACAAAAGACCCATTGAAAAATAGAAGAGATGAGTTGAGATTCCCAAGTTGAAAAAAAAAAAAACCCAACAAGCTAACATATAAACGTGTTCATTACAAGAACGATAACAAAAAGAAAAATTTGCAACAGAGAAGGAGCCTTTACTTGTGAAGGAGCTATTGGGTGATTGTATCACTCAAGCTTTGACTGACAATAAACAAAATAATCCAAAAAAAATATGAAAATTTCACAAAAGGAAAAACTATCAAATTGGTACTTGCACAAAAAGACAATGCTTGCTTAAAGCTATCGCCTTATGCCTAAAAATCACATCATTTGGTTCAAAAATTTACAAAATCATATTTGGAAAAGATAAGGAAAAAAAGAAAAAGATTTACTCAAACTTGCACACACACTCAACTAATCAAGTGATTCCATGACCTTTATTAGACTTTGACGTGAGTAACACCAGTTTGAAGATAAATTTTTTTTTTTTTTTTGAAAAGATTGGGGTGTTATCAAGAATTACAAGGACTGAAGGAAAGAAATGTCTAACAAATTGCTTAGAAATTAGTGAAATAGCCCAAAATGATGGACCCCAATTATCTCCAAACTTCAGGTGGGTGTGTCCCCTGGCAGGTTTAATAGTCCAATCAACAGCTTCAGATACCACCTAACATGTCTACATTTGATTACCTTAATATTTTTGGGCTCCTCTGCTTAATGCGACGTGAGTCACCATCTCTCTTGCATATAATGCACACCTTTCTTCAGCTTCGGCAAAAATACTCCTTAAAAGTTATTTGGTATGACTCGCCTATGTCTTTTCAATCAAAATTATTATATAAAAAAACCAAATTGAAGTTGATAGGGTTATAGAAAATACCACCTAATCTTAATTTGGAATAACATATTATATCAAATAATAAGTTAATGATATTTAGAGCATCCATAACAGTGAATCTATAATTTTAGCTATTTAACACCAATAAAAGTTATTTTATCTATTTTACCTATACACATGCTACAGTAGTGGATTTATTTTAGTTTTCAACACAATAAAATAATATAAACATCGCAATAAACTAATATAACTACTGCAATAAAATAATATATCTCACTACCAAAAAAACATCCACAGCACTAACCACAACCACTTCTACCATCCGCCACACCCACAACCACCACCACCACCAGCCACAACCACCACTCTACTTTGGTAACCACAACACAACATAGAAAAAAAAAAAAACAAAACCACAACCACAATCACAACCCCATCGCCACCAGTCACCACAAACCACCAGCCATGACAACCAACTATGACAACCACAACCACAACCCACTGCCACTGCCACTGCCACAACCACAACCACAACCATAAACCACAAAACTCATAGCCAAAACCCACTGCCAAAGCCAAAATCATCCACCACCACCACAATTAAAATCCACAAACCCACTGTCAAAATCATCCACCACCACTACCATAGCCAACATCAACCACCACCACCACCATAGCCACCAAACCCATACGAAAATACATAATAAAAAATAAATAAAAAAAACTCAATCACAGCAAAGAGAATAGAGAGATGGGCAGCAAAGGTGGCTTGCGGCTGGCGGCGTGGGTCTGAGGCGATCGGCGGCGTGGGTCTAAGGCGGATGGCAGCGTGGGTCTGAGGCTGATCGGCGGCGGTGAACGAGGGAACTTCGTTGACGTGGAGCTTCGGTGACGTCGTGGATGAGGATGAGTCGAGCTTCGTGGGTCGATGACCGGAGTTAAGAGAGTGAGACCAGAGTTAAGAGAGTGAGCTTGAAAGAGATGAGATTCAGACATGAGATGAGAGTGAATGAGAGAGAGAGAGCCAAGGTGTGAAAGAATGAAAAAAAAAAAAAAGGAGCAAGTGTATTATTTTAATCCACCGGCAGAATAAAATTTTTTTTTTCTCTCAGCTACAGTGCATATCTATCTATAGATGTGCACTGTAGCAAATCAGCTAAAAAAAATAAGTATAGCTCCACTGCTGGAGCTTGCTTTTTGTGTGTAAGGAGCTAAAATATACCTATATAACTTTTTAGCACCACTGCTGTGAGTGCTCTTAGAGCCTCAAATTCTCTTACTAGGTGGGCTTCTAATTATGATATTACGGGAAATATCCCAATTTCCTTTGTTCTTTTAGTTATGTTCTAAGGGCTCCCCTAGAAGAAGGTGGGGTGTTAATTTTCTCATTTGTTAATTAATGTTAATAAAAGCCAATATATATATATATATTTATATATATAAAAGTATAGAAAATTTTTATTTATTTATTTATACAAGGTTTTTAAAAAAACTTTTATTTTTCCTAGACACAATTGTATACATGTTTAGTAAATAATAAACATGTATCTAGAGATGCCACTAAGATTTATGTCTATACCCTCAAAAGTCAAAAATTCAAAAAGGCTGTATTTTCATTTAACTCAATTTACAATAAATTGTCTCTTAAAAAAATTTTACAATAAATTATAAAAGAATTTAATTAACTATAAATTAGCTACCCATTTTGCATTTAAATTACAAATCAATATTATTGATTAATTCAAATCCTATAATTGTCTCATATCCTTTCATTCATGACTTAGTCTTGTTAATATGGAAAATAAATACTCCTACTTTCCAACACCCCTCTAAAGTTGGGTAGGAAGCTTTGAAATTATGAAATTATGTGTTTATAAAACTCAATTGGGTGCTTTCATAATCACATTATTATACATTGCCTTTAAAGTTAAATGGCAACTCCTCTTCAACTAGAAATCCACTAGTGATACTTCCCTTAAAATGTCACTATAACAAATGTGTATATATATATATATATATATAAAAGAATTTCCATCACGTATAGTTTTGCATAATGATTCATTGAGGGGATGAATTAAAACACTCAAAATAATTTCGGATTTTATTTGAAAACCTTTAAAATTTAATATTTAAGTCGACAAAAAAAAAAATCAATAAGGTGAATTATGTAATTTAACATATATGCAAATTGTGAAGCACATAAAATATGCTGCATCGTGCACTCATGCTTGCCATAACTTTGTATGTATGAAATTGCAATGCGAAATTATTAGTTATGATGGTATGTTTGACTTGACCAATAGCAACTTTCTTAATTATATCAAGGTCTCTTTTAGATCTCCACTGCTATGGGCTATGGCCACCACCAATTTCTCTATCGACATATCCTATCAAGAGATAGGGAAGACCGCAAATCTCGCCCCCACACTTCTTCTTGTTCTTCCTCTTCTTTTTTTTTTTTAATAAATTAAAATCCAATGTTAATTGATTGTGCTTTTCGTGCTTCATGTGATCTCGAGGTCCCAGATTCGAGTCTCTTAACTAGTACATTGGGAGATTTTTCTCTCTAAAGAATTTATCGATTACTCTAAGAGCATTAGCATTCAGTTTTTAAAAATGATCTCATTTTATCATCTCAAAAGCTACTTTATCTATTATACCATACCACTTTACAACACACCCAACATCTCAAAGTCTTTTTTTTTTTTGCCATTTTATTTAAATATTCTTTTTTACTCTCTCTCTCTCTCTCTCTCTCTCTCTCTCTCTCTCTCTCTCTCTCTCTCTCTCCCTTAAAGCAACCAACAACCACAACCAACATGTTAACCCTCCACCATCACCATCAATCATCCATCCCCACCACCATGGCAACCCTCCACCACCACCACCATGAATCTGACCCACAACACAACAGCAAACATAGTGATAAAATGCTTTGAAATTATTATACTCATTTAGTAATCAATATGACAAACAACATTTTTTTTAGAAGGGATAAATAGCATTTAAATGTGAGAAACGACTAACGAGTATATAATAGTATTTTCCTATTTGAATCAAATTAATGATTAGTGTTAATTTTATTGTTATTGTTATTATTAGGCATCATCTCCTTTTCTTTCTTAAAATGGGTGGATATTGAATATTATATTAAAAAATAGGGTAAATACTATTTTAGTCCTTAAATTTTACCAAAATTTGTTTTTTATCCTTGAACTTTACAAAGTTCATTTTTCTTTCCTTAAACTATTGAAAAGTATGTCTTTTATCCTTAAACTATTAAAAATATTTTACTTAATTTATGTCCTTAAAATATTTTAAAAAATAAATAAATAAATTTTCAACTATAAACTATTGAAGAGAGTTCTTTTTTTATCCATATTTTTATCTCTAAACTATTAAAAAAAAAAAAAAAACTCATTACAATGTTTAAAAATGAAAAAAAGAAAAAAAAGAAAAAGCTTTTTAAAGTTAAGGGATGAAAAATAATTTTTTAATTAAGTTTAGAAATCAAAATAGTATTTTATCATTAAAAAAAATATATGTATAGAATTCGCAGTTTTAGCTTAAAGTTATTTTTTTACCCGGTGGAGCCATAGTCAAGTGGAAAACTCTTTTTTCTCATGAGTCATGATAAGTAAGTTGGTTATTTTTTATGGTGTGAGATTGTACATGAGGATGAGGCCAATAAGTTACAAAAATCGCACGCTTTCTAACATAAAGCGACAAAACTCAGGCTATTTTTTTATAAGATGAGCTGGATTTAATGAAGTTGCATTTGGTGACTACAAATTTTTTTTTTTAAGAGAGTATCAACCTTTGACGTCCGTTTCTGATAATAACTCTTTAATATCAGGTTAAGACACCAATCAATTTTTTGTGTCCTCAAATCTCTTATTCAATCATTAGAGATTTTACCAGTTGAGTTAATTGAAAACCACGGTGACTACAGCTTTTAAATTTTGATTTGTCAAAAAAGGAATTATGAAATAATGAAATTTGGTAGAATATATATCTTCTAAGAAATAGTGCTTTTGGTATCATTCCTCAAATTCTTACTTAAAAATATTTACGCAAAATGAAATTGTAATTGATTTTTAAAATGCATTTTTTCCCTTTTAAAAAGTAATTTATTGCTACTAAAATATTATGCATTAATAATTTTCAAAAATAATAACCCTAGCACAAAAAATTCAAATAGAGATGAAATTATTATATCTATGCACAAAATTTTTATTTTTAATCAAATAATGTTGTATAGGGGAAAAAAGTTTATTTGTTTTTTTTTTTAAATATAATAGTTACAACAGGGGAAAAAAAATTTGAATTTTGAATATTTTCGTTAAAAATACCAAAAAATGTCAACTAATTGAGCTACAAGTCTTTGCAAAATAATAATAATAATAATAATAAACTAATAATTAGAGGTAGTAACAATTTCTCCTATTATATAAAAAAATCAATAATTTATCTACAATTTTCAGAATTATGCACAAACAATTTGCCACATAAATTAAAGAAATTGAAGAAACTTCCACACACACAAAAAAAAAAAAAAAAAAAAAAAAAAAAAAAAAAAAAACAACAACAACAACAACCAAGTACCAACTCAAATTCCTTTGTAGGCTGGAAAAAAAAAAATCTCATTGACAGTCCTAAAGTAATCATTGACAATCCATAATCATTAATTCCTCAAAGATTGTTGTCGGTCATAATTTGAAAAAAAAATAAATAAATAATTAGCAAAAGCAGATCAAGGGGCTGCAATAATTGGGTGTGGTTGGTCATCATCAGATTGGTGGATCTTTGGTGTGGACTCGTGAACAATTGGGTTTTGGGCTATATGGGCTTTGGTGATGTTAGGGGTGGAGTGGGCTTTGGTGATGTATATGGGCTTCTTGGAGAGAATGGAGGGCGGGGGGGGGGGGGGGTTGGCGGGTGGAAATAAAATATGGAAAGAAAAAATGGAGAGAGTGGAGAAAAAAAAATGGTGAACATCTAAATCACATTGGGAAAGACAAAATAAAAAAGTGGGTATGGATGTTCAATTTTTGGATTTACTTTGGATCAAAAAAAAGTTGGAGCTGCATTTGTACCCAAAAAAAAAAAAAACAAAGGAATTTTTTTTTTTTTTTTTTGGAGAACAAAAGGGTTTCAGATCTTCATATCTATTTTTCCTTTAACAATAATCTGCCAATTGTCCTTAAAAATGTGTAAATAAACATTAAAACTAGAGTTTTCAAATGTCCCATTAATAGTTTTGATTTAGGCCTTATCCAGGTTTAGCAATTTTTTGGGCTTTTGACAAGTTGGGCCAATCTAGTTAGGGGCTTATCATGAGTCATGACCATCTCTCTTAACAACTTGCAATTTAAGCAATGCTTATTCTCTCAGTAAAATACCCACATGCAAACCATTAGAGCATTCTACTTTCCCCAAAGCTACAAGCCAAACCGGGGTTATGTTCTCCTTTGTTTGAAAGGTTTAAGCTTTATTTTATTTTATTTTATTTTATAATTTGATAGTTACAACAAGAAAGAAAAGATTTAAATATTTAGATATTTTTATTAAAAACATCAAGAAGTACCAACTAATTAAGTTACAAGACTCTTAACAGTTTAACAAACTTATTAACATTAGCAATATTGATAATTGGTAAATAATTTATGCATTCCACAAGAATCTCAAATCTTATCTACCACCCCCCATATTTTTAATGGATGAAAATTTGAATTAATCCATTACTTCCATACAATCGGTTAAATTTATTTCTGTTTAAGTATTTAAGGGAAAGAAAAGAATATATGTAACTAACTTTAACAAATTATAAAGCTTACATACAAAGACACCTGATACATAGGTATAAGCCTATACGAGAATTGTACGTAACCGTTATACAAAATACCACCTCGGTTTCCAATAAAATCTTGTCTTTCATCATCACCATCTTCTCTTTTTTTTAGTGTTTTTTTTTTAGGGAAACTTCTCTTTTTTAGTTTTTTCAGTTATTTTGGTTTTTAATTCGGTGGTGGGTACATACTTTTGTGGCACGATACGTATAAAATGGGTTAATGGGGTCTCTAAAAATTTTTAGTGTATCAGCCATTAACGACCTTAAAATTCCACACAAACCCATATAGCCATTTTCTCTTTCTGCACATTCACTCTCTCACAATTGACAATACCCTTTTCACCATAAACCCTAATCACATACTATAGAAATACACCTATACGTACAAGCCTACAGTCTCTGGTAGCCATGGGTTGCTCCTCCTCTCTTCCAGGTAATACTTAATTTTGTCCTCTGTTGAAATTTCTAGGGTTTCTTATTCTGGTTCAGATTTGGTCAAAACCGAAATTTCTCTTCGAAATTTGGGGATTTGTACCCAAATACGTGGATTTCTATATGGGTTTTTAGAATTTGGTTGATTTGTTGAATTTCTGAGCTGAAAAATGACTTATTTGATGAAGAGCTAGGAGTCATGTGTTTCTAGGGTTTTTTTCTTGGATCAGATTGGTTGAACTGAATATTCTCTTTGAAATATGGAATCTTTGTATACAAATTTGTAGATTATCATCTGGGTCTTGAGAATTTGGTTGATTTATTGAATTTCTGAGCTGAACGAGATTGATTTAGTGAAGAGCTGGGGAAATGGGATTTTCAAGAGGGTGGTTGTCATTCTGTGGATTTGGTTGCTACTGACTCTTAATGGCGATTATGGTGAGTCTGATTGTTTGGGGTTTTAATGTTTGCAGACAGGTCTTCCGGGCAGTTGGCCGGGCTGAATTCAGAGAATGGCGGAGTGTCTGACGCCAAAAATCTCCGTGTGAAGGTACTTTTTTAGTGGCAAAGTGTTTTCAAAGGCTACTGTTTTAGTCAAATCTTTAGGTTCAGTTGATATCGACTTGTGGCTTTTATACGTTTTTTATATTTTCAAGAAGGACAAAACTTAGTTATGACGCGGTTACTTAGGTTCTCTTCTTAAGATTCAGTCATGTGGCTACTTAATTAAAAAATTAACTTTCATCCCATGAAAAAAATCCACATAGCAGAATCTTAAAAAGAGAACTTAAGGAACAACACTTAAGTACTAAGTACTGTACCTAAGTCTTGCCCTTTCAAGAAACTTTGCAATTGGTTGAGTAAATGAAATGAGATGGACATCGTGGGGCAATTTATTCATTTTTGTTATTTTTTGTATTGATAATGTCCAATTGAAATAGAATTGATGTGTGACTTGTGGAAGTAAGTTGACTTAGCTACTTAAGTGATAATGGCTAGTTTTAAATTTCCCTAGAAGTGGTTATTATCAATGTCCCTTAGGATCCATGGTCAAAGATCTAATTATATGAAAAAAGATATATGTTGCTGGACACAATATTGTTGGAAAAGGATATATGCTGTTGAATTAGTTAGTTGGGATGAAAGCTTAGTTTAGTTGAACTGAGAACAAAATTGATCTTTAAAATTACTTGTGCAAAAAATGTGTAAAGATTGGACTATTTGCATTTATAAAAATAAAATAAAAAAAGTGTAAAGATTGGGCTATTTGCAATTGGTACCATATTTCAGCTTTATTGCTTCCAGTTGATTCACAATGTAGTATAGTAGTAGACAAAATTAATTTGCCAACTGAAAGGCTTTTTTATTTTAATTTTTTCCATGCTAAGGCTTAGGAGAAAGAGGTTGAGATAAAACCTGCAGGTCTTTGTGAAATTGATAATGATTTTATTGTATTAATCCTGTTATGAGTAAATGCAACTCACCTTGGCATCTGTCGCTGTGTGCAGCTGGTCTTGTTAGGTGATTCTGGTGTTGGTAAAAGCTGTATTGTTCTTCGCTTTGTTCGTGGTCAGTTTGACCCAACTTCCAAGGTAAGCAATTTTTTTTTTTTTGATAAGTAAAATATGTTAAAGTAAATTTGTATTGTAGTAAACTACATAAAAAAATGGTTAGCTTTATTTATTTATAATGATCTATGTGAATGGATATGGGTGTCTATCCTTCCTCCTAGCCCTAGAGGTTAATTTATGATACACTTACAATTGATGGTTTAAATAATTTCAGGTTACTGTTGGAGCTTCATTCTTATCACAGACAATAGCTTTACAAGACTCTACAACAGTTAAGTTTGAAATATGGGACACTGCTGGCCAAGAGAGGTATGGTGGTCAAATCATGCTTCAATATATAAAAAGTTTAAGATTTATATATCATAGCACAAGCTCATCTTATAAGGTCCTTGTTTCTATTGGACGTCTACCCCATCTCCCTTGCCCATGCATGCCACTTTTTGCACGAGAAAATTAATTGTTGATTTTGTCTTATTCAGGTATGCTGCATTGGCGCCACTTTACTACCGAGGTGCTGCAGTTGCAGTTGTTGTATATGATATAACAAGCCCAGAATCATTTGCCAAAGCACAATATTGGGTTAAGGTAGATTTTTCAGGGATTGCTTAGTGTTAGTTATTTTATTGTTTGTTTGTTTGTTTTCTTTTTCCCTGCAACATTTAATTATGGAAAGGATAAAGCCATATAATAACCTTTTTATGAGGGTACAAAACTACTATGATCATGGGGTTGTACATTGATGATTGAGCACCTAATATAGAATTGAAGTTTGAGCCATAATTTATTTGTATCAACGGTCAAACCTTTTTAAAACTTCTAATTATCAATAATTTTCTTAATGGCTTGACATGAGAAAGAAATTCCAAGTTTATTCCTAATATTCTTCTTGCCCCCGCCCCCCTTTGTCCCCTTGAAACTAAAAACATTGGAAGGTGCTCAGCTTTGAGTCAGACCAGTATAAAGAAAATGTGTTGGTGCAACACAGCTTCTAATCTAATATTCTTTATTGCATAAAGTGTTAAACAAAAGAATCTGGTTGAAGTATTCTTATCTGGTAAACTTTGTTTACAGATATGTTTTAAGTGGCGGCTTGGGCTGGTAACAAAGATTTAATGCTGGGGGTGAATGCCCCTGAATTTCGTGACAGTTGGTTTTGGTGGGTGGGGTTAGTTGCCCATAAATTTTACTGGCTAGAGGCAAGTCCAAAGGGCTCTTCTTTAGAAAGGTTCCCTATATCATAAAAAAAAAAAAAAAAAAAGAAAGATCAAATATCAAATGCAGTGTATGCACTAATGTTATGTGAATGGAATAAGTCTAATTTTACTGGAACATAGCAGTGCATAAACTTTTGATAATAGGAGTTTCTTAGAGGGAAAAACCCATCGATGCTTCTTGTACTGCCTGAATAAGATCTTGACATCTTAGTTCTCACTGTGTATTACTTAAATTTGCTAATTTAATCATGATATGGTTGCATGGTCTTGGTTGGCAATAGTTTAAGTTGGGAAATCAGACTGATGGCCGATTAGGTTTGTTCATCAGTTGGTTGGATGAATATCTGTGTTCACCTATGTGCCATAATATTTTATTCTTGCAGGTTATGACTTTTCATTTTGGAATATTTATTTTAGTAATTTTCTTTTAGAACCTCTCATTACTTTAAGTAAAATTCATCTAATGGGCTGCATACCTAAAATCAAATTTGTACAGAATTGTTCTCAATACAATTATGACAGTGGGAGGAATTCTGTTGTGATATTTTGTATTAAAAAAGTAATCCATTTCAAAGATGACACCAAACCTAGCCTGTAATGCATCATCAACATGCTTTCCAATAACCTAGGTTGCATGTCTGTCTCATGCTGACAGTGTCATTAATAGAGAATATGAGCTGCTTAAAGGGTGTATCATTTATCCTGCAGTTTGCAATTACATCCTATCAGGAAGTTGATAGAGTAATAGTTGGTCAGGAGTCATTACTGAATTAACTTATATTATCTATTTCTTTTCTTCTCAACAATTTCATGTTCTCCTTTTTCCAATTAAAACAGATTGCAGGTTTTTCAAGTTCAATAATATTACTAATTGTGTTTACGAGGACTCAAGTGGTTATAACTATATGAAAATTGTACATAATGGCTTGGGTTTGTCTATCACAAAGTTCATTAAAAGGAAGTGAGCTTACATTTATGCGTGTACTGATGTACTCTCATGTGCATGTGCCCTTTAATTAATTCTTGTCTAATCTCTACACTGTAGAGAATCTAGAGATTGACTTGCTGACAACAAATATCTAGATTTGGATGAATATAAATTGTTCTTTTAAATTTTTAATCAATTGAAATTTTTTGACTTACAGATTCTCTTGGAGTTCAAGAGCTGTGGTGAAAAAGGAAAAACTTTAACTTACTTTGAGATAGTTGGATTGTTATATAGATGTGTGGTTCAAGTGCTCATTGCTTATAGATGGGATCTTTTTACTCAGAAAGATGTGTGGATATATAAACTGCATTTCTCATTAAGTTTGGTAATTTAGTTCCTATGGTTGCATTTTAATATGCTTTTCCAACCAATTGATGGATTTGGCATTTTACAGGAGCTACAAAAACATGGTAGTCCTGATATAGTCATGGCCTTAGTCGGTAACAAAGCTGATCTTAATGAGAAGCGCGAAGTACTGGTTCAGGTGAGTGAAATTCTCCTCAGTTTGATGCATTCTGTATACCACAAATTTATATCCATTTTCTAGATATAACGCATGCATTATTTGGCTTGCAGGATGGCATTGACTATGCAGAGAAGAATGGAATGTTTTTTATTGAGACATCTGCAAAGACAGCAGATAATATAAATCAGCTGTTTGAGGTACTTTTGACATTGAAATTTTAGAATATATGTTTCCGTCAGCAGCTGTTATTGCTAGTGCTAACAATATACACCATCTACAACTCTAAATGATTGAGACTGACAGTAGATTTTAGAAGCGCTTTCTCATTGTTGGTGGTATGAACGGGGTACATTAAATACAAGTCAATTGTAATTTGGTACTCTGTGAGACTATATGCACCATTTCATCGTGGAGCACTTGCTTTAAATGAACATTTTGTTGACAGACTATGTTGCTATTGTCAAGGCCTACAGTGTTTTCAGCAATAATAAATTTTCAGTTTTCAGCAAATAAGCGGTATCTAAACACACCATAAGTCATTATTTAGTCAACATCGGCGCTTTTAAAAATCGTTATTTCCGAACTCATGCCATATATATTTTTTTAGAATAAGTCAAGAAATTATGTAAAAAGCTTTTTAAAGCTAGAGACATGAAGCATGCGAACACCTAATGGACTATTATTTTTCTAGATGAAATCAAACCCAAAACGGACTAGTAAATTAAGCAAATCCAAGCAAGGATGTAGGAAATTTTGAGTACTCCTAAACTCTGAATACATGAAATTCTTCATTTTAGTTCAACAATTACAATAGAACCTATCCAAAAAACAAAAAAAAAATTACAATAGAAGAGTGAAAATTTAAATCCTAAACATTCTTATTGGAATTGTGATCAAGTGTCAGTTCAATTACAAGATTCATAACACACAAGAGTTCAGGGACTATAAACACATGAACTTTACCAATTTTTTTTCCCCCTTCTCTAGGTGGGATTTAAAAGCAAGTCCCTTGCTGGTCAATGTTAAAAAAAGACCCAAGTCATCCAATGAAAAAATAAAAAACCTAAATTCAATCATAGTTGATGAGCAAATAAAGAAATCATAATTTTACTTCTACTGTGACTTTGTATTTTAACTCTAGCTTGTCTAAGATATATTATTAGACTAATATAAATACCCATTAATAGACTTATTGTAATATTGTAAAATAGCTGTTAAAAATATTAGTTAGTTTGTTGTTTCTTGAAAAAAAAAATATATATATATATATATTAGTTTGTTATATGTATGATGTGTTATAGACCAAGAGGCCCAATTGTGGGCTCACTCACACAACAAAAATAAGAAATAAAACAAGGTAAGTAAAAGCGGGACAGAGATCAAGTAAGGTAATGTACTTTGCTACGAATAAATGAGGTTTAACGTTGAAAAAAAAAAATTTTAATCTCAACCATTGAATTAAAAAAAAAAAAAAGTGAAAGTAAAAAGTTAAAATAGTAAAAAATATTTATGAGAGGAATGAGGGTAATTACACCGAGTTAAATATCCTAGCAATTGCACCTAGTTCTAAATTTAAATTTCAATCATTTATAGCTATTGCAACATATGCAAATATGAAATTCCCTAAATCTTAATTCCCTTTTCGGAAAAGAGAGATAGAGAAACTGTGAAATGTATATTTTGATTTGCTACAAAAAGACAAATTTATTTAACATAATGACAATTCTTATGCCAATCCTTATGAAATTGACATAAGTCCATATTCAAAGTTTCGAACAATAAATAAACAGAAAAGTCCAAAATCACTATTTCTGTATTGTGGAGGCCCATCGCCCATGTGATGTGAACTGTAAGAATGTATTTGAAATTTTGTGTCATTTTTCGATGCCTGTAACATTTCTCTAAGAATAAAAAAAAAAAAAAAAAAGGAAGGAGAATTTCTTTTTACCTTTCGTAAGAGAAGACGCAGGGAGTGGTGGTGGTGGCGATGATGCATGAGCTGTAACGTCAAAAAAAGGGTAGGACTCGAGCCTATAATTACAGCTGGGTGTATAAAATCTCCCACCTTCCGTTCCAACACAACATAGTGGAATGTTTTGATAAATATGACCTAAACAGTCACTGCAGGCTGGTTCGGACAAATCTGGAGTGCACTGTGCAAGCACATATATCGTTCTCAAGTCTGGGGCGACTGAGATTCTCGTTGCAAACTTGATCAGCGTACCACCTGACGCGGCTTCACTTTTCATGCTATCAAAAAGCGGCTGGAGTAGCTTGTACCCATCTAAGTCTGATACGCTCTTATTGCTAATTAATGCGAAATATGGCTCAATTTCCATGATGCCAAATATGGAGCGGTTTGAGAAGCGTAACGTGCAATTGTCATACCATCCTATTGCCTCCTTCTGATTTGGGCAGAGCTGTGTGAGACGATATCTAGAGGCATTGAGGCAACTACGACAAATGTCTGGCTTAACATCTCCTCTACAAAGACCAATTGCATAGACTTTGTCAGGTTCTGTGCCCTCAGAGAAACTGTAAAACCCATTTTCAATTTCCTTGTTGGAGGAGATGGTGGAGAGAACATCCTTGAGGTTTGCCTCGTAGGTACTGTTAGTGGCGTAGTTATCCTTGTCTAAACAGGAATAGTATACGAACGCTACCAAAAAAAAGACATAATACAACAAGTATTATTACAAAAAAAAAAAAAAAATAGAAGTAGTATATATACTATTGCATCTGTATGTTATAACATCAATATGAAATTGTAGCAATAATTGTTATATTATATTGAAATGTGTTTTTTTTTTTGTTGAGAAAGTTGAAATGTGTTGTTGCATAGGGAAATGAGTATGAACAATATGAGATTATAGTGGCGGAGCAAGAAAAATTTTCCAAGGCCAAAGTTTAATATAACAAAATTCTTAAGTAGAAAAAAAAAAATCCATAACCCAAACCAAATATTTTATTTCTTAAATAATCTTTTTTTTTTTTTTTGGTTAAAGGGATAATATATATAAACTAAAAAGTCAAAATAGTTAGGTTCGTGGTTGTAAACCTACAATAGTTCGTCTCATTTACATCAGAGCAGATTAGATCAATAACAAAGAAAGGGGAAGCATAAAAAACACAGAATTCTATATCAAGATTACATCCATTCTTTGTTAGAGCATCAGCACAATGATTAATCTTAAGTTCTATATAATTTTTCCTACCAAACATGTATAGATAACGTTACACTGTTTTTATTATTATTAATTTTTGGGTTAAATTATGCTCTTTGATAGTATATAAAAAGTGTTACCTATCATAAATTCAACAAACTATTATTTATTATTATTATATTAAACAAAAAAAAAACTATTATATACTTTTATATAATGTGTGAAATGCTTTTCAGCTGTACAGCTAGTTCACCATCACAGGTAAACCGTAAATGTCATTTGTGATTTGTGAACTGCTTTACAGCAGTGTTAGCAGACAGAACACTAGAGCGAGAGAGAAAACAAAGATAGAGTGACAGAGATGTGCCACTGGTTGGACTGATTTAGGAGTGGCGTTGCGCTGATGATCGCAGACTGCATGTCAAGGCAAGGAGGCGCTGCAATTGGGTAGACATTTTTTTCTTCTTCTTCAATTTATTTTAAATAAATTGGTGATTTGGGATTTGTTAGACGAGATCTGGGGTTTTGTTAGTATTTGGACTTTGGAGGATCATGGGCAAAAGATTGGGCCAGAAGGGAGGATGTTTTTTTTTTTTTACCAAATATATTTTTTGGGCTTTTTTGTACCCATTCATTTTATTGTTATTTTTTAAAGGGGTTTTACTCTTACTGGGTTAGTTCAAAATTTTGAACTTAAAGGAGGAGCAGATTCTTTAATTTGAGGGGGGCGGGGGGCAATGAAGAAATTTTTCTTTAATTTCTAAGTTTATTATCGATTAGAGCAACCGCAGAGGTTACAAAATTGTTTAAAATATAAAAAGTTGTTAATTCTACGCATTTTAACAAAGAAAACACCCATATTTATGCATATATAAAAGTGCTACAGTATTTGTGATTCTATTTGATTTTTTAATTGTTTTTTCTCTCTCATCCGATTCTCTTTCCTCTCTCATCTAATTCTCTCTCTCCCTCTACTCTCTCTCCTCTATCTTCTTGAATCCAACAACAAATTTATACAAATCATCAAATTCTTTGAATTAATGCTAAATCTAGATCTCAAATTCATCAAACCCTCTCTTCGAAAAAAAAAAAAAATCCCATCAAACCTATATAACTAATCAAACCCAAAATGCAGAAGTGAAGAAGAAAATGCCGAAGAGGAAGAAGAAGATGTAAAAGAAGAAGCAACAGCAGCAGTGAAGAAATCCGCCTGAAATTTGCCCAAAATCACCGCTCACAGTAGCGGTAAAATCCGCCCGAAACCATCACCCAAAATAAAACCCAAATTGCAAATCCAAAATCACCACCCATAATGAAACCCAAATTGAAAAAGAAGAAGAAGAATGAGAAGAAGAGAAAGAAGAAAGAGGAGGAGAAGAAGAAAAAGACGAAGGAAGAAAGAAAAGAAAGGAGAATGTGAAAAAGAAAGATAGTGTTCAGAGAGGGAAAAAGAGAGAGTGAGTGGTGTGGGTTAAAAGTTGGTGGAGGTCATATAGGTATGTGTGAAATAATAATAAAAATGTGATAAAAATATTATTTAAATAAAAGATGACGTAGAATAAATAAATTGATGTAAATATTTTGTAAAAATAATAATACAAAGCAAAGAAAAAGTAAGTTCTTTTTATTTTTATTTTTTGACAGAAAAGTAAGTTCTTTTTAGTAAAATAGACAAAAGTTTTTAGAAATACTAACGCGGCTTTTATACTAACAACTAATGGAGATTTCAAAAAGCTAAGGGGGGCCATGGCCCCCCCACTCCGCGCCTCCGCCACATACAGGAAGGCAAGTAGTCTTGAACAACTCAGTGCCATGTGTTACGAACATGGATAGATTAATGCACAGAAGCTTTATGGAGGATGGTGAACTACTTTGGGGTAGTCAATATACAGTTGGTGTTATGCTCAAAGAATAGAAAGTCTGTGCTCTGCAAAATTCTTTGCAAAATTGAAAAGATTTCATTTTCTTAGGATTAATTAGGCACGAAGCCACCGATCCTTTTCCTATGTCATGGTAGCTAATCATGGCCAAGACTTGTCAAACTTAAATATTGAAGGGTCGTAGAGTGAAATTTGGTCAAGCATGTCTGCTTAACTCTGCCTTCGATACAAAAATTATGTATAAGGCATTATTTGGTCAATGTTGTTGCTCTGAGACTCATTATTTCTGAACTCATGTCAAATTTCTATTTACTATGAAGATTAGCTTTTTCAAGCCACTAAAATTAGATTTCTTCAATAAACACAATTTTTTTGCCACAACTTTTGTCACAACACTAATGGAACCAACTATAAATAATTGTCTATTACTTTCACATAATCCCACCATTTCTTTTCCACCACCATAGTCAATTACAACAAAATTATAGTAAATATTGTGGTACAAAAGTTGTGTACATAGATAGGAAAAACAAGTCTTACCACATAAACTTTACCCATATTGGGATTTTTACCCCCTTGCAAGACTTAAACAAAAGTCTTCTTTGTGTAAGCAAAAAAAATCAGAGTCCAATTCTACTTAAAACACAAGTCTTTTGTTTCTCGAGCCCTCAAATTTCAATCTACTCTGCATTGCATTTCTGGGGATATTGCATTTTATCAGCAGCATATCTCATTAATAGACTCCCATCATCTCTTCTGCACAATAAAAGTCCTTATGAGACGTTATTTGGCCATCTGACCACTTATGCACATCTTAGAAGTTTTGGCTGCCTTTTAGTTTTGCTTCCACATTAACTCAACATAGGCACAAATTTGCAGCTAGAGCTTCTGGGCCTGCAAATAGGCTTGTCTGTGGAATCTATAGTTGTGCAATTCCTATGTATTGGGGTTCAAGTGATAGCCCAATGATAATCGCATCTTATGTGGTGCTTTATGTCTGTGGTTTGAACCCCACCTCCCCCTCCCCCTCCCCCTCCCCCACTATCTCTAGCTGTCACATAAAAAGAAATTCCTATGTACTTGGAATACTGAATGCTTGTTCCTTCTTTTGGCAGGAAATTGCCAAGCGACTACCCCGCCCAGCCTCTTCATGATGCAGAACCTTTGAAACTGAATTAACTTATAGCTGCTCAAGTTGTGGGAACCATTTATCTGCCTGTAATATTCAGCTTGTGTATATTGTGTTATAGATGCATAGTACTCTTTCTTTCTGTTCGCAAGATATGTAATACCTTCTTATTAATTGTTTATGGTTCTCAATCAATCCTTTTAGTTGGACTCAATGACGGAAACTTGAAGTTAAAACTTTCAACAATATAGTTGAAACTTGAAGTAACACATTTATTGTTTGCTTTCAGTGGTAGAGAGAGAATTCAGCAATTCATACCTTTCCTAAGAAGATATCATATTTATTTCCAATGGCCTTTAGGTCGACTGGCACATCCAGCTAGTAAGTGCGGGGGAGCTTAGTTTTGAAGCCCACCTGAGGCAAAATCCCTCTTAATGTAGCAAAGAATTTATACTTGCTAACAGGGACAATGTACCAGTCTGGTGGACATGAGAAGTTGCCACTACATTTAGATGATACCCCTCCAAAATTCACGTTTACAACTGAAACCTCTAGTCTAGCCCAAGCTTAAACGTCATACTTATACCCCTTAAATAGGTTATGGGCCTCATGGCCAAGAATAAGTGTTTTGGATTGGGGATATTGCACTCACCTCCTCTGAAAATATTACAATATTGATGTCTTCTCCAGTATGGAATAAGACACCAATTTTCTCTAAAATGTAAATTATTTACACTAACCTCCCTTAGATGATTGAAAAAATGTTTTAAATAATCACGAAAGATAAAAAGCTTTAGTAAATACCAAATTTTTTATTAGATGGGATGTGGATGATAGCTTAAGTGAATGATAAAATAGAAAATTAAAAAATTTTCAAAATTTTATTTTTTGTCATCCAGGATATCAATGTAAATTGTTTGTAATTTTAGAAAAGTAAATGTGGGGAGGGTAGTATAATAACTGAAAACTTAAACATTATTTATTTATTTATTTAATAAACTTATTTAATAGATGCATGAAGTGTATCTCTTGCCAAATTTTTAAAATTTAAAAAAAAAAAAAAAAAAATCTTTTTGAGCTAGTTGTATTCGGTTAGTGATTTGATTCCTACTGAAACGCGGACTTGGTACACTAACAATGCCACAACCTATTCAATTATAGTCTGTACAATCAGTGTGTGATAGGTACGTAGTGTGAGATAGTTTTAATATGATATACCATACCCTCTACTTTGCTTGCTAGAGAATGATTTTATATCTATTTTTGATGTTAGACTTGATTAATGAGTTAGTACTAGTGTCATCGATGTTCATTATGGTTTAGGATTGACGAAGATTTTTTGTTTTTTGATATTTTCTTTTAATTTACTAGCAACTAGCGATTCTAAATATGTGATTGGGTTGGTGAATGTTTTTTTAATACTATTGATAAGAATAGTCTTTTCACTCCTTAAACGAAATAGCTGCCACTCTACAATAGACTCATCTGACATGTCCACCAAGTCGGCCTTCCATCATCACCACCCAAAGTGATTTTTCCAACCCCATGGACAACCATGATACTTTCCATCTGAAAAGGGAAAGTCTCCCAAATGACCTTGTCCAACATATGTTAGCTCTTCCAGAGGAGAAACTCTTTCAGAGATGACTCTTCTAAACTAGGCTCTTCCAAAGGAGACTGTAAGTGATGACCTCTCTACTTAACAACTATGACTCTTCCAGCAAGCAACCTCCTCGTCCAATAAAATTAAGAATAGTCCAACAAGTGCCTTAAGCCACCCAACATAGGCAATCCGCCACACAGGTCATCCAACTCCTCCAATCACTCATCCAACCTTCCAAATGATGAAAACTCTGATGAAAGCATACTCATGAGAACCCTTTCGACACACTGGTGATAAATTTACACTCATCCAACATACAATATTAATCATCTGACACTTATCACACTATCTGATTCAAAATCAAATGAAAATCTCGTCCAACTTGTCGTGCAGCATGTGTTTGTTTGTCTATACGGAGAACGTCACCTACTCAAATAGACAACCATAAACAAACGTCCATGTCATAAGGCTTGTCCACAGCATAGTCGTCCACAATGATGATCATTCTACACTTAGGGTCTGTTTGGATACCGCTTATTGCTGATAATTGAAAATACTGTAGCAAAATAATTTTTAAATGTGTGAATAGTATCGTGAGACCCAGTTTTAAAGTTGTTTTTCTGAAGAAAAAAAAAGTACTTGCGGGTCCTGTGAACAGTGCACAGAACCCACTAAAAACCGCTGGACGCTGGATGCGCAAAACACTATCCAAACATAAACTTAGGATCCCCTATATATAGGCTAAACCTCATTCAATTCGAGGTACATGTGACAAAATCCATACGCTACTACCATTTGAATTTTATTGGGTTCATATGAGTCTTTAACTTCAATATCGAAGAAGTTTAGGCTGGCATCCTATCGGTGCCCTCCGGAAGCGTTCTTCCTTCTTGTAGGTCTTCCAGCACCTCCAAAGGAACAAGTCACTTATTGATTTTTCATGCATCATCAACTATAATTCCTATGGTTTTGTTTTCCTTTACGTTCCTTTCAATTCTTTTTTCTTTTTTCTTTCGTTACAAATACATTTGTACGGTTAAAACAATAATACGGTCAATGTTTAATTTTCAAAGACTATCAAACTATTCGAGATTTTTAATTTACTTTAGATTCTTTTGCTTAGCTAGGCATACTCAACTGATTAACTAGATCACCTTGGAGATTAATTCAGGCTCAATTTAAACTATTCTGTTTAGTGAAATTTTTACTTTTAGATAGTTTTGGTTAGGCATCCATAACTAATTAACTAAATTACACTGGTGACCAATTCAAAATCATTTTCCACCATCTTTGTTTTACCATCATCTTTCTCCGGATGACCTTTATTTAGAAAATCTAGCTTAACCTCCAAGTGAGGAGGAACGTATATATGATCTTTCCTTTACTGGTGCAACCGTATGCCCTTTATATATGATCCAAAGTCACCATAACTTTTCTTCATCCTTTCCAATAATATTTTCTTAAACATCAAGGATAACTAAGACATGGGCACCAAGAAAACCATTTCCATGCTCCTTATTGTCTCCCTGCTGGTTGTGATGGTGTGTGCCCAGACAGAGGAAGAATTATTACAAGAATGTACCAATCAATGTAAGCCACAGTGCTTGAAAGATAATCCCAATGTAGATCCTGCTGCATGTGAAACTGCCTGCAAAGATGCTTGTGTTATAATTGTTAGAAACAACCAAGATCCTGGTTTGCCATTTCCCACCAGAAAACTAAAAAACTAATTCAATATTCATCATCGATTTCAGCCTGTTTGCTTTGCTTTGATAAATATGAACTACTCCAACTCCAATCCATTCTGAGGTTTATACTCTATCAGTGTATGTAAGTTCCTACGATTCTATGTTTACTGGAGCAATGTGCTTGCAAAATATATAGGGGTAGCCAATTTCCATGGTATTTCTAACTTGTACTACATGAACTCATGAAGACTTTGGACGAATTCTTCCAAGGATATACTTTAATGAGTAAGATTTGATATAATATAAGAATATGCTTCTTTCTTTCTTTCTTTCTTTCTTTCTTTCTTTCTTTCTATCTTTCTTTTTTTTATTGAATCAGAAAGAATATTATTAACACAAACCAGATTACAAAGCAAGGCCCTTCTATACTAGGACAGTAGATGAAATACAGCAATTTTTTTGCCACACTGAACACCTCGCCACCTTGTAACTCTTTGGAGATTCTCAATTTGAGTAGTTAATATAATATATAGAGACACTACTTAACCCAAAGTTTAAACTTATTGGTTTGGGCCAACTATATGTTATATTAATGACCCACTCTTCTCATTAGTATTTAGTGTCCGTTTGAGAACATCTTATTTAACTGAAAATTTTTTATTGAAAGTACCGTAAATAAAGTTAAAAGTTAGCTGAATAGTGTAGTGGGACCCATAAATAGTACCAAAAAGTATAGTGGGATCTATGAATAGTAGCAAAAATAAGCTGAAAGTGGAGATAAGCTGAAAAATTTAGCTCATCCCAAACGCACACTTAGGCTGCGTTTGGCATTGACTTAAAAATGTAGTTTTTTTTACTATTTACCTTATTTTTGCTACTATTTATAGGTTTCATTGAACTTTTTAATATTATTCATGGTCCTACTGTACTATTTTAGCTACCTTTTAGTTTTATTTACACTACTTTCAGCAAAAAGTTTTCAATTTCAACTAAATAACTTGTTCTCAAACACACTCTTAGTGTCCGTTTGAGATCTGTTTATTTTGCTGAAACTGAAAACTTTTTGCTGAAAGTACTGTAGATAAAGATAAAGGTAAAAGTTAGTTGAAATGGTACAGTGGAACCCAAGAATAGTACCAAAAAGTGCAGTGGGACTTTTTGCTGAAAGTACTGTAGATAAAAGTAAATGTTAGTTGAAATAGTACAATAGAACTCATAAATAGTATCAAAAAGTGCAGTGAGACCCATAAATAGTAACAAAAAGTGCAGTGGGACCCATGAATTGTAGCAAAAATAAGTTAAATAGTAAAATTTGCTTGTTTGCACTGTTCATGTCCCATGAACAGTGCAAGAGGCTCTGGGTTAAAAAAAAAATACGCAGACTCAGTAAAACGTAGACGCCAATCCAAACGGAGCTTTAATGTGAGACTTCACTCACATGTAGATACCCAATAAGATTATTGGTTGATGACATTAAAATATCTTTTAAACTTTAAATATAACATTCTTGGTGAAAAAATTAAAATGAAGCAACCATAAAGCGATAATTTTTAGGATTCAATCGGTGCTTAATAATGTCTTAAACCAATTATTACAAACGCCATTTCTTCTAAAATTCATCAATAAAAAACTACTAAATTGGTATTTTTCAAATTTCAAATATGAAAATTGAGACAAAAGCACCAAGTCACTGACAACCAATAGATCATCAACTACAGTTGTACGAGGTGAGATTAATGGAAACAAATTACCTAAAAATACCACAGAAGGTTAGGTATATATATGGTGATTAATTATTGAGGTTGAATTGTGTGTTGGATTATGTGTTTGAAACACTCTATTGGTTGAATTAATCCCCTGTATAAGTGTTTGGGGGGGTCTAAAAAAACTTTTTCATTTACATAAACAATGATGTTTTTAAAAATCAATTCTAAATCACGGCTCCAAATTAGGTTTTCCAGTAGTCATAAAAAACATTACTCTTAGTTTATTTTCTTAAAATTCATGGCAAAAAAGGTTATTATTATTATTATTATTTTTTTTTTTTAAAAAAAAAGTGATTCATGCCAACATTAACCGACAAGGCCACAAGCTATATACGAAATTAAGAAGTTTCATCGGTTGCTCACAAAGGAAATTCAAAGAAAATACTACTACAGAGAAAAAAGAAAACAAAAATCTTCATGATCCTTAAAGACTACTAATCAAGTAAACATCAAAAACAGAAAAAACAATCACTCTTCAAAGGCCCAGAGGTTCTCCTTTCGGATTTCTTCCTCTTCTTCTGGACTAAAATCATTCACGATGTTGAACGTCTCTCGAATTTGCTCGGGTTTTTTTCCTTTAAGCATGTCCGCAACTTTCTGACACGCTCGCTTCAGCAAGTCCTTGATATTGAGATAGTTTGCAGCCAAGAGAAGATCATAGAGAACTGCCTGATCAACCTCAATAAATTTGTCCTCGTATTCCTTCAGTTTTTCCTCGTCGAGTTTCATGTCCACATGGTTCTTGCACCAGTCTAGCACCAACTCTAGGGTTTTGCTATCCACGTTTGGCAGTGGAATAACGTTGTTGGCGCATCCATCCTCAACCAAGCTCTTGATGGTTTCAGACTGCACAGCCACAAGCTCTTCAACCTCGAAAATTTTATTGTCGGAGCTCTTCAAATTCAAAGCCATACTCTTCTTCTTACAGGCTAGAAATATGTATGCTAAATGAAACCCTACGCAAGAGAATCTAGAAGATTGTATTGCCTACAGCTAGAGAATGCAAAGTATAGAGAATACAAGCGTGGGTAAGTATGGTATATATAGAGAGAGCTATAGGCCTTAATCACAAAGTAGTCCTATTCTCTCTATGATTCCTAGCTATGTAAGACTTCTTTCTCTATTAGTATTAGCCGATTAGGAGAAGGAAAAAATAAAAAGAGGGAGGTGGGTTTTCCGATACTGAAATGCATAGCCTTGTGGCCTTGTCGGTTAATGTAGGCATGAATCACTTTTTTTTTTTTTTTTTTATTTAAAAATAATAATAATAATAATAACCTTTTTTGCCATGAATTTTTAGAAAATAAACTGAGAGTAATGTTTTGTACGACTACTGGAAAACCTAATTTGGAGCCGTGATTTAGAATTGATTTTTAAAAACATCATTGTTTATGTAAATGAAAAAGTTTTTTTTAGACCCCCCAAACACTTATACAGGGGATTAATTCAACAAATAGAGTGTTTCAAACACATAATCCAACACACAATTCAACCTCAATAATTAATCACCATATATATACCTAAAGCAAGATTAATGAAAGCACTAAAAGGAACCCAAATTTTAGTAATGAAGTGGAAAATCAATTAAGAATTTCTTCAATGGAAAATTGCTCATTCACTAAAAGTTAAACAATTACGTATAATCTATTGACAAATATCGTTTGCGACCCAGAGCTTTTGAACTTAGCAATTGTGACCCACCATTGGAGAATTAATTATGTGGTTTCAAAAATAGCTTAAAGCTCAAGATGAAGTAATTACACAATTAGTTTTTGTTTATGACCAATACACAAAAAGGGATTATAAATTTTTGCTTAAGGAGAAAAATTTTCAGATCTAATTTGTGGTTACTCTCTCTCTAGAGTAATCACTCTTCGAGTAGAATTCAAATTCAGGTTTCAACAATCTTGCTCGAGTGAGAGTGGAGCAAGTGTCGTGTAAACTTTCTGCCTATTTTAATGTTTCACTTGAGTGAGTTCAATTTTCACTCGATCGAGATTCTTTGGTATTCAAATTCTTAAGCAGCTCTTGACACCGTACATATGTTAACACAACCTAAACTAATTACAATAGATTTGAACCCTCTGTAACACTATGTTTGTCAACTGGAATTAGCCAACATCTAAACCATAATAATTAATCTCCCCCTTTTATAATTCTGTGACAAAACATCACATAATTACAAGAGTCAAACACAATTACAAGACTTAATGTAACACAAGTAAACATCATAAACCACAAACCAAACTAATTAAAGAAGCAAGTCACTGTCCATTTAGATTTTTTCTTTTTGCTAGCAGCAAGCAAAATGAAAAATTGCCACTAATGCGTGTATTACCCGAATATTGAATTTGAACCAACCTAAGAAAGTAACGAGTATTACAAAAGAATAGGTATACATTTTTTTTTTCGATATTCAATAGGTATACAAGATTTTAGTCATAACACACAAAGTGACGAGAACTTGGTATATAAATTGTGGTAATTTTTGAGTGGCAAAATATTGCAGATTGTAAATATAGTTACATTGACTTTAATATATATATGCATGTGTACACACAATTTTCGTAAAAAATAAATCACACGGTCACAAAATAGTGTAACAAATAATCAATTTGTATTGATTTATATATATGTAAGTACAATCTTTTGTATGAATCTTTACAATGAAAGAGTACAATAAACTCCTCTGATTCGATCTCCAAGAAACTTTACAATCCAAAGGGGGGCTATGAAGCTTGATCTTGAATCGTGCTTTGATGTCTCCAAGTTGAATGAATAGTTGAACGTACTTGATTTGATGCAAGGGACGTTGGCTTAATCTCAAACTGGATTAAAGAAGAATCCCTAATTTGATTTGAAGAAGTAGGAATAAGCCTTGATGAACAATAGAATACTTGTGGACTTAGAGATGACTCTCTATTTTGGCAGAGTGTCAGTAGAGTTTTCTTTCTAAGTCTTTGTTCTTTTCTCATATAAGAAGCTTCTATTTATAGGCAACTCAATAGCATTTGATTTGGAATTTTCTCTCAGCATTTATTGAGAGTTAATTATGAATTATGAATTAATTTTGGTTTTCCATTTAAATAAGAACCTTCCATATAAGTCTTTTTTTTTTTATGTTGCCACATGGCTTGATTTCATTTGTTGATTGTCCACATCATCAATTGAAAGTTAACTTGATCAAAGATACTCGATCATGATCAATTGGACGGTTGTGGGTACATCATAAAAATTTTGATGTCTACAAATGCCCCCACTTCAAGATTTGGCTTTGCATCTTTATGATGCAAGGAAGACGAGGATAGAAGTATTTTTTAGTTTTTTTTTTTTTTTTTTAGTGGACATGGTCTATGGGTAGACAAGGCCTTCACCAATGTGAATGTGAAAAATGGGCTTCTGTTCTCAATGAATATGTTCTATTGGCCTTCTAAAAGCCCTCCAAAAATGACTAGTGTGGGCCACAAAATTGGCAAAATCACTTAGGGCACGATTGGTGTACAACTGTGCAAGAAGTGAAGAACCCTTAGGCTTGGATTCAAGAGGCAGCGCAAAAACTTTTTTTTTCTTGGCCGTAGCTTTCATGGATTGACTAGAGTTTATTGCCAACATTTCTCTATAAAAGGACTTGATGCATCAACGATTGAGAGTAAACCTTGAGTGCCTCTCTTGTAGTCAACTCTTCTTCACTATAGCAGGAAGTTTATGCTTATTGTGGGGATAAAAGAACCGAGTAGGAGTATTGAGCCGTGGGCCATGCCCGAGGATGATCAAACAGTAAGATAAGTATGTGGGTTAATGGGCCAAGGACAAGGACAAATAAAAACGAACAAGTGGTGTCTCCCGAGGAGCTAAACGTCCTGGGGGAGCATTGTTGAAGGTTGGCACCCGACTGCCTAGAAAATACCGTAAGAGGCAACCATACTTTTGAGGATAAACTTCAGAGAAAAGAGTCAATAGTAAACTAAGAAATATCTGAGAAGAAGGCTGCTGCCACCACATTAAAATTGTATTTTCTTACCTTTTTAGCACAAATCCAACCCATTGTGACCTAGACATAATTTACTAAGTCTTTTTTCTATGAAATCCATCCTCTAACAATTATATTGTTTTAGGCTTGTTGGGCCATCATTCATTTCCATTGGGCTGAGGGTATAAATCTAGTCCTTACACTTGTCATTTTTTTTTCCTTTCTTCTGAGCATTCTTTATTTACTTTTTTTTTTATTGGCTTGGTGTGCAGGACATAGAAGTTGGCATGGTGTGGGTTAAGCATCAATTGCTTCCTCTTGGAACTACCTCAGTCATGTTGTCTCTAAATTATCTTCAGAGTCGGCGCGAAGGTTCAAAGCGAGTTGCATCTTCCTGTCCTTCTTGTCTTGGCGTCCAACAGATTCGAGCATTGGCAGCTTCGTCATTGAACAACCTTCTTAAGTTGGCATTAAATCCAGAGCGGGTCATCATGTTCAGCTTTTCGTCTTAGTATCCAACGGATTGCACTTACTGTACTCGTTCCACAACTATAGGTGCGTAGCTTTGTTCACACATCCATCAACTCCACCTCGCAGTTGTTGGCGCCGAAGCATAGAGACAGCCACATATCAGATTCAAGCACCAATTGCCATCTCTGAACTACACTCTTCTTCTTTCATCGTCTTGCCGATTGAAGTACCAGCTGCTTCATCTTAGACCTTGTTGCTGCTACCCTACTTTGTGAGTCAATGTCCTCCGCGCCATGGTCCAGAACGAGTTGTGGGGTTCTAATCTTCGTCTCAGCATTCAAAGGATTCAAGCATCGACGGTCTTCTCACTGTCTCTGAGAGCTTCATCTACGTAGCCATCGCCTTCGTCTTGTGGTTATCGGCGTGTAAGCTTCGTCCGCGTAGCCCTTTCACTGCTTTCATCTTGAGACTATCGGTGTAGCTTCCTTCGTGTGTTTCGTTCTTCAATTTCACAACTGTTGTTGCCGAATACAAACACCAATTGTCATCTCTTGGAGGAGCTATTGTAGTGAGATCTCCGTTTCGTCTCCAAACCTCCTTCACGCGTCAGCGCAAGAGAAGCAAGTTGAAGTGCTCAGTTCTTCTTCTTTAACGTTGGGTTCAAGAACCAGTCGCTCTCTTTTGCCCGCATTGACATCGGACTACCTTTGCTCCCCGGCTATCTGTGTGAGCTTTGTTTGCCTATCCTTACCAATGCCCAAGAGTAAAGGTCGTCTAAAGCTCTTTAGTTTCTACATCGTGAGTTTGTGATGCACTGCATTTGATTTTGGGCACTCCAACCACGTCCTTATGAGCCGCGTGTTTTCTTGTTGATTCTTTGCATACGCAGAGTTAAAGGAGGGGTTGCGCTGTCCTTGAAGTTCCAAAAGCAATCGACTTGTGTTGATTCGAATTCACCCGAAGTGGACACCACATAAGAACAAGCACTGGTTTGTTAATTGTCTCCTTTTGCTTCTATACGTGACTATAGCGTTTTGGCCTTCATCTTCATGTGACAACTAAGGTGCACATTAAATACATGCCTAAAGCTTCAATGCCCCACGCGAACACATGGCTTCCTTATAGCCTTGAATTTCAACGCCACGCCTAATAACTAATAAGCCATGAACATGGTTTTCAAATTTGAATAGTGTACATGCAAACCTCTACGTGTCTTTCTTGTCTTTATTTTTTTTGGTTACAACTTACTCACAACTTGACATTTTGTGACTTGAGAAACTGCTTTTGTATGACTTTGCTCACAGGTGTATGCTAAGATATTGTCGGGCTGCGTTTCTTCTCTCACAAGCTTAGTTGTAATCTTCACATTCTCAAGGAGTGGTTACAACAAAATGGGAGTCAATTCAGCCAATTTTTGTCTTCCACTTGGATCACAATCTCTACGTGCTTGATTTTTTTTTTCAAGCGATTGTGATCAAGTAGGTCTTTGGGCCTTTGTCCTCATATGGATCATGAGTATCGCCTTGTAAATTACACATCCGGCTAGCTCCTTCAACATTGCTACTTGCTAGCATGACCAATTGGTTTGAAATTGTTTGGATTTGCACTTTACCTTTTTTTTTTAAGATATGCAACTGAACTTAGTAAGTGATACCAAGTTGCCTACGTGCCCAATAAGAGATCAAGTTATAATGTAGTTCAAGGGTTTTTTTTTTTTTATTCCAACTTTTGCCTAAGTCGCATTTTTCAAGGTTTTCAACTTAGCGGGTTTTTTTTCATTATTATTTTTTTTTGTCCTTGACTTTTGCCTAGGTCACCTCTTTTAAAGTTTTCAACCTAGCGGGATTTTTTTCTTTTTCTTTTTATCCCTAACTTTTTCTTAGGTCGCCTCTAGGTTTTCAACCTAGTGGGTTTTTAAAAAAAAAAAATTTATTTGGTGGGCAGTTTAAGCTCTTACCAAGGAGCACATCATATTTTCAAACTTAGTGACGTTTTGCCTTTATGAGACTAACCATTTTCCCATCTTTGTCAACTTCTTGGACGACTTATGGACCATCCCATTTTGATGTAGACTTCTTGGACAACATATTAAATGGTCGTCGCTTTGCGAGTGCCAAATATCCTACTTGGGATGTATATGGACAAGCTCTTTTGCTGAATGCTTTGGAAGTTTGATCTTGAGGCTTTTCATCACATGCTTTGGACTCTTCAACTCTTAAGCCATCATTTCTTGCCTTGAAATAACTTTTGGGGAAAAAACCATGGAGGGTGATGTTGCTTCTTTGTTGCAACAATTTTTCATCATGAACTTCTTTATTTTGGATGCTTGGATTCCTTTTTACCTTCTCACGAGGTCGTCTTGGATTGTTCTTTCGATATTGCTTTTTTGCGTGGATCACTTGTGATTTTGGGTTGCATTGCTTCCAATATTTCTTTCAAGCTATGAGAGCCCAACTCCCATCTTCATTCATTGGCTTGCCTTTTATTTTAGTTTCATTTAGTGGACCTAAGTATGGCATGTGAAAATTTCCAATTGTTCCAAATTGAATATGCTTGCCAGATGCCCCTAGTGTTGAAGCTAAAGGTGACCGTGTCTTTGTTGGAGTTTGTGACTTTATTAAAGCTAAGGATGTAGTGATGAACGTGGTATAATTTAACTCAACCATTTCATCCAGGTCCTAGAGGATTTTGCCCTCATTTGCAAGCCTTATGGTGATATCTTTCAGAACAAAGCATTTCTCCACTGGGTGACTTACAACTCGATGGTATTTGCAGTACTTTGGATCGTTGGTGTGACCCATTTCTTCCGGTCTTTTGCATTCTGGTAGCTTAATTATCTTCTTTTCTAGGAGGTCATCAAACATTCCTGAAACATTAGAGTCCGGAAAATGATATGTCTTTTCTTCCATCTCTTTTAAGGTGGGTCGATGCCGTTCCTTTTCTTGTGGTAGACTTATGTTCTTCTTGTAATGAATAGGCTCTATAGTGATGGCAAGAGACTCCTCAACAGTAGACTTGGAGTACTTGTCACCTCTCTTTGTATCTTTATCAATGGGTAGGCCTTTTTCTCCACGGCTAGACAAGCTAAGCTCCATGTCATGTGCCCGAGTAGCAAGTTCTTCAAAGGAATGAGGCTTGATCCCCTAGAGGATTTAAAGTAGTCCCCAATGCATACCTTGGATGCACATTCCCATCTCAAATGCTTCTGATAGGCGATCTTTGCAATCAAGGCTTAAGGAGTGCCAACGATTAATGTAGTTGACAACAGGCTCATCCTTCCATTGCCTTATATTTGTTAGTTCCATCAGGCTCACTGTGTGACGGGTACTGTGATAGCGATTCAAAAACTCTCTTTCCATTTGTTCCCAACTGTCAATGGATTCAAGTTCAAGATCGGTGTACCAATCGAAGGCATTCCCTCAAAGGGAACGAACAAAATGTTTCACAAAGAGATCTCCTTCTGTGCCAGCATTGTTACAAGTTTCGACAAAGTGGACAACGTGTTGTTTGGAATTTCCCTTTCTGTTAAACTGTTGAAACTTGGGAGGTTGATAACCTGCAGGAATTCGTAAGTTGTCAACCCTATTTGTTTACTGCTTTGAGTACATAAGAGAACTTTGAGGTGCGCCACCATATTGAGCTCAAATAGTATTTGCTATCATGTCTTACAACTGCTGGACTGATAGAGATTTGATGAAGGCAAAGCTTCCTTGTTAGTTGTTAGCCTTCTTTGGAGAAGATGTATAAGCCCCTTTCAACATATGCTGATGACTTTGAGATTGGCCATTGCTAGACTCCCTTCAATTCTGAACCTCAAGCTTGTTCATAAGGGTGGCCAGGTCTTTCTCCTCCACAGTCTTGGTAAGTTTAGCGATGGCATGCCCCATTTCAGCAATCTTTTCATCAATAGTAGTAGTGTCCGTCATCATGGCCGACAAGAATATCGTACCAGATGAGCTTCCCGAGAAGATTGCTCTTGAAAGGATCCTAGGGAAGAACCCAGCCACGAAGTAGTGCTTGACTCAACATTTGATGTAGAGTAGGAAGACTTGCCCCCTAACATTGAGTTCTCTAAAATGAATGTTGAATCTCTCGCATTTGTGAAGGTGCTTTCTTGCCCCCAAAGTGCTTAAGGAGATAATCGTCTTTGGTTAAGGTGGATCATTGGTGAGCTTGGTCACAGGAGCTTTCCCACCGACTTCTTTTGCTGTAAAAAATCTCACTGTGTTGGCTTTGTTTCAAGTTACAAGACCCATGGAAGTACTACTGCTTGTTGACCCTCCAACGCTTTTGGTAGCATTCTTGGACATCTGAGACTTCTTTGAGGCCATTGATCTTGGTAGATTGGAGACTTTAAGATTTCTAGGATGAAGAAAGAAATGAGAGGCAGAAAGGTCCCACTAGGCGTGCCAGAAATTTGTACACACAATTTTCATAAAAGATAAATCACACGGTCACGAAATAGCGTAACAAATACTCAATTTTTATTGATTTGTATATATGTAAGTACAATCCTCTGTATGAATCTTTACAATGAAAAAGTACAATAAACTCCTCTGATTTGATCTCCAAGAAACTTTATGATCCATAGGGGGGCTATGAAGCTTGATCTTGAATCGTGCTTTGATATCTCCAAGTTGAATGAATAGTTGAACGTAATTGATTTGATGCCAGGGCCATTGGCTTAATCTCGAAGTGGATTAAAGGAGAATCCCTACTTTGATTTGAAGAAGTAGGAATAAGCCTTGATGAACAATAGAATACTTGTGGACTTAGAGATGACTCTCTATCTTGGCAAAGTGTCAGTAGGGTTTTCTCTCTAAGACTTTGTCCTTTTCTCATATAAGAAGCCTCTATTTATAGGCAACTCAATAGTATTTGATTTGGAATTTTCGCTCAGCATTTATTGAGAGTTAATTATGAATTATGAATTAATTTTGGTTTTCCATTTAATAAGAACCTCCATATAAGTCTTTTCTTCTGACGCTGCCACATGGCTTTCTTCATTTGATGTTGCCACATGGCTTGATTTCATTTGCTGATTGTCCACATCATCAATTGAAAGTTAACTTGATCAAAGATACTCGATCATGATCAATTGGACGGTTGTAGGTACATCATAAAAATTTTGATGTCTACAGCATGTACTGGATTATTTTGGAGTGTTAGGAAAGAAGTAAGTACATACTCATTGTGAGATATATAACCACACACTTTGGAGGTTAGATACTGTATCATTGCATTTTCTTTTATATAATCCATAATTTCACTCTTTATTATTTATCTATCTCTACGTTTTCTTATTATAAAGCATAAAACAAAAGCCTCTAATGGAGCTTTATTATGTTGAAATGTTTGTTCTTCTTGTCGACTCATTGTTGCAAACTAAAGGTATTTGTTTATCTTCATAAGTAATATGATGTTGTTGGATAATATAGCTATGAAAAAACAAGTTTTGGTTCAATAATATAAATCCTAAAAATTAGCAATGATAAAAAATAAATAGATAGAGTTAGAAAGATCTCACAAACTATAGAATCATGCAAATTGCATTGTCCTTAAAAGTTGATTTGTGCCACTCGGAGTAGAATTCGGTGTGAATGGCCCTCTTCAAAGACGAACCCAGGTGGGGCCCCAAGGGGGCCCATGCCCCCGGTCCAACATATATATATTTATATTTATTTATTTATTTATAAAATTTTTGTAGTTGGCCCCTTCCAAAACCTTAGTCTCCCTTCCAACTAGCAATTGTCCAACCCGGCCAAAAACTTAACAAAAACATTAAAAACATTCACAATGGTAATTGTATTTTAGCAACAACCAAAAAAAAAAAAAAAAAAAAAAAACTATTTTACCACAAAAAAACCATGTGTTATTGGAGAAGCCAAAACTAATTTTTTTGCAACTACAGTAAACTGGTATTTAGCAAGTTGTTAAAAATAAAATACAATATTTTATTAAGATTATTTCTTTACCTTTAATAAAAAAAACTCAAATTCTCTCTCTTCCTTTATTATTTTAATGAGTTGTTTATATTATTTTAAATAAAGTGATAAAAAAATTAGAACATTTTATTTTGGGTGTATTGTAAAGTGGGGTGGTAAAATAGATAAATTAGTTTTTTCAGGTGCTAAAATCTAACTTTTTTAGCACCACTACTGTGAATGCTCTAGCTTCAAAAATAAATCCTAGCCAGCCTAGTATTAAAAAAAACATTTTTTTTCGTCTTTGTTGGTAGATGATTGCATCTTAATGTATTAAGAAACAACGATTGTGTATTTATAATTTATTAATACTATGTGGATGCCTATTTGGAGTTTGTTTTTTCCTTATACTCTGGCCCCCCTCTAGCTTGAAATCTTAGGTCCATCCCTCGCTCTCTTGGCCGAACAACCTCCCAGGATTAAACTAAAATAATTTCTTCAAGTTGGACACACACCTAAACAAGAAGAACCAAGAACAACTTTATTTGTCTTTCCTTAAAACCAAAAAATTAAGCTAAAATTTCTGTGGAGATAAGCAAAAAAAAAGAGCAGAACAGAAGGAGAGAGGCGACTGTGTGGAGCTGAAAAAACTGAAGAGAAAAGAGTAAAAACAAGGGTTTTATAGCAAAGAAGCAAAGGGCTTATGGGCTACTCCAACGGTCACTATGCATGCCCAACGGGCAGCACATTAAATGCCCCTAACGGGCTGCTTGGTTAATGCCCAACAGGTGTTGGGCTGACCAGAATTGGGCTAGAAGGAAAGAAAGGGAAAAAAGATAAAGCCCAAACCAAAAAATTAAGCTGAAATTTCTGTGGAGATAAGCAAAAAAAATAGAGTAGAACAGAGGGAGAGAGGCGACTGTGTGGAGCTGAAAAAATTGAAGAGAAAAGAGTAAAAACAAGGGTTTTATAGCAAATAAGTAAAGGGCTTATAGGCTGCTCCAACAATCACTATGCATGCCCAACGGGCAGCACATTAGATTGTTCGAACAGGCTGCTTGGTTAATGCCTAACAGGTGCTGAGTCGACCAAAATTGGGCTAAAAGGAAAGAAAGGGAAAAAAGATAAAGCCCAATAAAGATACGAACAAAGCCAAAGCCCAAGCCCAAGCCCAAGCCCAAGCCCAAGACCAATACCTAACCCATTATTTTCAAGTTATGATGTTAAATGTGCAAAGGCTTATAAACACATAATAAGGTTCACTCCTAACCAATGTGGGACACAAAGTAAAGGCTTATAGTGTGTTTGTTTGGAGGTAAAATAAGGTGGATGGAAAACTTTGGAAAGAAAATGGGAAGGAAAACTTTTTTGAAGTGTGTTTAGTTAGGTGGGGAGGAAGGAAAATAAATGGTGGGGCCCAGGTGTTTTCTTCCCAAAATGGAAAGAAAACTTGGGAGGGGAAATATGATGGCTGAATGACGAAAATGTCCATGTGCAACTTGCACATGGGCTTAACGTTGCTGCTACTTCTTTTTTTTCTTTTTCTTTTTCTTTTTTGTTTTGTTAGCCTTTGGCTTCACATTGCTGCTTCTTTAATAGCATTTTGCTTCACTGGGCGTATGTCTTTTTCTTATTTTATTGTGTAATTTCCTGGAGCTGTGGCGTGGTGCTTTGTTTTGTTTTTCTTTTTTCTTTTTCTTTTTTTAACTAGACATGATTTTTTTTCCTGGACATGATTTTTATTTTTTAATATAATTTGGGTCATTTCTTTTTTTTTTCTTTTTTTTTGGTTGCTTGTTACTTTTTTTGTTTTAATTGTGCGTCATTTTTTAACAATGGTATATGAGTAAATTTATGCAAACTCACTTTTTCCATCTCTCCACTTTTTCATTCTCAACCAAACAAAAATGTGGGAAATTAAAATTTTTTTCTATCATCCTACTTTTCTATTCTCCCACCATTTTCTATCCTCCAATTTTTCCACCCCTCCAACCAAACAGACCCTTAGTATTTAAAACACACCCATTCCAACAGATGTTTCTCTCATTAAATTTATAACATCAACCTATTCTTATTTTCCAATATTATTTTGATTTCAATATGAAATAGAAGATCTTAATTACATGTACATAATATTTTATATTTGATAATAATTTTGAGTAATCTTTTTTTATTCTTCTAGAACTCTTAATACCTTCAAAGTGGCCAAGAGGAAGATAAATAAAGAGGGTGGTGCAGATGGAGGTAAGAGTCATGATCCCTGATCTTATGCTAATGGAGGTTGAGATTGTTCTTCAAACTTTGGTACTGCCATTTATTTATTTATTTATTTATTTGTAATTATGGAGAGTCGATCAGTTGCTTTTAGTTAATAGTTGAAGTCGGTAAAGTGAGAGAAATGACTATTGAAATTTTAGAATTAAGTGATTGATGAAGCTTGCAATTGCATGCATTCTTCTTCAACATAGTTTATTAAGGACCACACCATTTGTCATAATTTTTGTAACAACTTGGTTGATTGTGAGTGGTAGAAGAGCATTTTTAAATGAATCTATCACTTTTTTTTCATCACTAACTCACAATTGATTACATCAATTTTGTGTCACAAAAATATGTCAGTAGACTTCTCTTTTGAAATGAGTGTTGTCAATTTTTTGTTTTGAACAATTTGTAATATTTGTTGAATGGTTTTCTTTAAGGTTTGATTATGTACTAGATCTATAAAAAAAATTTCTTATTGTGGATTTCCTTGATTGGAGTAGGTTACTCTTATAGTAGTTTTTTCTTTGAAGACTCCATTAGTTTTCCACTTCTTCGCCATATCACTGTGTTATTTGTTTATTTCTTTCTTTGCATGCTTTACAAATTTGGCGATTTGCTAGTTTCTCAAAAAAAAAAAAAAAATTAACTTGTTACAATTGTGACCACATATCTTAATTAATTGGTAATTAATTTGTTAATCCACTGCATATTGATTTTGTGGTCAAAACCGATCCTTTTTTTTTTTTTTTATACAAGATAGAATTTCTACTCTAGCCTAATCTAAGTGTATAAGTGTGTGAAGCTCCCTCCTAGAAACTTGAACCCCGGCTCTTGCCCCCCACACCCCACAAGCATTTATACTTGTGGAGTGACCACCGCACCAAAGGTGCACGGCGGCAAAACCGATCATTTCATACTCACAAAGAATTTCATTTTGAAGTGTTAACTCTAGAACTCAAAAGTTTTCTCCCCACGAATCACATTTTACAAACCAACACTCCCATTTTGTTCGCCCCCAAGACTCAAATGAAGATGGCTTCTTGTTTGTGAAGCGTGTCAAGACTTCAAAAAATCTCAACTACAAATAAGTAAATAAACAAATATAATCAAGAACTTTGTCATATCTTTTATATATTTTGTCAGAAGACATTTACTTATGGAGGCTCGTACTTGTGAATAAAAATTGAGTACATTGCTCACTAGAGGTGTGTATAGGTCAAATTGGGTCAAGTTTGAGGTATTTTTCAACTCAATCTGATACAACGTGAGGGCTACAAGGAAGTGTCCAAGTATTTTAGAGAGAAACTAACGCACATTTAGCATGTGCAGAGAATTACATGGTAGCTAAATATCAGCTCACCAAGCAATTACAAAGAAGCCAATATTTTGAATAAATTGGAAGTTGGATCCTAATTGAATAAGTATCCCTAAAATCAAAGAATGAGTGACAACAAATCGAGACGAGTATCCCAAAGAATCAAGACAAACGTGACATGTGGTCTACAACAATTGCTCATAACCGTCAGCCTTAATTACTAGAGTCAATTTGGATTAAGGGGGTAGAGTCGAGTTGGCCGAAAATTAGGCTAATTTCTAAGAATGGCAACGGGTCGGGTTCGGGCCGGGTTTTTCCATATCCGAACCCGACCCGTGGGTCTGCTCCCAAAACCCGGACTCGACCCGTTTAATAAACGAGTTTTTTATGCTGGGCCCAGACCCGTCCCATCGGGTCCCACGGGCCCCGCCCAGCCCATGCCACTTCAGGGCCCAATCCGTGGCCCAATCAAAAAAATATATATATATATTTGCCTGAAGCCCTAAACCTCCACAAACGAACCTAGATCAGAATCCCAAAAACAAAAACCCCAAAATCATGTTCATCAACCTAGATCATAAACCCAAAAACAAAAACTCTAAGATCATGTTCTTCAATCGGACCAGAGTAGCCACCAAAACCCCAAACACAAAGACAAAAATTTCAGATTTTTTATTTTCCCTTTCAAAATCACAAACACAAACACAAATCCTAACACAAACTCAAACACAAAAATTTTAGATTTATACTTTCCCCTTTCAAAATCACAAACACAAACACAGAAATCACAAAAAAAAAGAGTGAAGAACATATCATTGAGAAATAGGAATGGCAACGAACCCAAACCTTAACAGGAACCCAAACCAGATTCTCAAAAAAACAAAAAAACAAAAAAAAAAAAAACAGGAACCCAAACCCTAACGTTCCCAAAGGTCCCAAATCCTAACGAACCCAAACAAGAATGGCAAAAGAAAAGAGAGAGAAGAACATATTAGGCGCAGGGAGGAGGGAGAATGGGAGCGATTAAGGGGGGCGGCGGTGAGGCAGTGAGGCCGTGAGTGTGGCTGTGCCGGTCAGTGAGAGTGACGGCTTGAGGAGTTGAGGGCAGCGGCAGTGAGGCTGTGGCCGTGAGGCTATGGCCGTGAAAGTGCCGGGAGATTTGAGAGAGGGTGGGTGCATTGGGTGGCGGCTATGTGATGAGAATGAGAGAATGAGATAGGGTTAGGATATTGAATAAGTTTATGTATATATATATGAGGGTGTTTTAGTAATTAGGATATAACCGGGTCGGGCCGGGTCCGAGTCCGGGTTAGGGCCGGGTTTTTACCAAAACCCAGACCCGATCCGGACCCGCTTCGGGTTTTTTTTTTTTAAAACCCAAACCCGACCCTATTCTTTATCGGACCGGGTAAAACCCGACCCATTAGGGTCGGATCGGGCCGGGTATCCGCGGGTCAGGCAAAAATTGCCATCCCTACTAATTTCCAGCCAACTCTACTCTATACAATATACCTCTCCCTTTCCCTCAATCCAAACTGGCCACTAATAAGGCTTGCATGTTAGAAAATGACACATTAAACACCTATATTCTCTACTTGTTTATCTTTGTATTTTCCTTTCTAAATTAAAATTAGCACTAATTATGTTGTCTAGTTACGTTAATGCAAGTAAGTTTCTTTCCAATGTATGTTTTATCTTTTCCTTATAATTAAGTAGTTTATCTTAGGGTCGAACTTATTTCCTTTGCAATTATGTATTACTTCAAAGTAGTGTGGATATTATTTATTCATCCTCTAATATCTTTAATCAAAATTTTGCATTTGGCCACGAATATCGTAGTTATAGTAAACTTAGTTTCAAAAAATTTAGTTCCACATGCCACCTCTCACAACATTGAATTTATGTTATATGCAATTACGCCTTGATAAAGTCATCTTCAAGATAATGTCCACGAGATCATTTCAAGCCTAGAGCAAGACATAGTGTGTGTTTGGCAACCGATTAAAAACTAGTTTTTTATTTAAATTATCCATTGTTTGCTAGTCTCACACTACTTTTTGTCTCAATTTTATTTTAAATAATCTAACTTTCAGCTTGTTAAAAATAAGCAAGTTTTTAGCTTTTTATCTCACATTATCAAATGAGTTATAGAAAGTAAGAAATTCTCAAACAGACACAACCTCAAAGCACATTTGTCCGGCAAACAAGCCTCATGACCTACTCAAGTTGAGAAATTACCAACCTATTGTAGCTCAAAAAACCTACATAAGCTAACATGTCTAAATCTGAGTTATTGGGACCACTCAATTAGGTCTAATAAAACAGTTAGGCTTTAATTCAATTATTCACTATTCAACAAATTATTGAAATTTATCCGTACTGTTAGACCTAATTTTTTATATTCATCAAAAAGTCTCAATATACCAAATTCAATCTAACTAACAAATTTAGACTAAGACTCAAAAACTAAAATAATCAAACTAAAAAATTTAAGATACATATATTGATTAACTATTTAATGCTATCTTACCAACCCAATACTTCTTGCAGTGCACATGGACCAAAAACTACCACCAAATTCTCTTAAATAAAGGCATAAGAGGTTTTTTTTTTTTTTTTTTTATTTAAGAAATATCATCTTCATCTTTTTAGGCTCAAAAAAAAAGACTGAACCGAAATAGTATATTACCGATTAATTGAGATCAGGTCCAATACCCTATGAATGGTTAAGATTGATAATTGCAAAAGGCAACTTTCAATCTCAACTATTAATTCAAAAAAGTTAAAAATATGAAAGTTAAAAATATGAAATTAAAGTGAAAAAAAATTTGTAAGAGGAGATAGGTGAATTACATCCGGTGCACCGTATTCTAATCCATTGCCGACCACCATTGTTGCGCGAACATTGTCCTGTGCCTCCCAAGTCCAATCATTCATACCATCACGCGGAAAGTCTGCAAATACAATGATTATGGTTGAGACTTTGATATTGTTTTTCGACCAAAACAAATAAAAAATTGCAGATTGATGTTTGGACGGTGCATATGAGCAATGCCAACGCTTCAAAAACATAATAATTTTCATAAATTTTTTTTTATATATGTTATACTAAATATGTTAAAATAAATGCCAAAGCGGAATCATAATGTAGAGTAACACAAGAATACAAGGGTTACGTAATTCAATCTAACGAGACAGTGGCGACTCCAAGAATTTTATCCAGTGTGTTCCTATTCTACTTTGAAAAAATTTCGGGTCATTTCGGTCTATTTCGGGTGTTTCGGGAAATACTGGCCGAATTTCAAGATTTGGCCGGCATGAAATTTGCACTTAAAAAAAAATATTCTTAAAACCAAAACAAATTTGCATTCTGTACACCGAAAAACCTCAAAAGGAAAAAAAATGAAAAGAAATTAAATGAACAAAGTTACCTGTACAAAAAACTATAAGTTCATTTGAAATATTAATAAAATTATTAATTATTGTTTTTTAGTTGTTTCATTAATTTGTTTGTATTTTATAAACTATAATTTGTTATATTGTTGTTTCATTAATTATAAAATTATTAATTGTTGTTTAGCCTAACATAATTTAATTTGTTTATCTTTTATAATGTATTAGTTAATTAAATTATTAATTATTTTTTATTAGTTGTTTCATTATTTTTCTTTACTAACTATTAGCACACACCCCATGTGCATTATCCACTGTCTGCCTCTCATGCCTTTACTTCCCACCCGGTCCCATGCCCCATTCACCCCTTCCCCCACTCAACAGACAACCCTAATCACAAGAACTAATCAGAAATTCACAATCACCAATCACAATAGACAATACACTAAAAGACAAAAAAGAGAATCAGCCAATCACAAATATTAATAAAGTTACAATAAAGCTAAGCAATTACAGTTCAATAAAGCTAAGCAAGCCCGTATCAATAAAATAAAATAAAATAAAGCTAAGCAATTTGACCCAAAAAAAAAAAGAATCAGCCAATCAGATTAAGTCTTTAGTCTTAAAAAGAGAGAGACTCTCATTTCACTTTCATACTTTCAATCTTCAGATAAAAGAAAGAAAGAGACAAAGAGAAATAAGAGAGTAGAGAGTAAACCCACTAGAGAAAAAGAGAGAGTCAAAGAGAAGAAAAGTGTAAAGTAAAGATGAAATACCTTAAGGTTGAAAGAGCAGGGAGGTTGAGGCTGAGGGGCGGCGCCGTCGGGCTGGGCAGCACATCGAGGCGACTGGCGAGGAAGGAATCTCTGATCCAATCTGTGCTATTCTGATCTTCGATCCGACTGGCGAGGCCAAGGCGATGACCGATCTCCGATCCGACTGGCGATGACCGATGGCGATGAGCTATGTTGCTCGAGTTTGAGGCGGAGGCAATGAGCTCTGTTTCTCCATTTCTGATTTCAGTTTTTGCTACCATCCGTGGGTTAGGTTTGCTACCATCTGTCTTTAGGTTGGGTTTTGGTTTTTTTTTTTTTTTTGAGAACCCGTGGCACGTGGGTTTGCTACCATCTATTGGGCTTGCCATATGTTGTTTTTTTTCTTTAGATTGGGTTTGCTTTCCCATCTGTTGTTTAGGATTAATGTTGGGCTTTGGGCAGTGGGTTTGCTCTATTACATTTTTTTTTTTCAGATTTTAGTTTAAAAATTTTTTTGGGCTTTTTTTTTTTTTTTTTTTTTTTTTTTTTTTGCTTGAAAGTAGAACAGATAATTTTTTTTTTTTTATTTGAGGGTGTTTTTGATTTTTCTTGAGGGTGTTCCTATTTTTTTTTAAGGGTAAACAAATAAAAAAATTTAAATTATTATATATATATAATTTTATTTTCAGGTCAGGGTGTTCCCGGGAACACCCTGCCCTCAACGTGGCGTCGCCACTGTAACAAGATATGTTCAATAAATAAACCCTTAAGAGCTATATTTGAAGTACAAATCTATAAAAGCCTAAACTTTAAACTAACTATAGTTAATAGATTTGTAACACAAATAAAAATTGACTTGTACACAAAGTAAAACTGGGTTTGAGCATATATTATTGAATAATTAATATATCTCTAACAATATAACACTTAAATCTAACAGATTTTTACTAGATCTCATCTTGGTCCATTTGGTGTCCAACATGAAACTTGGCTTGGTCCTATCCTATCTATCATCTATTATTAAAAGGACTTATCATTAAATATTTTGTGAAAAATTTATATAACTTCTTTTTTTCTGAGAAATTTATATAACTTATAACTTTACTGTCCATATCAAACCATTAACAAGACCCCACGGATATTTAGCATTTTTTTTTACCCCCATATTTTCTCAAAAATATATATACGTGGTTGGATTCAAGTTAAACCTGGTATAATTCTAAGTTGTGTTACATCACTCTATATTTATTTATTTGATGCAAATTTTAACAAATTCACCGTTGAATTATATTCTCTTTTTATAGTCTACATGCTTGCAAAATTTTAAGATGGTTTAAGATCAATAACTATGTCATCAGGCATGTGTTTAAATCTTAAGATTTTGCATTTAAAATTCTGCATAAAATATGGACTTCTAGATCAAATAGTAAGTGGCATTTAATTGACACAAAACTTAATAAATAGTTATTAGATAATATAACATTACTTATTTGGCGTTTGGTACGGGGTAATGTTTTAGGATTCTCAGGAATGTTTAAAGATTCTCATGTTTGGTTGCAAATCACGCCAGAGAATCAGATGCTAGGGGAATCTGGATTCCCCCTTTAAACCCCTCTCAATAGGAATGTGGATTCCCTTTAAAACATGTGGGTATCCAGATTGCCAAGTTTAAAGGAAATTGTATTTTTTATAAATTGACAACTTTAACCCTTTTTTTTCTTATCATTTAAGTAATTAAGATAAAATATAAAACAAATTATTAATATATTTTCCTTTGTCTTTATCTTTTCCCACCAAAATAACATAAATAGGATAAACAACTCTGTTAATATATTCTTTAACAAAGTTCTATTTAGGTTTTACGTGTGAACAAAAAAAAAAGTTTGAAGGGGACCCTCTATTATTACCAGGTATTTACTTTTGTTGTTGTGTGTATGTTGCTCTACAAATTATTAATAATTTATATTTTGTTTTTTATTATTTATTATTTATTTAGAGGAAGATTTTTTTTTAAAAGACTTGGTAGTTCATATTTAAATCTAAGGATATAATGAGAAAAAAAAATTCATTTAACATTATTAGGAATAAACTAAACATTATCATCTCACATTCCTAAGAATCTTTAGAGATTTCTAATGAAACCAAATATAGGAATAATTATATTCTTAAGCATCCAAATTGTAAAGAATCACATTTTTAAAAATCTGGATACCAAAAATAATGTGAATTCTACCGTACCAAACACCACATTAGACTTAAAACAAAAGACAAGACGCCAAGATGGATGATATACATGGGCCCATATGCCCGATATGCCGTCCACGTCACAGCTAGTTTTTTGGGCAAGATGCGTGGCTCCTTCGAAATGAATCAAGAGTGAGATAGTGTGTTGACAACTTGACATATTGTGGTTTGTCTGTGTGGCATCAGGCATGTTATGTTTTGCCGGCGCACCCACCTCATTGCCAACAAAGCTAGTTTTAACGCGTTGTTGACCAAACCCATCTTGACACGTTTGCACTTCGTGGCTTTTGTAGCTCCATCTAGTCGGTCGTTGTTCACAAAGATCAATATCTCACCTAACATATCTGATATCTCTACCTTTTTTTTTTTAATCATTTGGTGTTAATGTTTTCATTTTACACACATCAAATATGTTATCTTAACTTATAATAATGTTTTTCACCTAAATCTTTGGCTTGTTTTCATTTTGAATTTTTACTTTAAAGATTCAAGTTCAATTTTACATTTATAATGTGACAAGATAAATGAAAGCTGAAACTTCGGAAATATTTGTAAACAAAAATGTAAAGAGATATTACTTACTCGTAGCAGTCTTGTAGTTTAAATGATATATTTCTATATACAAAGTTCTTGAGGATCTAAAAAAAAAATAGTTCAAATTGTGGGATTAGCATAAAAAAATTTATAAATAATGAGTAATCGGATCATATTTTCTTAGATTTTCATGTTACGTTAACATAACATAAAAAGATTATACTAATTACCTCTCCACAACTTTAGGACATTACTATGTTTTCAATGTCACAAGTATTTAAATTCTCATTGTATATATCTTATATTTTGTGAAAAAAACAAAAAAGACACACTAATATGTTTTGTATGGTTGGAACAATTCAGAAGTGTTTAATTAAATAGTTTTTAAATTATCTGATGGTTGCTTTGCAGCATTGATATATATTATATACATTTGATCAAGTCAAGAATTGAACCAATATTAATTAATTTAATAAATACCCCCTCATTGTTTACGTTTTAGTTTTTAATCAATGCATAATATTTCCTTAAAAAAAATGCATAATATTTCCGCCACAGTTATTTTTGTGATGAATTAAATTTAAACAATAATGAGTCATAGGTCATGAACATTAAAGTCTCATTATTTTCTATGGACCCAACTAAATATTGCATATTCAGCGAAAAAAAAAAACTAAATATTGCATGAAACATGACCGTTAACTTTTTAAATGTAAATTTCACCATCATTATATTATATTATAGACCATACAGTAATAATATGGTCCAGTTGGCAATTAGCTATTGGTTAGTATGGTCTGGCTTAAATATAAGTCGAGTGTAGCCAAGTCTTTCGAGGTTGGTACCTGGAAAGATCCTGGCCGTCCAATTGACAATTCTGCGCGGGAAGAAAAGGCAACTACTCTGATGATAACACGCAAAAGCTGCCTGGTCCACAACATTAGCTTTCCTCATATGGTCCAATATACCCTTCTTTTTTCTTTTTCTCTTTCCTTTTGTTTTGCTTAAATCCTTAAACCTTAATTTTTTTTTGTCGGTCAAGAGAAATAAGATAGACACCACTTTTGTAACAACTTTATACGTGTGATTGTGAATAGTGAAAAAAAAGTAGTAGGTTAATGTATAAAAATAATAGTTCATTAATCACAGTTATACATGTCATTAAATTGTGACAAAATGTGTGATTATAGAAAAACTATTTTACTTTTTTTTTTTTTTTTTTACTTACCTTCAGTACTTTTTTAATTGGAATCTCCTTTTATTTTAATGAAAAACTGCCACATCACACACTAACTAAATAAAATGTAGATATTAAAACCCACCACCACTTGTTATTGTGTATTTAAAACAAAAAAAAAATGCCTCTAGTTAAAAAAGTATTGGAGGTAAGCCAAACCCTTTTTCTTTAGAGGTTTTCAACTCATGACGTCTACTCCTAATAATAGTTCTTTATCATCAGGTCAAAACACCAATCAATTTTTGGTGTAAGCGGGGATTGAGTCCCAAATCTCTTATTCAACTATCAAAAATTTTACTAGTTAAACTAACTGGAACCCACATTTTACTATATTATTGATAGAACTATATTTGTAAAATCTCCCAAAAATATCATTGAAAATTATTTTGAACATGGTACAAAAGAGTTACAAACCTAGATTAAGAAGCTAAGTGCACATGTGTGTGTATATAAAAGGAAGTCGGTCTCATTTTTTTACCAAATTAATCTATTCCTTACTCATGAAACATCACAAAAATTCTATAGACCAATAATGTAGTGAATTGGACTTTAGAGCCTTCAAATTTACGTTACACTTCAAACCAAAAAACCTATTACTCGAATCCCCTCTGGGATAAATACAAATTAATACTCCCATTGGCTTCACACGGTAGGGAGCTTCAAAAATTGTTTTTACATCTTGGGAAACTTTAGAATTATTATTATTATTATATACTTTTTTATAAAAATTCAAATAACTACTTTCCATTGAAATAACACAAAGAAAAATCAATTCTAGAAGGTTCTAGTTCTGACTTATGGTGGGTTCTAGTTAGGTCAACTAGTAAACTCTCTGATAGTTGTATAAGAGATCTGGGATTCAATCCCCACCTACACTAAAAACTGATTGGTGTCTTGGTCTGATGGTAAAGAGCTATTATCAGGAGCGGACGCTATAAGTTGAAACTCTTTCTTGAAAAAAAAAAAAAAAAAAATGTTATGACTTATGAGTTATGACCTTGAAGAAAAGAAACCCTTGTATACTTTAGGAAATTTTAATACATGTCAAAGATAGTAAAAATCAATTGGATTCTCCAAGATGACTTTGTTTTGTTTTTATTGTTTTTAATGGAGATCTCGTACTTTTAATATCAAATGGTAAAAATAGAAGGAAAAAAAAAATTTAAGGTTCTAGACATGGTGTACACATTATTGTTTCCAAAACTATGTTTTTTTTCCCAAAGTAAAAGACAAAAAAACCAACAAAAACATCCACATGTGAAAAATGAAATTAAAAAAAAAACAACATATATGCAGAGGACAATATTGTCAAAAATATAATAAATAATATAAAAAAAATATCGGTACCATCTCCCTCCATTCCAACCTCCTCACCAAACTAGTCAACAGTAAATCAAAAAGACTTGTTTCTCAAAAAAAAAAGTAAATAAAAAAGACTTAAGTAACCAATTTCCCAACTTGTGTTTCTAAAAATTTATAATAATCCCATAATTAATTATAAAACTTTCCTAAGGCTATGATTACATGTTAAAAATACTTCCATTTATTTATTTATATATTACTATTAAAAAAATTTAAATAAATCTTTGTTCCATTCTTTCTTACATAAATCTTAAACCTCTCTGCCCCTTACAACCTTAAGACCTATCTTTCTTTCAGTTTCAGAATTCTCAGACAACCTCTGCAAAAATTCATGTGTTTTTTATCTTTCCAACTATACCCTTCAATTCCTTAACATATTTCCCAACCAATCCAATTCTCAAGCTCAAAACTTTTTTTTTTTTAATAATAATTTTTTGTTTTCTTCTTATTGAATCGGGGCGACCCAGATGGGTCCGATGGAGGATTCTCAGGAGGGCGAGTTGCTTCTAAGTCGGCTCAGTGAGTCGACGAAGGCGATCTCTGAGTTATCGGATTGCCGAAACGTGTGCAAGAAAATGTATGGGAACTTGGTTCGGAGAGCGAAGCTGCTGAGTCCTTTGTTTGAGGAATTAAGGGACAGCGAGGAGGGGCTTGACGATGACGTGGTTAAGGCTTTTGAATCGCTCAGACTCGGTTTGGATTCCGCTACCCAACTTCTCAACTCGGTCAACGGTGGCAGCAAGCTCTATCTGGTACTTTTTCTTTGCCTTTTCTCTTTTTCTTTTTTTTTTTAAATGAATTGATTTCTGTTTGATTGCTGAGAATGAGAAAAAGAGGAGGGAAAGTGTGATTTCTTTGTTTGGGCTAAAATGGTGAAGAATTTGACTTTTTTTTTTGAAGCAACCCCAAAGAAATCATCATTCTATTCTATATTTGGTTTTTAACTCAAAAGTCAAAACACACACACACAAGGAATTGTTGAACAGATATAAAAGATGGGTATATGTTATAGTTTGTGGTTTATGAGGAATTGAATCGCATAAATAAAAGTTGGATATTTATGTCTATATTCTTGTTCGAAGTGTGATTTTGGTATATGGGAGATCAGAGAGTTAAAAATAAGAATCCAAGTGTGCCCATTGAATTTAGGAAGAGATTAAAAATAGGACCTAAGTTTCTTATGAACCAGTTTAGAATAATCTCGACCCATTTAATAGATATGTGACTTGTATAAATGATTTAATGATTTTAATACACATGGATGGTCTTATGAACCACCATGTAATTGGTTGGAGGAAGACCTTGTTTTTAATAAAAACTGATATGGTTATAGATTTTGGAGTTCCTTTTCTGTTTAATGTACATGAATGTTGTCTTATCAAGTCGGATTTGCATATGCATGTTAAGAAATGAATTCCACAAAGCTTGGTTTTTTTTTTTTTTTTTGGTGGGGGGGGGGAGGGGGCGGGGTGCTTTGAGAAATGAGAAATGAATTCTTCTTTTCTTAGATGAATGAGTTCTGCATTTCAGTGAAAAAGGTATGAGATGGTGATTACAGTTGCTTCTGTACTTGAACCGTGATTTGCTTAGCTAGAACTAGATATGGGCATTTTTTTTGTTTTTTAGGTCGTCTAGTACAAACTAATATAACCATCAATACTACAAACTGTTAAATACATTTTCCACCCAGGCGTATGATACTTACTTTTACTGTGTGTAATTTGGCTTAATTTCTATTCTTGTTTCTTAACAAGTTGATTTTAAATCATTAGTTTTGAGGTATGAAATGTCTTACTTGTCACAGGCTCTTCAAAGGGAAAAGATTGCTCAAAAGTTCCACCTGGTGACAGAACAAATTGAAGCAGCATTGAGTGAGATTCACTATGATAAACTTAATTTATCTGAGGAGGTTCGCGAACAGGTACTTTTATAACCCAACTTATTTTGAAGAGAATTAACAGCATATAATTTTTACAAGCAACAGCATATAATTCAGCAGTAGTCTTTACCCTTTTAATTTCAATTTTAAAGAGTAAATAGTCCTAAATGTTGTCTAAAATACTGTTCATATATGAATTTTAACGAAAAGTAACATTTAGTTGATTTGAAAGTTTTAGCAATTGGTGGGACATTTTTCTATTTCTTTCAGATTGAACTAGTACATGCTCAATTCCAAAGAGCCAAGGGAAGAATTGACACACTTGATTTACAACTGGACATTGATTTAGCCACAGCACAGAAAGAAAAAGAACCTGACCCAGCAGTACTTAAAAGACTTTCTGAAAAGCTGCATCTCAAGACTATCGATGATATAAAGAAAGAGTCACTTGCGTTCCATGAAATGGTTATCTCAAGCAATGGAGATCCAGGGGACTGCTTTGAAAAAATGTCATCCCTCTTTAAGAAGATTAAGGACTGGGTTCTGACTGAAAATCCTCAAGTGGAGACCTCTGAGGGTGAAAAGGGCTTGATTAAGCACAGATCTCCTGTTATCCCAGATGATTTCAGATGTCCAATATCTCTTGAATTGATGAAAGATCCTGTGATTGTCTCTACTGGACAGGTATAAACTGGCAGCTGCCTTCACAGTTTCAAGTTTACAACAGTTTATTTGTATCAGACTATCAGTAGTCATTACTAAAGAAATATTTACCTTTTTTTTGGCAGACTTATGAAAGGTCTTGCATTCAAAAATGGCTTGATGCAGGACATAAAACCTGTCCTAAGACACAGCAGACACTGTTGCACACAGCCCTAACTCCTAACTATGTTTTGAAGAGTCTGATTGCTTTATGGTGTGAAAGCAATGGTGTCGAGCTTCCAAAAAAGCAAGCGAATTGTAGAAGCAAGAAATCAGGAGGAGGCAGTGTTTCAGACTGTGATCGTGCTGCTATTGATGCCTTATTGGAAAAACTAGCAAATGGGAATACAGAACAGCAAAGAGCAGCTGCTGGTGAGCTCAGGTTGCTTGCTAAGAGGAATGCAGATAATAGAGTATGCATTGCTGAGGCAGGAGCCATACCACTTCTTGTAGAACTATTGTCTTCTCCAGATCCCCGGACACAGGAACATGCTGTTACAGCACTCCTCAACCTTTCCATCAATGAGAGTAACAAGGGAACTATTGTGAATGCAGGAGCAATACCTGATATAGTAGATGTATTGAAAAATGGCAGCATGGAAGCTAGAGAAAATGCTGCTGCCACTCTTTTCAGCTTATCTGTAATAGATGAGAACAAGGTGGCAATAGGAGCAGCCGGGGCTATCCCAGCTCTTATAACATTGCTTTATGAGGGGACTCCAAGAGGGAAAAAGGATGCTGCCACCGCTATTTTCAATCTTTCGATCTATCAGGGAAACAAGGCAAGGGCTGTAAAGGCTGGTATCGTGACCCCATTGATGAGATTGTTGAAGGATGCTGGAGGTGGGATGGTGGATGAAGCACTAGCAATTCTGGCCATTCTTGCCAGCCATCCAGAAGGCAAGACCGCAATTGGTCAAGCGGAGCCAATTCCAGTCTTAGTGGAGGTTATAAGAACTGGTTCCCCACGCAACCGGGAGAATTCTGCAGCAGTATTGTGGTCATTATGCACAGGTGATTTTGAGCAGTTGAAACTATCAAAGGAGCTTGGTGCAGAGGAGGCATTGAAGGAACTGTCAGAGAATGGCACTGACAGAGCGAAGAGAAAAGCTGGAAATATTTTAGAGCTCCTCAACCAAATTGAAGTGGGTGCTACTGTTAATAGATAAAATTCTAGCTGTATTTTAGGAGTTTGTTGGAGCCATCTTTTGCATGAAAAAAGTTTAATTCCTAGATATGTTTCAGAAAGCTGTGCAGGAAATCTAGTTATATAAGAATTTATACATGAAGAAAGCTCAATTTAGCATTTCAGTTGGTGTTTATCTACAAAGAAATATGCTTAAGGATGGCATGTATCAGTTATATGGGAATGAAAAGCAGGAAAGATTGTCGACTGGAACACTTATAAAACTGACCAGCATGTTCAAGACCCATCCCTTTGCAACAAAGGACAGCATGGCATGAACGTTTTCACAGAACTTTCATAGTATACGGGTGGTCAGGTGTACATTTGTAACTCTACCTATATGCTTCATCAATTTTCTGTTGTTGTATATGGTGTTGTAGAAAGAGTTAAGTTTCATATTCGTTTATTCATAATGACCAAATAAAATGTTACTTTATGGTAGAAGTGTCTGTGTTTATTACGGTGAGAAAATATTAGAAAAGCTAAATTTTCTGTTGCAACTTGCAAGTTTTACTTTGTTTTGGGTTATGGTGCCGCCAGAACACTAAATTCTTTTTTCCATCTCTTTTTTTGGGGGGTACATCATTAGTACTGCTATAATATCTCTAAAATTTCAACACTCAAAAATCCAAGAAAATTATTTTGAACATGTTACAAACCTAGACCAAGAAGCTGACTACAAATACCAAATAATTTTTCCATTGCCTTCACACTAGAGTGAGTTTCAAATTTGATTTTTATTTTCAAGATATTTTTTTTATAATTTCTCAGACTCCATCTAGTATTGATGTTATTGTTTATTTATTTAAAATGAATTTCAATCAAATTTGTAAACTGGATACATCAAGAGAAATTGCACTAGAAATGGAACTAGGACAATCTTCAATCCAAGCTACATAATTTGAAACATTCTTAGTGTTTTGCAGGTAAGTGACAGGCATGTTATCATTCCTTTTGAGACCTGTTTTACAAACCTCCTATACCAACCTCCCTTTGTTGCTTGAAATTAACTTCGTCCACTTCCACCTTATATAACTTCCATCAGGTGGTTTGCATTTTGTATCCTCCCTAGTGCAAGTTGGTTGCATGATGGCCTGGTCATAGTGAAACCCTGCAAGGATGTTCGAAGCTCTCTTCACCACTTCTAATTTTGACAGCTTCTTGCGCCCATGTCTAACTTCATTCCATCTAGTGTTGTTGTTAGTTAGTTTAATGGAATTCATTTTCACTGGATTTAACTCAACAGGTAAAAGTCTTTCACCTATACCAAATATATATATATATATATATATATAGCATCCTCCGAAGCCTCTATTGCAAAAGATGATAATCCCTGTTACCCCTATGATCAGACTTTGGTTGAGCATGACTCAATTGCTACTCCAGACTTAGCTGAAGACTAATTTCTTGCTTCAGCTCTATAATTGCAAAAGATGATACTATCAGTACATACTAACAAAATTGCTAAAGTCACTACTTACATCACTATTGTCTGCATATACCGACAAAATTGCTGAAACTACTGCTTACATCACTATTGTCAGCACATACTAACAAAGCATGAAAACCTGCTGAATAGTAAAAAAATCAAATTTGCTGTTCACTATTCACTATTCAAATAATGCTTAATTTTGCCTATAAAAAGGTTGCTTCTCTTCAATTGTAACCAGAACTTAATTTTTAGCTTCCATACAAATATCTAATCTTGTAAGCTTTCTTTCCTACTTGGGAAAACCTGTTTCTACCTCTATTTCCTGTGGGCTGTAAGTATTTGTTTTGACAATATTTTTTTTTTATGGAGAAATTTTTTGACAATATTGTAATTTATTTTGTTTATGTTTAAGTATTGACTTATTTACTTTATTTTTTATAATATTACTTTATAGGATCCTCAAAAAAAAATATTACTTTATTATTTACTTGACTTGACTTTATTATATTTACTTTACTTATATATAATATATTTACTTTAGCTTTCTTCATTAATATATACACACACATTAATTTCTTGACTTGATCATAATCATAAAAAACAATTATAACGAAAATGGGATATCATAGATTCAAATTGAGTAATTCTTGGACCACAACTTTTCTCACAATTTTTGCCACAACTTGCTCACATGGCAAGTTGTAAGTGGTGGATTCACAACTCCAACCTTATCAAATGAGTAAGTTGTGGCAAAAATTGTGGTCCTAACATTTTTTACTCAAATTTTATTATATGTATATAAAAAAAGAAGAAGAATTCCTCTATTAAACAAAAACACAAATAATAAGAATCTATCTCATAGAAAGCTCATCATATTTGTTTTAGCAAGACATCTTCAAGCCGAACACCTATATGTTAAAATAATCCTTTATGTAATTTTGATGTGCTAACTGGGGCAATCTCTTTGATTAGCCTTAATTAAATATATATATATTGACGATAAATAGTTTTGGTAAGTTTGTAAAATGGTAACAAAAATTAATTTTAGCACTCTACACAAATTGCACGTTTAGGGATGTAAACAATCCGGTCCAATCGGTCTTTTGCAATTTTTAGGACCAGACTAGTATATTACAACCCTTGACCAAACCTAACCTGTAGGCCACTGGTCCCAACCAGCTCGGGTCCAATAGGTCCTAGTCAATTTGGTCCAAATTTGAGCTCGGCTTGCACTGATGATGGGCTATCAGCAAATAATTTTAGGTTTTTTTTCTAATTGATTCAAAAATGCCACGTTCAACCTTTAGGCTATTCTACCATTGCATTCTCTAATTTCCAGCTACTTTACTTTACTCCCCTTTAATCCAAACTGGCCATTACGGACAACATTATTACATTAATTAGACTGTTCATAGCAAAAAAATAAAGTCCAAAACACAACCCAAGCTATATATGCAATTGCCTTGATCAGCCAGCACACAAACGCATTCTCTCTCTATCGGATTTGTGTGAATAAGGGTTTATCTTCTAACGGGTTTGAATTGGGGAAAGACCCAAATTAAACAGATTTCTCCATTAGATCCAAGCATGTGTGTGATTTTTTATAATAAAAAATTGTCATGTCATGTCATCACTCTATTAGACACATAGACAAGAAAACTAACATAAGTAGTAGGAGGGACTATTATTGCTTATTTGTTAAAATTTAGGAACTAATAGCATGCATTTGAAACTTCAAAAATTAACTATGTATTTCACCCAAATTTAAACATTGTCTTTTGGACTTGTTGTGTACGAAGAAATATGTTTTAAGGATGTCGTATATCAGGTGTTATATAGGTTGTAGATGAAAAGCAAGAAAGATTGCTTCTAAATCTGATCGTCGTGATTAGGATTATGGACTCCATTTTCATTTTTCTGGTAACATCACCTAAGGCATACCATGCTCTACACTTTCTTCACAATTTCATGTATGCAATGCTGAAAGTCATTAGCCATAGAAAAATAATCACAACAATGTGGAAATACTCTCTTTCAATTCAAACCAAATAATTCCTTCAAAGGGTTGCTGGGATTTGACCTCGCAAAATCAATAGAGAAAAGGTGAAGCCAGAAAACCGTACACGCTACTCTCAACAAGCTAACAGATATATAATCAGTTCAACATGCCCTACATGGGCTTCAAGTCAGGCCAACAACCCTCAGTTTCTACTCTCATAGCCAGTAAAACTTTACAAAAAGAAAAAGAAAAAACAAACAAAAATTTCACCTTAGCCCAACCTCTCTACAAATGTTTCAGCTAAGCTATGCCCACTGACAATTTTGGTTGTCCCAACAATCAAATCATATGCCATCCCTTCCTGCAAGAACAAGTTACTCAAACATTATAGAAACCTAAAAATGAGGATGAAAATAGACATCATTGTAACTGGTTAATCAGTCTGGAACACTAAAGCAAGATGCACAATTCCATGAAACTTGTCATATCTGTAACAAAATTAATCTTTGATTGGCCATTTACAGTATAACTTCAAGAACAAAAAGACCATTATCACCGGTTAGTCAAATCAGGGCTGGTAATGATCTTCAGAAATTTCAAAACTTTGAAGGAAGAAAAATGGTGAGGTTTTACAGTATGTTACAATTCAAAAAATTGTTAAAACAGATGAGTAGATTCCATATATGCAACAAATTTGACACACCTGAGCACTGAGAAATCGAAGTGCGGAAATCTCTGCAAAGGTTATGCCTCCAATGAAGACAACGAGAACTAGAGACCGCCTTCCATCAGCAACTCTGAATTATGTCAAGAAGTGTCAGAATAAAGGAGAGTATAGCATTTCTTTTTTCTTTTTTATTGGTAAGTTACACGTGCACCAATGGATTTTGAAATCATGACCTCATCCTCAATCCCATACTTATATTAAGTGACATTATTGTATTTGAAAATAAAACTACAGTAAAAATTAGGGGGCAACTGCTTCAGTTATGGAAATGGAATGTGATACTGCTCCTTATATTATCAGCAAAGTCTAATGTTCATCTGTACAGGCTTATCATCATTAAAAGATTTGTTTCTAATGTTCATCTGTACAGGCTTATCATCATTAAAAGATTTGTTGTCACTAAAGACAAAATGACCCAACATAAGAAAGTCAATAAAGAAGAATCCTAGATACTAGGATGAGCTGAACATACTTGTCTATATTAGCTGAAGCCTGCAAGGTGTCATATGATGGACTGCTTGAGAATCTGCCCTGTAAAATAGTACAGCATACAAGAGTCACCTAAATTGCGAGGATAGAAAAGAGATCCAAAGAGTGCATGATCATGAGAAGTTTACCCTTTTTGTTTCTGAATGTGGTCCTGGTAGCAGCTTCAGGATTTCTTCTATAGGACGCCTGAAGGGTCAAATTGTTACTTTCAAGAGAAAATAAAATTTTCCTAAAAAGTTCAAATTCATAATCCAAAAGCAGCGAGAATCAATTGTGGTAATTGTTGTAAAAGACTAATTAGAACAATTGTAGATATTGTCACAATGGTGTCTTGACTTCTATCCCATGAATGGAACCAAGACATTTCTATGGGCCACAAAATAAGTGGGGTATTCAGGGGGTTCAACAAAGGCCATGTTATGGCCATGTTCCAATGCCATAGGATCGAGAGATCAACATATTAGGCACCTGTCGGGTAATGAAACTTGTCTCAGACACCTAAGACCAAAAGACTTTAGCTACTACGCCACATACAAAGATAACATAGCCTTAACCCTCGTTTGGGAGAAGGGAAAGAATGGAATGGAATGGAATTGAATGAAAAGAATAATTTTAGAATATTCCTTTCTTTCCCTTGTTCCGGAGTTTTAACGAAGTTCATTCCCTTATTCGGAAGTTTAAGTGAGAGGGAATAGAATAGGTAACGAAAGAACACTCATTCCTCTCTATTCCCTCAAAAATTCAAATTTTCATTCCCTCCAAAATTGGGAGGAATAAAAGGGAATGGAATGAAGTTTAATGAAATTTTTCACTAAAACTCCCAAAATATCCTTATATATTCAGCCATTTATTTTAAAACAAGGGTCTAATAGTAATATTGTGATAAAATGTTTCATTCATTTCCCTCTGTGTTACTCTCAAACAAGGTTACTTACCTTTCATTACTTTATTTTAAAACTTCCTAAAAACTTTACTTAATTTCATTTCATTCCTTTCCATTACTTAAATTCATTATATTCCATCTATTCCATTTCATTCCATGATTTACTCATTCCATTCCATTCCTTTATGAACTCCCAAACGAGTGTTAGAGAACTTTTAGCCAAAAAAAGCATAAAAACATAAAATTATAAAATTATTATTAAAAAAAAAAAAAAAACAGCCTTAGATCTCATCACGACCATCACTCTTTGCAGAACCAAACATGTGTAAACATTATATAAATACAAACGAGCCATCCTTGCTCGGTTACTCTACACATGATAGCATAATAAGCTTGTCTGTTACAGGTCTTCAAGGAAGAGGCCGTGTCCATCATGTTTCAAATGTCAACAAAATAATAGCAATGCTCTCAATATAAAAAAATGGCAGAGTTTAAATGTGCATGTGAAAATTTGGGGAAAAAAAACCTTCATATGGTATTTATGAAGACAATCAAGACACCCCCAGAAATTGAGGTATCACATGATGCGTGAGCTTTGATACCAAGACCCTTATTGGAGTCTTATCACTTAATGTGGCAATTTTAGAATTGTAAGGTTCTAAGGAACCTAGAACTAACTATGATGATTTAATATAAATCATTAAAGCATGATGGGATCACTGATCCACTTCAAGAGGCTGCTGCCAGTCACATTGGATTTGCTTTAGTTTGAACATTATAAGGTTTCCTCTTTTTTTCAATTTAGTAATATTAACAACACTAAAATAAGACCAGGATATATATATATATATATATATATATATATATATTTTTTTTTTCCACTATTCGCCCCAAATGTCAATTTGTAACAAGAATTAGGCTAAAGAGAATTGATGAATTAAGGCAATAATCTATCTTTTTTTCCTAGGTTAAAGGCAATAATATGTATTGCTGACAACAAGAACTTGTAAGAAACTTAGAAAATGACCTATCCAAAAAAAATAAAAATAAAAATAGCAAATAAAGAATCAATCTGACCATCCAGACCGCACAGCATGCTGAACAAGACGAATACTAAGAGGTGCATATCCAGAAAATACGTAGGCAATATCATTCGGGCTGTTACATAAGAAAGCACATAAAAAGTTAGTAAGAAACACAACAGTGCTATGGGGAAATACACACACCCACACAAATAAAATAAAATAAAATAACCTAAAAACATTTTACATGGCTAGATTCAGAATTAAGTGTATTATATTTTCCTATGTAATAAGGAACAGCTTGGAATGCATAGATATGGTGCAAGTAGTTCCAGAAACTGCAGAATTTGTTTCAGTGACACCAAGAGATGAGAATCAAAAGAGATAAAGGGAGAGAGGGAAGGAGAGCCTTAATAGATATGATTGTAAAACTGGCTAAAGAAAGAGCAGCCATATCCATAATTCATCATCATATAGCTTTCTGAGAAAAAACTTCTAAATATATAAGCACTGGAATATGAAATCCACCATGAAAAGACCTATATAGAATTTAAAAGCGAATATCGAGCTTATAATCAAGTCCATCTTGCTATTATAGTTTGCTTCTGCCCACCTAATAAGTGTTTCAGCATCTACTGAAGTAGCTTATTCTTATAAAAATTCTATGACGCTGTACAGTGCATCATCCCCCCATAGTGTTTGGTTTTGCACACCATGAACAATAAGGTCATATAATTCTATCAAATGAGCCACCCCAGTGATGAGTAAATAATGAAGGTGCTCACTTGTGCCATATTGCGAAATCTGGGTACACTAAAAGGGCACAAATCAGTGTGAGGAATGTAAGACATGCAAGCTATGAGCCCACCACCCTAGATGTAAATGTGGACCAAACTCTTAATATTTTCAATTATGAAGAAGAACCGAATCACAAGGTCAAATAGAATAATACTTGGCTGTATCAGTGTCCTCAACAACAAGTTGTAGAGCACGTTTAATTGTCAGCCAGTTGCTTTTTGACTCCTGCAAGGTTCAGATGATGTTACCATGAATCCAATAATTTGATAAAATCCAATTAACATAGCCAGTTGACTATTAAAATCAAATGTAGGAAATGCTAGGTTATAAAGGCAAAATGACACCAAACCTGCTTTCTGAGCAACCCAGCTTTTTCTAAATTATTCAGTGTCGCCATGTGCTCAAATCCATAGCTGTGGAGTAGTTCTCTCCTAGACCAAGAGTTGAAACTAATAAATAAATAAAAATACACATCCACAGTAGTACATAGGTAAAAATTGCTACAAAATTCAATTGCCAACAACATCAAAATATGGAAGACCCCAAGGAATTAACAGTAATGATAATATGCATGAAGTCTTGCCTCAAATAGTCAAACTGCTTTTTGGGCAACCCAGAATTTGTAATGGAAAATAAGATGAGAAGGCGTAGGACATTGACAAGAGGCTCCTGCTTATGGATCAATTCTTCAATGTACTCAAAGCATCTGCATTAGTTTCATGCTTTTGGAAATTAGGATAGGGGACTGAGAATCCATAATTCGTATTTATGACAAATTGAAAGGAGTTGATCTTGAGAAATGACTTGAAGATACCAAAAATGCATAGATTATAGTAACCAAAGAAAGATTATAAATACAATTGCTTAAAAAGAAAAAAAAAAGAATGCCATTTCAGTTATTCCATATGATACAAGTAGCACATGCAGAAGACTCAGAACAGGTACTATCACCAATCAAAAAGGGGGGACATTTATTATTTATACTTGATTGAATTTTGAAGTGCGCTGCACATAAAAGATGCCAGCACAGTTCGTCAATCCAACCAAAAAAAAAAAATTTCTTTGAGTAGAGTGGTTGGATAGCTGTGATGCATTCCAAAGATGACAAACAATAATCTGGTTTTAGGTTAAGAACAATTGGCGCTTCTGGAAAGTCAAACACGTGTCAGGAACAAAAAGACCATAAGCTGATTGTTAAACAAACAAACATGATAATAACATCATAACTACATGGCCATAGGCAGCACATCAACCCTTAGTCCTGAAATTCAGTAAACATGATAATAACATCATAACTACATGGCCATAAGCAGTGCATCAACCCTTAGTCCTGAAATTCAGTAAACCATTTACTACCCAATCAGCATGCTTTTGCATTGAGTATATTCACATATATTATAAAGTGAAAAGCATATAATCAACACATTAGGTCTTCAAAAGTTGGAGATAACAGTAGAAATTGTGCTCACATGTCATAACTCTGTGCCTCAACAATTGTGTGTTCCATGTCAAGTTGCCCAAGAAAGGTTGGCTTTGATGTGAATGTCGACAGATGCTGAGCAAGATTTATGTGCCTCTGAAGCAACAAATTCCAGAAAATTAAAATCAATTGGAAACACACATATAGATCTCGAAAATGAAAAATTAAAAGTAGGAAAATACTTACAGTCATTTCTGGCAACGAGTTCAGCTTTTTGACAAAGTCCTTTAATTCAGAAACTGACTGTGTCTGTGCACAACATAGCAGTCCATTAGAAAACATTTACAAAATCATTTAACAGTCTAGAAAGGAAGGTATTGAGATACTGATTGTGTTTTGTGGAGAGAACTGTATGTGTGGTATGTTACAAGAAGTTGAAAGTGCGCATCATCTGACACATAAATAATCTTCTTCTTTTTGTTCATAAGTAAACGATCACATAACAATCATGTTAATCCCCTCAATTATGGGTTGAACTATTCAACCATGCATGCAATTACATCCAAACAAGTAAGTAACAACTATAGCTAATACATATTTTACTAAGGTACTTGAATTTTATAGCAGCGAAGTTGGACAAATGTATTTTAGCACTAACATCAGTTTCAAGGAAATATTCAAGTTTGCATCAATCATAAACACAAAAGAGACAGCAATGTTCAGATGTTAAACCATTCACTTACAGTTGTTGTCACTTCTGTGTAGTCCTGCTTCATGGATGTTGCTTTCTGACGTAGAATCTGCAATCATACTGCAGATGGCAATTAAGAAAATAGAACTCCAAGAAGAATAATGGGATTTTTTTTTTAAACAACTGACAAGAGACAGATTTGGAAATTGAAGTATAAGCTATGATTGCAAGTAATGTAAACTGATTTAAATAGATCAACCTGGACAACAACTTCGAAGTTGAGATCCCGTATCTCCTTAAACAGCTTGTCACTAACAAATTTAGACCATCAGCAGTAAGTGAATGTGACAAGAAGGAAGGAAGAAGAGAAATAAGGTGGAAAGGAACTAAAAAACCAAGAAGGAAAAGATATATTTAGTGAAAGCAATTGGGACAACCGGCAATTCTTGCATCAACATATAATCCAAGAAAAATAGAATAAGTAAATAAATAATAGTTTGGCACCAAATTGATGTTTTCCCTTATGTACCTACAACTAACAGATGGTATGCAAGATATCAACAACATTAAACAGTTGGAGCATCTAACATTCTAAGGTGCATCTGTAAAAACTAGGGAAGTAATATAATAACTATCTTAGGACTAAAGGGCTTTGTGGAACTGTGGAAGTGAATCTACAAAAAAGGACACTCCACACGACATTAGAACATCCAAGGCTTAGCTGCCACAATTGAACGTTAAATATTAGTCATATGATAGGGAAAATATTATTTAATATTTAACAACCCACCCCCCCCCCCCCCCCGGGGGGTAAAATTTCATTAATATTAGTGATTAGATATAGTACAGAGATATTAGCTTTTTCATCCTTTAGGTTATTCTGGAAAATAAGCATTTCATAAAAAATAAAAGAGAGAGAGAGAGAACAGAAAGAGCATAAACATTTTGAAACTCAATTTTTGGAATTCTTAAGATGCTTTGTGATATGCTCATGTGAACCAAAGGTTTCTTTATTGCTATCCTCATAGGATCTGCAGAATTTTGTACTCTTTGTTCCCTCATTTGTATGCCTTTCTAATAAATTATGCATATCATATTCTAATACAATTATTTGATCCATAAGTACAATAAGTTTAGAAATAATTTTCGAACAGTATACATAACTACATACACGCACATACATAGCTTCATGGAGAATTTGAGGCTTAGCCACCAAATTGAACGTAATATTTAGCCATATCTTAGAAAAAAAATCAGTATAACTAGAAACAAAAATTAAAAAGAATAAAGAACATGACTTTGGATTGAATAGATGGAGGAAAAGAATCATGTCGCTGACCATGATTAGTTTATTGAGGATCTATGGCTGACCCCAAAATTTTGGAACTAAGGCTTGGTCGTTGTTGTCAAGAGCAGCAAGATATATCAAGCAGAGACAATAATTTACCTTGAATTAAGTGGAACTTTTATCTTTTTTCCCTCTTGTTGGAGACCCGTGATAGATGCATCCAGCTCCACAGAACCATTATTGACATGCAGACACTGCAGTAAACGTATTAGAGAGGTTACAACAAAATCGATATAACCAGAACCAATAGGTATCCCATTTCAGGCCCATGCAAGAAAGTAACAAAAATAATTTCTCTTAAAATATTGAGCTTTAATGATTTAGCTTGAGCATAAATAAAACTAAAACAATCTGATGGTCATGCAATTAGAGGTTCAGTAGTCTCACAAGTCCATGTAATGTAATTTTGACCAGAATGGATATAAGATAAAGGAAAAACACAATGTTAAAAACAATGTCAAATTCTTAATGGAGGAGGAGTTTTCACCAAGCTAATTGAATTTGTATAAGAACAATATGAGGACTATAAATCATTAAACTTGTCAATCACATCATTCCATGGTCATAACTATCATGCCAGGTAATAATTATGCGTTGCATAAGTATGGGCCAACTTTCTCTGCTTACCTCATCAAGTAGCCCCTCATATGTTAATTGAGACAACATAGGAGTAACCATGTCCACCTGCAGCCGAGGAATAGCCAACTTTAAGCAACAACAAGGATCTATAATATCATAGACATTATAAATCTACAACTAAGCATTGCAAAAGTAGCTCAAAAATGAGAACTAGTTTAAAACCTTCTCTTTTTTTTAATATGTGAATCAGATTTTGAAGTGTGCCAAACTGCCAGCTCTTAATAAGAACTTATAATTCCTTTCTTTATTATCAACTTCTCTATATTTCTCTACATTCATCTACCAATAAGAAACTGGATTTGTGGTATTACAGAACAGAGTAAGCATTTAAATCTGAAATTCTTGACAAGAGCCCACGGAAATAAAATATTTGGAAATTGATTCATTTTTAATAACAATACAGATTCAACTCTAAAACAAATTAAAACCAAACCCACAAGTCAATATTTTAATGAAGTTAGATTAGTAAGTATATAAAGTATTGGTTTTTTTAATTTAATGTAAAGGGTATTTTTATTCATTTTCATTTTGGGCTTATAGTGCAGTTAGTTGTGCTTAGTCATCTTCTTCTCTCTCTCTCTCTTTTTTTTTTTTTTTTTTTTAGAGGTCGCACTTAGTCATCTTTTGGAATATAGGTTTTTCAATTTAATGTCATTTTTGGTCCCTTTTTTTTTGACATGTAGTGCACTGAGTTGTCTTTAGTAAACTTTTGACTTATATTTCATGTCATTTTTAATCTCTCTATTGGATTAATTCTAGGACCAACCATACATGGCTTGTTCTCCAATTCGACAAGGTTTTAAAATTTGCTTGTCCTCCAGGCATAAGGTAGGTTAAGAAAATACACAATTTTTAAACACATGGTTGCATATCATTTGCAACTAGCATGACTTCACATTAGAGAACATACGGTAAAATAGAGGGAACAAAGAAAAGGTTACCTCCCTATCTAAAAGGATGAGTGTATTGATCTCTGGCACAACCATCTGTAGTAACAAACAAAACATTAGTGGGAGGCAGTGAAGTGTGCATCATTTTATAAAAATGCATTTTTTTCAACTTAGTTTGCATAAAAAGGAGCTTGAAGCTGTAGATAATTACATCAGGTGAGTTAACAGGTTCCTCTGCTTGCATACGGTTTAGAATGTCTGCAACACGCACTGATGCTTTGCCTTTGGCTCTCACATTTGGTATCACTCCAAAAGAAAACTATAATACATAAATCGATGCAAACCTTTCAGGTAAATGCAAAAATATACAAGAAGAGCATATAACCATATTAAATATCTGCATTCATAAAAGATTTATTATATTTCAAATAAGTATTCTCTCATTATAGGTCAAATTATTTTAAGGCTTCATCCCTTATATGAATTAACTAAATTACATTAGTAAAATCTCACGACCTCAAGCTTGTGAATGGCTTTAGCGATATGCCAAAGTGAGCTTGTATCACCATCGACTTGGCTTTCCTAAGATGTACGGAAAAAAAATAATAAAAATCAAAAAATAAAATAAGACATCAGAAGCACAAAGAGAAATCATTAATATAAATCAGCAGAACGGACAAAAAAATTTTTTTACGTACTTTATAAGCAAGGTCGAGTTCAAATGATAATACATCCTCGTCCAATGGAACTATGTACAATGGGTACTCCCCTATAGTCATCAAATTATAAACATTTTCCTCTTCAAGGATCTGCAAAACCAAAAGCTACTCACCATAAATACATACACATAGCTTGGGTTTTACAAACAGAAAGACTGCCAACAAACATTTACCTTCTCACATACAACTGTGCGGCGAGGGACAAAATAAACAAAGTATTCCCTTTGAAGTCCCTTCGATACATCATCGTGAACATTCAAACATATGAATTTCATTAAATCGAGCTGAGAACGGACAAGGTAAACCACTTTGGCGCAGTCAGTTTGAAGGGGGTCAGCTGAAAGATGCCGCAACTCAACCCCATGTTCCTGTTTGTAATTAGCAGAAATTTCTCAAAAATAGCAGCTACTTATTATCAATAATTCCCATTCATTAGAGCTCTGCTAGTTTCAGCCGGGCTATACTTTTCACCAGCAAAATATTTTCGAAGAGAAAATACTGAATCTAAACAAAGCTATTTATAATGATTCCAAAAAAATCTAAAATCAAGTGCACATTGTAATGACTAAGTGTAAATTTCTTCATATAATCTAAATTCCATTGAAGATGTAAGTAGAGTTTGAGAGAAAATGCCTTAAGAAGCGATGTTTGTATGATCGATGAGAGAGAACTCCCGAGCTTCGGATCAATAACCAAGCACTTTTTCCCTCGAATCTATAAATCCATGAAAATTTAAATACAAACATAAATAAATAAATAGATAAATCAATATTTATCATCAATTTCAACAAAATTTCAAACTCTAGAATGTTCCTAGTGATAAACAAGCAATGCGAACTGAATTAGAATCCTAAATCCGATGTTCCTCAATGTTTGGGAGCCAGGAAAGCATAGATTCCACTTATAACTGAAAAACAGCCACAGACTTCTACTAACTATATAATTTATTCTCGGGAACCAAACAGAGAAATGATAAAGAGATAGAGAGAAAGAGAGACTCACATTCTTGAGGATGTTTAGGAGCTCCTTCTGTGACTGTTCTCTGAATATGAACCAAAGACCAATTAGCAAACGAGAATTGAATTGTTGTTATAGAAGTTGATTGCTGTGGAAAAATTAGGGTTTAGCGTACCTGAGAGATGTGAGATTGAGAGGAGCATTATCTAGGTTCGGAATCTGAGCCATTGGAGCGAAATTTCTCTCTGTGCAGGGAATTTCTCTTTTCTTCGCTGGCACAAGAAGACGATCGCAGAAGTTGAAAGCTTCGAATGGGCCTGGACCCTGTTTCTTGGGCTTTCATGATTTGGGCTTGGGAACGAACCGAGCTGAACAATATTAAAGCTTGGTACATCTTTGATTTTTTTTTTTCAAAATAACACCAATTTTCAATCAATTTTGTTAGTTAGCATTATTTTCAAACTATTTAGGAAACTAATGTCTAAGAAACTAACATCTCGAGTATGTAGGACTCGATTTTACTGTTGCAATTCGAGTATCATAGACTCGATTTCTATGAAAAATCACTTAGAAATCGAGTCTTACGGACACAAGTTTCACAAAAGAAATCAAAACTTAGGGAAGCTCAGATGGAGAACTTTGGTGATAGATCAAGACCCAGAGAGGAAATCAACAACAAGAACGAAGAAACCCACCCAAAGACCCCGAGAGCTTGATTTCAATCGCTGCCGCCACTTGGTTTTGATCTCTCTAGTTTGTTGTTTTTTTTGTCTTCGTGGTTTGGGTTTTGTTAGAAAGATCTCTTTGGTTTGATCTCTCTGTTTTTTCTAAGGTGTTTTGGTTTGATCTCTCTATTTGATCTTTCTCTATTTTTTTGTCTTTGTGTTTTGGGTTTCTAGGTTTGATCTTTCTTCATGGGTTTCGTGGTTTGATCTCTATTTGATCTTTGTTTTCGGTCTTTGTGTTTTGGGTTTCTGGGTTTGATCTTTCTTCGTGGGTTTCGTGTTTTGATCTCTGTTTGGATCTTTGTTTTATGGGTTTTGTTGTGGAACTTGAGTGTCACAAAATTATTGTTGACACCTTTAGATAGCCAATAAAATTGACATGTGTACAAAATAGTCCACCACGTGTCAAGCGTTAAGACCTTCATATATGACACATGGCAGAGTCCTAATAAAGGCTTTTGCTCTAATATATTAGATTAAATTAGATTAGATAGATGTCATTTTTCTACATATTGAAATCAAGTGCAAAACTTAGGGTATATATACTCAATCTCAACTATTAAATTAAATATATTAAAAGGAAATAAAAAGTTAAAGTTAAAAAGTTAAAAATGTAAAATAATTTGTGAGAGAAATTGGGTTAATTGCATCTAGGGTATTACACATGATCTCAATCTATTTTTTACTACCACTAATGTTATTGTAGGTTTTCCTCCATTAAAAAAAAAAAAAAAAATACATCACAAGAACAACCTCAATTGTAATTTATCAGTCCTTCATTTTGTTCTAGCTGAAAGTTCCTAGTTGGTCTATATGGCAGGGAAACAATTCCCAAATTTTGTTAAGACAAGACAATCTAATCATGAACTTTTCTTGCTTGTTATCCAAAAAAAAAAAAAAAAAAAGTCTTCCTCTACTTAAAAAAATGCCTAATTAGTAGAAGGAAAGGCCAAAATAGAGATCTTTTTGGCCCTACAATTGAATGAAAACAAAACCTAAAGGCATACACAATTGTATAAATTTCTTTCAAAACCAAGTCTTTGCTCTCACTTGAATGAGTTTATTAAAGGTGTAGTAACCCAAGACTGATTCGACGATAGTGTTTGGGACACAATTTATTTGTCTATGGTTTAAGTCTTAATCCTACAGATTAGGCCCGAAACTTCACCTGGTTTCTCCTAACTTCCCAGTGTTTTTCGGTGTTTTTGCTCTCTATCTCTAACTTCCCTAGTTTTTCCAACCCCCAAGCATCTACCCTTTTCCCCTTTTTTTAGTCTCTTGTTAGTGAGGTGATCATTATTATTTTCCCACTTCACACGTATTCCTATGTTCATCAGAATCTCAAGGGATCTTCACGACTTTAGAGTATTCTCTTGGAACTTGTTCCAGACGCCAAATAGTGTTCAGTGGTGGTTCCCTAATGGCATTATCAGTCCTCAGTTATCGATCTCGCTAGGTTCGTGCTTCACTCTGACTTCCTTTGTTCTTGGTCAGTGTTTAGCCGACCACTTAAGACTCCCTTAAGTGGTCGTCTCCTCAGCCATAATCTCGACCTCAAAATTGGGCCCAGGGTCAACTTTCTCCCTGTGTACCAAGCTTAACTCGTCTGTTGGGCCTTGGGTCTTATGTTGGGTTTTGATCAAGTGGGCAAACATGGGTTGCTTGGGCCCAATTCCCCCCACAATAGCCCCCTCACGATCTTGTTTTCGCAAAATAAAGATAGGATTTGGGTTTTCCTGCCTCGTGGTCGGGGCCTTTGCTTTACCCTTTCCAAGAAAAATGACAGTTACGCCTCGGGAAGATCAACAGTCTACCATTTAATGTAACGGACAAGACAGCTTGCTCCTTTCGAATACATGGCAGAATCTAAAGTATCGAACGGTCCAGATGGCCTGATGCTTCGCTTATCGAGGCGCACTTGAGGCGACATGATGGTACACATTAATTGTATTTGGGCAGTCACAATTAATGACCCTTGTTTCTATAAATACCTCCCTTAATTCATGTTTTTCGTTTTCTTTAGTTTCTTCTAAGTTCAGAATATTGCTTTCTTCCTGTTCCCGAGCCCTTAATCTCCCTACAAGATCACTCTCCTCTTCGAGAAGTCACTCAGTAAGTCTTCTTCCCTTTAACTATCTTCTCGTAACTTAGTTAGATTCAAAAATATGTCTTTTGCTTACCTTTTGAAAACTAGAGCAGACATAGAATCTTTTAGAGTTAGATACAACATTTCTCGTGACGTTGAAATTTCATATTGTCACGAGGGAGATATAAAGGACCAGAGGCTCCCCCATGTAGTATTTTTCCCTTTAATATCCATACTTGAGGGCAGGGTTAGGTTCCCAGTGGATCCCTTGTTACTTAGGACCCTTAGTTTTTACGGCCTTAGCCCCGACCAGTGTTTGCCTAATTTTTATAGGGTAGTCAGCTGTGTGGGGCGTCTCAACCGATTGTATGGCCTTAGCCTTACCCACCATGACATCAACTTCTTGTACGCCATTCGGGGGGGTCTAAAGCTCGGGTATTATCTTCAGACCTGAAGCACAATGGTTAGGTTGATGATATCCTACATCCCCGACTCCAATAGGAACTCAGCGGGGGAGTATGTGAGGGTGAGTGGGAATTGGTTGAATGGTGAGCTAACCTGCCCGACCTCTCCTTGTCAGATAGGTCGATACTTTTCTTTTCCCTGATTCTTCAACATAAATAAATCGTGTCTCCCTCCCATTTGTTTTATTAGTATGCTCATTGTCATTTACTTCTCATCCATTTTATGTATATACGTCTCTCTTTTTCTTTTATTACTTTCTTGGCATCTCACTAACTCGTACCCCCTCCCCGACTGCAGTTTCCAAGAAATTCTGGCCGGATATAAACGTAGTGCGTGTCCGGGAGCTCAACTTCATCCTTCGCTCGGAGATATTTGTGCACTACAAAGGACAATTAAGAGCTTCTCACCTGATCTTGGGTTACGTGCCCTCCTACACAAGCTACTAGGATTTGTCGAGCGCCTTGACAATCGGCAACCTGCTATTGTCGTACTTGGACATTCGGCTGCCTGGATTCCTGCTACAAGGGCTCACTTCCAAGGAAGCCAGGCATTTAGGTCCCCAACTGGTCAGACACGATTCCCTTGAACCTATATAAGACGGTTCAGGAGATACCGTCTTCCAAGGTCGGGCGGTACACGTTCCTTTAAAGACCCCCATTTTAGGAGATCTTGCAAAAGAGGGTCCAGTTGCTAAGGAGGCAATTCCTGACGAGCCCGTTCAACCTAACCCGGCAAAAGAAATGGTCCAAAAGTGCTCTATGGCTTTGGACCATTGGTTTCCAGCTGCGCAGGCCTCGGGAGGTCAAGCTACCGCTCGGCCTACTCCCCAATAAACTACGCCCCCTGCTTCCCAACAGCGAAGGAAGTGGAAAAAGGGTGCCGACGGCGCTGTAGTCAGAAGCAGTACTCCCCCTGCTGCCCACCTCCCCACTCCGGCCTCGGGTCGGGCAACCACTCAATCGACCAGCAAGACCCCCCGGGAGACGCAACCTATGAGCCAGCCTGTCATAATCGACTCTCAAGTAGCGGCTTCTTCCTCAGGTTCTGGAACCAGATGGGAATGCTCCTTTTATTTGGGGGATAAGGTCCTGCCCTTGGACTCCTATGTCTAGACATAGAGGAGCGGCGAAGGAGGGCTGGTATCGGACAGTCTCAGGCAGGCCTTACTACTTCCTGCCGATCTATTGCATTACTCCGGCTGCAAAGATGAGGACCTCGTGCTAAAATTAAAGTGGCACACTATAGCGGTAAGCTTTTTATTTGTCTGAATTATTACTATTTTGTTGTCTCGATCCCTTTCATTTCCTTCGCATACCTCTCAATTTACAAATGTTACCAATCGAGCTTGAATAATGCCACTTTGCTTTTTTGTTGTCTTAGGCTGCCCAATTGACCCACGTGTTAGAGGGTCGGCTGAAAGAAGCACAGGAAGAGACTGACAAAGAAAAAGCCCTCAAACAGGTAACTAAGGCCTACCTGCAAGAGAAAACTCTAGGGCTAAATGTGATGGAGCGGCGGGCAACTACTGTCAAGAAGGCACTAGAGCTGGCCGAGCAGAAAGCCAGTGATCTTCAAGGTAGGCTCGGGGAGACAGAGCTTAAGCTCGTGAAGACAGCTAGCATCCTCCCTGCCCGGGACAAGGAACTCACTGACCTCAAAGGCGCAGAGAAAGCTCAGAAGCAGACCTGCTACAATAAGGATTTCAGGGACGCCGAAAACTCAGCTGGTCCCTTCATCTTCCAGGCCTAGAAGTTCAGGTTCATTGAGGCTTGGATGGCTGTAGTTAACGCCGTCGGCCTTCTAAAGGATTCCCCTTTCAAGAGTGCTGACCGAGTCCCGCTGCCCGAGGACCCTGAGGTCAAAACCCAGGTTGAAGAGCAAGGCGAGGACAGCAGCGATGAAGAGGAGGGCACAGAGAGTCTGGAGGCCAAGGAACTATCAAAGCAGATCGATTCCCATGTAGTGGTGCTGGATGATTACAACCCGAGAACCACTACTACCACATCAAATCCGGACGCCGCGTAGCTCGTAGTCATCTCAGACCCTCCGCCCATTAATCCTCCAGCCGGCTAGGAAGCACCCACAACAACTCCCACGGCTACCGATACCCCCAGCGTCTAGATTTACCATAAATATTTGTATTTTGTTATTATATATATATTTATATTTATATTTGGTTGAAATTCTATGTAATTTCTTAAGTGGATCGGTACCCGCGTACTAAACTCTTTTTCCTTTTCTAAGTTTATTTGAGACTGATGGTTTTAATTTTTTCCTTATTCTATTGTGATTGTATGCAAAGGGTTAATGCCAACAACTTACTTTCATCAAGTTTTTACTCATTCGGTAATGGTATCAATGTTTTGACGTTCGTGCTGAAAATCGCTTAAGTGTTAACGTTGGGTAACGCAATAATCCGAACGTTCAGTAACAACATCAACTTTTTGATATTAATGTTAAGAACTGCTTAAGTGTTATCGTTCGATCGCACAAAAAATAATTTCGACGTTCGGTAGCAGCATCAACATCTTGATATTAATGCTAAAAAATTACTTAAGTGTTATTGTTCGGTAACGCCACAAATAATTTCAATGTTCATGGTACACCGCTCTCATGTGTCCTCATTAGTTAGCATCGGAGACACGCTTTATATTCCCCGATCATCAGTTACATGTAGGGACGTTCGGTGATTAAAGGATGAGTTTATGCCATGACCCGTACTTTGAATCGAGTAAATTTATTGAAGTTCCTGCACAGTCGGTGACTGGAATCAGGCCAAGGCCATGTTTCTGTCCTTTGGGATATATTAAGGTTTCCACCTAGTCGGTGACCGGAGTCAAGCCGAGGCCAAGTTTTTGTCCTTATGAATATGTATTAAGGTTTCCACCTGGTCGATGACAGAAGTCAGGCCGAAGCCAGATTTCTGTCCTTAGGGGTATATTAAGGTTTCCGCCTAGTCGGTGACCGAAGTCAGGCCGAGGCTAGGTTTCTGTCCTTAGGAATATATTAAGTGCATGCACAAATGCTTCACTATTTACTCATACTCTGCACAAGATCTTTTAACTGAATTTCATCTATCTTCACTGTTCACGTCAGCTTACAAACTCAGTAATGCATCCCACGTGCTACATTACATTCACGAGTAGTATTTCTTTAAATTACAGACGTTCCATGGTCGGGGCAGGGGTCTTTCTTCCATATCTTCCAAGTAATAAGCTCCTGCTCCGCTCGTAGCTGTTACTCGGTAAGGTCCTTCCCAATTCAGGGCCAATTTACCAACATTATGATCCTTTATACTCCCAACAGCCTTCCACAAAACAAGGTCTCCTGGCACAAACTCCCGAGGCCTCACTCTCCTGTTATATCCTTGAGCCAACTTTTGTTGATAGTCAGCAAGCCGCATAGATACCACATCTCTTTGTTCTTCCAGGGTATCCAAATTTTCGATCATACACTCATCATTATGGCATAAAGCCTGCAACCCTCGAACTCGATGAGCTGATCTCTATCGATATAACCACTTCTGTGCCATAGGTCATGGAAAAGGGCGTCTCACCTGTTGACCTTCTAGGAGCTGTTTGGTATGCCCAAAGAATGTTCGGCAGCTCTTCTACCCAGTTTCCCTTCGCCCCCTCCAGTCTCTTCTTCAAATTGTTAACGATCGTCTTATTCGTCGCTTCGGCCTGCCCATTGCTTCGAGGATATACGGGCGATGAGTACCTGTTGGTTATCCCGAGGCTACCATAGTATTCCCGGAAAATCTTGCTATCAAACTGCTGTTGGAAAAATACATGTTTGTATCGCATACAAAACATATGCAGCGAAAAATTAACGGATCTACTTCATTCGCAATTGATAACATGTACTGTGTAAGTTTCAGAATTTAAGAACAAGAAAGCGTACCTTGGTGCGGTGAAATTCAAAAACAAAAGATTAGAAGTACTTGGGAACACTTTTAATCTTCACTCCAATTCCACTTAATGCGCAAGAAGTGTGGTCTCTCAATCAGTTTTCAAGTGGAGAATAAGAGAGTGACTTACACTCACATACACACCATTTTATTCCTTATATGATCTTAATGAAAAAACCCCCTATGAAATTCTGTATGTTTCTCTCCTTATATATAACTGATTATCTAATTGGGCTAACCTTTTGGGCCATTCCAATTGGGTTTTAGTATGTGGCTTAGAGTGGGACCAAAAGAGAACAAATAAGACTCTAGCTCCAATGGGCATTGGGCTTTTCTGTCAATTCTTAACAAGTCCAAAGTTATCATTAATTATATTCGATACCACTATATGAATATAATTGCACTCTAGGCCTTATTAATAAATTATATCTCAAGACTTTATTATTCATGCAACCCTTCATTAAAATATACGTAGTAATACAAAGTCATGTTTGTTGACTGCCACTTTGAAGATTATTACATCTTAATCCTTGAGTACCCGGTTTAATTCTTTAAGTTATTCATCATATATTTATGAAATCCAATTTCATAAATATATACTTTAGTAACTCCTTACTAAAGTGGTTGGGCCTAACACTTTGAATAACCAAACTTATTAAACTTATCCCAAGAGAATATTTTATATCTCCGTTAAGAGATTATGAATTCTATCTTGAGAATATATGTTCCATCAACATTAAATACGGTTGCCCAACTTACAGAGGTTTTGATCGTGATTTTAGATCTCACTCTTGATATATCAAAGCAACCTACACCTCATGACCATGTTCATTATTCTCTCAGGATTTAGAGTTGATGTAAATAGAAGTCGTGAGATTTATTATTCATTTGACAGTCATTAGGAGAATAATAAATATCACAGCGGTTCAGTTCAATATGTCTTAACTCTCAAAACATATCTACATATCAACTAGAAGTCTCTACTTCCATGATCAAGACAAATCATCTTTGTTGATATGTTATAGTCTTCGCAGATGAAATGCCCAATTTCATCACCGATTACGAACTAAAATTTTGAGTTTACAAAGAACTTGTGATTTATATCTTCTGTGACTAAATCACATAAATCACATACTATGCATTTTATAGACTAAGATAATGTCTCATTAGTTCATTTATAAATAGTCTCATATAATTAAACAATCTAATTATTTATAACATGCCAATAAATTGGATTTTAGGGCATAAACCCCAACAACTGCAGCCCATTATTAGACATCAGTGCTCGGGGAACCCCGAACCTCGTAACGATGTTCTTCCAAACAAATTTTCTTCACATCCACATCCCTAATATTTGCCAAGGCTTCGGCTTCCACCCATTTGGTAAATAGTCCGTTGCTACCACCACATATCTTCTGTTCCCCGAAGCACAAGGGAACGGCTTAATTATATCTAGCCTTCATTGGGCAAAAGGTCAAGGACTGACGATCGGGTTAAGATTTCCCCCTAGCTGGTGCAAATAGGTGCATGTTTCTAGCACCGATCACATCTTTTAACATAATCAGCAGCTTCTCGTTGCATATTTGGCCACCAGAATCCTTGAGTCATAGCTCGGTGTGCGAGTGATCTACCCCCTAAGTGGCCACCACATATTCCCTCATGAAGCTCAACTAACAACTCGGTATTTTTGCTAGGATGAAGACACAACAGGTAAGGTCCTCCAAATGAACGCCAGTACAACCTCCTATCTTCGGACAGCCAAAATTGAGCCGATGTTCTCCGTACCTTCTCAGCTTCTTTGATGTCATTCGACAAGGTCCCGTCGGACATAAAGGTTATGTATGGATCCAACCAACTTGGCTCTAGTTCTGACATAGTTGCTACCAATGTCAGTTGTTCAATACTCAGTTCCTCTAACAACTCTACAGTAATCATTCAAGGTATGCAGTCATCTAAAGAGGATGCCAACGTAGCCAGAGAATTGGCATGACTATTCTGAATTCTCGGCACTCTAAACACACTAATTTTCTGGAGATCTGCCCGTAGATTCCCAAACAGCTTTGATAGGCCAAGAATGTATGGACCCCTTGTGATAAATTAGCCAATTAATTAGCCAAGTTAATTAATTAATTCAATTAACATGCAATACGCGTGGTAGCACAAACAAATCACCAACTAAGTTAATATGTAGCAGAAAATAAAGTTGACTCGGTGATTTGTTTACGAATAGGGAAAACCACCGAGGCAAAATCCTACCAAGTGAATTTAAGATCACCACTCCCGAGAATCCACTATTATTAAAACAAGCGGTTACAAGTAAAGGAATCCCAGTACCTTATACCAACCTACAGTTGAACCCTTACCCCAATACCCAATTAGACTTATTTTATAGTGACAATCTCTCATTTTTAATGCACGACTCCCAGTACGTGACTTAACCAATCAATGCACAGATCCAAGTACGTGACTAACCACCAACTTGAGAAGGATGTTGGTTGCAAAGTTCTTCAGTTCATCAATACGATGAAGATCACGAAGCTCATTGGTTACAAAACCCTACGACGTACAAACGCAGCAGCTTCTTCAAGAGAAAGATGAACTAGGGCATATGTCTCCGGTCACAATATGCTTGTGAAAAACTTTTGCATTAAGTTGCATCAGCTGTAACGGCCCTTAAAATTATCCTTATATATGTTTAAGGTTGTGAGAAAAGAAAGCCTAAAAAAATATACACGGATTGGTGTGAAATCAGATCTGAAAAACTGATTTTTGTAAATCTCGATAGATAACAGCTGTCGAGCATCAGGCTAAACAAGTCTTTTAAACCTTGATAGATGCTATCTGTCGAGCTAGCTATCGAGTTTTAAAATCCAGCACTTCTTCACTTGTTTCTTGGACAGATTTGCATGGCTTTAACAGTTGGACTTGAACTGTTGGACTTGAAGTATTAAACACATCCTATATCTACCCAATTACAAGTCAAATGCGTTTTGTCATAGGATTAGCCAATTCTAAATGACATATGTTCCTAACATGATTCACATATGTCCTAACAAGCTTTAAATATTGTGACATACGGTGATCCCTTGCCTCGAAGCTTCCCTCTATTTGACTCACTACCAATCTTGAATCAGAGAACATCTCCACTTCTTTCGCTCTAAGTTTCTTTGCTGCCCGGAGCCCTACGATGAGGGCCACTTACTATACTTCGTTGTTCGAGGCTCAGAAGCCTAGTCTAAGCGACTTCTCCAACTTTACACCTTTGGGTGATATTAATACTATCCCAACCCCCGACCCCCTTACATTAGATGCTTCGTCCACGAACACTTTCCATCGTCTGACTTGAACCTGACATACTCCTTCTGAGGCTTGGAGAGAAGGGGTAAACTCAGCCACAAAGTCTGCGAGCACCTGTCCTTTAATGGAATTCCTCAATTTGTAGCGCACGTCAAACGTCCCCAGTCTCGTCCCCCACTTTGCTATCCTCCTCGTAAAATTCGATCTTCTTAACAATGACTTCAAAGGGTACTCAGTTAACACCCATACTGTGTGAGGTTGGAAGTAATGTGGTAATTTTCTCATGGCATGTACTAGGGCTAGGGCCATTTTCTCCGATGGCAAATACCGAGTCTCTGCATCCACCAAAGTTTTGCTAAGGTAATACACAGGCCTTTGGATCTCCTCATGCTGCCTTATCAACACCGAACTAACGGCGTGGTCGGAGACTACTAAGTACATGTACAAATTCTCCTCCGGCTCAAGTCGTGATAAAATGGGTAGGCTGGCAAGATAAGACTTTAAGTCTTTGAACGCTAAATCGCACTCTTCTGTCCAATGATAACCCTTCCACTTCTTTAACAATTGATAAAACAGTCGGCATCTGTCCGCCGATCTTGACACGAACCTATTCAATGCGGCAATCATGCCAATGAGCTTTTGCACTTTTTTAGGATTGCTAGGCAAGTGTAACTGTTGGATGGCCGTTATTTGGTCGGGGTTCACCTCTATGCCACGCGTGGAGATCATGTACCCTAAGAACTTGCTTGATCCTATCTCGAAGGCACATTTCTCTGCATTAAGGCGTAACTTGTGCTGCCTCAAAATATCAAATACATTCACCAAGTCATGGGCATGCCCCACTTTCTTCCTCGTCTTCACCACCATATCATCAATATAGACCTCCACTGTTCTACCGATCAGTTCCTTAAACATGCGTGTAACGATCCGTTGGTACGTAGCCCCCGCATTCTTCAGTCCAAACGGCATCACCGTGTAATGATAATTCCCCTCGGGCATTATGAAGGAAGTCTTCTCCTGATCCTTAGAAGCCAACACTATCTGATGGTAACCCTGAAAGGCATCCAGAAAGCTCATCCGTTGATACCCGACCGTGGTGTCCACCAACTGATCTATCTTCTGCACTGGAAAAGGGTCCTTCGGGCATGCTCGGTTAAGGTTGTTGAAATCGATACAAACTCTCCATTTTCCATTCTTCTTTTTAACCACCATTGTGTTAGCTAGCCAATCAGGAAAAAGCACCTCCCTTATGGCCCCCAACCGTTTTAACTTTTCTACCTCCTCCTTTACTGCCTTCATGTGAGGTTTCACGGACCTCCTCGGTTTTTGTTTCTTAGGTGGGATTTGGGGATCTACGTTCAACTTATGCATAATAAAATTCGAGTCAACCCTGGGCACTTCGTATGGACTCCAGGCAAACACGTCCATATTCTGTATCAGCGATAACAAAATCTCTACTCAGTCTACAGTAGGCAAACTTTTCCTAATCCAGAACCATCTATCGATATACGGCAAGATTGGTATTTGAACCAACTCTTCAGCGCTATCAACCCCCGCCGATCCCTTGGTCATCAGTAATTGCTATAATGGCTCCTAATCAACTTGCTATAATTGTTATAATGTAGGCATGAATCACTATTTTTTTTTTTTTTTATAAAAAATAATAATAACCTTTTTTGCCATGAATTTTTAGAAAATAAACTGAGAGTAATGTTTTGTATGACTATTGGAAAACCTAATTTGGAGCCGTGATTTAGAATTGATTTTTAAAAACATCATTGTTTATGTAAATGAAAAAGTTTTTTTTAGACCCCCCAAATACTTATACAAGGGATTAATTCATGATTGAGATAAGGTACAAATGCAATAACTAGGGTATTGCACCTGATGCAATTCCTATGGAGGGTTGAGATTGATAGTTGCAAAAAGCAACTATCAGTCTCAAATATTAATTAAAAAAGTTAAGAAAAAAAATGAAGTAAAGTAAAAAGTAAAAAAAAATTCATGAAATATGGTAGGGTGAATTGCACCTGATGCAATACCCTAGATGTTGCACCGGATCCTAATCCATTAATTCAACAAATAGAATGTTTCAAACACATAATCCAACACACAATTCAACCTCAATAATTAATCACCATATATATACCTAAAGCAGGATTAATGAAAGCACTAAAAGGGACCCAAATTTTAGTAATGAAGTGGAGAATCAATCAAGAATGTCTTCAATGAAAATTACTAATTCGCTAAAAGTTAAACAATTACGTATAATCTATTGACAAATATCGTTTGCGACCCAGAGCTTTTGAACTTAGCAATTGTGACCCACCATTGGAGAATTAATTATGTGGTTTCAAAAATAGCTTAAGGTTGTGTTTGTTTGGAGATAAAATAAGGTGGATGGAAAACTTTGGAGAGAAAATAGAAAAAAAAAAAAAAATTTGTAGTGTGTTTGATTGAGTGGGAAATAAGAAAAATAAATAGTGAGACCCATGTGTTTTCTCCCTAAACCCACTAAAAAGTTCTCTCCAAAATTGGAAAAAAATTGAAGGGAAAAATTGAACATCATTTTTGGACGAAAATATCCATGTGCAGTTGCACATGGCTTGTCAACGTTGCTCTTATGTACTTTTTTTTTCTTCCTCCGGCTGGACGTAGCTTCTTCTACTTCTTCCTCTATTTTTTTTTTTTTACTAGGTCAGCTTGTCCAGTGCTCATATTCTTTTCTTTTGTTTTCTTTTTCTTTTGCTTTCTTTTGTGTGTTTTTTTTTTTTTTTTTAGATGTGATTTTTTTTTGGACATGATTTTTATTTTTAAATAAATTTAGGTGATTGGTTTTTTTTTATATCTTTTTTGGTTTTAATTGGGCATCATTTTTTAACAATGGTATATGCATAATTTATACAAACTCTTTTATACAAACTCACTTTTTACATAACTTTTCCACTCCCAACCAAATAAAAAGGGGGGAAATTAAAATCTTTTCTATCCTCCCACTATTTTCTATCCTCTTTATTTTCCATCCCTCCAACCAAACGGATCCTAAAGCTCAAGATGAAGTAATTACACAATAAGTTTTTGTTTAGGACCAATACACAAAAAGGGATTATAAATTTTTGCTTAAAGAGAAAAATTTTCAGATCTACTTTGTGGTTACTCTCTCTCTTTAGAGTAATCACTCTTCTAATAGAATTCAAATTCAGATTTCAACAATCTTGCTCGAGTGAGAGTGGAGCAAGTGTCTTGTAAACTTTCTGCCTATTTTAATGTTTCACTTGAGTGAGTTCAATTTTCACTCGATTGAAATTCTTTGGTATTCAGATTCTTAAGCAGCTCTTGACACCACATATGTTAACACAACCTAAACTAATTACAATAGATTTGAACCCTCTGTAACACTATGTTTGTCAACTGGAATTAGCCAACATCTAAACCATAATAATCAGTCTCCCCCTATTATAATTCTGTGACAAAACATCACATAATTACAAGAGTCAAACACAATTACAAGACTTAATGTAACACAAGTAAATATCATAAACCACAAACCAAACTAATTAAAGAAGCAAGTCACTGTCCATTTAGATATTTTCTTTTTGCTAGCAGCAAGCAAAATGAAAGATTGCCACCAATGCGCGTATTACCCGAATATTGAGTTTGAACCAACCTAAGAAAGTAACGAGTATTACAAAAGAATAGGTATACAATTTTTTTTTTCGATATTCAATGGGTATACAAGATTTTAGTCATAACACACAAAGTGACGAGAACTTGGTATATAAATTGTGGTAATTTTTGAGTGGTAAAATATTGCAGATTGTAAATATAGTTGCATTGGCTTATATATATGCATGTACTGGATTATTTTGGAGTTTTAGGAAGGAAGCAAGAACATACTCATTGTGAGATAGATAACCACACACTTTGGAGGTTAGATACTGTATCATTGCATTTTCTTTTATATATTCCATAATTTCACTCTTTATTATTTATCTATCTCTACGATTTCTTATTATACAGCATAAAAACAAAAGCCTCTAATGGAGCTTTATTATGTTGAAATGTTTGTTCTTCTTGTCGACTCATTGATGCAAACTGAAGGTATTACTTTACCTTCATAAGTAATATGATGTTGTTGGAAAATATAGCTATGAAAAACAAGTATTGGTTCAACTATATAAATCCTAAAAATTAGCAATGATAAAAAATAAATAGATAGAGTTAGAAAGATCTCACAAAATATAGAATCACACAAATTGCGTTATCCTTAAAGATTGATTCATGTCACCCGGAATAGAATTCAGTGTGAATGGCTCTCTTCAGAGACAGACCCAGGTGGGGGCCCAAGGGAGCCCAAGCCCCCCGGTCCCCCCAACTAGCAATTGTCCAATCCAAAAACTTAACAAAAACAATAAAAACATGGCGAAAAGCACATTTTAGTCCCTACATTTTCAGGCAATTCCCATTTTAGTACCTACATTTTATTTTTACCGCTTTTAGTCTCTATCCTGAAAAACGCTTCCCGTTTTAGTCCCTACCGTTACATCAGAGACGGAAAATGCACACGTGGCAAACGGCAGAATTAAAAAATATTAAAAATATTTTATTTTATTTTAAAATAAAATAAAATTTTAGTTATCAATAATTTTAAAATAAAAATATTAAAAATTTTAGTTAAAAATATTTGTTCTTCATGTTCTTCCCCCAAGAACATGATTGCCCAGAAATTCAAGATTTTCTTCTCTTTTATTTCATTTTCTTAGCATCCAAACAAGCAAAAACATATACAAAACCATGATCAAACTCAGATACTCTGACACAATCAACTAACAACGATCCGAAAAAAAGAAAAGAAAAAAAAAAGAAGAACAACTGACAACGCCATAAGCCAAATGCATATCAATATTGTTCAACGAAAAAAAAAAATTAGCTTCCAAAATCCACACCATAAACCCCCAAATCACTTCACACTAAACCATGAACACAAAAAATTCCAGAAACCCAATTCATTTGAATGACACAAGCCTCCTTCTATATCACCCACCCACCAAACTCAAAAACCGATCCACTTCAACCATGAACATCCAAATCCAAATGGTAATTGGGCCAAATTCAAACACAAACTCATCCCAATTCACCAAACCCACACCCAATTCAACTATCTGTTTCGTTGGTGACCAGATCTGAAACATCAGACCGAGATAGCTCGATCTGGGTTCATTCACCGATGACATCACACCGATGACAGACAGAAATGAGGAGCTGCTTCTAGGTTCATTCACTGTCACCAGACACTTCACCGGCTGTACGTTCCACTCCTCGACAAGAATCGCCCTCACCTGATCGCAAAGCGTTTTCACCTCCGCCTCCTGCAATGGCTTGCACTCCATCAGATGCTCGATCTGACGGTCCAGATCCGCGTGCGACGGCATCATTTCGTGTCTTTTTCAGTCACTCACTCACTCTCCCTCTCTTTGCGATCAAATCTGCACCGCCGAGATCGTCGATTTCTCATAATTGTGTTTTGGTGTATTTTATTGCCTTGCTCTCCATCATCACCATCATTGCTCTAGTCCTCACCGATGTCTGTCTCAATGTCCTCGTTTCGCTAACTCTGGGTCGATAATAATATGTGGGACTGCTTAAGTGTTTTGGGTTTTGTTAGTTGATTGTGTGAGTATCTGAGTTTGCTCATGGTTTTGTATATATTTTTGCTTGTTTGGATGCTAAGAAAATGAAATAAAAGTGAAGAAAATCTTGAATTTCTGGCCAATCGTGTTCTTAGGGGAAGAACATGAAGAACAAATATTTTTAACTAAAATTTTTAATATTTTTATTTTAAAATTATTGATAACTAAAATTTTATTTTATTTTAAAATAAAATAAAATATTTTTAATATTTTTTAATTCTGCCGTTTGCCACGTGTGCATTTTCCGTCTCTGATATAACGGTAGGGACCAAAACGGGAAGCGTTTTTCAGGATAGCGACTAAAAGCAGTAAAAATAAAATGTAGGGACTAAAATTGGAATCGCCTGAAAATGTAGGGACTAAAATGTGCTTTTTGCCTAAAAACATTCACAATGGTGATTGTATTTTAGCAAAAAAAAAAAAAAAAAAACTAATTTACCACCAAAAAATCATGTGTTATTGGAGAAGCCAAAGCTAATTTTTTTGCAACTACAATAAAATGGTATTTAGCAAGTTGTTAAAAATAAAATACAATATTTTATTAAGATTATCTATTTACCTTCAATAAAAAAAAAAAACTCAAATTCTCTCTCTTCATATATTATTATAATAAGTTGTTTATATTATTTTAAATAAAGTGGTAAAAAAAAAATTAGAACATTTGATGTTGGTTGTATTGTAAAAATGAGTGGTAAAATAGATAAATTAGTTTTCTAGGTGCTAAAAGCTAACTTTTTTAGCACCACTCCTATGAATGCTCTAACTTCAACAACAACAAAAATCCTCACCAGCCTAGTATTAAAAAAAAAAAAAAAAAAATCATCTTTGTTGGTAGATGATTGCATCTTAATGCATTAAGAAACAACAATTTTGTGTATTTATAATTTATTAATACTATATGGATGCCTATTGGGAGTTTTTTTTTCTTTATACTCCTGCCCCCTCTAGCTTGAAAGCCTCGGTCCGTCCCTGGCTCTCTTGGCCGAACAACCCCCCAAGATTAAACTATAATAATTTCTTCAAGTTGGACGCACACCCAAACAAGAAGAACCAAGAACAACTTTATTTGTCTTTCCTTAAAACCAAAAAATTAAGTTGATATTTATGTGGAGATAAGTAAAAAAAATTGAGCAGAACAGAGGGAGAGAGGCGACTGTGTGGAGTTGAAAAAACTGAAGAGAAAAGAGTAAAAACAAGGGTTTTATAGCAAAGAAGCAGATGGCTTATGGGCTACTCTAATGGTCACTATGCATGCCCAGCAGGTAGCACATTAAATGCCCTTAACGGGCTGCTTGGTTAATGCCCAACAGGTGTTGGGCTTACCAGAATTGGGCTAGAAGGAAAGAAATGGAAAAAAGATAAAGCCCAAACCAAAAAATTAAGTTGAAATTTCTGTAGAGATAAGCAAAAAAATAGGGCAGAACAGAGGGAGAGAAGCGACTGTGTGGAGCTAAAAAAACTAAAGAGAAAAGAGTAAAAACAAGGGTTTTATAGCAAAGAAGCAGAGGGCTTATGGGCTGCTCCAACAGTCACTATGCATGCCCAACGCAGCACATTAAACGCTTCTAACGGGCTGCTTGGTTAATGCCTAACAGGTGTTGGGCTGACCATAATCGGGTTAGAAGGAAAGAAAGGGAAAAAAGATAAAGCCAAACAAAGATATGAACAAAGCCAAGCCCAAGCCCAAGACCAACACCTAACCCATTATTTTCAAGTTATCATGTAAAATGTGCAAAGGTTTATAAACACATAACAAGGTTCACTCCACACAAAGCAAAGGCTTAGAGCAACCACATCAATGGTTGCAAAAATGTGCAAAATACAAAAAGTGCTCAATTTTACACATTTTGACCCAAAAAACACCCATATCAGTACTTGTAAAAATGTGCAAATATACACAACTGCTTTGCAAATGAACAGTAACCGTGCATATATGCACAGTTACTGTTCATGTGCAACTGATTTTTTTATTCTTTTTTCTCTCTCCTCTATCAAACTACTTCTCTTCCTCTACGTCTACAACAACTAGCAGCTTTCCCAACGTCTAGAACAACCCAATGCGGCAAAATAAGAAGAAGGAAGAAGAAAATAACCACCCAACCACCAAACCCAGCACCACCACCAAACACCGCAACCTAGCACAAAAAATTAACCCAAAATCGCAATTAGAAAACCCAACTCAAAATCAAGACAAACCCACTGGAAAACCCAACTCAAAATAAATCAAAACTCATCGGGAAACCCAACCCAAAATCATCACGGACACACCACAAAATCATTAAAATCGTTCTAAATCTAGATCCAAATTCATCAAACCCATATACAAATTCATATAAATAATCAAACCGAAATTGAAAAAAGAAGAAGGAGAAGAAGAAAGAAGAAGATGCTGAAGAAGTGGAAAGAAAAACCCAAACCGAAATTTTGCTTTCTCTGCCCAAAATCACTGCCCTTAATCAAACCCAACCCAAAATCATCATCTATAATAAAAGTATAAAACCCAAATTGTAAAAGAAGAAGAGGAAAGAAAAAGATTCTCAAAAAAAAAAAAAAAAAAGAAGGAGAAGAAAGAGAGGCGAAGATAGAGACAAGGACAAGAAGAAGAAGAAAAAGAGAGTGTATTCAGACTCTCATAGAAAAAAGAAGTAAGTGTTAGGTGGGGGTAGGTGGGAAATAATAGAAAAAGTGAGGAAAAATATTATTTTAATAAAAAAGTGTGTATAATAGATAAACTGACGTGGGTGTTTTGTAAAAGTGATGGTGTAAAATAGAAAAAGTAAGTTTTTTGTGTAAAATAGACGATATCTTTTAGACATACTGATGCGGTTGCTCTTATTAGTGTTTAAAACACACCCGCTCCAACAGATGTTTCTCCCGTTAAATTTATAACATCAACCTATTCTTATTTTCCAATATTATTTTGATTTCAATATGAAATAGAAGATCTAAATTACATGTACATAATATTTGATATTTGATTATATTTTTGAGTAATCTTTTTTTATTCTCCTAGAATTCTTAATACCTTCAAAGTGGTCAAGAGGAAGATAAATAAAGAGGGTGGTGCAAATGGAGGTAGAGTCATGATCCCTTATCTTATGCTAATGGAGGTTGAGATTGTTCTTCAAGCTTTCGTACAGCCATTTTATTTATTTATTTATTTGGAATTATGGAGAGTCGATCAATTGCTTTTAGTTAATAGTTGAAGTCGGTAAAGTGAGAGAAATGACTTTTGAAATTTTAGAATTAAGTGATTGATGAAGCTTGCATGTATTCTTTTTCAACATAGTTCATGACCACACTATTTGTCATAATTTTTGTAACAACTTGGTTGATTATGAGTGGCAGGAGAGCACTTTTACATGAATCTATCACTTTTTTTTCATCACTAGCTCACAATTAATTACATCAAATTTGTGTCACAAAAGATATGTCACTAGACTTCTCTTTTGAAATGAGTGTTGTCAATTTTTTGTTTTGAACAATTTGTAGTATTTGTTGAATGGTTTTCTTTAAGTTTTGATTATGTACTAGATCTATAATTTTTTTTCTTATTGTGGATTTCCTTTGATTGGGGTAGGTTACTCTAATAGTAGTTTTTTCTTTGAAGACTCCATTAGTTTTCCACTTCTCTGCCATATCACTGTGTTATTTGTTTATTGCTTTCTTTGCATGCTTTACAAATTTGGCGATTTCCTAGTTTCATTAATTAACATGTTACAATTGTGACCACATATCTTAATTAATTGATAATTAATTTGTTAATCTGCTGCATATTGATTTTGTGGTCAAAACCGATCCTTTCATACTCACAAAAAATCTCATTTTGAATAAACACCACTATCAGTTTCTTTAAAATCTTCTCCCCTCATGTGTATTAAAATAATTAGTATTCTCAAAAAAAAAATCATTTTGAAGTGTAAACTCTAGAACTCATAAGTTTTCTCCCCCACAAATCACATTTTACAAACCAACACTCCCATTTTGTTGGCCCCCAAGACTCAAATGAAGATGGCTTCTTGTTTTTGAAGCATGTCGAGACTTCAAAAAATCTCAACTACAGATAGGTAAATAAACAAATATAATCAAGAACTTTGTCATATCTTTTATATATTTTGTCAGAAGACATTTATTTATGGAGGCTCGTACTTATGAATAAAAATTGAGTACTTTGCTCACTATAAGCGTGTATGGGTCAAATTGAGTCGAGTTTGAGGTATTTTTCAAGTCAATCTGATACATGGGACGTGAGGGCTACAAGAAGTGTCCAAGTTTTTTAGAGAGAAACTAACGCACATTTAGCCTGTGCAGAATTACACGGTAGCTATGGGTCCATTTAGATTGAACTTATTGTTACTGAAACTGAAAACTGAAAACACTGTAGCAAAATAATTTTTAAATGTGTGAATAGTACCGTGGGATCCATTTTTAATATTTTTTAGTGTGTGAACAGTGATGAACAGTGCGTGAACAGTATTTTTTGTTCCCTGTACAGTAAAATCATGTGATTTTACTGTTCACGCGTAGGAAAAAAAAAAAAAAACCGAAAAACGTAAAACGTGAACACAGGATTCAGTTGAATCCAAACGGGCACTATATATCAGCTCACCAAGCAATTACAAAGAAGCCAAGATTTTGAATAAATTGGAAATTGGAGCCTAATTGAATAACTATCTCAAAAATCAAGGAATGAGTGACAATTATGTATTACTTCAAAGTAGTGTGGATATTATTTATTCATCCTCTATTATCTTTAATCAAAATTTTGCACTTGGCCTCGATTAACGTAGTTATAGTAAACTTAACTTCATAAAATTTAGTTCCACATGCCACCTCTCACAACATTGAATTTATGTTATATGCAATTACGCCTTGATAAAGTCATCTTTAGATAATGTCCCCGAGATCATTTCAAGCCTAGAGCAGGATATAGTATGTGTTTGGCAACCAATTAAATACTAATTTTTTATTTAAATTTTCTATTATTTATTGGTCTCACACTATTTTTTGTCTCAATTTTATTTTAAATAATCCAACTTTCAGTTTGTTAAAAATAAGCTAGTTTTTAACTTTTTGTCTCACATTATCAAATGAGTTAAGAAATTCTCAAACGGACACAGCCTCAAAGCACATTTGTCCATCAAACAAACAACATGACCTACCCAAGTTGAGAAATCACCAACCTATTATAGCTCAAAAAACCTACATAAGATAACATGTCTAAATCTGAGTTATTGGGACCATTCAATTAGGTCTAATAAAACAATTAGGCTTTAATTCAATTATTCACTATTCAACAAATGATTGAAATTTATACGTACGGTTGGGCCTACTTTTTTATATTCATCAAAACAAAGTCTCAATATACCAAATTAAATCTAACTAAAACTGATTGGTGTCTTAGTCTGATGATAAAGTATTATCATCAGGAGCAGACACCATAGGTTGAAACTCTCTCTTAAAAAAAAAAAAATTTAGACTAAGACTCAAAAACTAAAATAATCAAACTAAAAAATTTAAGATACATATATCGGTTAACTATTTATTGCTATCTTACCAACCCAATACTTCTTGCAGTGCACATGGACCAAAAACTGCCACCAAATTCTCTTAAATAAAGACCTCAGAGGTTTGTTTTTTTTTTTTTTTTTTTTTTTTTTTTTTTTTTTTTTTGTGAAATAGCTTCATCTTCATCTTTTTACGCTCAAAAGAAAAGGCTGAACCGAAACAAGTATATTGCCGACAAATTGAGATTAAGGTATTGCACCTGATATAATTTTTATGAATGGTTAAGATTAATAGTTGTAAAAAGAAACTTTCAATTTTAACCATTGATTCAAAAAAAAATAAAAAAATAAAAGTAAAAAATGAAAATGAAAAAGGTAAAAAGTGAAAAAAATTTGTAAGAAGAGATGGGTGAATTGCACCCCGTCCACCGGATGACCGGATCCTAATCCATTGCCGACCACCATCGTTGCACGAACATTGTGGCTCCCAAGTCCAATCATTCATACCATCACGCAGAAAGTCTGCACATACAATGATTATGGTTGAGACTTTGATATTGTTTTTCGACCAAAACAAATAAAAAATGCAGATTGATGTTTGGACGGTACATATAAGCAATGCCAATGCTTCAAAAACTTAATAATTTTCATAATTTTTTTTTATATATATGGTAAACTAAATATTCTAAAATAGATGCCAAAGTGAAATCATATATCATAGAGTAACACAAAAATACGAGGGTTATGTAATTTAATCTAATGAGCTACGTTTAATAAATAAACCTTTAAGCGCTACATTTGAAGTACAAATCTATAAAAGTCTAAACTTTAAACTAACTATATACTAATTATGGTTAATAGATTTGTAACACAAATAAAAAATTTGACTTGTACACAAAGTAAAACTGGGTTGGAGCATATATTATTGAATAATTAATAGATCTCTAACAATATAACACTTAAATCTAGCCGATTTTACTAGATCTCATCTTGGTCTATTTGGTGTCTGACATGAAACTTGGCTTGGTCCTATCCTATCTATCATCTATTATTAAAAGGACTTATCATTAAATATTTTGTGAAAAATTTATATAACTTTTTTTTCTGAGAAATTTATATAACTTATAACTTTACTAATTACTATCCATATCAAACCATTAACAAGACCCCACGAATATTCAGCATTTATTTTTTACCCCCATATTTTCTCAAAAATATATATACGTGGTTGGATTCAAGTTAAACCTGATATAATTTTAAGTTATGTTACATCACTCTATATTTATTTATTAGATGCAAATTTTAACAAATCAACTGTTGAATTATATTCTTTTTTTATAGTCTACATGCTTGCAAAATTTTAAAAGATCAATAATTATATCATCAAACGTGTGTTTAAATCTTAAGATTTTGCATTTAAAATTCTGCATAAAATATGAGGTTCTAGATCAAATAGTAAATAGTATTTAATTGACACAAAACTTGATATGCGTGTTAGAAACGTAATGGACATATAAATATAATTCAACGCTTGAATTTTTAAATATTTATCAAATAAAAAATTATTACATAATATTACATTACTTAAAGTTAAAACAAAAGACGCCAAGATCGATTATATACATGAGCCCATATGCCCGATATGCCGTCCACGTCACGGCTAGTTTTTTGGGCAAGATGCGTGGCTCCTTCGAAATGAATCAAGAGTGAGATAGTGTGTTGACAACTTGACATGACATTGACATATTGTGGTTTGTCTGTGGGGCATGTTATGTTTCGCCGGCGCACCCACCTCATTGCCAACAAGGCTAGTTTTAACGCGTTGTTGACCAAACCCATCTTGACACGTTTGCACTTCGTGGCTTTTGTAGCTCCATCTAGATCTAGTCGGTCGTTGTTTACAAAGATCAATATCTCACCTAACATATCTCCAGTTCTCCAACTTTTTATTTTATTTTTTTATTTAATCATTTGGTGTTATTGTTTTCATTTTACACACATCAAATATGTTATCTTTAACTGCCAAAGATGGCTTGTTTTCATTTTGATTTTTTACTTTAAAGATTCAAGTTCAATTCCACATTTATAATGTGACAAGATAAATGAAAGCTGAAACTTAGGAAATATTTGTAAACAAAAATGTAAAGGGATATTACTTACTTGTAGCCATCTTGTAGTTTAATTAACATATTTCTATGTACAAAGTTTTTGAAGATTTAAAAGAAAAAATAGTTCAAATTGTGGAATTAGCATAAAATTTTTTATAGACAATGAGTAATTAAATCATATTTCCTTAGATTTTCATGTTACGTAAAAATAACATAAAAAGATTATACCAATTACCTCTTCACAAGTTTAGGACATTACTATGTTTTCAATGTCACGAGTATTTAAATTCTCATTGTATATATCTTATATTTTGTGAAGAAAAAAAAAAAGACACTCTAATATGTTTTGTATGGTTGGAACAATTTAGAAATGTTTAATTAAATAGTTTTTAAATTATCTGATGGCTGCTTTGCAGCATTGATATACATATTATATACATTTGATCAAGTCAAGAGTTGAACCAATATTAATTCATTTTCACATCAAAAAAAAAAATATATTAATTCATTTAATTACTACCCCCTCATTGTTTACGTTTTAGTTTTTAATCAAAGCATAATATTTCCGCCACAATTATTTTTATAATGAATAAATTTAAACAATAATGAGTAATGGGTCATGAACAATGAAGTCTCATCTTTTTCTATGGACCCAACTAAATATTGCAAGAAACATGACCGTTAACTTTTTAAATGTATCTTTGACCATCATTATATTATATAATAGACCATACAATAATAATATGGTCCAGTTGGCAATTAGCTATTGGTTAATATGGTCTGGCTTAAATTAAAGTCGAGTGTAGCCAAGCCTTTTGTGGTTGGTACCTGGAAAGATTCTGGCCGTCCAATTGACAATTCTGCGCGGGAAGAAAAGACAACTACTCTGATGATAACACGCAAAAGCTGCCTGTTCCACAACATTGGCTTTCCTCATATGGTCCATTATACCCTTCTTTTTTTCTTTTTCTCTTGCCTTTTGTTTTGCTTAAATCCTTAAACCTTTATATTTTTTTTTTGTTGGTTAAGAGAAATAACGTGGTCACAACTTATGTCACAACTTTATTTGTGTAGTCGTGAATAGTTAAAAAAATAGTAAATTTATATGAAAATAATAATTCATTAATCATAATTGCACATATCATTAAATTGTGACAAAATATGTGATTGTAAAAAAACTATTTTACTATATTATTGGTAGAGCTATATTTGTAAAATCTCCCAAAAATATCATTGAAAATTATTTTGAACATGGTACGAAAGAGTTACAAACCTAGATTAAGAAGCTAAGTGCACGTGTGTGTGTATATATAGAATGCAAATCTTCTGTACCATTTTTTATGTACCACTCTAAGTTCCACTAATTACTAATTACAATGTGTATGATTACTTTCCATTTTAAACGTTAGTTATTTTATAAGGAAAGTAAAATGAAAACATGACAAATAGTGATTGGTGGAACATAGAGTGGTATACAAAAAGTGGTACAGAAGATTTGGACTCGTATATATATAAAGGAAGTGGGTCTCATTTTTAACCAGATTAATCTATTTCCTACTCATGAAACATCACAAAAATTCTATGGACCAATAATGTAATGAATTGAACTTTAGAACCTCCAAATTTACGTCACACTTTAAACCAATGAACCTATCACTCGAATATCAGGAAACTTTAGAATTATTATTATTATAATATACTTTTTTAGAAAAATTCAAATAACTACTTTCCATTGAAATAACACAAAAATCAATTCTAGAAGGTTCTAGTTCTGAATGATGAGTTATGACTTATGACCTTGACAAAAATGAACCCTTTGTATACTTTAGGAAATTTTAATATATCTCAAAGATAGTGATGGTGTTACAAAAAGCACCAACTACTAAAGTCGTCCATATGACTCGTCCATTGAAAGACCAAGTAGGACGAACCAAAGCACATGAGGTGATCATCCCAAGCGTCCTTAATGACCACGTTCGTCCTTATACAGATGAGGTCCCATGAGGAGCTCGTCCATCCTTATAATCGTTTGGACAAGCGAGGTCTACATGAAATTTGGAAAAAGTAAACACACAAGTCGTCCCTAATAACCTCGTCCGTCCTTAATAAAAGATGGACGAGTTCGTTGAGTTAGACTACTATGTACGAAGTTCTCCATTAACTACTATGCGACACAAGTCCAACTGAGGTAACTTCCATGGCAGTTATGGAAGTTACCCCACATCCTCTGGACTCCTCAATAATAGGAACAGTTATTAAACAAATAACCGTTTCACACATGCTATATAAGCATTCTTCGATGAGAAGGTAAGGGGATCCAGACACTTTTATCAGAAATTATTTCCGTTTTACAATGAATTACAAATCTATTGACTTCATTATCGGAGGACTTTTGACCGATCTCCGCCGGTCCCCTCTGACTTAGTTTTTGTTTTCAGGATCAAGCCTTAAGATCATCAGCGCCCGAGATTTATCAACCTACTGATTTCCAAGGAACTATCAGATAGTAAAATCAATTGGATTCTCCAAGGTGATTTTGTTTTGTTTTTATCGTTTTTAATGGAGATCTAGTACTTTTAATATCAAAAGGTAAAAATAGAAAAAAAAAAAAAAAAAATTTAAGGTTCTATACATGATGTCCACATTATTGTTTCCAAAACTACGTTTTTTTCCCGAAATAAAAGACAAACAAACCAACAAAAACATACACATGTGAAAAATGAAATTTTTAAAAAAAAAAAAAAAAAAAAAACATATATGCAGGGGACAATATTGTCAAAAATATAATAAAAAATTGTTACCATCTCCCTCCATTCCAACTTCCTCACCAAACTGGTCAACAGTAAATCAAAAAGACAAAAAGTAACCAATTTCCCAACTTGTGTTTCTAAAATTTTCTAATAATCCCATAATTAATTATATAAAACTTTCCTAAGGCTATGATTACATGTTAAAAATACTTCCATTTATTTATATATTACTATTAAAAAAAAATAATAAATCTTTGTTCCATTCTTTCTTACATAAATCTTAAACCTCAAGTCTTTACAACCTTAAGACCTATCTTTCTTTCAGTTTCAGAATTCTCAGACAACCTCTGCAAAAATTCACGTGTTTTTTACTCTTTCCAATTTGGCCCTTCAAATCCTTAACATATTCCCAACCAATCCAATTCTCCCAAGCTCAAAACTTTTTTTTTTTTAATAATAATTTTTTGTTTTCTTCTTATTGAATCGGGGCGACCCAGATGGGTCCGATGGAGGATTCTCAGGAGGGCGAGTTGTTGCTGAGTCGGCTCAGTGAGTCGACGAAGGCGATCTCTGAGTTATCGGATTGCCGAAACGTGTTTAAGAAAATGTATGGGAACTTGGTTCGGAGAGCGAAGCTGCTGAGTCCTTTGTTTGAGGAATTGAGGGACAGCGATGAAGGGCTTGACGATGACGTGGTTAAGGCTTTTGAATCGCTCAGACTCGGTTTGGATTCCGCTACCCAACTTCTCAACTCGGTCAACGGTGGCAGCAAGCTCTATCTGGTACTTTTTCTTTGCCTTTTCTCTTCTTTTTTTTTTTAAATGAATTGATTTCTGTTTGATTGCTGAGAATGAGAAAAAGAGGAGGGAAAGTGAGATTTCTTTGTTTTGGCTAAAATGGTGAAGAATTCGTCTTTTTTTTAAAGCAACCTCAAAGAAATCATCATTCTATTTTATATTTGGTTTTTAACTCAAAAGTCAAAACACACACACACACAAGGAATTGTTGAACAGAAATAAAAGTTGGGTATATGTTATAGTTTGTGGTTTATGAGGAATTGAATTGCATAAATAAAAGTTGGATATTTATGTCTATATTCTTGTTCAAAGTGTGATTTTGGTATATGGGAGATCAGAGAGTTAAAAATAAGAATCCAAGTGTGCCCATTGAATTTAGGAAGAGATTGAAAAAAGGACCTAAGTTTCTTATGAACCAGTTTAGAATAATCTTGACCCATTTAATAGATATGTGACTTGTATAAATGATTTAATGAGTTTAATACACATGGATGGTCTTATGAACCACCTTGTAATTGGTTGGAGGAAGACCTTGTTTTTAATAAAAACTGATATGATTATAGATTTTGGAGTTCCTTTTCTGTTTAATGTACACGTATGTTGTCTTATCAAGCCGGATTTGCATATGCATGTTAAGAAATGAATTCCACAAAGCTTAGTTTTTTTTTGGTGGGGGGCGGGGGGAGGGGGCGGGGTGCTTTGAGAAATGAGAAATGAATTCTTCTTTTCTTAGATGAATGAGTTCTGCATTTCAGTGAAAAAGGTATGAGATGGTGATTACAGTTGCTTCTGTACTTGAACCGTGATTCGCTTAGCTAGAACTAGATATGGGCATTTTTGTTGTTTTTCAGGTCGTCTAGTACAAACTAATATAACCATCAATACTACAAACTGTTAAATACATTTTCCACCCAGGCGTATGATACTTACTTTTACTGTGTGTAATTTGGCTTAATTTCTATTCTTGTTTTTTTAAATCATTAGTTTTGAGGTATGAAATGTCTTACTTGTCACAGGCTCTTCAAAGGGAAAAGATTGCTCAAAAGTTCCACCTGGTGACAGAACAAATTGAAGCAGCATTGAGTGAGATTCACTATGATAAACTTAATTTATCTGAGGAGGTTCGCGAACAGGTACTTTTACAACCCAACTTATTTTGAAGAGAATTAACAGCATATAATTTTTACAAGCAACAGCATATAATTCAGCAGTAGTCATTACCCTTTTAATTTCAATTTTAAAGAGTAAATAGTCAAAATGTTGTCTAAAATACTGTTCATAAATGAATTTTAACGAAAAGTAACACTTAGTTGATTTGAAAGTTTTAACAATTGGTGGGACATTTTTCTATTTCTTTCAGATTGAACTAGTACATGCTCAATTCCAAAGAGCCAAGGGAAGAATTGACACATTTGATTTACAACTGGACATTGATTTAGCCACAGCACAGAAAGAAAAAGAACCTGACCCAGCAGTACTTAAAAGACTTTCTGAAAAGCTGCATCTCAAGACTATCAATGATATAAAGAAAGAGTCACTTGCGTTCCATGAAATGGTTATCTCAAGCAATGGAGATCCAGGGGACTGCTTTGAAAAAATGTCATCCCTCTTTAAGAAGATTAAGGACTGGGTTCTGACTGAAAATCCTCAAGTGGAGACCTCTGAGGGTACAAAGGGCTTGATTAAGCACAGATCTCCTGTTATCCCAGATGATTTCAGATGTCCAATATCTCTTGAATTGATGAAAGATCCTGTGATTGTCTCTACTGGACAGGTATAAAGTGGCAGCTGCCTTCACAGTTTTAAGTTTACAACAATTTATTTTTATCAGACTATCAGTAGTCATTACTAAAGAAATATTTACCTTTTTTTTGGCAGACTTATGAAAGGTCTTGCATTCAAAAATGGCTTGATGCAGGACATAAAACCTGTCCTAAGACACAGCAGACACTGTTGCACACAGCCCTAACTCCTAACTACGTTTTGAAGAGTCTGATTGCTTTATGGTGTGAAAGCAATGGTGTTGAGCTTCCAAAAAAGCGAGCGAATTGTAGAAGCAAGAAATCAGGAGGAGGCAGTGTTTCAGACTGTGATCCTGCTGCTATTGATGCCTTATTGGAAAAACTAGCAAATGGGAATACAGAACAGCAAAGAGCAGCTGCTGGTGAGCTCAGGTTGCTTGCTAAGAGGAATGCAGATAATAGAGTATGCATTGCTGAGGCAGGAGCCATACCACTTCTTGTAGAATTATTGTCCTCTCCAGATCCCCGGACACAGGAACATGCTGTTACAGCACTCCTCAACCTTTCCATCAATGAGAGTAACAAGGGAACTATTGTGAATGCAGGAGCAATACCTGATATAGTAGATGTATTGAAAAATGGCAGCATGGAAGCTAGAGAAAATGCTGCTGCCACTCTTTTCAGCTTATCTGTAATAGATGAGAACAAGGTGGCAATAGGAGCAGCCGGGGCTATCCCAGCTCTTATAACATTGCTTTGTGAGGGGACTCCAAGAGGGAAAAAGGATGCTGCCACTGCTATTTTCAATCTTTCGATCTATCAGGGAAACAAGGCAAGGGCTGTAAAGGCTGGTATCGTGACCCCATTGATGAGATTGTTGAAGGATGCTGGAGGTGGGATGGTGGATGAAGCACTTGCAATTCTGGCCATTCTTGCCAGCCATCCAGAAGGGAAGACCGCAATTGGTCAAGTGGAGCCAATTCCAGTCTTAGTGGAGGTTATAAGAACTGGTTCCCCACGCAACCGGGAGAATTCTGCAGCAGTATTGTGGTCATTATGCACAGGTGATTTTGAGCAGTTGAAACTATCAAAGGAGCTTGGTGCAGAGGAGGCATTGAAGGAACTGTCAGAGAATGGCACTGACAGAGCGAAGAGAAAAGCTGGAAATATTTTAGAGCTCCTCAACCGAATTGAAGTGGGTGCTACTGTTAATACATAAAATTCTAGCTGTATTTTAGGAGTTTGTTGGTGCCATCTTTTGCATGAAGAAAGTTTAATTCCTAGATATGTTTCAGAAAGCTGTGCAGGAAATCTAGTTATATAAGAATTTATACGTGAAGAAAGTTCAATTTAGCGTTTCAGTTGGTGTTTATCTACAAAGAAATATTCTTAAGAATGGCATGTATCAGTTATATGGGTATGAAAAGCAGAAAAGATTGTCGACTGGAACACTTATAAATCTGACCAGCATGTTCAAGACCCAGCCTTTTGCAACAAAGGGCAGCAAGGCATGAACGTTTTCACAGAACTTTCATAGCATACGGGTGGTCAGGTGTACATTTGTAACTCTACCTATATGCTTCATCAATTTTCTGTTGTTGTATATGTTGTAGAAAGAGTTAAGTTTCATATTCGTTTATTCATAATGACCAAATAAAATGTTACTTTATGGTAGCAGTGTCTGTTTATTACGGTGAGAAAATATTAGAAAAGCTAAATTCTAATATTTTCTGTTGCAACTTGCAAGGTTTACTTTGTTGTGGGTTATGGTGACGCCAGAACACTAAATTCTTTTTTCCATCTCTTTTTTTGGGGGTACGTCATTAGTACTGCTATAATATCTCTATAATTTCAACACTCAAAAATCCAAGAAAATTATTTTGAACATGTTACAAACCTAGACCAAGAAGCCGACTACAAATACCAAATAATTTTTCCATTGCCTTCACACTAGAGTGAGCTTCAAATTTGGTTTTTTTTTTAAAGAAATTTTTTTATTTTATTTTATTATAATTTCTCAGACTCCATCTAGTATTGATGTTTTTGTTTATTTATTTAAAATGAATTTCAATCAAATTTGTAAACTGGATACATCAAGAGAAATTGCACTAGAAATGGAACTAGGACAATCTTCAATCCAAGCTACTCAATTTGAAACTTTATTAGTGTTTTGCAGGTAAGTGACAGGCATGTTATACCTGTTTTACAAACCTCCTATACCAACCTCCCTTTGTTGTTTGAAAATAACTTCGTCCACTTTCACCTTATATTACTTCCATCAGGCGGTTTGCATTTTGTATCCTCCCCCGTGGAAGTTGGTTGCATGATGGCCTGGTCATGGTGAAACTCTCCATGGATGTTCAAAGCTCTCTTCACCACTTCTAATTTTGACAGCTTCTTGTGCCCATGTCTAACTTCATTCCATCTAGTATTGTTGTTAGTTAGTTTAATGGAATTCATTTTCAGTGGATTTAACTCAACAGGTAAAGTCTTTCACCTATACCATATATATATATGTGTGTGTGTGTGCGCGCGCGCGTGTGAAGATGATGATTCAGATGATGAGTCCAAGGCATCCTCCAAAGCCTTTGTTGCAAAAGATGATAATCCCTATTCCCCTATGATCAGACTTTGGTTGGGCATGACTCAATTGCTACTCCAAACTTAGCTGAAGACTGATTTCTTACTTCAGCTCTATAATTGCAAAAGACAATACTATCAGCACATACTGACTAAATTGCTAAAGTCACTACTTACATCACTATTGTCTGCACATACTGACAAAATTGCTGAAATTACTGCTTACATCACTATTGTTAGCACATACGAATAATGCTGTTGAAAACTTGCTGTGAATAGTAAAAAAGTCAAATTTACTATTCACTACTCAAATAGTGCCTAATTTTGCCTAAAAAAAGGCTACTTCTCTTCAATTGTAACCAGAACTTAATTTTTAGCTTTCATATTCTCCCTAAATTTCCCTTACCTTCCCAAATATCTAATCTTGTAATCTTCATTCTTTCCTACTTATTAAAACCTGTTTCTACCTCTATTTCCTGTAAGTGTTTATTTTGACAATTTTTTTTTTTGAGAAATTTTTGACAATATTGTAATTTATTTTGTTTATGTTTAAGTATTGACTTAGTTACTTTATTATTTACTTTACTTTTTATAATATTACTTTATTATTTACTGACTTTACTTATATATAATATATTTACTTTAGTTTTCTTCATAATATATATATATATATATATTATATACACACATTAATTTCTTGCCTTGATCATAACCATAAAAAACAATTATAACGAAAATGGGACATCATAGGTTCAAATTGAGTAATGTTTGAACCACAACTTTTCCCATAATTTTTGTCACAACTTGCTCACATGGCAAGTTGTGAGTGGTGGAGTTGTGGACCCACCACTCACGACTTGCCATATGAGTAAGTTGTGGCAAAAATTGTGATCTTTAACATTTTCCATTTAAATTTTATTATATGTATATAAAAAAGAAGAAGAATTCCTTTATTAAAAAAAAAACACAAATAATAAGAATCTATCTCATAGAAAGCTCATCATATTTGTTTTAGCAAGACATCTTCAAGCCGAACATCTTTATGTTAAAATAATCCTTTATGTAATTTTGATGTGATGACTGGGGCAACCTCTTTGATTAGCCTTAATTGAATATATATATATATATATATAAATATATATATTTATATATATGTAGGGATAAAAGGCCCAAGAGTATGTATTGGGCTGTGGGCCTTGTCTGAGGATGATTAGTGGTCCGAGGACAGCTAGACGATAGGGAAGACGTAAGAATCAGGGCACCATGAACAAACTATGACTGCGAAGGTTTGGGAAGGTAGTCCGAGGAGGAATGCCTCCTCGGCTAAGCAAAGCAGAGGTCAAAAGGATTGGTCCGCCCTTAAGGGCGACACTTCAAAAGGTTCTACTGATAAGGATAAACATCAGGGAAACATAGGATAAAGGGAAGCTAAGAAATATCTAAGGGAAAGCTGCTACCACCGAATTGAATGCTCTGCAGCTAACCCTTTAGCCGCATTAATGTGGAGGTAATACCTGAACAGTGGCAAGCAACCTTACAGCTACTCCCAAAAACTTCAGGAAGGTGCTGATGGGACAAGAACCAAAGCCAACAACTTGACCTACACATGGACGGTGAAGATGAAGAAGAGAGGGGTTTATAATAGAGAAAGAAACCCCACAATGAGGGGATCGGAGAATTGAGAGAGAGAAACACTGTAGGAACAAGAACTGGACTTGTAACCAAATTCAAAAGAAATATATACAAGAACTAATCTCCTCGGATTGTGCCGATGACGGTTTTCTCTGGATGAAAACAGTTTATCTCTCTGCTTTCTTATCATTTAGACCCGCTATAATTGTTATCAATTTCATTAGAGCCTAGTTTTCTAACCCACTCTCTACAAATTTATTGTATTGGTCTCTTTGGGCATAGATTCTTTTATATTTTGGGCTTGGGAACCAACTTGTGCCCCTACAATATATATTGACAATAAATAGTTTTGGTAATTTTGTAAAATGGTAACAAAAATTAATTTTAGCACTCTACACAAATTGCACGTTTAGGGATGTAAACAATCCAGTCCAGTCGGTCTTTGTAATTTTTAGGACCGGACTGGTATATTACAAGTTTACAACCCTTGACCAAACCTAACCTATAGGCCACTATTCCCAACTGGTTTGGGTCCAATAGGTCCTAGTCAGTTTGGTCCAAATTTGGGTCTTGAGCTTGCACTGATGATGGGCTTTTGGCAAATAATTTTAAGGTTTTTTTTTTTCCCCTAATTGATTCAAAAATGCCACGTTCAACCTTTAGGCTGTTCTGCCATTGCATTCTCTAATTTCCGACAACTCTACTCTATTACCCCTCAATCCAAACTAGCCATTACTAACAACATTATTACATTAATTAGACCATTCATAGCAAAAAAATAAATTCCAAAAAACAACCCAAGCTATATATGCACTTGCCTTGATCAGCCAGCACACAAACACATTCTCTCTATCGGATTTGTGTGTGAATATGGGTTTATGTTCTAACGGGTTTGAATTGGGGAAAGACCCAAATAAAACAGGTTTATCCATTAGACCCAAGCATGTGTGTAATTTTTTTATAATAAAAAAATTGACATGTCATCACTTCATTAGACACAGACAAAAAACCTAATAGGAGTTAACAAATGGACTAAGGCACTATTTGGATGGTGAGTGATTGATCTCTCATCACTCATCACCCAAAAATCATCACTCAAAACTCATCACCCTATAACTCATTTTTTATCTCTTGAAAATCCCCAACTTATACCCAGCTCTGTTTGGCCCTTACACTCGGTTGAGTTTTCATTCTAAAAACTCGAAAATCTCAACTTTTTGTAGGACCCATGGATTGACTTAGTGTAGTGGAAACCAAACGGCTACCCGCGTGTGGAAAGAAACCTCTTCAATTCTCTTTACATTGTTATTACACTTTTTTTTTCCTTCAGCCCCCAATACCCAAACTCACCGAATCGTGGAGCTTGAATCAACTATCCTCATCCACTCAAACCTGGCACCCAACTAAAAAAACCCAGCCACCTCGCCTCCTATCACCACCAACAAACCACAAATCCATCAATCACAACCCTAAAAAATTCAGCCCACCATAGTTTTCCATCCACCACCATGCAAATCACAAAAAATCAAACCCATCCACACAGATCCGGCCATTCACACCACCAATACCTTCAACACCACAACAAATTACCCTATGAAGCTCAAAAAGAGCAAGGAAAAAAAAAAAAAAAAAAAAAAAAAGGAAGAAGAAGAGAGAGAGAGAGAGAGAACCCAAGCCTAGAATCCCAGTGAAAAGGAGAGAGAGAGAATAGAAACCAAACCCAGAAACCGAATGTAAAAGGGAAAGAAAAGAGGGGAAAAAAAAAAAAAAAGAATAAAGGAACCAAGCCCAGACCGGGCGTGAAGAAAAAAAAAGTGATGATGAGCGGCTTGGGAAGAAGAACACAGAAAATCAAAGAACAAAGCAAAAAAAAGTCAAGTATGATGAGAGAGGAGAGAGTCGTTGGGGAGTCAAGTGGGTTCGCATGGATTTGACAACACAAAACGTGGGGCCCATTAGTTGAGTGAAATTACGAAAGTGCCACCATAACTCTAATTTCATAACTCAATTTTTTTTTTTTTTTATTCTCACTAACTCATAACTCAATTTGGTGAGTTTTGAGTGATGGAAACAGAAAATGAAAACTCATTCAAACAAGTGTAACATGCGTGAGACCCACCGATTTTGAGTAATGAGTGATGGAAAGCACAAAATCCAAACACCCCCTAACATTCCTCATTTGTTAAAAAATTCAGAACTAATAGCTCGAATTTGAAACTTCAAAGATTAACAATGTGTTTCACCCAAATGTAAATAGTCTTTTTAGCGTTGGACTTGGTGTTGTGTACGAAGAAAAATGTTTGCAGGTTAGGTTTTAAGGATGGCGTATATCAGGTGTTATATAGGTTGTAGATAAAAAGCAAGAAAGATTACTTCTAAATCTGACCACCATGATTAGGATTATGGGTTCCATTTTTAACAACACCTAAGGCATACAATGCTCTACACTTTCTTCACAATTTCATGTATGCAATGCTCACAGTCATTAGCCATAGAAAAATAATCACAACAAAGTGGAAATACTCTCTTTCAATTCAAACCAAATAATTCCTTCAAAGGGTTGCTGGGATTTGACCTCACAAAATCAATACAGAAAAGGTGAAGCCAGAAAACCGTACACACTACTCTCAACAAGCTAACAGATATATAATCAGTTCAACATGCCCTACATGGGCTTCATGTTAGGCCAACAACCCTCAGTTTCTACTCTCATAGCCAGTAAGACTTTACAAAAAGAAAAAGAAAAAACGAACAAAAATTTTCACCTTAGCCCAACCTCTCTACAAATGTTTCAGCTAAGCTATGCCCACTGACAATTTTGGTTGTCCCAACAATCAAATCATATGCCATCCCTTCCTGCAAGAACAAGTTACTCAAACATTATAGAAACCTAAAAATGAGGATGAAAATAGACATCATTGTAACTGGTTAATCAGGCTGGAACACTAAAGCAAGATGCACAATTCCATGAAACTTGTAGTATCTGTAACAAAATTAATCTTTGATTGGCCATTTACAGTATAACTTCATGCACAAAAAGACCATTATCACCAGCTAGTCAAATCAGGGCTGGTAATGATCTTCAGAAATTTCAAAACTTAGATGTTTGGAAGAAAAATGGTCAGGTATTACAGTATGTTACAATTCAAAAAATTGTTAAACCAGATGAGTAGATTCCATATATGCAACAAATTTGACACACCTGAGCACTGAGAAATCGAAGAGCAGAAATCTCTGCAAATGTAATGCCTCCAATGAAGACAACGAGAACTAGAGACCGCCTTCCATCAACAACTCTGAATTATGTCAAGTGTCAGAATAAAGGAGAGTATAGCACTTCTTTTTTCTTTTTTATTAGTTACACGTGCACCAATGGATTTTGAAAGCTTGACCACATCCCATTCTTATATTAAGTGACATTATTGTATTTGAAAATAAAACTACAGTAAAAATTAGGGGGCAACTGCTTCAGTTATGGAAATGGAATGTGATACTGCTCCTTATATTATCAGCAAAGTCTAATGTTCATCTGTACAGGCTTATCATCGTTAAAAGATTTGTTTTCACTAAAGACAAAATGACCCAATATAAGAAAGTCAATAAAGAAGAATCCTAGATACTAGGACGAGCTGAACATACTTGTCTATATTAGCTGAAGTCTGCTAGGTGTCATATGGACTGCTTGAGAATCTGCCCTGTAAAATAGTACAGCATACAAGAGTCACCTAGATTGCGAGGATAGAAAAGAGATCCAAAGAGTGCATGATCGTGAGAAGTTTACCCTTTTTGTTTCTGAAAGTGGTCCTGGTAGCAGCTTCAGGATTTCTTCTATAGGACACCTGAAGGGTCAAATTATCACTTTCAAGAAAGAAAATAAAATTTTCCTAAAAAGTTCAAATTCATAATCCAAAAGAAGCGAGAATCAACTGTGATAACTGTTGTAAAAGACCAGTTAGAACAATTGTAGATATTGTCGCAATGATGTCTTGACTTCTATCCCATGAATGGAACCAACACATTTCTATGTCCCACAAAATAAGTGGGGTATTCAGGGGGTTCAACAAAGGCCATGTTATGGCCATGTTCCAATGCCATAGGATCGAGAGATCAACATATTAGGCACCTGTCGGGTAATGAAACTTGTCTCAGACACCTAAGACCAAAAGACTTTAGCAACTACGCCACATACAAAGATAACATAGCCTTAACCCTCGTTTGGGAGGAGGGAAAGAATGGAATGGAATTGAATGAAAAGAAAAATTTTAGAATATTCCTTTCTTTCCCTTGTTTGGGAGTTTTAACGGAGGAAATGGAAAGTTCATTCCCTTGTTTAGAAGTTTAAGTGAGAGGGAATGGAATAAATAGGATGGAACACTCATTCCTCTCTATTCCCTCAAAACTTCAAATTTTCATTCCCCCAAAATTGGGAGGAATAAAAGGGAATGGAATGACGTTTAATGAAATTTTCACTAAAACTCCCAAAATACCCTTATATATTCAGCCCTTTATTTTAAAACAAGGGTCTAATAGTAATATTGTGATTAAATGATTTCATTCATTTCCCTCTATGTTACTCCCAAATAAAATTACTTACCTTTCATTCCTTTATTTTAAAACTTCCAAACAACGTTACTTAATTTCATTTCATTCATTACTTAAATTCATTCTATTCCATCTATTCCATTTCATTCCATGATTTACTCATTCCATTCCATTCCTTTATGAACTCCTAAATGAGTGTTAGAGAACTTTTAGCCAAAAAAAAAAAAAAGCATAAAAACATTAAAAAAAAAATTATAAAATTATTATTGGAAAAAAAAAAAAAAAAAAAAAAACAGCCTTAAATCTTATCACAACCATCACTCTTTGCAGAACCAAACATGTGTAAACATTATGCAAAATACAAATGAGCCATCCTTGCTCTGTTACTCTACACATGATAGCATAATAAGCTTGTCTGTTACAGGTCTTCAAGGCAGGGGCTGTGTCCATCATGTTTCAAATGTTAACAAAATAATAGCAACGCTCTCAATATACAAAAATGCCAGAGTTTAAATGTGCGTTTGAAAATTTGGGGAAAAAAAAAAACCTTCATATGGTATTTATGAAGACAATCAAGACACCCCCAGAAATTGAGGTATCACATGATGTGTGAGCTTTGATACCAAGACCCTTATTGGAGTCTTATCACTTAATGTGGCAATTTTAGAATTGTAAGGTTCTAAGGAACCTAGAACTAACTGTGATGATTTAATATAAACCATTAAAGCATGGTGGGATCACTGATCCACTTCAAGAGGCTGCTGCCAGTCACATTGGATTTGCTTTGGTTTGAACATTATAACATTATAAGGTTTCCTCTTCTTTTTTATTTTTTTTATTTTTTTCAATTTAGTAATCTTAACAACAATACTAAAATAAGACCAGGATAAATATTTTTTTTTAATTTTATTTTTTCCATTATTTGCCCCAAAAGTCATTTTGTGACAAGAATTAGGCTAAAGAGAACTGATGAACTAAAGGCAATAATCTATCTTTTTTTCCTAGGTTAAAGGCAATAATATGTATTGCTGACAACAAGAACTTGTAAGAAACTTAGAAAGTAACCCATCCCAAAAAAAAATAGCAAATAAAGAATCAATCTGACCATCCAGACCGCACAGCATGCTGAACAAGACGAATACTAAGAGGTGCATATCCAGAAAATACGTAGGCAATATCATTTGGGCTGTTACATAAGAAAGCACATAAAAAGTTAGTAAGAAGCACAACAGTGCTATGGGGAAATACACACACACAAATAAAATAAAATAAAAAACCTAAAAACATTTTATATGGCTAGATTCAGAATTAAGTGTATTATATTTTCCTATGTAATAAGGAACAGCTTGGAATGCATAAATATGGTGCAAGTAGTTACAGAAACTGCAGAATTTGTTTCAGTGACACCAAGAGATGAGAATCAAAAGAGATAGAGGGGGAGAGGGAAGGAGAGCCTTAATAGATATGAATTGTAAAACTGGCTAAAGAAAGAGCAGCCATATCCATAATTCATCATCATACAGCTTTCTGAGAAAAACTTCTAAATATAAGCACTGGAATATGAAATCCACCATGAAAAGACCTATATAGAATTTAAAAGTGAATATTGAGCTTATAGTCAAGTCCATCTTGCTATTATAGTTTGCTTCTGCCCACCCAATAAGTGTTTCAGCATCTACTGAAGTAGCTTATTCTTATAAAAATTCTATGACACTGTACAGTGCATCATCCCCCCATAGTGTTTGGTTTTGCATACCATGAACAATAAGGTTATATAATTCTATCAAATGAGCCACCCGTGATGAGTAAATAATGTAGGTGCTCACTTGTGCCATATTGCGAAATTTGGGTACATTAAAAGGGCACAAATCAATGTGAGGAATGTAAGACATGCAAGCTATGAGCCCACCACCCTAGATGTAAATGTGGACCAAACTCTTATTATTTTCAATTATGAAGAAGAACCAAATCACAAGGTCAAATAGAATAATACTTGGCTGTATCAGTGTCCTCAACAACAAGTTGTAGAGCACGTTTTATTGTCAACCAGTTGCTTTTTGACTCCTGCAAGGTTCAGATGATGTTACCACGAATCCAATAATTTGATAAAAATCCAGTTAACATAGCCAATTGACTATAAAAATCAAATGTAGGAAATGCTAGATTATAAAGGCAAATTGACACCAAACCTGCTTTCTGAGCAACCCAGCTTTTTCTAAATTATTCAGTGTCGCCATGTGCTCAAATCCATAGCTGTGGAGTAGTTCTCTCCTAGACCAAGAGTTGAAACTAATAAATCAATAAAAATACACATCCAAAAAAGTACATAGGTAAAAATTGCTACAAAACTCAATTGCCAACAAAATCAAAATATGGAAGACCCCCAAGGAATTAACAGTAATGATAATATGCATGAAGTCTTGCCTCAAATAGTCAAACTGTTTTTGGGCAACCCAGAACTTGTAATGGAAAATAAGATGAGAAGACGTAGGACGTTGACAAGAGGCTCCTGCTTATGGATCAATTCTTCAATGTACTCAAAGCATCTGCATTAGTTTCATGCTTTTGAAATTAGGATAGGGGACTGAGAATCCATAATTCGTATTTATGACAAATTGAAAGGAGTTGATCTTGAGAAATGACTTGAAGATACCAAAAATGCATAGATTTTAGTAACCAAAGAAAGATTATAAATACAATTGCTTAAAAAGAAAAAAAGAATGCCATTTCAGTTATTCCATATGATACAAGTTGCACAGGTCAGAAGACTCCGAACAGGTACTATCACCAATCAAAAAGGGGGGACATTTATTATTTATACTTGATTGAATTTTGAAGTGCGCTGCACCTAAAAGATGCCAGCACAGTTCATCAATCCAACAAAAAAAAAAAAAAAAAATCTTTGAGTAGAGTGGTTGGATAGCTTTGATGCGTTCCAAAGATGACAAACAATAATTTGGTTTTAGGTTGAAGAACAATTGGCGCTTCTGGAAAGTCAAACAAGTGTCAGGAACAGAAAGACCATAAGCTCATTGTTAAACAAACAAACATGATAATAACATCATAACTACATGGCCATAAGCAGTGCATCAACCCTTAGTCCTGAAATTCAGTAAACCATTTACTACCCAATCAGCATGCTTTTGCATTGAGTATATTCACATATATTATAAAGCGAAAAGCATATAATCAACACATTAGGTCTTCAAAAGTTGGAGATAACAGTAGAAATTGTGCTCACATGTCATAACTCTGTGCCTCAACAATGTGTGTTCCATGTCAAGTTGCCTGAGAAAGGCTGGCTTTGATGTGAATGTCGACAGATGGTGAGCAAGATTTATGTGCCTCTAAAGCAACAAATTCCATAAAATTAAAATCAATTGGAAACACACAATAGATCTCGAAAATGAAAAATTAAAAGTAGGAAAATACTTACAGTCATTTCTGGCAACGAGTTCAGCTTTTGACAAAGTCCTTTAATTCAGAAACTGACTGTGTCTGTGCACAACATAGCAGTCCATTTGAAAACATTTACAACTTCATTTAATAGTCTAGAAAGGAAGGCATTGAGATACTGATTGTGTTTTGTGGAGAGAACCGTATGTGCGGTAAAATACTAGAAGTTGATAGTGCATCATTTGACACATAAATAATCTTCTTTTTTTGTTCATAAGTAAACAATCACATAACAATCATGTTAATCCCCTCGATTATGGGTTGAACTATTCAACCATGCATGCAATTACAACCAAACTAGTAAGTAACAACTACAGCTAATACATATTTTACTAAGGTACTTGAATTTTATAGCAGAGAAGTTGGACAAATGTATTTTAGCACTAACATCAGTTTCATGGAAATATTCAACTTTGCATCAATCATAAACACAAAAGAGGCAGCAATGTTCAGTTGTTAAACCATTCACTTACAGTTGTTGTCACTTCTGTGTAGTCCTGCTTCATGGATGTTGCTTTCTGACGTAGAATCTGCAATCATACTGCAGGTGGCAACTAAGAAAATAAAACTCCAAGAAAAATAATGGGACTTTTTTTTATAGACAACTGACAAGAGACAGATTTGGAAATTGAAGTATAAGCTATGATTGCAAGTAACATAAACTGGTTTAAATAGATCAACCTGGACAACAACTTCAAAGTTGAGATCCTGTATCTCCTTAAACAGCTTGTCACTAAAAAATTTAGACCATCAGCGGTAAGTGAATGTGACAAGAAGGAAGAAGAGAAATAAGGTGGAAATAAAGAAGTGGAAAGGAACTAAACAACCAAGAAGGAAAAGATATATTTAGTGAAAGCATTTGGGGCAACTGGCAATTCTTGCAACAACATATAGGGTCCGTTTGGATTGAACTTATTGCTGCTGAAACTGAAAACTGAAAACTGAAAACTGAAAACACTGTAGTAAAATAATTTTTAAATATGTAAATAGTACCGTGGGACCCATTTTTAATATTTTTAAATACATGAACAGTGCTGCTACAGTGCGTGAACAGTGATGCTACAGTGATTTTTGTCTCCTGAACAGTAAAATCATGTGATTTTACTGTTCATGCGCTGAAAAAAAAAAAAAAAAAAAAAAAGTTAAAAACGCAAAACGTAGACTCAAAACTCTCTATCCAAACCGCACATAATCCAAGAAAAATAGAATAAGTAAATAAATAATAGTTTGGCACCAAATTGATGTTTTCCCTTCTGTACCTACAACTAACAGATGGTATGCAAGATATCAACAACATTAAACAGTTGGAGCATCTAACATCCTTAGGTGCATCAGTAAAAACTAGAGAAGTAATATAATAACTTAGGATTAAAGGGCTTTGTGGAACTGTGGAAGTGAATCTACAAAAAAGGACACTTCACACGACATTGGAACATCCAAGGCTTAGCCGCCACAATTGAACGTTAAATATTAGTCATATGATAAAGAAAATATTATTTAATATTTAACTACACCCCCCCGGTAAAATTTCATGAACATTAGTGATTAGATATGGTACAGAGATATTAGCTTTTTCATCCTTTAGGTTATCCTGGAAACTAAGCATTTCATAAAAAATAAAAGAGAGAGAGAAGCAAAAGAAAGAGCATAAACATTTTGAAACTCAATTTTTGGAATTCTTAAGATGCTTTGTGATATGCTCATGTGAAACCAAAGGTTTCTTTATTGCTATCCTCATAGGATCTGCAAAATTTTGTACACTTTGTTCCCTCAATTTTTATGCCTTTCTAGTAAATTATGCATATAATATTCTAATACAATTATTTGATCCATAAGTACAACAAGTTTAGAAACGATTTTTGAACAGTATACATAACTACATACACACACATACATAGCTTCACGGAGAATTTGAGGCTTAGCCACCACATTGAACGTAATATTTAGCCATATCTTAGAAAAAAAAATCAGTATAACTAGAAACAACAATTAAAAAGAATTAAGAACATGACTTTGGATTGAATAGATGGAGGAAAAGAATCATGTCGCTGACCCTGATTAGTTTATTGAGGATCTGTGGCTGACCCCAAAATTTTGGAACTAAGGCTTGGTCATTGTTGTCAAGAGCAGCAAGATATATCAAGCAGAGACTATAATTTACCTCGAATTAAGTGGAACTTTTATCTTTTTTCCCTCTTGTTGGAGACCCATGATAGATGCATCCAGCTCCACAGAACCATTATTGACATGCAGACACTGCAGTAAACATATTAGAGAGCTTATAACAAAATAGATATAACCAGAACCAATAGGCATCCCATTTCAGGCCCATGCAAGAAAGTAACAAAAATAATTTCTCTTAAAAGATGAGAGAGAACTCCCGAGCTTCGGATCAATAACCAAGCACTTTTTCCCTCGAATCTATAAATCCATGAAAATTTAAATACATACATAAATAAATAAATAGATAAATCAATATTTATCATCAATTTCAACAAAATTTCAAACGCTAGAATGTTCCTAGTGATAAACAAGCAATGCGAACTGAATTAGAACCCTAAATCCGATGTTCCTCAATGTTTGGGAGCCAGGAAAGCATAGATTCCACTTATAACTGAAAAACAGCCAGAGGCTTCTACTAACTATATAATTTATTCTCGGGAACCAAACAGAGAAATGATAAAGAGATAGAGAGAAAGAGAGACTCACATTCTTGAGGATGTTTAGGAGCTCCTTCTGTGACTGTTCTCTGAATATGAACCAAAGACCAATTAGCAAACGAGAATTGAATTGTTGTTATAGAAGTTGATTGCTGTGGAAAAATTAGGGTTTAGCGTACCTGAGAGATGTGAGATTGAGAGGAGCATTGTCTAGGTTCGGAATCTGAGCCATTGGAGCGAAATTTCTCTCTGTGCTGGGAATTTCTATTTTCTTCGTTGGCACAAGAAGACGATCGCAGAGGTTGAAAGTTTCGAATGGGCCTGGACCCTGTTTCTTGGGCTTTCATGATTGGGCTTGGGAACGAACCGAGCTGAGCAATATTAAAGCTTGGTACATCTTTTATCAAGTAAGCTCACAAAAAAAATCATGACCCTGTCTCTTCCCCCCCTTTCTGGGGTGGTTTCTCCACAAAAAAAAAAAAAACTACGAATAGACTATTTACATTTTTAATAAATGACAAAATAATAGTAATTTAATATCGTATGAATATATTTATAAACTTACATAATTCAATTTTAAGTCTACGTCTACCCAGTGCCGGCTCAAGGCCTAGGCAACTTAGGCCTGGGCCTAAGGCCCCACAACAAATAAAAAATTCCCCTACTAAAAAAAGGCCCATCTCTCTTAGTAAAAGGTCCAAAATTTTATAAAAATTTAATATTTTTTAAATAATTGGTACTTTTTTTTTAAGAGTGATGCTAAAGATACCACAAATTTTACTATAGATTTAACTGACATATCACCAATCACATAAAAAAGTAATTTAAACATAAATAAATTAAGTTGTTGAAATTCATCAATTACAGTCATAATCACATTTATTATGAACATTTTGTAGTATTTTTAGTATTTTTCTTTTTCATTTCTAACAAGGCTTTTAAAATAGGAGACCAATAAAAATTTAACCCAATTGAAACCCTAAGATGTTTCAAATAAAATGCTGCAAATGTGATAAATCATCAATGATGACTAATCTCCTACTAAACCACACACCAAATAATATCTATCTATCTCTTTCTCTTAAAAATAATATATATATATCCAAGTTAAAGTAAGTTCATTTTGATTCAACTATAATATTCAATCTTCTATATGAAATTAACCTTAGTTTAGCTAGTATTATTCATCAATTTCTGTATTTACATCAAATTAGTCTTAATTTAATTAGTATTATATAATTTTATTTAATTAATGTTTACATATAAAAAGGCCCGTATAAAATTTTTGCCTTAAGCCCCAAATTTTGTTGAGCCGGCCCTGAGTCTACCGTAGAATATTTTGAAACAAGTATAGATATTAAAATATAATATTATATATAAGCTAAATCAAGTAACGTAGCTATCAAATCTGACAATAGTAGGAATAAATGATATAAGGTTGTAAATTCCGTTTAGTGATAATTTTTTTTTTTTTATGGACGAATAAGAGGTGGTGCATCTATATAAAGAAATAAAAAATAAAAGGGAAATTATTTTGCAGCGGACAAAACCGTACAAAGTCCCATGATTCTGTGTTTCTCTCTTGGTTCGATTAGTTTGTTCTTCTTGTCCAGTTTCTTTAACTTTCATAACTGGCTCTGCAGCCACCCAACATTTCCTAATGTCCCAAATCCCGCAAAAAATCCAATCGGTGCTCCAAATCAAACAAGATTAGAGCACCCCAAATTCCCCTCCAATACACTTCAGTCTTCGCAGCTCGCAGGTACGTTTTCGCTCTTTCATTTTGTTTTTGTTTCTTTTTCTTTTTTTTTCTTTTCTTTTCTTTTTTTTTTTCTCTACTTTTCTTCGGTCTGTGACCCGCCACTCCCGCCAAAATGACATTTTTTTTTGTTATGAATTAAATATCTGTTTATTTTTAGTTATGCCATCTAACTATGAAATTTCTTATGCAAGAACAAGTTCCAAACGCAACCTGTGTAATCAGTAACATATATTTGTATTCCATTTAACCTCGTATGAAAACATGAAATCCTAAGTTTTTTTAGATTCCATTAATTTGTGATGGCTGCTTTGCTCTGTATTGCTAATTTGCTAGCACTATAGACGGTTTGCTTAGCTGATGTAATTTGTATTGGTGGTTTGTATTGTATTTTGTATAATTGGAATCTGTATTGGTACAAGATGGTTGGTGTTTGGATTTTTCTTTTTATTTTTTTTAGGGGAGGGTTTTTTATTTTTTGTTTGGAAGATCTTTGTAATCTCAAAGCTTAGTTATGATGTACATCTAGTATAGGTCCTGTACACTGGGTGCAATCTTTTTTCTGAATAACATTTGTTACTTACCAAAAAAAAAAAAAAAAAATTATTGGTGTCTTGGGGCATGATTTGAAAACTTAATTAGCTTTAGAAAAAAAAATGATTTATTTGCTTAAATTTATGTTTGGTTGCTGAGAATGTGGAGGAAATGGATGGAGAATGGAAAGTTGAAGTTTTGTGTTTTATACTGTTGTGGGTCTTTTGGGAAGAGGGAGAAAATTTGAATAGAAATATACTAATTTTGCATAAATGAAGATGTGTTAGGTTAAGATGAAAGGGAATTGACTTGTTTTACTTTTCGATTGATGTTTGGTTGCCGAGAAACTGGAGGGAAGATGTAATAAAGGGAAATGCATGTTTTGGGCTTTACCATGTTGTGGTTTTGTGGGTTGGCTTTGTTTATGAAGAGCTGAAATTTAGAACAATATGAAGTTTTGGTGAATAAATCACCTACTTATCAAAAAAAACTATTTTAATTTCCTCTTTTTATATATATAAAAATGAACTGATATTATGTATGCATTTATGTAGTTGATCTAATACTATTCTGTGCATGGCACAGGTTATCAGCTAGTGAGACAGAAGTAGAATAAGATCCAGCAGAACAGCCTGAAAGAGACTAAGATAACCAAAAAGAGACTAAGATAACCAAAGTAGTAGAGGGCCAATTCCATGGCACAAAACGGTAGTGTGAGAAAGAGCAGGCCGAACATTCTGGTGACAGGGACACCCGGGACAGGCAAGACAACGACATCATCTGCTTTAGCAGAGGCTACCCAGCTCCGCCACATCATCATTGGAGATTTGGTCAAGGAGAAGAACCTCCATGACGGCTGGGACGACCAGCTTGACTGTTACCTCATCAATGAAGACCTCGTATTCCCATAAAACCTTATTTCTTATTATACTTTTCTCTATATATGCTGTGAATGCATGCATGGCAGTTGGTTTTTCATATTGAAGAAAAAAAAATTTGTTACCGAAGGCATAATTTAGACCAAAAATTAGTTCAATGTGGAGAATTTGGACTTTGTTTTACATGAACTATGGATAAAACTGAATTAATATGTTGGAATTGAGGGTAATTAAAACGCATTGTTTTATGTCTGCAGTATGCAGAATGTCTTGGGAAGTCAAGAAAATGGAGTTAGAATAAGTTAAAGTCATTATAGCTTCCCTCGATGCACTCCTTGTGTACATGGGGAGCTCTTGTATCTTTAGTTTTTTTTTTTTTTTTCCCATTATAATTCTTATTACCTATAAAAAAAAAATGGAACTAGAAGAAAAATTCACTCAAAAGTTTTAAATGAAAAGATTGTTTAAGATGTTTTGGGACTAAAACCAACTTGTTACTTGTGGAATTTGTAGAACTACGCTAAGATTTAAGTTCATTTGATGGAGGCATTTGTTTATGCACTTGATGAGACTATGATGTCTCCATATTAACCTGGGATACATTATCCAAATAAAAAATAATAATAAAGGGATATATTGTATATGACTTGTATTAGCAGAGAGAGCATGGGTTCATTTGAATGATTAATGAAGCAAATATTTGCTTTGTTATCCTACTGTAGGGCTTTTGAATTTTGGGTTTAACTTTACCTTCTTAGTGGTTTATGATAGTGTGCTTTTTAGTGAGGTTTTGACACAATTTGTTGCTGATTAGTGATTATGTAGAATCAATATTATTGTATTAGCCTCCATGGTATTCTGACTAAACAGGGATATGTAATTTAAAATCAACAATGTAAGATAGCTGATGGTCTTGGAATCAAATGGCACCCCCCTCCTCTCACTTTCTCTCTTAAAATAAGGGGTGAAAGGGGGAGGTGGGGTTCAATCCTGTATTATATGTGCGTTGTATGGGTGATGGAACCAGTTATAGCATGCTGATTTTGCAGGTTTGTGATGAACTTGAAGATTTGATGGAAGAAGGGGGGAACATTGTAGACTACCATGGCTGTGATTTCTTTCCTGAGCGTTGGTTTGATCAAGTAGTTGTGCTTCAGACTGACAACACGGTGTTGTATGATCGCTTGAGTAGGAGGTAGTGCCAGCTTTACTTTCTTCCTTGTCACTTGATCTTTAACTTGTTTTTTGATCCCTCCCTCTAAGCTTGTCGCCTCAAATTGAATTTCTGTGCCAGGGGTTACACAGGTTCAAAGCTCTCAAACAATATTGAGTGTGAAATCTTTCAAGTTCTGCTCCAGGAGGCGAAAGAAAGCTATCCAGAGGACATTGTGGTGGCATTAAAGAGCGATACCATTGAAGACATTACCAGAAATGTTGCAAGTTTAACAGATTGGGTGGGAAGTTGGCATCCTGCTACCTAGTCGCATCACATCAAATCGTCTCTCCTCTCTGTCCTAAGTTCTTTTGCTATGTAATTCTAGTTATCCGGGACACTAGTCCCTGCTTGAGTAGGTTTCGGTAGCAGAGTTTGCTTGAAGCAGATTTTGGCAATGATGTTGATAAGCCTATAAAGTTTTCTTCAGATTAAGCTCATAGCTGCTGTATAAGATACTATTTTATATAGCAAATGTTTTGGAGTATTTAATATACTGTGACCTAATTTAGATTTTTCATTTCAATTAATGAGTTGCAATGTTTACTCTTACAATGAAGATCATGACTCAATAGGATGGTTCATTCTCTAGTTGGTGAAAAGAAATTTGTTAAATTATAATTCATAAATATGGAGAGGTTAAATAAAATGTGAATGATAGGAGAAGAGAAAGGTGGATGAAAAGGCCATTTTATATACACAAATCTTCTTCTTCTATTTTGGCTGAGTTTATTAACCCTTCAACTAAAAGTCATTTATGAATAACTTATTGCAAACTTTGTATTGTCATTTGAGTTTTCTACTCCTTTTTTTTTTTTCTTTTTTTTTCATGTGGAAAGTATACTTGAAGCGGATAAAACTTCTTCTGAGAGGGACTTAATTATATTTTAATGAGACACTTGACCAAAAAGCAACCAAATACAAGTAAAAGTGGGTAGATGGAAAATAGCCGGATGATGTTGTATATGTTTGCTATCTCGTAATGCTTATTTGCTAAATATCAGACAAATTTTATAATTTTTGATAGCTTTTTGTACTAAATGTGTGACAAAAATAAATAAATTTAGTTTATTTTCACACAAAAAAAAAAGATAGATTTGTAATTAAAAAAAAACTAAGACAAAAAGCAAAAAAATAAAAAGCAAAAAGCTTTTTGCCAGCGGACAATGTTTAGTTCTTTAAATGAGGGGGATCTAAATTCAAATAGCCCCAGAGATCTAGCCTATTCTCTCTATAAAATTTGTAAAACGAATATTATTATTATTATTATCATATAAATTGACATTGTTTTGAAGAATCTAGTTTGTTTTTAAGAAACAAGATTTTAAGTGTTGCAATATTTTAATAAATATATTAGATCTCAAAATAACTTTAAAATAATATCAATTTAAATAATTAATAATAAATTTTATTTTACAAATTTTATCTATTTTTAGGGTTGTGTACTCTTACTACATTTTTTTTAATAAACTAATTTAGAAAAAAAAAATTAATACTATTTTTATGAAAAATATAAAAATCAATTATTTTTTTATAAGAAAAGTTAACAGATACTTTAAAAGCATTTTTTAGTGAACCATTTTAGGAAATATTTTATGAAAAAAAAAATTAATGTTGTAACAACTTTTTTATTTCTCATAAAAGTGGTATTAAAACTTTCTTTAAATAGTTTATCAATTTTCCTTATATACACCTGTTAACCTGGTATTTTTTTCATAAAAAAAATTTCTAATATAATTATTGCTTTTCCCATAAGTAGATCATAGATATAATTAGGCGTAAATGCACTTTTGGTCCTTACATTCTGGGTCATTTCTCAATTTGGTCCTTAAACTGATTTTGCTCCTAAGTCAGTCCCTACTTTTTTAAAATCGTTTTTAAAATGGTCTCTATCGTCTACCCAGTTACGGAAAAAGCTGAGGTGGCAAACGGAATGCACTGTGTACACAGTAAATGCTGACGTGGCTAATAAAATAATATTAAAAAATTTGATTTGGCATTTTTTAATTGCCACATCAGTATTTAAAATGCCACATCAGTATATAAATTAATAAAAACAAAAAAAATTTAATTTCTTGATTTTAATTTAAACTGGAAAAATTAAAAACAAAAAAGCTTTATCAATTCTCTGTCCCTTCAATTCTCTGAACCCAAATATCTCTCTCCGCCCCTTGAATTCTCTCACTCTCTGTTTCTCTCTTTGATCTGCTCCACTCCAAACTCTCTACTTCAAAACGAGAGACCCATGGCAAAAGACACCAAGCTCCAAACCCAAACACCCATGGCCAAATAAAATAAACTTCTTTCTTCGATCTACCCAGAAACCCACCTTGCTCTTCCTGATCGAGTTCATGAATTCCTTGGGGACTCTCTTCGTGTTGTCGTGCACGTTGTAGCACTCGAAATAGATCGGCACATGCATCGCCTCCATCGCACGAGACCAGCATCACCGCATCGGAGCTCCGTCGCCAGGTCGAGGCATGTGGGTCACAGATCGGGTCTGGTAAAGGGTTACGAAATTGAAGGAGATGATGATTTTTTTTTTTTTTTTTTTTTTTTTTTTTGTATTTGGTTTCTAAGAGAGTGGGGAAAAGAACCATCAGATCACTCTCTCTTTCTGACCTAGGTTTGTTTTTCCCTGTGGGTGTTGATATGTTTTAAATTTCTGGGTTTGATTTTTTCATGTGGGTTTGATGATTTTCTAGGTTGGAGGTTTCGGGATTGATGATTTTTCTGGGTTGGAGGCTTTGGGGGTTTGATAATTTTTCTAGGCTGGAGTTTTTGGGGGGTTTGATAATTTTTCTGGGTTGGAGGTTTGATGATTTTTCTGGGTTGGTTTTTTCACGTGGGTTTGATGATTCCTTCATGTTGGAGGTTTCGGTGGAGGATATGGATTTTGTATGAATTTGTGCATGTTTATTTGTTAAGAAAATACAAGAAAAGAGAATAAAATGTTATATTATTTTAATTTTTTGGGCAAGCCGAAGAACATGTTACCCATGTTCTTTCAAAAATAATAAAAAGAAAATAACAAAAGAATTCAACGTTTGTTTGTTTTTTTTTTTTTTAAATGTTATTAAATTATTATTTTTAATAACATTAATGTTTATTTATAATTTTTTTTAATTTTCTGACCTGACTTTTTAATTAATTTATATGCTGATGTGGCATTTTAAATGCTGATGTGACAATTAAAAAATGTCAAATCAAATTTTTTTAATATTATTTTATTAGTCATGTCAGCATTTATTGTGTACACAGTGTATTTCATTTGCCACCTCAACTTTTTTCGTAACTAGATAGACAATAGGGACCATTTTAAAAACGATTTAAAAAAAACAAGAACGGACCTAAGAGCAAAATTAATTTAAGAATCAAATCAAAAAATAACTTAAAATATAAGGAGGAAAAGTTGATTTACGCCATATAATTATTGCTTTTCTCAGAAACGTCATGATGTGCTAAAAACGTTATAAAAAGTTTTTTTTTTAAGAAAGAAAACGTTATAAAAAGTCGAGTGGCGTTTCACGAGCCATGCAGCTTTTATGCTGTCCTCGGGAGTTGGGACGTTGGCGGTTGACCACTTTCCCTTTATATCTTTCCCTTTATATCTAAACAGTAAACACGGGAGAATATTTACCAATTACCCAGCGGTCTCTTTGATTCTGACTCAGATGCTTCTATTCAATATAGTTGACTATATCCATGGAATTGTCCCGAATGCCCCTTAAGACGAAAAACCATCATACTCTTTGAGAATAACTGCTCTTTTTTAAAATAGCTATAAGAAACTTTCCGTAAGAAACAATCTTATGAATATGGATAATTATTATATTGTGATATCTTTTATTTATAGTAATAAATATTATTATTTTTAATATAATATTTATTTAATGTACCAATCATGCTTTTAGTGTTTTAGATATATAATATATTTGTGAATTTCAATTAATTTAATTGGTAAAGTTTTTGATTATTGAATAAAAAATTTGTGGTTCAATCCTCACCTACACCAAAAATCGATTAGTATTTTGATCTAATGATAAAGAGCATCAATAAGAGGGGACGCCATAAATTAAAATTCTCTATAAAAAAATATATAATATATTTACCATATATGAATTATAGATAACAGACGTAATAGATTGAAATTCTCTAAAAACTATATATAATATATTTACCATATGTAAATTCTAGATCTATATATTATGAGTGCTATGATTTATGCATTCAAAATATTAGATACTTGATCATGTTTAGCACAATATTATAAATATGAAGAAAAAAAATGGAACCATCACTATGATAGTGATGACAAGTTCATTTAAACTTAGATATCGTTTTCAATTTTTTTTTTTTTTTTTGAATCTTTCATTCAAGTGTCAACTATAAAAGTCATGCTGGGCAAACTTTTTAGTATAGAGAAGAAGACCACACGGTCATTATCTAGTGGTCTTGTGTGTGTTTAAATTAATTGAGTCAGGTTATAATCATAATCCTAAGCTCACCATCTTAAAGATAAAAAATAAAATACATCATCACCAACACCCACATTATGGGACCAACCTGGATTCTCTGTTGTTGCTGCTATTTGTAGGAATGATTATCAAAATGCTATTTTGCCCATGCTTCTTTCTTTGTTACCCCCATTGGACCTCCTTCTCGGTGAAGTTCATGTTGCTCTCTTGGCCCTCAAACTGGCAGTTCATCACCATTTCTCTTTTGGTGTGTTTGAAAGGGGACTCACTTATCGTGATCGAAGCTTTTCAGCATCCTTAAGTCAATTCATCTGATTTTCGTCCTTTTTTTTTTTTCTTCTATTTTAGCCTCCTTCAATCCCCTATCTTGTTGGGACTTTTGCTTTGTAAACGAGAACATTAACCGCTTAGCTCACCTCATTGTAAGTGGGATGGGCCCATAAATATCTATTTCATTCTTTCCTGATTTGATATCTTTTGCATGCTCAAGAGATGGTTTAAGGCCCTCCTCCGCCTTTTGCCTTAGTTAATCCTATCTTTACTTATCCCAAAAAAAAAAAAAATCTACTTTTGTGAACCATAACAAAAGAGTAATGCAATATAAAAAGAAAAAAAAATACAACTTTTTTGACACCTGTTGAGTTAGAAGCTTTCACTGATTCTCATTTGAGCCACATTGAAATTACTATTAACTTATCACTAATAATCTGTCACATTATCACTTATTGAGTTGGAGGACTACTTGACATAGTTGACATGATCTACTCAATGTGTCAAATAATTTATAAAACAACTAAGTAGACATTATTATTTTTTATTTTTTATTTTGATACGCATTAGTGTTTTATTTTATTCTAAGAGGGAAATTCTCATTGTTAGTAACTACTAACCATAAATACTGTAAGCTAAGAGTTAAGAGAGAGAATGGAAGCTGAATACTACAATGAACCCCCAAGTTCGAGTGAGGAAGAAGATGAGTTAGGACGCAGTGTCAAGAAGTTCAAAGAGAGCAGTGGAGTAAAGCAACTTACCCCACCACGGAATATTATCAGTTATAAAGATAGTCTTGTAGGAGACATTCCTGGAGCTTATGAGCAAGCCTTTAAGTTGGATAATGTCTAGGACGTTGGTGAGGAGTCAGATACAGAAGTGGAGCCTCTCATTGAAGGGATGGCGGAAGTGAAGCTGTCCAAGGAGACCAAGGCTCGTATTAGGGCCCCATGGTCAAAGGCTTTGATAGTGAAAGTGTTTGGTAGAACTGTTGGTTTCAGCTATCTCACTTTCAAGCTCAATGCCTTATGGAAACCTGCAACTAGGATGGACTGTGTTAATCTTGGGAAAGATTACTTCTTGATTAAGTTTTACTGTTCAGATGATTATGATAAAGTGTTTCGTGGAGGCCCTTGGTTTATTGGTGAGCATTTCTTGGCCATCAAGCCTTGGGAACCTTACTTCAGAGCCTTAGGTGATAATCTAACGTTTGTTGCTATGTGGGTGAGATTTCCTGAATTACCTATTGAGTTTTATGATATGGAAGTTTTGAAGGAAATAGGTAGTGCTATTGGCCTGGTGCTCTGCATTGATTCCTACATTGCCATTGGATCACGTGGAAGCTATGCAAGGCTCTATATACAAATTGATCTGGATAAGCCCTTAATTAATTCCATCAGGATAGGTAGGTTGGTCCAACAAGTTAAATATGAAGGTATTTCTTCCCTTTGTTTTTGCTGTGGGAGGCTTGGGCACAAACAGGAGAACTGCTGTTACCAGATCAAGGAAAAAGATAGAAGTGGGTGTGTAGTAGAGAAGAGCCCGAACCAGTTAAGGGAGGAAGATAAGCAAGAAGATAGGGGATTAGAGAAAAGCTCGAACCAGGTTAGTGAGGAAGAAAAATCTGATCCTAACTTTGGTCCGTGGATGTTGGTTACAAGGAAAAGGAATTTGGTTAGGAATGGATGGTCCAGATCTCCCTTAGGGAGTGAGATTAAAGGAGATGTTAGTCCGAAGGGTATAAATGTCCAAAGAGGGGAAAACATAGAAGGTAGTTCAGTCAAGGCCATTAAAGAAATAGTGTTGTCTAGTCAGTCTGATCATACACGTGCCGTGAGGGATGATTCTGTCCAAGGGATAGCGCCGAATGGAGATTTGGGTAATCTGGAAGTCAGGTTCAGTGTGTCAAGTCCAAAACAGAGTGATGGTGCGACACGGACTGATGGGAAGCATCAGATGGGTTTCTCGGGCACGGGTACAAGGGGTAATAGATCTAATGGAGGGAAGAGCTCTAAGTCTTTGAAGAGACAGCACCCTTCTTCTTCTTCACAAAGAGCTGCATCTTCAAAAAATCTGCAGCGCAGCGAGAATGGAGGGATTCCGAGTGGGTTGAAGCAGTCAGATAAGCAGTCCGATAAGGTGTGGCTGGGCGATTTGGCTCTGGAACAGGCTAGTAGAGGTTCCAGACGAGGTAATCCTTCAAATAAGGGCATCTCCGACGAAGGAGTTAGGATGGTGCGATGTGGAGATGGGTATATTTTCCCAATCACTCTAGAGAGTCATAGAACAGGGATAATACCGCTGGATCATCTGGCATGGGGTCTGATGCCCAATCCTTGGTGGAGCTTCATAATGGACATTCCACTGATTTCATGGGAGGAGTTCGAAGCTTTGAGCAAGCAGAGAAAGCCATCGGTGGTGCCTCACTTCGACAAATCCGGATGGTTGATACAGGAAAGGAAGCTAGTGGACTAGAGGGGTATGGCTACGGCACTAATGGGGAACCACCCAATGCTGAAGTTAATTCAGATTCTCATGCCGGTGGAGAAGTGCGATGTGTTGATAAGTTGCAAGGAAGATGTGGTGGGAATATTGAAATACATGATGATATGGAAACCGGAGTGGAAGCACTCAAAGGATTTGTTGAGGAGGCTAGGATGGAGTATGGTGGAAGCTGCAGCTATGAATCCTAGTCGTGTTGAGGTTCCTATGGGTCAATTTGTGAAGATGAACATTCTAATGTGGAATTGCAGAGGTGCATTGAATCCGAATTTTAAGAGGAGGGTGTTTGAAATGGTTGTGAATCACCGTCCTTCAATTATGGTTATCACAAATACTAAAGTAGGGGGTAGCAGAGCTGAGAAGATCATTGATGGGCTTCCATTTGATGGTTTCATTACCACGGATACTATTGGGTATACGGGTGGATTATGGATTCTGTGGAGAAGTGAGGATGCGAAAATTAATCTTTTATCAGCAACAGAACATGAGATACATGCGACTGTTAAGGTATGTGCATCAAACCTTTCTTGGCTATTTGCCGCAATATATGCTAGTCCTCGTTTAGCTGAATGGAGAATTTTGTGGTCTAACATAGAAAAGGTAGGGCAGTTGCATAATCTTCCTTGGCTGATGATTGGGGATTTCAATGAAGTGCTTGGTGGGGAGGATAAATTCGGGGGGAATCAAATTAATTTAAACAGGGCCCTTGAGTTCAAAGCATGTTTGGATTCGTGCAATTTTGTTGATCTTGGGTTTGCAGGCCCTAAATATACTTGGACTAATAAAAGGCAGATTTCGGATTTGATTTTGGAAAGATTGGATAGGTGCTTTGCTATTCCAATTTGGAGAATTTTGTACCTTGAGGCGGTTGTTACTCACCTCCCTAGAACCTTTTCTGACCATCATCCTGTTTGATTGAATTATGGAAACCCAATGCGAATGGGTTAGAGCGGCCTTTCCGTTTTCAGACTATGTGGCTTCTTCATCCAGATTTCCATAGGATTGTTAGAGAAGCTTGGCCTGAAGGTGTTCCTTTAAAAGTGGCCACTACAGATTTTACTAGGAAGGCTAAGAAGTGGAATTATGAGGTTTTTGGAAATCTTTTTGCGAGAAAGAAGAGGGTGTTAGCCAGATTGAATGGTACTCAGAAGGCGTTGGCTGAAAATCCTACTGAGTCTCTTATGAGGCTAGAGAATCAGCTTATTAAAGAGTATTCCTCTATTTTGCTTCAAGAAGAGGAGTTATGGGCTCTTAAGTCCAGGATTAATGTTGCTGCCTTTGGGGACTGGAACACCTCTTATTTTCATGTAAATACTGTTGTGAGGAGGCAAAGGAATAAAATAAGGTGTTTGAAGGATGGTATGGGGGAATGGATAGTTGAGAAAGAGGCGGTGAAGGAGCATATTTTGAATGGGTTTAAGAAACTTTATTCCACGGGTTTGGAGATGTCTCACAGTTTTTCTCCTGTGTCTAAATTCGCGGGTAGCTTTCTCTCTGAAGAAGAAAGAAATTGGATGGGAAGGGAAGTGTCTGATGAAGATGTGAGAATTGGTTTGTGGGCTTTGAAACCTTTTAAAGCTCTAGGGCCAGATGGTCTTCATGCTGGCTTTTATCAGCATTTTTGGCATGAGGTGGGGAAATCAGTTTGTAAGGAGGTGAGGCTATTTTCAAGGATGGTCTAGTTCCGAACCACCTTAATGATACGCTTGTGACTTTAATTCCAAAGTGCAAAAGCCCGGAATCTTTGAACAATTATAGACCAATTAGTCTTTGCAATTCGGTCTATAAAATCGTTTCCAAAATTTTAGTAGAAAGGATTAGACCTTATCTTAATAAGCTTGTGTCTCCTTTCCAAATAGCCTTTGTGCTTGGGAGGAAAGGATTAGATAATGTCTTAGTTGCTCAAGAACTTTTCTATGCTTTGGATAAGAAAAAAGGTAAGGAGGGGTATATGGCCATTAAGGTTGATTTGGAGAAAGCGTATGATAGAATGGAATGGTATTTTATACACAAAGTTCTTCAAGCTTACCATTTTCCTCAAAACTTTATTAGGGTGATAATGAGTTGTGTCACTTCCACCAAGGTGTCTATTTTGTTTAATGGTGGGAAGTTGGAGGCTTTTCATCCTTCACGAGGTCTTCGACAAGGAGATCCATTATTACCGTATCTTTTCATTTTGTGCATGGAGTACTTAGGCCACTTAATAGAGAAGAAATGTATGGAGGGAGTGTGGAAACCGTTGAAAGCCTCGAGAGATAATATAGGTATATCCCATCTATTTTTTGCGGATGATCTAATTCTTTTTGCAAAAGTAGATGAGGATTCATGTGAAGCTATCTCAGAAGTGTTGGATGAATTTTGTGAGGAGTCAGGCCAAAAGGTGAGCGTGGAGAAGTCAAGAATTTACTTTTCCCCTAATGTGTAAGTTGAAATAAAGAGTGGAATCTGCTCAAGGTTGGGAATTCAAGCCACGACTAATATTGGGAATTACCTTGGATTTCCAATCAACCATAAAGGGGTTCCAAGGAATTATGTAATGCAGGCCACTGCCCTTCCTACTCATTTTTGTGAAAAGTTGGACAAAATTAATAGGGACTTTTTGTGGGGATCAACAAGTGAAAAGAGAAGACTTCATTTGGTTGGTTGGAATAAGATTATTAGGCCGAAGGAAGAGGGAGGCCTTGGGATTCAAGCTGCTAAATTTAAGAATTTGGCATTATTAGCCAAGCTAAATTGGAGGCTGAATCAGGAAAAAGAAAGTATATGGGCTAAAGTAATTTTAAGGAAGTATTGCTCAGTTGATAGAATGAGAGCTAGAGATCCAGATAAGCTGCCATGTTCTCCAAATTGGAGAGCTATTAAGGCTGGTTTTTAGACCTTTGCTGATGGTATTTGTTGGGGGGTTGGGAATGGAGAAAGAATTAATATTTGGTCTGATAGTTGGATTAGGGGAAGCTCATTGAGAGAGTTGATTGAAGGCCCTTTGACTCAAAGGGAGGTTGATATGAAGTTGTTAGATTTGCTTCTTGATATGGTGCAGGGGTGGAAGTGGGAAGCTTTATCCTTTGAGCTACCGGCAAGTATTAAGGATAGGATTAAAGCTATCCCAAGGTAGCTGGTTGGAAGAGGGGAAGATGTTATTATGTGGAAGTTTTCTAAGGATGGAGAGTTCACTACTAAGTCTGCCTATGCATGGTTGATTGGATCCCAGCAGATGGATGTTACTTTCCAAGGGTAGTGGATATGGAAGATAGACACATTGCCAAAAATTATTAATTTTCTGTGGTTGTGTATGCATAACAGCTTGCTTGTAAGATTTGTGTTGGCTATGAGGGGTATAATACGGGATAGTTGCTGCCCTTTGTGCAATAATTTCCCGGAGACCATAAGCCATTTGTTGAAAGAGTGTGTGGTGGCAAAAGAACTCTGGTATAAACTTAAGGTTCCCCCTGAAATGGTTAGTTCTTTTGTTGATATGGATTTGTTCTGTTGGCTGAAAGTTAATTGTCAAAGTAAGGTGTTCCATTCCTCATCAGTGCTGTGGACATTTGTTTTTTCCTTTGCCATTTGGAATTTGTGGAAGCATAGAAATGGAATGGTGTTCAATAATAATATCTTGAATGTAAATTTACACAGTGTTAGTAAAAGTCAAGCTTTGGAATATTACTATTGTGTGGGGAAGATTAGGAGTCAAAAGAGCAAAGTGGTATGTAATATTAGTTGGAAAAAACCTCCCACAGGATGGTGTAAATTAAATACCGATGGGGCCTCCTTTGGAAATCCGGGTAAGGCAGAAGGAGGGGGGATTATTAGAGATAGTGAGGGAAGATGGATGAGAGGTTTTGCTAGGTCAATTGGCTTCACGACTAGCATCACTGCTGAGTTTTGGGCTTTAAGGGATGGTTTGCTACAAGCTGTTCAGATTGGGGTGCAAAATCTTTTAATTGAGTTAGATGCTAAGGTGGTTGTTGAGCTGGTTCAGTCTCATTCCCCCTTTAATGCTTTTTATTCCTCCTTGTTGGCTGATTGTAGGTCTCTTCTGGGCAAATTTCAGCATGTGCAGCACGCGTTCCGTGAAGTGAATAGAGTTGCTGATGCTCTGGCAAAGTTAGGTTGTGAGATGCAAGAGCATTTTGTAATTTTGGAAAATCCCCCATCTGATGTAATTTCAGCTTTTGTATATTCTGATGCTATTGGGGAGAACTTTTGTAGGCTTACGACCTCTAATTTAGCCATTTTGGCCTAGTTGAATAATATTTCCTTTTAACAAAAAAAAAAAACTACTAACCATAAAATAAACACTAATAAATTCACGTCTTATTGTGTCTTTTAATTCATATTAACATAATAATAACAATTAGCCTCATAGTATGCACTTCGTGCGTGCGATGTGACTCTTTTTTATTTTTGGATTTAGTGTCATAATTCTCTTTATTTTGAGGGTATTTTGGGCATCTAAAAATAGGAATCCAAACATGGAAATCTCTTTAGATAGTACTAATATAGATATAGAAAAAAAAAAATCTAAATAGAGTCGTTTTATTTATTTATTTTTTAAATGGTTGTTTTATTTTGAAATTTGAATTTAACAAAGAAAAGTGGATGGCCCATAAAAAGAAAAAAATTGCTTTTTAAAACTTATGTAAAATTTAGGAGTTTTTAAAATAGTAATTTGACATGTCTAACTATATTATTTAACTTTCTAAATAGATGAATTTAAAGGTATTTTGGGCATCCAAAAATAGGAATCCATATATGAAAATCTCCTTAAATAGTAATATAGATGATAATAATAATAATAATAGTAAAGTTGTCTTTTAGTACTCCCTGTATATATATTTTTTTGAAAGGAGTGCTCCCTATATTATATATGTATGTATATACATAATTATTTTTAGAAGACGGTATACATATCTCTGCTAATTTATTTTGTTCACGTTATCAAAAAAATTTTTTTTTCCCAAACTCCTAGTATCCATTATTTCATATTCTTAATGTAATTTTTTTTTTTTAAGAATCTTATATGAACTACTCCGTATTTCATTCTCAAAAAAAAAAAAAAAAACCTACTCTGGATTTATTTTTTTAAAATATTAATAGATTTATAAACACAATATTATGTCATTTTATTATGAATATCCACATTATGAGTGCCACAAAAAACGTGGTTTGGACCAATCAAAATTATGACACATGTTCATTTTGACACACGGTTAAAAAGCAAACATGTGTTATAAATCCACGAGTCTAGCACACCTGAACCCAAGAATGAGAATCTAGGATACCCATTTATTCTTAAAAAAAAAAAATACCAATATTTGATTCCCTAAAAATATGGAAATGATTTATATAGAAAATCAATCATAAAACAAAACCTCGTACCACAAACACCTCAATGTCAAATTCATTGCTTGACTAATTCTTAATCTCTTAAATTAGGGGTTGGGAAAAAAGTCAAAACTCCCAAAAAAAAGCAAGAGTTCTTGTAAACTTGTAAGTAAGAGGGTATTTTAGTAATTTCGATGAGTACACAGTACTGGGATCCACACACCGTTCCACCATCTCCAACACTCGTGTGGCGTTTTGCTAAACAACCGTCAAAAATCCTTTTAGACCGATTCCCAACGAAACCTTTTTTCCAAATTTCTATTGCCGAATCAAATCCCTATCACATCAACCTGCTCTCTCTCTCTCTCTCTCTCTCTTTCTCGCTCTAAACGCACCGTATGGCAGCAAGAGCTCGCCTGAGCCGGCGAATAGGCGCCGCTGCAATCGCCGCCGCAGCCGGAGGCGGAATCCTGCTCTTCGGGCCGACGTTCTCTGCCAGCGACCGCGGTGAAGCTGGGGCCCACATATCGGCAATTCGGCAGAGGATCACAGACCCCAACGTCGTCGTTCCGTCCAGGGCGACTCAGGCCTCTGCGCTGATCGGCGCCAACTCCGCCAACCCGCTCGACATGCTCGTTATAGGCGGCGGTGCCACCGGCTCCGGCGTCGCACTCGACGCCGTCACGCGTGGTCTCCGAGTCGGGCTCGTCGAGCGCGAGGATTTCGCTTCCGGCACGTCCTCAAGGTCCACCAAGCTCATTCACGGAGGTACGTACGTATTCGTTACATGTATGAGTATATTGATACGTATTCGTATATCGGTATATGTATGTGTAAATGTACTTGACTAATTGAATTGCTAGCGTTTTATTTTTTTATAGGCTTTTTTTGTGTGATTCTACTGATATGCTCTGTTTTTGAACTTTTTTTTTTTTTTTCGGTTTTAAATATTGAATTCCTTGTGTGGAGTTGTTATCATGATTGGAAATTGCGTTGCTCTGCACTTGAATTCGCATGGTTAGAATCAATGCGTTTGTATAAGCCGTTGCAAAATGGTGTTTTTGGTTTAAAATGAATGGGGTTTTGAGTTTTCAAAACTCACTTTTAGGCTCCCAAACGTCTAACCAAACGGACCCATATATATATATAAATATATATATATATGAATATTTTTCCTCCATTTTTTGGAATAAAGTAGCTGTTTTGTCTGTTTGGTTTGGTTTGGTAGTTATTGGCATTGGCAAAAAATCGATGTGGGAATGTTTTTTAGTAATATATATATATTTTCAATAGGGCCAAAAGAAATGAAATGTTGTAATGTGAAGGGTTGTAGGATGTTAATTATGTCATTTAATTAGGTCCGGATGTTTTAATAATATCCATTGGTTTTTTTTTTTTTGGTTGTTGTTGTAAATTTATAACATATAGTTTTCTTTTAGATTGGAGCTAATCATTTGTCTGTATTTGTTTGTATAACATTTAGGGGTACGTTATTTGGAGAAAGCTGTGTTTAATCTTGACTATGGGCAACTGAAGTTGGTATTCCACGCACTTGAGGAGCGTAAACAGCTTATTGAAAATGCGCCACACCTATGCCATGCTTTACCATGCATGACACCATGTTTTGAATGGTTTGAAGTAGTATATTACTGGGCGGGCTTGAAAATGTATGATTTGGTAGCTGGACGACACCTGTTGCATTTGTCCAGATATTATTCTGCAGAAGAGTCTAGTGAGCTCTTCCCCACGCTTGCAAGGAAGGGTAAAGATAGAAACCTGAAGGGCACAGTGGTTTATTTTGATGGCCAGATGAATGACTCGAGACTTAATGTTGGAGTAGCATGCACTGCTGCAGTAGCTGGTGCAGCAGTGCTTAACCATGCAGAAGTTGTAGCATTTCTGAGGGATGAAGATGGCAAGCGGATAATTGGTGCACGAATCCGAGATAATTTATCAGGTACAGGAAGTACTTCCTGTCAACACTTGAGAATTTTTTTTTTTTAAATTTTATAATTTGTTAGTTACAACAATGGGGGAGATGGGATTTGAACCCTGGTTCTCTCTAGGGAGGAGAGCAGACAATGCCATTAAATTACTAGTCTCTTGGCACTCTTGAGATATTTATCACCTTAATATTAATTGTTTTCACAATTTTTCTTTACCATGAAAACTTGTATGAACAATTTGATGACAAAACTTACAATTATTTGTTTATCTGGCTGTTATTCTCTGTTCTCAAATTGGTAGTTTCTTGTTCTTGTAATCTGTATAGTGGATACACCAATTCAGTCCCCAAAATAATAAAGGGGTAAAACTAATAATTAAGTCTTGGGGAGGGACAAGTCAGCTTTTACTACATTGTATTTTTTTGTTTGCTCATGTTTTATTGTTCTCCTACCAAAATCACTTGTTCTCTCATTTGCTCTAACATGACCATACATTCAAGTCAATGTGTGTACTAACCCATGCAGGCATTTACCCATCTGTTTTTTCTTCTGGCCTTAAGTATATTTGTTAGTGATGCACGCTAAGTTGTCTTGTATGAGTTGTATCTGCTGTAACTAAATTTGGTTACTTCAATTGTTATCTTCCTTACTGCATTTCAAAGTGCACCAGGCAAAGAGTTTGATACCTATGCAAAAGTAATTGTCAATGCTGCTGGGCCATTTTGCGACTCTGTGAGGAAAATGGTTGATAAAGAAGCGCGGTCTATGATCTGTCCTAGCAGTGGTGTACATGTCGTTCTACCTGATTATTATTCACCTGAGGGAATGGGTTTAATTGTTCCTAAAACCAAGGATGGACGTGTTGTCTTCATGCTGCCATGGTTGGGACGAACAGTAGCTGGAACTACAGATTCCAACACTGACATTACGTTGCTTCCAGAACCACATGAGGATGAGATTCAATTTATACTGGACGCCATCAGTGATTACCTTACTGTTAAGGTATGTTGCTGTTTCCATCATCATCCTCTTTTTGTGTCTATGTCCTGCACTTTTCTTACCTGGCACATTCATTTTTAATTAAAGATTTCTTGATGTTTTTGCTGTTGTTGTTTTTTCCTTTTTTTTTAAATTTATTTTTAATTTATTTTTTATTACTTTCGAAGTTCATTTTTTGAATAGCTCCAATCTGTATTACTAAAATATTCTGAGTGGGAGTTAGGTGATATTGGTGTGTTAGGTTATGCTCCTAATATGATTTTTTTATGTTGATGGGCTTGTGGTGGTTTGAGTACATTGCTAACACAATTACACTCAAATTTGACTTATTTTAAATGTTAAGAGATGTTTGAAATTTCAGAGATCGTTTACTATTAATGTTTTGGTGTGCTACTCCTTGTTCATATGGACTTCTTTGTCCATTGAAGGTCCATGACTCTACGTTGATGTTTCACTGACTAAACCTACAAGCCATTGAAGGAATTATTGCTAATTGCTCCCTCTAGGTTTTCTTCTCTTTGCTATTACTTGTGGTGATAAATTAATTCTGTGGAAGTGTAGGTAAGGCGAACAGATGTTCTCTCTGCATGGAGTGGTATACGCCCATTGGCAACGGATCCATCTGCAAAAAACACTGAGAGTATCTCCAGAGATCATGTTGTATGTGAAGATTATCCTGGTTTGGTCACAATTACGGGTGGGAAGTGGACTACTTACCGTAGGTAACCTTTGGAATAGTATACCTGAATTTATTATTAATAAATTATTGGGAGGTGCACACCGGCTAAACTCATCTAAAGTGGTTCCTCTTTGATGCTCTTTCAATTACACACACACACACACACACACAATAAGTTTGCTGTATGTATGGTAATTGTCCCTACGATATGTAATTTTTTTTTTTTTTTGATCCAGATATGTAATTAATTTATTAGAAGTATTCTCAATGAATTTAATTTTAAAGTAAACCTTATTGATCTAGGCCTTTTAAGTCAATGCCTGTGTGCACATCCCCCCACTCCCCTCCCTGCACATTATACTTACTATTAGTACACTCAGCATGGCAGAAGATGCGGTTGATGCAGCTATAAAGTCTGGAAAGCTGAGCCCTACCAGGAAATGTATAACCCAATATTTGTGCATTATTGGTGGAGATGGATGGGATCCTTCATCATTTACAGTTCTTGCTCAACAATATGTACGCATGAAGAAGACTTTTAGTGGTAAAGTTGTTCCTGGTGTAATGGACACTGCAGTAGCAAAGCATCTTTCTCACGCATATGGAACAATGGCTGAACGAGTGGCTGCCATTGCTCAGGTTGGCTTGTCTTGCTATAATCTTCATTTTGTAGCTTTATCACTTAGGAGGAATTTTTTTATCCTCTTTTTATAATTGCTTCACCATAAACTTCCCCCGTAAGAATGGATGGGGAATGAGGTCATGGGGTTTTAAATGCACTGGGCTTGTTTAACTTACCAATAAAGAAAATATTTGCTTCACAATGAAGTGAGACTTCTAATAGTTGTCATGCAGTTTTACTACTGGCACTTCCTGCAGTATACTATACATGCTCAAATGCATTTGGAAGTAAAGAAAGAGTTTTGAATGGGATCTTACTGCTCTTAATAACCTTTAGAGCTAATTTTGCAATCCTTTTAAGGTTCTGCTTGGCAACAGGTTGATTTCTAATATAGCAATGCTCAAATTCAGATAAAGCAATGGGCATTCTCAAAACTTTTTAGTTCACTCTGTTGTTAATTTTTTTAATGAAAGGAATTTCTTAAAAATTGATCTTAAGTTTCATAGTGTAGTTTTTCCTTAGTCTATGTGGTTTTTTTGTTTGTATTATAGACAAATGATGTTTAACATTGCTTTGTGACAGAATATTATACATGTCACTGGAGGACCTCAAAATATTGACATTTTAGGTTCTGTATATAATTGTAATGCTTGAAAGTTTAATACTTCTGCTTGGGCATGATACAGTGGCACATTGTTCACATCAAGTTTTAAATTGGTTTTTTTTCCCCCTTGTTAACTTCAGTTTGTGGATTTTGTCACCATCTTGAAACTCTTTTGTTGACTAGCAAAACAGGTTTTGTGGTTGGTCCACATCTGATTTCCTTTGTGTTTTCAAAAAGAGAGAATTTATGTGAAGTTTTGATTTGTTTTATATTATTTCAATGATTTTTGCTGAAAAATCATTGAAATAATACATGGACTGAGTATTTTTCCATATTCTGTGCTAGAGACTTTTGCTATTATATAGTGGTTGGTTTTGGGGCATGTTGGTGACCCATCAAAATAAAGTGCTTCCCATTGGGCTGTGAGTCACATGGGCTTCAGATTTTTCGACCGGTTGATTTAGGAAATTAGATTTGAGATTGCACTTTAATGTACATGGTTGAAAGTGTCATCTGGAGACATTACGTTACTAATTCAGGGAAATTAGTATGATTTCATTTATTGAAATCTTGCAATGCCCTGTGTTTTCACCTTATCAGTATTAAAAGAACAGATGCCTAAATCAAATTATAGTAGATATCCTAAAGTGGTATTAAAGAAAAAGGGCTCATTCAATTCAGGCACTGTCATGGGCCTCATTATGTATTTTGTTTAGTTTTATGCCTTTGTAGCCCTTTTTATGCTGAACAAACTTGTAATGTCTCAAGATTTTAATTCAGCTATGATATATAGTACAAGATTGCATTTTGGTAGTGTGGTGGATACTGTTTCTTTGAACCCTATTGATGTTATTTTTGGCACACTGTAATCCTTCTTTTTCCCTCTTTTGGTCAATAGAATGAACATCTAGGGAAGAGACTTGCCCATGGATATCCTTACCTAGAGGCAGAGGTTGCATACTGTGCTCGGCATGAATACTGTGAATCTGCTGTTGATTTCATTGCCAGGAGATCTAGGCTTGCTTTCCTTGACACTGATGCAGCAGGCCGGGCGTTGCCACGCATAATTGAGATATTGGCCGCGGAACACAATTGGGACAAGTCAAGGAAGAAAGAAGAGCTTGAGAAGGGTAAAGGATTTTTGGAGACTTTCAAGTCATCCAAGAATGCACAATTCCATGATGGAAAACACAAATAGTACATATAAATGCTATTTTATTTGTTAATTTCATCAATAGTTTCAGAAGTACAACAACAACAACAAAGCCTTAATCCCAAATCAATAGTTGTAGAAGTGCTGAATAAATATTGGTCATTCTTCATTGTGGTTCAGGATCTAGAAATAAAATTGTTCACCACAATTTTTCTAACCTTATTCTTGTGCAATAAAGTTTGCACGGCTATATTTCCCCCCCTTTTCCTGTTGTGAAGTTCATAGAACAGATGGGTGGAACTTTCATATATGTCATCCTTATGTTCAATTTATGCACAAATTTGTGGCACAATCTGCTAAAATATTGTTATTTTTCTAAAAATTAATTGATCCTCTTATGTTTCAGCCTTGTGCAAGATGTGCCTTTCAATACATGAATGTATAATATTTATGCTTTCCATTGATTGGAATTTGATAAAATAATTAGTAGTTATTTTCCTTTCTACATGATTATTAAAAATAAGTCACTTGATTAAAAAATGCATATGTCTATGAATGGTCTACAAATTTGTTTGGAGCAAACTTCTTTCTTTTTTATTTTTTGTTATTTAATATTATATAAGTTTTTAAATAAACACGTAAATGAGTTAACTCCATCTCTAGTTCGAGCGTGCACTATATTATAGAGCCGAGAGAGATTGGAAAAAATGGTTGCGTCTTTGGAATAATTACTAAGCAAAGTGGTGTATCAATTTGTGTATCCACCTAGTCTCTTTCTGCAGTCTCTAACGCGGGTTCAGATAGTAGGTGCTCCGTATGTGTCGGGGAAAACTTGCATGGTGCAAAGCGGGGTAAGTCTAAGGCAGGACGAGATAGAAGTATTTTATCATTCCTAATGAGGTGGTTCAACGTAGATGAGATAAAGATTAGATAAAAAATGGGCGGGACGAGATGAAAGTATTTTGTCATCCCTAATGGTGGTTCAACATATCTAACATTGCTCTCTTTACCTCTTAACAATGTTAAAATAATAAATAAAAACAATGACATGTTAATCAGATGATGATGATAAGATGCATTATGTGTACATAATTTCAAATCTTAAATTGGTAAATTGCAAATTATGTATCATTGGTCATTTAGACACAAAATGAAAAGTAATTATAAAATATTGATATTTGCTAAATCTTTTTGTGAACGATAGAAAAAGACATTGGATATCTTGTTTCTTTCTAGAAAACGAGGGGACAATATTTTTGATAGGGAATAATTCTCTTTGTTTCGCTAGAAATGAGAGAGTGTCTTTTCATACTTCTGATTAAATATACTTATCCAAATAATAATAATAATTCAAATTAAATATTACAAATTTAAATGCGTTTAGATTGTCATATTTATATATTTATTTATATTTATATAATATCTAAAAATTGAAGTGTAGTTTATTATTGTTACGCTTCTTTAAGCTACATCCGCATAGCATTTCGGTTCGCATCGGTATAGGGCCTTGCTGTAGCAATGGCAACAAGAAGACGAATCATAGTGATCTTAACAACAATCCTGCCCATATTTAAGAGTGAACCTCTTTGCCACTAATCAAGCACCATACCTCTCTTGTCAACCCCTTTTAAGAAAAGCCTGAATTGGATTTGCAACTCTTAGAAATGGGTCTGCCTAGCACTTTATTGTTATTCATTATCCACCCATCTCATTTTTTCAGTCCAGTCCACCTTGTTGTCCAAACTCCAAAGCAACTTGTTGTCCACCTTCTCTTGAAAAGTTTGGTTCTTGAGATTTTTAAATTTTAATGACAGGGCAATTTGTATAATATTAGATCTAGAAATTAATCACTAATCCTAGTCGAGAAATCAATTTACTATAGGCCAAAATAATATAAAATAGGGTAAATTACAACTTATCATATGTGGTTTGACCGAAATTTAAGTTGCTTATTTGTGGTTTGAAATTTGACACTTTACCCACTTGAGATTGGACCGAAATTTAAGTTACCTACCTATGATTTGAAATCTCATAATGCAAGTGTTTTGCTGGATTCTTTTTAATTTTATTTGATCTTGTATTTTTTTTATAATGTTTTTTGTATTCTTGGAAGAAAGAGACATAAAAGTGGGGGAAAAAAATACATATTTAGCCATGTTTTTAATAGAAGTAGGTTACAAAACTCTAACTGAGTTAACCTTAGGTAGTTAACTTCAGGTGGTTAAAGTGTCAAATTTTAAACTACAAATAGACAATTTAAATTTCGGCCAAACCACGTATTAGTAAATTGTAATTTGCTCAATAAAATATCATAATTGGTGTTGTAAAAACATTGTGGCCTCTTATCCCCCAAAAAGAAAAAAAGAAAAAAAGAAAAAAGAACGACTTGTAGTTTTATGTCCAAAGAAATCCCCTCCAAAAATATGAAATCCAAATCCAATGTAGTTAAACCCAAACCCCTCAGGCCTCTCAGCCAATCCTTCAAAAGTTCGAACCCCCCCAATTATCTTGAGAAAAAATGGCAGGAACAGTGGCATCACTCTCTTCCTCACTCCTCTTCTCCAAACCTTCTCTCACTCTCAGACCCTTCCGTACACTTCCTCGCATCATAACCTCTTCACTTCCTTCTTCCTCTCCTCCACAATTCAACATCTCCTTCGCACCGCCAAAGCCCAAACCCAAGCCCTCCGAACCCGACCCGTTCTCCGACTCCGACCCCGAATCCGGAGGCCAGCTCATCATCCCGTGGATTGTCCGGGGCGAAGATGGCAACCTCAAGCTCCAGATGCACCCTCCCGCGCGTCTTCTCCACGCGACGGCCAATTCCGACACCGCCACCACCACCACCACCACCACCACCAAAAAAAAAAAGATTAACAAAAACAAGAGCTCCGAGGTTGTTCCTAAATCCAACTATTCCAAGGCTGCTCGGAGATTCTATAATGATAATTTCAAGGACCCCCCTCAGCGCCTAAGTAAGGTTCTCGCTGCCGCCGGAGGTAACATTAACATTAACATTAACAATGTTTTGTCTCAACTACTGTTTTTGATTGTTTTACTTGTCACAATTATGTATCTGATTATTAGTATGTGTTGTTTGCGATAATTAAGGAAGTAACAGAGAATATGACTTTAGATAATACATAAATATTGTTATATTTTTTTTTAGTGGCATCGAGGCGGAGTAGTGAAGAGCTTATATTTGGAGGCAAGGTTACTGTTAATGGTTCCGTGTGCAATACTCCACAGGTTATAGCATATATAGTTATGTTTGCATTCGTATTCTTATTAGGTTTCTCTGCATTTGATTCTAAGAAGCATGGACAATGACATGAGACACAACAACACGGTAATTCTTGAAAAAATAGGATGCGATAAGATGGGGATATGAGGACACGCGTGCAGGAGTATCCGTGCTTCTAAGGGGTTTATTATTGTTATTGATATCAAAATGAGTTGGGCATTTGTGTTTTTGTGAATATAAATGGTGTGTTGCTATTTGCAGACTCGTGTTGATCCTGCGAAGGATATTATTTATGTCAATGGGAACCGTCTTCCTAAGAAGCAGCCTCCAAAGGTTTATCTTGCCTTGAACAAACCAAAAGGGTTTGTTACTGTTGCTAATGCTCTTTTCATTTGGATCATTGGGGTCATTTATGGATTGAGCTCTTTAGGTGGTGATGTGTGTGTACATTAATGTAGTTATGTCGTGACAGGTACATTTGCTCATCTGGGGACAAAGAGTCTAAGTCCGTGTTGAGTCTGCTTGATGATTATTTGAAGATATTGGTATGTGTGGGTGGCAACCTTCTATCTAATGTTTTTTGGTTTTTGATTTTAACTAAAGGAAAAAGAAAGAAAGAAAAACTACCATCATGGAAAAATTAATTATAAACTTTGTAAAAAAAAAAAATCGAGCAAATTCAACAAATAATAGTGTGCATTTCCAGGATAAAAGAAATTCAGGAGTACCCAAGCCACGACTGTTCACCGTAGGGCGCCTTGATGTTGCCACTACCGGTTTGATTATTGTGACTAATGATGGTATGTAAACTGCAATGCATGCAACCTGGTGTGCCTTAAAGACGATTATTTCCTTGGAGTTCTTTAAGTATAGATTGAAATTTGGATGAGTTCATTTATAACCATGTCCAATGTTGTTTGTTTTCAGGAGATTTTGCTCAACAAATTTCACATCCTTCAGCTAACTTATCAAAGGAGTGAGTGTTGAACTGCATACATTCCTTAATTTTTTTGTTGTTGGGGACAAATGTTCTACTGAAAAATAGCCTATCATCCATAATTATTACTTAATGGTTATGTGAAACTACACTTTTGTACAATTTCACAGGAAATTGATTTGATGTTGACATGCTCTTCAAAGTTTATTGGTTGGCATGCTTTGGATAGCAACAACTAAAATGTTTAGTTGCTTACCATGATATGAACTTTATGCTAATGTCATTTATTTATTGCCTCCTGAGTCAGAACTTTACTGTTGGGCATAAATATTGAACTTCCATTCCTGCGTAATCTGATGACATACAACATAACATTTGGTGATTGCCAGATATATAGCAGTAATAGATGGCGATGTTAATAAGCGGCACTTGATAGCCATCAATGACGGAACAGTCATTGAGGGCATCCATTGCACCCCAGATTCCGTGGAGCTACTACCACGACAACCAGATATATCAAGACCTCGTCTTCGCATTGTGGTACTTGTTACCTATTCCAGTCTTCTATAACTTATCCTATACATTTGTTTCCCTTTGTCAGGTAGATTCCACTGCATTTCTGCTAGTTTTTAATTTTCATTCGTTCATTTGGAATCCTGCAGGTTCATGAAGGGAGGAAACATGAAGTTCGAGAGCTTGTGAAAAATGCTGGACTTGAGGTTAGCTTTTGTTAATTGATGAAAAACATTTTCACTTTCCAGAGTTAGTGGCATCCCACTCTATATTTTGATACAAGGAACTGGCAATAGAATAGAAATGGTGTTTGAGACTATCTTGAGATGGCCCATTTTTGTATCTCTACTAGCAAGCCTGAAGCATGACTTCAACAGCTTGCAGCACAGTAAAGGAAAGGAAGCAACCTTTGGCAATGACAATCTGAAATTTCTAGAATAGGAACCAGAACCTGAGTAGGAAAACAAGTGGACAAACCCAAAAGGAAACCCATCTGGAAACCATGGAGTTGCTTAAAACCTCCCTTGTTGTCTTGCTTGCCTTCGGATAAGAAAGACTAGTTGCTTTAACCTGCCTTCCTCTTAGTTGTGCACTTGTACTGATATGTGTACGTTCAATTGATGAAATTTGTGTTCGTTGTAATGTAAAGGGGGCCATAGTAATTTTCTAAATATCGATTTATTGTTGAGATTAATGACACTAACTCAAATGGCACTTCCTCCTCCCTTGATATTGGGATGGTGGATAAAGTCATTAGTTCAAGACCCAGGGGTGAGTGTAACTTATCTGTCCACTACATGCGCGTGCACACACGCACATGAAGTATGGTTAAGTAGAGTTGTTCTTTCATCATTTATATAGATAGCATAGGGAAAAAAGTAGCTTTGCAGTTTTTCAAGATTATAGGATAATTTTAATGCTTTTGTTCAAAATTGTTATTTCATTATACATATGTGTAGGCATATGCATTATTGGTACTATTCAGAAGATTCTGTTCACAATTTCATTCCAGAAATTTAATACACATGCTGTCACTTATTAAAAAAAATTTAATAAGTGAACATGGAGCATTTATCTTGTACCAACATTTGATCTATCACTCTTGTGTATAGCTGGTCCTTAAAGCTTATTGATTTATATTTCTGGCGTGTTCACCTTTGCTGCTTATGTTTCTTCTTGTTGCAGATTCATTCATTAAAGCGTGTAAGAATTGGTGGTTTCAGACTTCCATCGGATCTTGGGTAATTGCTCAAAATAATTACTTTCTTTAAAATCATTCCTTGGCAGTGCTTCTCTCTCTACTATTTTTTTTTGGGTCTCATGTTTTTTCACCAACACTTTCTTATGAGCGCCGGGTAACTTATAAATGGGGGTCAGGGTGGGAAAAGAAAGTTAAATAAAAAAAACTTCAGAGTGCTGATTTATTCATTTTGCCTGGAAAAAAAAAGTAGCAGGTATGGGTAGTTGGAACTTAGCACTTGTAGAAAAATAGGTAGAGGGTGAGTTGTGGGTTCAAAATCTACAGGGAGCATGCATAACTCATCAATAAAAAAAAAGGCAAGTATACCACCACTAATTATGTCTAAGCTTGTCTCATACATATCTAAGTCAATGTTGTACATAACTGTGTGATAGCATTTCTCATTTGATACCTTTGATTTTAGACAAGTCAGTGCTGCTTTGACTCACTTGAGGATATGCAAGTGCTATTATCATATCTATCACAATTTAACTTCCGTTGGTATTTTCAGGATAGGGAAGCACATTGAACTGAAACAAAGCCATCTGAAGGCACTGGATTGGAAGAGTTAAGAAACTTCTGCTCAATGCTGGAGTTTATTTCCTTAATTCAAATGAAGTTCAGCTTTGGAGTGTTGCCACGGAAATTTGTTAATACTTTATTGTAATGGGTGGGAGCCATTTGGTTGTGATTACCACCCCCTTTGGAGGGACAGAATTTGGGTACTTGAGTTGGACTGCATCTTGTATGTGCCAGTATGCCACTATTGCCTATTGGTATCAATGCAAGTGATCTTTATTGCAGAATTTGGAAGGTGAGAAGTGGTAAGATCATTCATATAAATGTGGAAAAATTGCAGGTTACAAGTGCTCTCTTTTTGTAAATAGTGCAAATGACAAAGGAGAGGCTGTAAAGAAAATGGTTATATTGCTGAAAGTGTGTTAGCTTTTTAATTAGAGATCAGGAATTGTAATGATTTTACCTCAGAAGTTGAATCATAAACAAAAATGGAATACGTTATCACTTCCATATGAGGAATTATGTGGTGTTTTTCTTTTTAATCTGAACTTGGTTTTAGACGCATTATATCAGTCCTGTGGTTACTGGATATATTATTATTATTATTATCACGGTAATTTAGAGAGGTTAATGAGATCTCTCCATGGTTTTGGCCTGCTCTTTCCAAATGTAGAGTTGATTATTACTCAGTTTACCCAGGGATTTATGTAGGGGCCATGCAGTACACGTGGCATGCTGCCTCGACTGAGTTGACAAGTTTATGGCATCTATACTGCCCCAAGTAATGCTATAAACAACAATTTACAACAGTTGAGTTGACAAGTTTTTATTGATTCTTAGCTTGATACAACAGTTGAATTCACAAGTTTTTATTGATTCTTATTTTGGTTCACCATTGATATCACTTTATCATATACTATTTAGAACTTGTCACCTGGGCATTTGTAAAATATTTTGTAAAATTTGTTTTAGTCTAGACTTATTGATATTGACCCTCTAGCAGGCATGTGAGGCTGTGGTATTAAAGAAAATTTCTCATACACTTGTCGTACATAGTGGTCTCATAGTTGATGGGCTCCACATTCTTGTGGACTTCCATAATGTGAGACATTCCATGAGGATGCAGAAGTTATTTCTTCATTGTATAGTTGAGAGGGGGTCGTGTGTACTGTGTACATATGGTATAAATTAAGTTGGTGCCCTTGTCATCTTCTTTCTCTCTCTCTCTCTAACACACATATCTTACAGGTTGTGAATGCTGAATTGATCTTTTGTGAAGGACCTTTTCGTATTATCTGCAGTATGGGTGAACAAGGAAGGTGAGCGATTGATCATGTCTAGCCCAAATTCCAGCTCACGTGAAAAATTCATTCGCATTTACTCTATAACAAAAGAGAAATGTCACGTTCATAATATTTTCACAACAAAACTTAAATAATAGGTTGTCACTAGTTGTTATTGGTGGGTATAAAGCAATTTAAGTGGTAGATGCAAATTAGATCTGATAATAACTTGTTATCTATGAATTGTTGTGAAAGTTTTGTGAAAATATTGTGAACATAGCAATTCTCATAACAAAAGCGTTATAAAAAAATGATCATGGGTGGTAATTTGCAACTTGCAACATGAATGAATGAAGGTTGCTTAATAAGAAGCTTTGGACTTGTAAGTGCATCTAGAACATGTAGCACATTAACCTGGAAAAAAAATAGAGAAGATTTATATGGTATGGAGTTACCTGTGCTGTCAGTAAAGGTAATTAAAATTCCTTGTAATAGAACCTAGTGCCAGGCTCACTTCACATGCTGTTCTGTTCACAAATGCAAAAAATCATGCACATGGAATTCACAAGTAATGCTATGGACAACAATTTACAACAATTGAGTTGACAAGTTTTTATTGATTCTTAGCTTGATACAACAGTTGAATTCACAAGTTTTTATTGATTCTTATTTTGGTTCACCATTGATATCACTTTATCATATACTATTTAGAACTTGTCACCTGGGTATTTATGAAATATTTTGTGAAATTTGTTGTAGTCTAGGCTTATTGATATTGACATTTGACCCTCTAGCAGGCATGTGAGCCTGTGAGGCTGTGGTATTAAAGAAAATTTCTCATACACTTGTCGTACATAGTGGTCTCATAGTTGATGTGCTCCACATTCTTGTGGACTTCCATAATGTGAGACATTCCATGAGGATGCAGAAGTTAATTCTTCATGGTATAGTTGAGAGGGGTCGTGTGTACTGTGTACATATGGTATGAATTAAGTTGGTGCCCTTGTCATCTTCTCTCTCTCTCTCTCTCTCTCTCTCTAACACACATATCTTACAGGTTGTGAATGCTGAATTGATCTTTTGTGAAGGACCTTTTCCTATTATCTGCAATATGGGTGAACAAGGAAGGTGAGCGATTGATCATGTCTAGCGCAAATTTCAGCTCACGTGAAAAAATCATTCTCATTTACTTTATAACAAAAGAGTTTTTCATTCTCATTTACTCTATAACAAAAGAGAAATGTCACGTTCATAACATTTTTACAACAAAACTTGAATAATAGGTTGTTACTAGCTGTTATTGGTGGGTATAAAGCAATTTTTGTGGTAGGTTCAAATTAGAGCCGATAACAATTTGCTATCTATAATTTGTTGTGAAAGTTTTGCGATAACATTGTGAAAAAATAATCACTTCTCATAACAAAAGCGTCATAAAAAATGATCACGGGTGGTAATTAGCAACTTGCAACATGAATGAATGAAGGTTGCTTAATAAGAAGCTTTGGACTTGTACTTGCATCTAGAACATGTAACACATTATATCACCTGGGAAAAAAAATAGAGAAGATTTATATGGTATGTAGTTGCCTGTGTTGTCAGTAAAGGTAATTAAAATTAAGGATACTTGTAATAGAACCTAGTGCCAGGCTCGCTTCACATGCTGTTCTGTTCACAAATGCAAAAAATCATGCACATGGAAATCTTTCTTTTTAACAACAGATCGGACGAGCAGATGAGTGATACGTTCAATCATAGAGTCCTACTTCTTATCATATTTGACATGTTTTTGACTTACTATAAAATAGTGTCATAAAATAAAGCAAGATCTGCTCTGATTATGACCTTATGGCTAGGTAGTAGGGTCTATGTTTCACACTAGCAAATAGGAAGGACAGGGAATATTTGAGTGAAGACATGATAAAAGCCAAATCAGATTGGCAATCAGAGCTTCAGCTTAATGAGCTTATTATTGCTTTCAAGGTCCAAAAGAAGAAGAAGATGGATTTCTAATGATAGTCACACGCTAACCGTACATACAATGTCGCATGGATTCAATTATGTTTTTAAAACACGATTAGAAAAGGGAGTGTTTATGAAGTATACAATAACGAGTATGTAATAGGATGTTAATACGATTTTCCGCACAGGCTTTAGCCCGTTTACACGCATTGTATTTATTATGTTTGGTTTGATTAGAGAAATAAATAGAAGGTGCTTTTCCAGTCCAGCTTGCATCTGGTACAAAATGTAAAAAAAGATGCAGGCCAAATGATCGCAACAAAACAAACAAACAAACAGGGAAGCACCAGAGCACTAGATTCTTTCCCTGACAGTCGGACCAAGTCCAACTCATTTGCATTCATTGCCAAAACAACTATTTGGACCTGTCACTATAATAGTTTTGAAGATATTCATGAAACCTTCTTCCAAGTCCAATAATCAGATCTTTATGATGGACCTACTACACCAGCTTATGTAGCAAATCTATTCTGCTAAAAAATCTGCCAGAATTGGAAAGGTTTTAACATCATTAAACTCTCTTAAAATATTCTCAATAGGCATTGTAGTGTCCGATAGAAAATAGAAAAAAATGTCACAGAACTAAGTAGTCGATTTTAGATGGTGAACTAATGTGTTTTATGCTGCACTTGACGAGGTTTTTATCACTTACTTCCTTTAATCAGATTTGGATCCTCTGAAAAGCAACAGAACTAGACATTAATCTATGACTTGATCTTGAATTAAAGGACATAGGAGATTATCTTGATTTTCCTACCAAAAACACACAAGGTGCTATAGCTATGACTTGATAAATATTTTCTCCTTAATTGTCACTCTTGGCGTGATGGTCACTTTACAAGTACAAATTCTTGTAAGGTGGGAGGGGTAAAGGTTGAGATTCAAGTTTTCAAAAGAAAGCTTCACACACACACACACACATATATACTTAGATTAGGCCAGAGTGAAAAAATTTTGTATACATCTGACGTGAGATCCACATATTAGTCTCACATAAGTCTTATAAATCGGACATAAGATACCTTCTTCACAAGATTTCTATCTCAAATAAAATAAAAAAATTGTCACCTCCAAACTGTTGTGCTTAGTTAATAGTTATTAAAAGGATAAATAGGGTCCTGTTGTTTTCGTCGGTGGTTGCATTCCAACAATGGTGGTCAGCTTTAGTGACATAAACAAAATGAACATGTCAATGTTTCACAACCTTGTTGGACGGCACCTGAAAATGACAAACAAAAAGCTACAAAATGTCAAAATTAATTACACCATCTTGACTGGTCTAACTTCTAAGCTCCACCAACCTTAGTTGCCTATCTGTATACATGCAAAAACTAATGTAAGTACAACGCAACATCAACTTTTTTGTAAATTCAATGCTCGGACCTATAATTTTATGAAAAATTCAATTAATGCTACTATACAATCACAATTCCACTAACTCTCTCTGATTACAATGTCAAAAGCACTGCATGTGTCAAGCCCCAAATGAAGTTGTTGATGTTTGACAATTTCGGGTAAAAAGGTGTCCGAAAACCCATTAATATTAGTTCAGATTGTTTGAACCTTGAGCCAGGGACCATTAAAAGGAAAGTGATCACAGGGCCTACAAGCATATATATATAGACACAAGAATGAAGAACCCACTAGGACAAAAACAAGGAAGATCAAGTGGAAGATCATGCACAAGGTTTGTGCTATTTTTTTAATGAACAAAGTGCTTTTCAAGCGGATTCTTAATATAATATGGATTAAACAGAGCTCAAATTAGATAAAGAATGAAAGTTTAATTTTTGGAATTTTCAGTCAAAAGAAGCTGCCATATGTAGAATACTTTTGGGTTGGAACTTGGAACACAAAAATATGGTAAAGATATTGTCACACACTTTTCTTTGTATGTAATTTGAGTGATAGTTAGGTTACGGGAAATTGAACCATAGTGTCTTCACTGAAAATACTAAGAGGCAAGAGATTCCAATTAAGTTACAAAGCTCTTGAAAATAGTTATATACTTTGATCCTTAAAAGTTATGTGTAATCCAAAAAAAGAGTCTCAATTGACAACGAAACAAAAAGTTATGACAAATTTTATTTAAGGGTTTTTATAACTATAAAAAATAATCCTATAGGATTAAGATTTTGTGCAATACCATCCAAGGGTTGATATTCAAAGTTAAGAAGTTAACTTTTTCTCTTGGTCTTTGGAACTTTTTTGATCAAAGTATTAAGGGTAAAAGTTAATTTTTGCAAAATTTCCCTTGTTAACTGTAAGGGTGGCGTTTTGGATCCTGATCCCAAGAGGTAGAAGGATTTATGTCCAAAGAGCCCAACACAATGAATTTGTAGAGAGTGGGCTTAAAAACTAGGTTTCAAGGGATCAAGCAACACGCATAGTGGATTAAAGATAATAAGAAAACAAAGAAAGACAAGTTCTATGCAAAGAAATCCTTCCTCGGTGAAGTCTGAGAAGAGTGGTTCTTGAATATAGTTCTTTTAGACTTGGATACAATTTCAGTTCTTGTTGCTACAGTGTTTTCTTTACAGATTTCCCAATCCCCTATCCCTAGAGGATCTCTCACATTATATATGCACATTTTGCTGATTTTGGACCTGCATTTGTTGATTATGCAGGCCACTACTTGAGTGCTTGTCCCATCAGGCGCCCTTCCCAGTCTTCTGTGAGTTGTGGCAATCAAGATATCACTGTTCAGGGGTCTTTTCTACATAAATGCGGCCAGAGGGTTTGGTGAGGTGCAATAAATGTGGTGGTAGTTACCATCCCTCCAATCACGTTAAGACTAACCCCCTCTCTGAAGCTCTTCCTCTACAGTGCGACCCTCCTCTAATAATGTGCCCTTGACGTGGCGATGGCTCATCTCTTCGGCTTTACCGTCTGAGTGCATGTGCTCCTTGAAACTGTACTGGCCTCCTCGGCCTTGGGTATGACACGTAGCATGCTTATCTTATTAAATTTCCACATTAACAATTTATCTTATTGGCTTCATTCTCTAGTAATTGATAGGAGGTAGAGTTAACTTTCATTAGAGATTATAGAGAAGGTAATTAATAAAATTTCTGACTATAGATATATTTTTTCACTATGACAAACTATGATTGCTTATCAACAAACTAAGATTCTCTAAAATTCGTAGAAAAACTCTACCTTGGAGTTCCTAAAACTTATCATTCTATTTTGAAATAAGAGATTGAATTTTACCATGTCATCAAGAATTGAAATAGATACCAAATTGGTATTGGACAATTTAAAAAAAAAATACATTGATGATATAGTAAAATCCAATCTACATATTTTGAAATTAACAACCAGGATTTTAGTAACTCCATGGAGTTGTTCTAAGAAATCTATAAAAAAAAAACTTCTTTTATTTCTTTGAGAAGAAAATCTAAAAAATCTGTCTATTAATCAAAACATTTCAGACAAAACATAAATTGTAAATGTGATTGTAGATAATAATAAGGTGCTTCAGATAATTCATATATCATGTAATGTGGCACTACACAAAAAGGAATATGGCATCTTTGTTTATTTTCACATATAGGTGAACTGATCTATTCTCATAAAAATAAGCAATCGGCATCACTTTATTTATTATCATCACTTTCCTATAGCCGTTAATTGGGCCCATATTTTAATTGCAGTTAAAATCCATTCATTAAATTTGTGGATTTGTCCTGTACAGATTTGCTAAAAAGGCAACTTTTTGAAAATTCAAAAAAAGAAAAAAAAAAAAAAGAGAGAGAAAGAAAGAATCTTAAGCTTTAAGCTTCCAACGTCATAAAAAAATTAGAAGAATATAATTGGGCCGTCCCACTCAATCAAACAAAGCGAGCGTTACCGACGCAACGCGGGAACGGAAAGCACTTCACTCTTTATTCACTATTCACTCTCTCTCTCTCTCTGTTCCATTCCAATTCCATCGTGCCGGCCTCAAAGTTTTTTAGGCTTAAAAAAAAAAAAAATAGAATAAAACTCTGAGAAGATTTGCTTTGACTTGCTCTGTCTCTCTCTCTCTGTTTTTTAAAATCTCTGTACTGGAATTTCTTTTTTTGTGTCTCTGTTTGAAGCTCCAGAATGAGTTGAGAGGTCATTTTTTTTGTTTTGGTTATACAAGTACAGACTAGAGAGGAGAATAATGGCTTCGAAGTCGTCCAGACAATCTTATTCTCATAATCATAATAATGGATCTTCTTCTTCTTCTACTTCTTCTTCTTCTGCTTCTTCAAGAACTACTGTGGGCCATGCTCAACCGGCCCATAACAGTTCGGGTCGGCCCAAGCCTCCCTCCTCCACTTCCAGACGCTCTGTCACCCCTAATTCTCGAACTCAGTCTTTCCACTCCGATCAAGGTCTCTCTCTCTCTCTCTCTCTCTCTCTCACACACACACACACACACACACAAAATCAATATGCCTGGTTTATTTATTTTGGAACTTGAAGTACTTGTTGACATTTAAATGCTTTGATTTATTTCTTATATAGATTTTATAACTGGGTTTAGTTCTTTTTCCCTTTGAATTTCGGGGATGTCAGTTTTTTATTGTTCTTTTTATTTATTTTTTCTTATTGTACTTATGTGGCTGCTTGGAGATGTAACTTAGTATTAATTTGAATAAATAAAATGCCGAATTGGTGAGGAAAATTTCGAAGTTCCTTACATTTTTTGGCAGCAGAAATACATATAGAAAAAAGGTTTTGATTTAAGCTTGTGGGTCTTATTTTAGAGAACCACACAATTTATCATTGGACAATAAATTTATGAATATGTTCATAAACAATATCCATTCACTGAGTTCATAATTAAAAAAAAAAAAAAGTTTCTATATTAAAAATAATAATAGTAATAAGTAAGTGTTATGAGTATGGAGTAACTATTCATTTTTCCGAGAGTACAGCTACTAATAAAATTCATGGCGGGATCCACCATTCATGTGGGAGGAGAAAGCGTTATATTACTGTACTCTGGGAGTACTTAATAATTTTCCACGAGTATGACCCTGAAGAAAGTATTGTTTTCAATGAAGTGAGCTGAATATAGGATTTTTCTGTGCGAAATGTTTCCTGAAGTAGAATTAGTAAACATAACTTAGTCATGATGAATTTTTGTAAAACCCATCAATCATTGATGAATGTTCACAGACATCAAGAAGCGCTGCCTTGTCATAATGATTCATGAGCTACTTAATGTTCAAAATGAGGTAACTTTGTGGTTGTGGGGTCTGAAATCGGTGCTGAATTGCAATTAGTCTAATGGGGAAAAAAAACATTTATAGTTGCCTCTTTTGAGCATAATATTGCTTCATTGCATGAATTAAAAAGCATTGCCCTGCTACATAATGTGATTTCTAAGAAAGATTTCTTATGAAGTTTTTGAGTTTTATCTTTACCGCAGAGCCCGGAAGGGTGAGAGTTGCTATCAGACTTCGACCAAGAAATGCTGAAGATCTTCTTTCAGATGCTGATTTTTCTGATTGTGTTGAGTTACAACCAGAGGTGATTTACATGTAACACTTAAAAGATTGAAACTGATATTAAATAGCTCTCCCCCTCTCCCCAGAAATGCATATGTTTTATATTTTGAACAAACACCAGCCACCAGAACCTTGGGATTAATTGATTTTTTTTTTCCCTTTTCTTTGTTATTTCCTCCCTGTAGCTGAAGCGGTTAAAGCTGAGTAAAAACAACTGGAGTTCTGAGTCTTATAGATTTGATGAAGTTTTTACAGAAACTGCCTCTCAAAAGCGTGTTTATGAAGTGGTTGCAAAACCTGTAGTTGAGGTAAAGTGAAATTGATCCTTTTTAACTAACATTTTTAAGAACTATTTTTATTAAAAATGCATCATATAGGGGAGTTCTTGTGCTGAAAACTGCATTACAAAAGATTTCAATTAAATTTTTTTTTAATTGGTATTGCAGAGGAATTACGAGCTCTCTATTGCTTTATGACTGTAACTTAGTGACAAATTTTAAATGCTCTTTGTGCATGGATGTCAACTGTGTATGTGTATCTTTATGTGGCCTTTTGTCTCCCAATCCCGAAATTGGGTGTCAGATTCTATTCTGTCCATTCAAAATTTTGTGTCATTTTGTAAACGGTCCAGGCACTAAAATTTTCAAGTTTCCCATTACCCCTTACACCTAAAGAAAAAAATTAAATTATGAAAGGACAATTTTGGGACCATTGCTAATTATATGATGTGTCAATGCATTAATTGAGTCAGCTTAGACATTGCATCTCTCCAACATGAGACACAGTTCGGGATAGAGGGATAATAATTTTAATTGGTCAATTCAAAGCTGAGGTTCACTTCACTTTCTCTCATTGTCACAAAAGAAATTAATTTTGAAAAATTTTGGATGGAATGGCATGTTAATTTTATACAGTCAATTTTGACATACTTTTGCAGAGTGTATTGAATGGATATAATGGGACAGTTATGGCTTACGGCCAAACAGGTACTGGCAAAACTTACACAGTTGGAAGACTGGGTAAAGAAGATGCATCTGAACGAGGTATTATGGTTAGAGCTCTTGAAGACATTATTGCCAGTACATCTCCTGCTTCTGATAGTGTAGAAGTCTCCTATTTGCAGGTATTGAAGTGATGTAGTAAGACGTGCTTGTCTTGTGTTTATGTGGTGTGCAGGGTTTTTGAGTTAAGGTTGCTGATTAAATGTTTCATATTCTATAATAGGCATGTTTCTGTGTCCACACTCCAATATTTCTTAAAAACTCCCATCTTCTTCAACACCCATGCATCAAAGTTTGGTTTCTTCACAAACTCAAGTTAGCCAGAAAATGGAAATGTTTTGAAATCCAACAAAAATTTTACTAAATCTTGGACAATTTTTAAGATTATGGACAAACATGAATCGTTTTAAAGACTTGAATTTGATAGAATTGAACAGATAGGGGCTTCTTAAATTTAGTTTCCAATGTGGTATAGAGAGAGAGATAGAGATTTAATGCACACCAGATGTTTGTGGAATCTGTTCTTTTAATTCAATTTAAGAAAATTACAATGGGTAATAGGTTTTTGGGTCAAAAGTTCCCCCTCCCCTCTCATTTTATGTGCCATCCATATCTTTGATTGTAAAATTAACTATGTTCATTGGACTTTTCATCATTTCCATTCTGCTGCTTACTTGTCATCAGACTGCAGAATTGTGCATGTTTAGTGTCCTCCTGGGTGGTCACCCTTTTATTATTTCTTGTTGTTGCTTTAGTTGTATATGGAATCCATACAAGATTTGCTTGCACCAGAAAAGACTAATATTCCTATTAATGAGGATCCAAAAACTGGTGAAGTGTCATTGCCTGGTGCTACTGTAGTTAGAGTTCAAGATCTTGATCATTTTCTACAGCTACTGCAAGTTGGTGAGGCAAACCGTCATGCAGCTAATACAAAGATGAACACGGAATCTTCTCGTAGTCATGCAATTCTCATGGTAGATATTTTCCAGGATTCTTATTTCTTTTTAATCATTGCCTAAAATTGTAAAGAATGTTTTCATGACATTTTTTTCCTATAATAATGAAAATCTCAAACCTTGCTTTTTATAGGTTCATATAAGAAGATCTATCCATGAAAAAGTAAATGACGAGATTAATTCTCAAGAGAAGGGTACTAAAAGTGATTTATTTGATGGCAATGGCATACCCATTGTCCGAAAAAGCAAGTTGCTGATTGTGGATCTAGCCGGATCTGAAAGGATAGACAAATCTGGTTTGGCTTTTATAGTATTCATTACATTTAAATTGATTCCTTTTTTTGTTTAACATTACCATTTATTTTTTTGATAAGTCATTACCATTGTCTTTTCTTGTTAATCACTTTTTAGGGATAAAAAATTCTTGGCCTTAAATGATTTTTTTTTGGGTGATGTTTTCACCTATTTTATGGTGTTAGTTCCTACAGTATCTTGTGTAGTAAAACATTATTATTAGTATTGTTATTGCTACTTTATTAATTTTTAGATTGGACAGTATAATTATGCATTGGGTATGAGTTGTGAAAAAAAATGGAACTTTAAATTAAATGTTTTTGTAAATAGTAAATTATGGAAAGTGCAATCTTCTTGTTATAATTATTATCCTTGTGTTGCAGGAAGCGAAGGCCTGTTGCTTGAAGAGGCTAAGTTTATTAACCTTTCTCTCAGTTCCCTTGGAAAATGTATAAATGCATTGGCTGAAAACAGCTCACATATACCTACTAGAGATTCTAAGCTGACAAGATTGCTTCGTGATTCATTTGGAGGTTATTATTTTTACGTTGTGCTATTTTTCTTGAATAAACTGAAATTTCTAGAATTTCAAACCTTTTTTCTGTATTGTTTAGCATCTAATGAGACCAAGAATTTCTATTTATCCTACTCCTTATCTTGATTTTACCAATGGGACTGTATCGTATGATTGTGTGAATATTCTTCTTTCTATAAATTCACATGGGCAACCCAGTGTGCTTTTTCTTTATCCTTTAAGTCATTTTATAGTACTTTCAAATGAAATATTTTAGATTTCTAGCTTATGTGCTGACTAGTGAATTGTATATATCTGATCATATATAGAAATTATACTTATGCCTGAGTAAACCTTGTGCATTTTGTGGGTGATTGTTTGTTTGCATGTTGTTGTGTTCATGTTGCTTTATTTTATTTTGATAAAATTTTTTGGTTGTTGTGATTTTAGTTTATTGAAATTCAACTTTAATTTTATTGAAATAGGCTCAGCAAGGACTTCGCTTATAGTAACAATCGGGCCATCTGCACGGCACCATGCAGAGACTGCTAGCACGATAATGTTTGGGCAGCGGGTGTGTTGGATTAAGATTTATAATGTAGAAATTCTGGATTTCTATCATAAATCTGTAGGCTATATCATGTGGTTGATCATCTACTAACTCCCCGTTTTGTTATTGCTATGATAATTTCTCTTTTTTAATTAGGAGTGCTAGAAGCTTCGAGGGTGTGAAAGGTCTAATTTATATCTGAAAATTGTTGTTTGTCATATCCTTGTATGAGTGGATGATAGTGTTGGGTTTGTTTTCATTTTCAACCTTTTTAGATTTTATGGATCATTGTAATTTTAGAGCTTAGTTATTGGTGTACTTCTTGTGTACTTGGGTTATGCCCTTTTTGTCTTATTAATAAATTTACTTATCCGAAATATGGCCGATCCTAACTAATTTTTCGAGGATCCATAGTTGACCCCAAAATTTTGGAACTAAGGCTTTGTGGTTGTTGTTATCCTAAATATAAGTATACACACACTTGATACACATCATGTATGGTTTTATGTTGAACCTTGGTGCTGGCAGGTGCACTCCACACAAGTGATGTGTTGCGGGTTCAAGTTTAGTAATCAACCTTTCTAACACTGGGGGTGAAGGTTGCTTACCAACCATTACTCTTCAAATCTGTTAGAAATATGTGGTTAAATAATTAAATTTACCATATCTCAACAGGTTAAACTTTTGGAACAATCGGTAATTTAACATGGTATCAGAGCTTGAGATCCTAAGTTCGATCTTTGTCTCCTCCGCTCTACCTCCCATTTAAATTCCCACGTGTTAGGCCTTACCTATTAAAAGGTAGTTTCGGCCCACATGTGAGAGGGAGTGTTAGAAATATGTGTTTAAATAATTAAATTTACCATATCAATTGGTAATTTAACAAGGTCCACTGAAGCAAGAGCCTTGTGCATTGAGTACAATCTTTTTTATAACATTTATGGTTCTGGATTACAGTTTTAATATAAAAGCAGTCAATGCTCTGGTAATCTTTCTCTGGCATATCCCTTTTTGGACATCTGCATTACAATGGATGGAAAAGAAGTGAATGTATGCATTGAGTTTTTTTTCTTTTAATTTTTAAAATTCAATAATATACAAGTATACAGCTTTTGTCTTCTGTATAGAGTGTTTTCTTTTTTCTTTTTAAAATTTATTAAATACGAAGTATACAGCATTTATCATCTGTATCAATTCTATGTGGCTTGTATTAGACAATAATATTGGAAAATATAATATATATTGGCATCTAATTTTAGTCAACTATAAAATTCTGCTGTCTTTCATGGTCTAGTTTTCACTAAAAAGCAAGTACTTTTTGATTGAATTAGAAAGGAAACAGTCTTTTCCTTAGATTTTAATATCTGTGACAGTGACACTCAGGAGTTAGTCCTCCCAGAGCTTCTAACCATGTATCAGAACTGACTAGTGAACCAAACCATTCCAAGTTGACTGCTGTTTTGTCCTAGAGTTTGCCTCAGTCTGCTACTCTTGGAGCAAACATCAGCCTAAAACATTAGCAAGGGTTTATTGACACTGACGCGTAGTGCAATGCTCAATGTTCCCATTTCAGATAAATCTTTATTACTTTTTTTCTCTTATTGTTCTTAAACCAGGTGCTCATACATTATGGCATTTAAAAGACAGCAAGTGATAGTTTTCTTATGCACACTCTCATTTTTTACCTGATATGTCAGTTACAGGGTATTTTTTTTGTTTCATAGTTTTGATGCTTTCACTCTAAATGTGGATGAACAAAATAAAACTCATCAACTCTAATGGTAATTGAGTTTTTCATATCAAGCCGATTAATTAGTTGTTTCTTTTGCAGGCAATGAAAATAGTAAATATGGTAAAGCTTAAAGAAGAATTTGATTATGAAAGCTTATCTCGGAAGCTTGAGGGTCAAGTAGATCATCTTACTGCAGAAATTGAAAGGCAACAAAAGTTGAGAGATGATGACAAATACAAATTGGAAAAACAGCTCAGAGAGTGTCATGATTCATTTGCTGAAGCAAGAAAAGTTCTAGTCACAAGGTCTGAGGTAGCTCTCTTTCCTGCTTGTGCATTGTTACAGATTTTTGGGTTGGTATCTTCTTTGCAGATTTACTTCATTAAAACTGGTCTTTAATATCTAGTAATATGCTTACTTTCACACATTCTAATCACCCAACTTGTTTATAATTATATCTAGTTATTAGTGCTGTGCCAAAATGTTTGTGCAGTAATCTCTTATGATTATTATTTTCTCACTAATATCTTGTACACACTTGTAGATTTTGGAAAAAGAAAATATCCATTTGGAATCAGAGATGAAAGGCATCTTAAATGAATTGAACCATCAGAAAGATCTTAACAATTTGATGCAGGATAAAGTTGCAAAGCTAGAAATGAGTTTAAAACACAGTGAGGTATTCCCCCTCCCCCTTCCCTTTTATATATTTTGAGTTTAAGTTCGTTTCCTTATCTTCTTATTTTCTTTGTCTACTGATATTTATGTTCAATTTAACTGATGCCATGTAGTCTAACATTTCTATTAATCAACTTAATTTGAAATTGGTTATCTATTCTAGGGCACCTTTAATTGGATGATTGTACATATAAGAGTTGCTCTTCTCATGATTTTGGGTCTATGAAAAACAACTTCACTTGAGCTTGTTACTAAGACTATAGGCGAGTGGTCAGGCATTAATACATGGCCTCATTAATAGGTTTAATAAAAATATTACCAAATCAAGGGGATCCAATGACCTAAGTTTTCTTGTTTTTGTTGAAATTTCTGCTCTCTTCTCTCTTTTACACTTCCTGTGTACTAGATTGTCTCCATTTGTTAATTAAATTTCTCTTCCCTATTAAAAGAATAATGCTATATCCCTCTTTCTTTTTTGTATGCTTGACTCTGACCTTTACACGCATTATTAGATAAGAAATATTAAGTGTTTTTTTTTTTTTTTTTTGAGAAGAAGAAATATTAAGTAGACTGTTAAGAGTGTTTTATGGTACAAATCACAGCTAAGGGTTTGACAGTAAAAATAATTCCTGATGTCAGATGTATATAATGAAGGAATGCACTACCTATTTGATCTAAAATATGTTATTTTAAAATATAAAATAAACTACAATGAAGACCTGTATGAGTTAGTTCAGGACAAAAGAAGACTGTAGTCATTGTATGCTGAATTAATGCTAATGGGCTTGTACCACTAGAAGGGATCAAACCTATTTCTATGCAACAGTAGCTGTCTTTTTTTTATTTACAGTGTTGTGATTGTAGAAAGGTGTATTGATTATCAATTTCTAGGAACAATGATCAGTTGCTTTGTTTGACTTTATTAGTGCTTTTTATATTTCTTTTGGAGAGGGGTTGTGTTTGGACTTTGGAGGCAGTTGATATTTGAGTATATTATGACTTATGCACATTTAATTAACCTGAGTGATATTGATGGCACCGGCTTAGACTTTAGCTGCCAATGCCTGCGTCAGAGCAGACAGCTGCAGCATGGAATTTACCGAGATTATAGGCTCGGTAATGTTCAGAACCCCAATTTTCTGGGTAGAGCTTTCTACTGTTATTGTTTATGTTAGGGATGCCAATGTATAATATAATTTAGCTATTTGGTTTGCCATAAACTTTTTGATATCATTTGGTATGTTCACAAAGAATTCTGATCATATGGGCATGAGTATTTACACTGCTGTTTGATTGTTAGTAGCAACACCAACTTGAAAATTCTACATATCAGAAAGTACTGGCTGATACCACTCAGATGTATGAGAAGAAAATGGCAGAGTTGATTAAACAGATAGAAGATGAGCGTGCTCACTCTGAAAGTGCTGAGGAACAATTAGCTCTGATGAAGAAGCTCCTGAGTGAGAATCAAAAGTCAATTCAGGTTTGTGATTGACCATTAAAAATGATGAATTCTATGCTCTGCCCTATCTACGCATTTGATCTTATATATTTCTGTTTTCTTCTTGTGGGATTTTTCATTTTTGGAAAACTTCACATATGGCTCATTATGTGTTATTTTTTTGAACAAAATGTTAAAGGATTTCTTTTATGATTTGCTTTGACACTTGTGTGTTCTCATATAGCATTGTCTTACATGATGTTGCAATCTTGTGAAAAGTTTTAGAAACACAAGCAAAAATTCTAATGCTGTTTTATTGCAAGTAGAAACATCATATGGAAAATTCTACATATCAGAAGGTACTTGCTGACACCACTCAGATGTATGAAAATAAATTAGCAGAGCTAGTTAAGCAATTACAGGATGAGCATGCCCGTTTTGAATGTCCAGAAGAACAATTATACTTGGCAAAGAAGCTGCTAAGTGATCATCAAAACTCAAAACAGGTTAATTTTATCTCTAACGACAAATTAGGATAGATGGAATATGGAATATTGCATGTTTCACTTTTAGGTTCAATTTTAGTCCTGCAATTGTTTTTGTTGTATCATGAGCTGTGATGCCATTTTCTCCTTGCTCCCTTCAAAAGCACAGCTTGTTTTCTATACATTTAAATCTGCCTTTAAAAAAAAATCAAACAAACAAAACAATAGGAAAAAAAAAGTAGAGGGAATTGTTTATCTATATAAAAGGCATTATTATAAGCATATTTTATGATCACAGAGGTTTTCCCATAATTAGTTAAAAATTCTCTGTTAAAACACCTTATAACAAGACATCAATTTGATCACTTTGCAAGGCATGTCCCTTATTGAGAAATACAGGTTTCTTAGACTCATCTTTTTTGATATGTGAATTGGAACTTGCTAAGCAAAATTTTGGTATTCCATTGATCCTTTTTGACACCTTCCAGCTGGATGACTCATTTGTTTGTAATCGCTGTTAAACTCTGTCACCATAAGTTTCAAGGTTAAGGGTGACAACTGACAAGAGAATGGTTGGCAAGATAGATAATATGCCCACTCATGATAGTAGACTAAGTGTTTTCTTTGTTAAAGCCTAAAGTTATTTGGAGCAATGTCCTGATTTCAGTAATCTTACTGTACACTTCTTATTGACAGATGTTATTTTTTCACTTATATTAATTCGTTGCTTCTTCTTCTTCTTCTTTTTTTCCTTCAATGATGTAATTGATTAATGAGATTTCTCTTAAATTAGCAAATTCATTGCTATTTTGGTAAGGACCAATATGTCCATGCAGAAGACAACATAATGAGCACCATTGTTTATATGTTAATTTTACTTTGACATAACCCTGTTGGGCACCTATTAAAAGTGCCAAACCCTAAGAACCCAGTCAGTGTCCCTTTTGTATCTCAGTGCTACTACTGTTATCTTGGAGAGGCAAATTCTTCCACAGTGTGACTATCCCTTCAACTATTCCTAGTGCTGATAATTCACCTTTTGTGAATCGTTCATTTTGAATTCTATACATCCATTTCTTAGTATTGTTATTTGTTTCAAAATCCAGGGGCAGAAACAGATTGATGAACTTGCGTTGAAGTTACAAGAAATGTATCGGCTACATGAAAATACTTTAAGTGAACTACAATCCCTGAAATCAGAAAATAAGGATCTATTACTACAGAAGGTATGGTTGACATACCAATTCAGATGGGTTTGGTTTAAGTTCTCTTCCTTCAAAGTGTAGATCGACTTGGTTTTTCTGGATTGTAGTCATGTGAAACTTATTATTTATGTTATGAGTTTTATGTTTGAACTGAAATGTAAATATTACTAATCACTTTTATTTCTTTGTAAAAAGGCAAAACTAAATGAAGAACTTCACTCTGTGAGGCAAAGGCTTTTAGAACAGGAGAAACAAAGGAAGGGTATTGAAAATGAGCTGATTAAACTAAAGAGGGTTGTACCTGAAAATGAGAATGACTTTGAGGTAATTTGTTTCATGCATCCTCATTATCAACATATTTTATTTGTATTTTAGGCCTCACATTTGAATGTTCTACAGGACAAGAAATCTTATATGAAGGAAGAATTAAGTAAAGGATTTTCAGAATTTGGGAACCGAATGGGTTCATACAGGTCAAATCCATTAAGAGAGAATATCTCTGGTCAGAGGGCCACAATTGCAAAGATATGTGAAGAAGGCAAGATTTCATCAGTGATAGGGCCAAATAAAGTTTGCTTAATTCTTTTGTTTTTCTTCCCTGTTGTGACTTCTATAGATACTATGATTTACAAGTTGTTTGGACTTCACAATACAGTTGGGCTTCAAAAGATTTTACAATTGTTGACATCTGAAGACTCAGACGTCCAAGTTCATGCTGTGAAGGTGGTAGCCAATCTTGCTGCTGAAGGTGCACTTCATTTGCCTATAATTTCTACATGTCTGAAATGATGCTGACCAATTTGTTTTCACAATAGAGTTCTGTGAAACCTGTTTCTTTTTAAATCCTTCCCTCTTCATTTGTATATTGGTCAGACTTCTGTATTGGCATTCTTTCCCTAACTTTTATCTTTTCACTTTATAGATTTTGAAGATTTCAGTCACTTGATCAAAAGCAAAAATTTAGAGGAAAAAAAAAGGATTAAGAAAATAGCCTTCCCTGTACTAAACTTGTGTTACAAAAATGAAAAGACTTTGAAATTCACATACTGAAAATGTTTGTCCCATACACTCAAGAGTATGCGTATAAGTTTTTTTATTTTTTTTGGAGATAAAATACATTAATATGTATAAGTTGTTTGATAAGGAACAAAACAAGTAGAACATTTATATTTAGATAATCAGTGAAGATTAAGAACTGATTAATTTGCCTCAATCTAGGTCTAGTCTTTGGTTGGATCCCAGTCATTGCGCTAAATAGAAGCTGCCCAGTTTTGTTACCCCATCTCATAATGAATTTTCTACTTTTCTAAATATTAAACTATCATAGTGGTTTTTCAGCTTACCATGACCACTATATACAGTTACTTTGAGCTCTACATAAAATTTATCATAAGCTTATATAAAAAGTTAATTAATGATGAAAATTATTTATATTAAAACATTGTCTTTAAATTTCTATTCTGGAATTAGACAAGCCTATATTGTATCAAATTTTGGTTCACTGAAAATCTTATGATGGATGAATGAAAATACAAGAAAATATAGGATTCGAAACAAAGAATTGCTTAATGATAGGGGTGGCTCCTACTGATGAAAAGATGAAAAAGAATTGTTTGAGATGGTTTGGTCATGTATAGAGGAGAGCGATTATGAGACATAGATTGTCTATAACAATAACAATAACAATAACAAGATTTATGTTGATTGAATATAAATTAGGATAAAAGTATAGAATGAGGTTTGAGGCATAGATACTTTAGATTAGGAGCTATCACCAATTGGACTACCAACTTAAAGATAAATATTGTTTTGTCCTTTATTGAGGCATTGGGTTCGTCGAGTAAATTCCTCTTATACATTTTATTCTCCTTTATAGGTATAATTGTGTAGTTATAAAAAAAAATTGTTTATCTCTATTACCCTCTAATGAATAAAAAAAGAGTGTTGTGGCACAACTAAGTAATATACGACATTATTTATACATAAATTTATAATGGTTCTTAGTAGCAAAAAAATGAGTTAGTCATATGACATTAAGATAGGATTTCTCTTTCAAGAAGGTAGTCATAAGTAACAATCAATTTGAGTAACACAACATATGGAATGAAAAGTCCATAATTAATAAAATATCGTCAACCTTACAAGCATCCCTCTAATTTGGACTAGCGAAGCATCTATTATATATAAGTGTATAAAAAAACAATTACCACACATTTAGCTCCGTGGTTGATAGTCGGTTGGCGTTGACAATTTCTTTTCTAGTCAGTGGACTAACCATTTCTTGGCATTTGGCTAACTAAGGATGTATCCCTTACTGATACTACCAAAATAGGACATTGCACTTGCATGTATTGATAAATTATTAGTAACATAAGTTTTATTAAAAATAAAAATTGAACTTGAAAATAGTCCCAATACAAAAAAAAAAAAAAAAAACACCATTTATATGAAATTGATAAAATTGATAGCCAAGAAAGACTTGTTGAAACAACATGTAAAATTCAATAGTTTTTTTTTCCCATTAGATCCGAAAAAACTCTCTAAAATCTGTCTTGTTTACATGTGTGACATTCCCATCCACTATTTTTGCAAACAACCTTTTAGACAAAAGAAGATATTAGTATAATCAAGATACACAAAAAGAATTTTATCAAAAAAAAAGAAAAGAAAATACGCACAAAGAAATACTACAACAACAACAACAACAAATCAAGCTTAGTCCCAAAATTTTGGGGTCGGGTATGGATTCTCAACATATTAGTTAGGGTCAGCCATTGTGTTCTTTGCTTCCATTCTACTATATCTCAAAATTTAGTTATTCTTCTATGAAACAAAGATATACTACCAAAAATAAATAAATAATAATAATAACAACAACAATAAGAAGAAATACAATAACAATAATGATCACAATAGCAATAACAATAACAAAAACAATACGTATAACAATAATAATAACACTATCAAAAAACTGGTTTATAGCGGCTGAAATCGTCACTACTGCAAGATGGGTCTACGCCAACTATTTTGAAAACTACTGCTCAAGGTCTACCCTAGCCTTTCTTGCATTATGTGCAAGAAATTTTTATATAAATGTGATAAATATATACACACTATAGCTAAAAAAATAATTTTTCTATTATCAATAAAAAAAACAAAAACAATCTTTATCAAGAACTCAAAAGGAGCCAAGAGCCTTGTAGTTTAGCTGCTTCAATTGATCGTATTACTAAACTCTTACCATTATTCATGTGTAAGCTTTCTGAGAGCATGTTGTGGAATAATTTGGTGCTCTAACTTTTATCAAAAATAGAAATTTTACCTCCTTTAGTAGAACAATGCAACATATCCGTATGAAATTCTTTTTTTGACATATTAGAACCGATATCATTATTAAGAGGGGGAAATTGGTCTTTAGATATTTTTGTGGTCACAACACTATCTTATTTAAATAGTACATATACAGATATTCAAATTTTTATTTGTTGTAATCATGTTGCCTCTGCCTAGTACTTTTTACAAACTGTTCATCCTCTATATGTCTTAAATGGCTTAAAGAGATAGCATTGTAAATTCACTTATATTAGATAATTAAAAATAACTTAGAATAAAAGATTCAAATAGCATAAACAAAGCATCATGATTTTTGAAGTTATTTCGTAAGAAATTACTTCTACTATATGCCCAATAAATCATTTTCATATGCCTATCCAACACACAAATTCTATTAAATTTCAAGTAAGGAGGTAACAAAGATTATGACTTCGGATGTATTAGAATGATGGAAAAGAATATATGGGACTGACCTAATTAGTTTATTAAGGATCCATGGTTGACCCCAAAATTTTAGAATTAATATTTGTTTGTTGTTGTTGTCCAGGTTGAACTCAGAAATGAAATCCTGAAAGTCTAAACATACACAAGAACATTCATCTCAAAGGATTAAACTTCCTTTAAGACTCTGACAAGTTGCCAGATCTCAAAATATCTCAATTTTCACATGAAATCTATAAATTTGGAACAATTTTAGTAAGAATCTACATGCATGCATACATATGTACACATAAATAGATAACTTATGCATACGAAGACAGGACCCTCAAACATAAGTAACTTGTGCATATCTCCGCTTACAAACTTAAAAACAGTTGAAGATGTTTTAGTATTTGGGTCTATTTTATGTTCAAGAGCAACTTCTCTTTGTATTTCTCGGTTACACATAAGCTTAGTCATTTCTTCATGTTTTAGGTGCCTCACTTTTTAAATAGCCATGTGCTTTTGTTTGGTTGATTTCAAAATATTCATAGCCAATGGCAGAAGATTATATGTCCCTTCTATATAACATCTAGTTTTGGTGTCATAGAACAACTCCTTTAGTTAAAACTTAATATGCCTCTTTTCTACTTCAGGTGTCATTGCTATGTTTCTTTTTTCTGAGTGTAGAGTTGGTGAGTAGGAGAATTGTTGTTATGAATACTGACTAATGTTTCAATTACTTTCAGATATTAATCAGAAAAGGATTGTGGAGGAAGGGGGTTTAGATGCTTTGCTTATGCTTTTGCGATCATCGGAAAATACAACTATTCTTAGAGTGGCTTCTGGAGCTATTGCCAATTTGGCAATGAATGGTAACTTTGCAGTCTTTTCTGGTTTTATTACGCATTAGATACTTTGCTTATGAATATGTTAGTAAAATAGCGTGCTTGTGAATGACACTATTTAGTATGTGTTTGGCTACAGATTAAAAAGCCAGCTTATTTTACTATTCAGCTTATTTTTGCTACTATTCATGGGCCTCACTGCACTTTTTGGTACTATTCATGGGTTTCACTATACTATTTCAGCTAACTTTTACCTTTATCTACAGTATTTTCAGCAAAAAGTTTTCAGTTTCAGCAAAATAAGTGGATCCCAAACAGACCCTTAATCTAATGTTTGGGCATTGAGAATAAGTGTTACTGTATTTGTAATTATGAATTTGCAAAATATGTTTTTTGTTGTTGTTACTCTGCAATAAATTTATTTTTGGAGACATCTTATTAAGTATCTGTTCTTATCAGTTTAATTCATTTTTGTAGACATCTTTTTAAGAGATCTAGGAGCATCCAGAATTTCTTGCTGTACATGCTGTAATTATCAAACAATAATCTGATTGTTGGAGGAAGTCCAGAATATTACATATAATTTCTTATCCTAGAAAGATCCCAATTGTTGGTATGAGTAACTGTTTTTTTTAATGTGTATTTCTGTCCTAAGAGTTTCAAGGAGTCCTTAATGCTTCCAGCAGTTATCATGGTAAAAACCAGGTCATTCTCATGCCTAAATTGACATTGAGATACATCTAGGAAAAAAAATATTGAGATTCCTTCATGTTCTTCCATATAGATACAATAGTGTTTCTAAAATTTCAGTTTATGAAATGATCAAGGTCCTCAAAAGGCCTTTGAACCCAAAAACTTTGTACAGGATCCCCATTTGTCCTTGTTTCTTGAACTTAGAATGTAATGACGAATTCAGGTTACTTGGTGAATTTAAGAAGGATTTCAAGATCAATTTAAAACATTACTGGCTCAAAAAATTCACACTTAAAATTAATGTAGAAAATAACTTTTTTTTTTTAATAGGTAATCAAAGTTTTATTGAATAAAAAGTACAATGTGTTATTGACTGATGGAATCAGTTGCCTTGACTTAGACTCTGTTAATGTAACTCTTGTATCTTATTAACGGGTTGCAATTGACTTTATGGCAAGTAGCTTCTTAGTTCTTTGGATGATGCTCCACTAACAGCTCCTTCATCACAATTGGAGTTTACTGTTCTCACTTTAAATATAATGGGAAATGATTGCATCCTCATTGTTCCTCAATTGTAACACAAATTACTATGATCATCTGAGCTTCATGACTTTATTTATATTCATTTAAGATGCTTTTATATCACATGTACCTTTTTTGTTTTTTTGAATCTTCTCAGAGATGAATCAAGCCTTAATAATGGACAAAGGCGGTGCTCTTTTACTAGCAAAGACAGCATCTAAAACAGAAGATCCACAAACTTTACGAATGGTAGCTGGTGCACTTGCTAATTTATGTGGAAATGGTGAGCTGATGGTGATTTTGCAGCCCTTAGTTGAAAAATATAGTGAATTAGTAATTCGATGTATGGATTGTTTATAATGACAAAATTTTAAATACTGAATTTATTTTATTCCACCATCGCTGCCATTACTTAGCATCAATATTTCTTTGCTAAAAGTATCAATGTATGGTTGATCCATTAATGTTTCTGACATGTCTCCCATCATACAAATGAAATTTCTTCTTGTTGAGGGTTTTGTGAACACCAGAGATCATACATGGGACGGAGGATATACTTGTATTTTGATGCAAAGGCTCTTGTTTGCTAACAGAAAAGCTACTCACGGTGTTGAAAGAAGATGGAGGCATCAAGGCACTACTGGGAATGGTTAGATCTGGGAGCAGTGATGTCATTGCACAGGTGGCTAGAGGACTGGCTAACTTCGCAAAATGCGAATCCCGAGGAGTAATTCAAGGTTTATATCTGTTGTCCTTTTGTATGTAGCACACAAAATCACACAAGTCATCTTTACTTTTAATGAAGCAGAAGGGCTTTACTTTTGCAGGACATAGAATAGGCCGTTCACTTCTAATAGATGATGGTGCACTTACATGGTTGATTGCCAACTCCAATACTAATTCAGCTTCAACCCGACGCCATGTTGAGCTTGCTCTTTGCCATTTGGCACAAAACGGTAAGATGTTGACCACAATTCATCATTATTTTGATTTGGAATGTCTAGGACATTCGGAGTTCAAATTACAGGTAATATTATGCAAGTATATATGTTTTGGAGAAAAAAATTGAATAACAATCTTTAGAAGAGAGAAGCAGGTTAGTGACAGAAAACACGCAAAGAAATGAAACATAACAAGGTGTATAACAAATGTGTCTGCCACATTTGATATCAAAATCAGACACTTTATTTATTTTTAAATTTAATTATCTTCAAAGAATAGAGGTCAACCTCTTCAAAAAAATGTGGGTTAGGCTACCTACTAATTACCTCTCCCAGATTCCGTAATAGTGAGAGTGTTGTGCATTGAGTATGACCTTAATTATTTTCAAATGATGAAGTAAAAAGAGACTTCTTTTACTCTCTGGGTTACACCACAATACATACTGGTTTCCAATTCAAACATTCATACCTTTGCACCGTTTAAATCTTTGCATCCAGTGACTCAAATATAAGTACTGGTTTCCAATTCAAACTTTCATATCTCTACACCGGTTAAATCTTTCATTAAGGAACTCAAATATAGTTAATTACAAACATGTGCCCCAAACATAATTTTTGGTGCATATGTCCTGTACATGATGGATTCTCTCTGTCTGCATCTTTTCAATCAATATCTCCTTTATTCATATGTTACTTACATGGTTCAACTTATCAAAAAAGAAGGTGCCCATTACACAATTGTGAAATTCTTATTTGTGTGATAGCAAATTTTTTTTGTGTGCAGTAAATTACCTTAAAGATGCACAACCGGGATATTCATTTACATTTTTTTGATATATTTTTTTTTTTTCCATTACCCTTAAAAAAGAATTCTTGGGAGGTCACTTCATGCAATAAATGCAGTAGGGTAAGTTTTTTTTTTTTTTTTTTTTTTTTTTTTAATATTTTAAATTTAAATTTTTTAATAAATGCTGTAAGGGTACTATCATATCTGAGCTGACCCCTCCATGACTACTTAGGTGAGACCAACACTTCTTAATGACCCTCTATAAGAGTAACAATTATCAAGTATTGGCATTGCTTTGATTTGAATTTTCTTAGAGCACAATGTGGTTCTGTTCCTTATGGAGGGTTTGTTGTAGACATTATTGAGATCCTTTCAGGTTAACACAACATGATTAACTGGTGTTTTACAGAGGACAATGCCAAGGACATCATATCTGGTGGAGGGGTAGAAGTGCTTATACGAATATCGGTGGAATCCAGTAGAGAGGATATCCGCAACTTGGCAAAGAAGATGCTCAGATTGAATCCTTCACTTCAAGCTGATATGCATGCACGATAGTAGTAAAACTGTACAGAACTGCAACCTTGCAATCTTATTGTACTAATTAAATTATGTATATACGATACAGAACTGAGTGTAGACTCAAACTGAATCCTGTAATAGTGAATGTTTTTCTGACTGTGATCTCACTGCAAACCTTGTAAGAAAATTCTTAGTTACTGGACAGTTGTCTCCAAACCAATTTGGTTTTAAATCTCCTCAAACCCAATTGTGTGAAGATACACAATACCATCCATCTTAATATATAAACAAAACAGGTTACATGACTAACTAAAAAGGTCATTTGACCAGATATACAAACCGAATATCCCCCAACTCCCCATATTTCAAAGCCAAAATTTTCTTTTTCCCCAAAGTATCATCAACCTTCAATCATCAATTACTTGATTTTGTTAATTATCTGTCGAAGAACCAAATTAATTTTTCCATGAATAGAATTATGAAATACATTTCTTTCTTGGTTTCCTGCAATTCCCGCATGTAGCCCAATCCTTAGAGATTAGCGAGGACTTAGCCCAGGCTTTTATTATGATAGGGCTCAAGCTAGAATTATGAGAGAGAATAGAAATCCAGCACAACAGAGTTTTAAGATCAAATGATCGACCATTTTCACTTATATTAATTCGTTGCTTCTTCTTCCTTCAATCATGTAATTGATTAATGAGAATTCTCTTAAATTAGCAATTCATTGCTATTTCGGTAAGGACCAATATGTCCATGCAGAAGACAACATAATGGGCACCATTGTTCATATGTTGATTTTACTTTGAGATAACCCTGTTGGACACCTCTTACTGTTAAATTACCGATTGTCCCAAAAGTTTAAACTATTAAGAAATGATGAATTTAATCACATAACCATAATTTTAACACTTACAAGACCACACTCTTGGTGCAGTGGTCACTCCACAAGTATAAATGTTTGTGGAGTGTGGGGGGTAAGGGCCGGGATTCAAGTCTCCAGGAGGAAGCTTCACACACATATACACTTAGATTAGGTTAGAATAGAAATTCTATCTTGTATCCAAAAAAACACTTACAAGTGCCAAACGCTAAGAACCCAGTCAGTGTCGCTCTTGTATCTCAGTGCTACTATTGTTATCTTGGAGAGGCAAACTCTTCCACAATACGACTATCCCTTAAACTATTCCTAGGCTGATAATTCACAACTTTTGTGGAATTGTTGATTATGAATTCTATACATCCCTAAGAATAGTTATAAAAACCGTATCAAACCATCGGTTAAACCGTAAAAACCATGAACCAAAGCATTGTCTGGAATAGTTTGGTGTAAAATACCAAATATGCAATGACCCATTATCAAACCGGGTAAACCGACGGATTGCACGAGTTAATCTTTTTAACCCGTAGATAAAACCAAAAAAATACCGATTGGCCGATTGGCTTGCATAGAACACAAATGATCACAGCGATAACATCTAATTGATTTTAATCATCAATTGTATTTGGAGATTCAAATAATTTTGTTATGCTCTAGGATTTATTGATTAAACTAAAAATTTATTTTGAATTTCTATGAGATATGTTTCAAGATTTTTGGACTATATAACTAGCTTATTGGATGATTTATGTGAATGATGTGTTTATTTTTTTTATACTCCCTAACTTTATGTCATATGATGTAATTTTTTATTGTTATCATTTATTAATTTACCTAAGTGGAATATTTTTATTTTATTTTAGTTGCCTTTTATAATTATAAAATATATTATTTAATTAATTAATAAACTTACAATTCAACCAATGAACCACTAGTTGAACCAATGAATCAATGAACCAATTTTTTAGGTGGTCAACCTCCGGTACGGTTTTTATAACTATGTAATTCTTGGTATTGTTATTTGTTTCAAAATCCAGGGGCAGAAAGAGATTGATGAACTTGCATTGAAGTTACAAGAAATGTATCAGCTACATGAAAATACTTTTAAGTGAACTACAATCCCTGAAATTAGAAAATGAAGATCTATTACTACAGAAGGTATGGTTGACATACCAATTCAGATGGGTTTGGTTTAAGTTCTCTTCCTTCAAAGTGTAGATCGACTTGGTTTTTCTGGATTGTAGTCATGTAAAACTTATTATTTATGTTATGAGTTTTATGTTTGAGCTGAAATGTAAATATTACTAATCACTTTTATTTCTTTGTAAAAAGGCAAAACTAAATGAAGAACTTCACTCTGTGAGGCAACGACTTTTAGAACGAGAGAAACAAATGAAGGGTATTGAAAATGAGCTGATTAAACTAAAGAGGGCTGTACCTGAAAATGAGAATGACTTTGAGGTAAGTTGTTTCATGCATCCTCATTAACAAAATATTTTATTTGAATTTTAGGCCTCACATTTGAATGTTCTACAGGACAAGAAATCTTATATGAAGGAAGAATTAAGTAAAGGATCTTCAGAATTTGGGAACCGAATGGGTTCATAAAGGTCAAATCCATTAAGAGAGAATATCTCTGGTCAGAGGGCCACAATTGCAAAGATATGTGAAGAAGGCAAGATTTCATCAGTGATAGGGCCAAATAAAGTTTGCTTAATTCTTTAGTTTTTCTTCCCTGTTGTGACTTCTATAGATACTATGATTTACAAGTTGTTTTGACTTCACAATACAGTTGGGCTTCAAAAAATTTTACAATTGTTGACATCGGAAGAGACGTCCAAGTTCATGCTGTGAAGGTGGTAGCCAATCTTGCTGCTGAAGGTGCACTTCATTTGCCTGTAATTTCTTTACGTCTGAAATGATGCTGACCAATTTGTTTTCACAATAATCTGATAGTTGATTTATAGTGTCCTGTGAAACCCGTTTCTTTTTTTATCCTTCCCTCTTCATTTGGATATTGGTTAGTACTTCTGTAGTGGCATTCTTTCCCTAACTTTTATCTTTTCACTCTATAGATTTTGAAGATTTCAGTCACTTGATCAAAAGCAAAAAATTAAAGGAAAAAAAAAGGATAAAGAAAATAGCCTTCCCTGTACTAAACTTGTGTTACAAAATGAAAAGACTTTGAAATTCACATACTGTAAACGTTTTTCCCATACACTCAAGAGTGTGTATATATATACATATTTGGAGATAAAATGTATCAGAAACTGAATTTGGTAAAAATGATTTCTCAATCTTATTAATTATTGAGAATAGAGTTTATATACAATCTGATCTAGCTCCAAAACAAAGAAACTAACTTAACCAACTTGAAAACAGAAATAACAGGCTCTGACACGTGTGGCACGTGTGTACACTAAACTCTATTTACAACTATACTAAAACTACATGTCATTTTGTCAAATACAAACTACAACACTGTCGTTTTTCTTTTCTGATTCTTTTTCCTTCATTTTGTGCATTCTGCAGCTAGGAGCTTCTGCAGTATCCTCTTGCTTATCTTGAATTACCACTTAACTTGCTTGTCTTGTGGCAGATTTCTGACTGTGACCTTGATACTCCCCCTCAAGATGGACTAATGGTTGATGAATATTGATTAGTTCCATCTTGGATAAGAGTTCAGAAAACTTCTTAAAGTTCAAGGCCTTTGTAAGCAAATCAGCTAATTGACATTGAGTCTTCACATGAATCAACTTAATCACCTTAGCTTGCACCTTATCTCTCACCACATGACAGTCTATTTCAATATGCTTGGTTCTCTCATGAAAAACTGGGTTAGAACCTATGTGGAGAGCTGATTGGCTATCACAAAATAATAAGGCTTCTCTGCCATGATCAACTTGAATGTCTCTCAACAAATAAAGGATCCAAACAATCTCACAAGTGGCCACTGCCATGGCCCTATATTCTGCTTCAGCAGAAGACCTAGAAATAGTAGATTGTTTCTTAGACTTTCAAGAAACCAAAGAATCTCCAATGAAAATATAGTACCCTGTGACAGACCTTCTTGTATCTAGACATGATGCCCAATCTGAATCAGTGAACCCTTTGACATGTAATTCTGACCTTGTAGAGAAGAAAACACCCTTTCCAGGTTCATTTTTCAAGTATTGCAGAACCTTAAGAGCTGCTTCAAGGTGTGGTTCCTTGGCTTAGCCATGAACTGACTCAACTTGTGAACTGCAAAAGTGATGTCAGGTCTGGTAATTGTCAAGTACAACAATCTCCTAACCAACCTTCTGTATTTGCTCGGATCATTGAGCAAAGCCCCTTCATACTTACTGAGCTTTAAGTTTTGTTCCATAGGCACCTTTGCAAGCTTACAACCTTCCAAAACTTCTAGAGTATACTTTCTTTGACAAAGACTTATACCCTTTTTCTATTCTGGCCACTTCTAATCCAAGAAAATAATTTAATTCACCCAAATCCTTCAGCTTAAACTTCTGATCCAGCAATACTTTAAATTGATCAACTTGATCTTTATCATTTCTTGCTATTAGAGCATCATTCACATAGACCAACAAAGCAATGAATGATGCACCTTGTGGTCTAGTGAACAAAGAATAATCTGCCTTGGACTGATTGAACCCCAATTGAACCAATGTGGTAGAGAATTTTGAAAACCACTGTCTAGAAGCCTGCTTAAGGCCATAGAAAGACTTATTGAGTTTACAAACTAGCTCCCCCTTGCTGTGAAAGCCTGGAGGAAGAGCCATATAGACCTCTTCATGTAAATCTCCATGAAGAAAGGCATTGTTCACACCAAGTTGGCTAAGAAACCAGCCTTTCACAGCAGCCACTGCAAGTAAAGTCTTCACAGACACCATCTTGGCAACAGGGGAAAAGGTTTCAATGTAGTCCAAGCCTTCTTTTTGAGTAAAACCCTTTTCAACTAACCTAGGCTTGTATCTTTCAATAGAGCCATCAGATTTATACTTGATTCTATACACACATTTGCACCCTATAGGCTTTTTGTTGGGTGGAAGAGTAGTCAAGGTCCAAGTTTTGTTAGCCTCTAATTCTGCAATCTCAGCATCCATGACTTCTTGCCATTTAGGGTCACTGATTGCTTGGGAATTGTGTGAAGGTTCTGTGATGGTGGAAATAGAACAACAAAAAGTTTTGTAGGCAGGTGACAGATTATCATAAGAAAGGAATGAAGATAAAGGATGAGAAGTACCTGTATGGAACAGATCAGAAATGGGAGCAGATTCAACTTGACTACAATGAAGTACCCACGAAGTACCCACAAGGCAGTGTGTGTTTTCCCTGGGGCGAGTCTTTTGGTGGAGGAAGAATTGGATATTTCAGTTATGGGTTTGGGTGGAGAGGATAGCTTATCAATCCCTCTGATGTCTATCACTCCCTTTGGGTTGCCTTTGTCAGCTAAGTTGAACTGTGGTAATGAGGCAGTGGAGTGTGTGAATACGTTGGATATTTCTAGTTGGGTGAAGAACAGACTTCCTGGTTTTAGTAAACTGGTGGGGCTTCCTCTGAGTCGACATGAGAAGTTATGTATTGCTTTGTTACGAAAGATTGAGAGGGAGACGGAGGCTGCCAAAGTGTTGAACAGGAAAGTTACAGTTCCTAGAAAAGCTGTCATCTATAAGGATAAAGGGAAGAGAGAGCTGAGGAATTTGCAATCTTCGGTTAATTATGATGGTAGGTAGAGTGTTGGTTGCTGAACTAATATAAAAGTTGGGGTTTTCATGTCTTTATGAATTTAAAAATTCTTTCTTGGAATGTTAGGGGTCTGAATGACTGTCAGAAACGTTCGATAGTGAAAAATTTATTGCGTGAGTGGAAGTGTGATGTAATCTGCCTTCAAGAAACTAAGCTTACTGGCTTGGACAGACAGATGGTTGGCAGCTTGTGGAGTTGTCCTTATATGGATTGGGTGGCTTTAGATGCTGTCCAGACTGTTAACAATATAAAGTGTTAACAATATAAAGTGAGAGAGAAAGACTGAATAGTCTGTATATTCATGTATCAAAGAATAATAATACAATAGAGAGCAGAGAGCCTTATATAGGCTAGGTATGTGTGCAGTACAAGCAATATGAGTAAATTACAAGTATAGTATACTGGGCCAAGCCCAATGGGCTAATCTAGTCTAAACTATACACTAACATCCCCCTCAAACTCGAGGTGGCAAGGAGGAAGCCAACTGGAGTTTGGATATAAGATCTCGAAGACGACCAGGCGGGTGAGTCTTGGTGAAGATATCAGCAGGCTGGTCAGCAGAGGAGATGGAGAACAACTTGAGATTGCCTTTCTTGAGATGCTGGCGAGTGATGTGGCAGTCGATCTCAATGTGCTTGGTGCGTTCATGGAAGACATCATTATGAGCAATGTAGATAGCACTACGATTGTCACAATAAAGAGGAGTGGCAGTGGGCTGTGGAGCATCCATGTCAGCCAAGAGCCAGCGAAGCCAGACAAGCTCGCAGGTGGTGTCGGCAAGGGCACGATACTCAGCCTCAGTACTGGAACGGGAAACCACATCCTGCTTCTTACTACGCCATGAGACAAGAGAAGTACCCAACAGGAAACAGAAACCTATGATAGAGCATCGATCAGTCGGATCACCTGCCCAGTCCGCATCTGAATAAGCATGAAGCTCGAGAGAAGACCGAGAGGAGTAGTGGAGTCCATGATAAAGTGTGCCCTTGACATATCGGAGAATCCGAAGAACGGCAGCATAATGGACAGAACGAGGGGCATCCATGAACTTACTGACCATACCCACGGCATGTGAAATATCTGGACGAGTAACGGTGAGATAGATCAGACTACCAACCAACTGCCGATAGCGAGTAGCATCAGATATAGGTTCACCATCCAAAGGTGTGAGCTTTGCATTGTATTCCAAGGGAGTGGAAACAGTCTTGTTATCGGTGATACCGGCTTTGGAGAGAAGATCAGAAGCATATTTAGCTTGAGAAAGATAGTAGCCATCAGAGGATGAGGTAACCTCAAGCCCAAGAAAATAGCTGAGAGTGCCCAGATCTTTCATCTCAAAATGCTGACTAAGGAAGTGCTGAAGAGAGCGGATGCCTGCAGAATCATCTCCAGTAATAATCATATCATCAACATAAAGAAGAATAAGAGTGATACCAGCAGAGGATCTGCGGACAAAGAGAGCAGTGTCATGAGGACTCGAAGTGAAACCCTGCTGAGCAACAACTGAGCTAAACTTTTCAAACCAAGCTCGAGGAGCCTGCTTGAGGCCATAGAGAGCACGGCGAAGGCGACAAACTTGACTGCTTGAGTGTGGATAGCCAGGGGGTGGCTGCATGTACACTTCTTCTTGGAGGTCTCCATTGAGGAAAGCATTCTTCACATCCATTTGATAAAGAGGCCAACGACGAACAGCAGCCACAGCAATGAGACATCTAACAGATGTAAGGCGAGCAACAGGAGCAAATGTTTCCTCATAGTCAATGCCATACTCCTGAGTAAAGCCCTTGGCAACTAGGCGAGCCTTGTACCGTTCAACAGATCCATCAGCCTTGGTCTTGATCTTGTAAACCCACCTACAACCTACTACAGACTGACTAGGAGGCAAATCAACCATATCCCAAGTGTGATTCTTATGAAGGGCATCTAGTTCTTCGTTCATAGCTTGCTGCCAAAGAGGGTCAGTATGGGCCTCACGATAGGTGTGAGGTTCATAGAGGGTGGCAAGAGCAAAAGAGCAGTGATAATCAGTGAGATAAGGGGGAGGAATGCTTACCCGAGTGGAACGACGAAGTTCAGGACCAACAAGAGGCTCAGGAGAGGGTGGTGCCACAGGATCCAAGACAGGCGGGTCATATGCCGAGGACAGAACCGGAGATGAGTCGTCTGGAGAGGCAACCGATGTTGAAGAATCCTCCACAAGTTCAGGATATAGAGGGAGGAAAAGATCAGTAAAAATGGGAGACTCTGAGGAAGAGGACACAGGAAACTGCTGAAGACTCGTGAAAGGACGATGTTCCCAAAACTCAACATGACGGGAGACACGAAGGCGATGAGAAATGGGATCATAGCAACGAAACCCCTTTTGAGATGTACCATAACCAAGGAAACAACAAAGACGAGCACGAGGCTGGAGCTTTGTTCGTTCATGAGGAGGAAGAGAGACAAAGCAAGCACAACCAAAAACCCGAAGAGAGGAATAGTCAGGAGTTTGACCATAGAGAAGCTCGAATGGTGATTTGTTGTGTGTAGTTGGTGAAGGAATACGATTAATGGTGTATACAGCAGTGAGTGCGGCCTCACCCCAAAAGCGCTCAGGAAGAGAGGCAGAAATGAGAAGGGTGCGGACAACATCAAGAATGTGACGATGTTTTCGTTCTGCACGACCATTTTGTTGTGAGGTGTAAGGACAAGACCGCTGAGGAAAGGTACCATGACTGTTTAAAAAGGATAGGAAAGATTTATCATTATATTCTTGAGCATTATCTGATCGAAAGACTTTAACGGTGCGATTGAACTGTGTTTCAATCATTTTATGAAAAGTTTGATAAATAGACACAAGTTCAGACCTATGGTGAAGCAGATAAATCTAAGTATATCGAGAAAAATCATCCACAAATATGACAAAATATTTAGATCCCCCCTCAGTGGGAACAGGTGCAGGACCCCAAATATCAGAATGTATAAGATCAAAAGGGGCAGAAGAAAAGGAGTCACTTTTATTAAAGGGCAATTTTGTTTGTTTGCCAAAATGACAGGAAGTACAATCAAATTTTTGAAACTGAACTGAACCTAAATGACCTTGAGAAGCTAACAACTGAAGACGAGATAAGGATGGATGACCAAGACGAGCATGCCATAGATCAGGTGAGGAGGTGGCAGTGGTAGTAGCTGCAGAAACAACTTGTGAAGGAATCTTCAAGTCATGAACCTCAAACATGCGACCAACCTTACGGCCTGTCCCAAGCACTTGACCCGTCCGAGGATCCTGCACATCCACACCATGATTAGTAAATAGAAGATCTACGCCTAATTCACAAAGTTGACCAACAGAAAGCAAATTGAGGGATAACTTTGGAATATGAAAAGTGTCACTAAGGGATAAACAAGGAGAAGAGATTGTTCCTTTATGACTAACAGGCATAGGAGTTCCATCAGCAGTGTAAATGGTGATTGGATGTTCTAAGGGTGCCTTATCAGAAAATTGGGATTCATCAGGAGTCATATGGTTACAACATGCAGTATCAAAAAACCAAGGTTGTTTACCTGAGGTGACAGAAAGGGCAGTGGAAGTGCGGGATAAAACCTGTTGAACAACTGCCTCAATATCAGCCGTAGTAAGTGAGGAAGCCAAAGATGGACCTGTAGGAACCGATGGATCTGAAGGACATACAGTAGCTGCCCGAGGAAGAGAAGCTTTATTCTGCTCTTGCACAAATTTCTGTAGTTTGCGACAAACAGAGATGTCATGGCCTTTGGCACGGCAGAACTCGCAGCGAGTACCTTTAGAAGACTGAGAGGTGGGACGCCCAGAGTTTATTCGTGGAGGAGCAGTGAATGCAGCAATGGGAGGCTGTGGAGAAGGTGTAGCCAATACATGATCAGATGATGACATGTGAAATGTAGGCCGACGATTCTCCTCAGAAATGAGCTCCTTGACTGCAGCATCAAGAGAAGGAGTAGGAGACCGGCTGAGCAAAGAAGCCCTAGTAGGCTCAAAATCCTCACGTAAACCCATCATGAAGTGCATAAACTTACGGCGATCCCGATATTTGACAAAGAGCTCAATGTCCTTAGAACACACTAGTGGAGGATCTGCAGCAGAGAGTTGTTCCCACATAGTAGAAGTCTGAGAATAAAAATCAGAAATAGACTGACCTGTCTCTTGGCGCATTTGATAAAGCTTTGATTCAATGTGGAACTCCAAGCTTGAATCATTAGTACAATTATACCGATTGGCCAGAAACTTCCAAGCAGCCTCAGCAGTTTCAAGACGAGGAAGAAGATTATGAATGGAGGGGATAGAGGTATTGATAAACCAAGATAAGATCTTACTCTGAATACTCTCCCATTCCTCTAGGCGTTCTTCATAATCATCTGTTGTAACAGTAGTCTTGGAGGCATCTTCAGTAGCTGTGGCTTTGGACTTAGGGTTTGGGACTGGCTTAGGAATTGAACCAGTCACATATCTCCACAGTTTACGACCTTTGAGAAAGACAGTCATATTCTGAGACCATGCATGATAGCTAGTAGGACCATCCAACAAAATGGTGATAGGACGAATGATATCTCGCTCGTTTTGTTGAGCCATAATAAAGAAAAAGACTAAAAAGTGGGATTTAGAGACCTCAAATGAAGAAACAGAGTCCATAATCGGAATCTACGCGAAAAACTGAGCAAGACAGGCCCTGTTGAAAATTTCTGACTACGGTCAAAGTCAACGGTCAAAGTCAACGATGGTCAGCTGCTGACATGTGCTGACGTAGGCTGCTGACGTAGGCGGCTGACGCGAGTACTGACGTAGGTGGCTGACGCAGACGCTGACGTGGGCAGGATGACGTCAGCTTAGGGCTGACGTGGACAGACGCAGAGTTTCTCAGGCGCGTGAGGCGCGTGGAGGCACGAAACCGGCGCGTGGCGGCGCGTGTGAAAAACTGGGAGGCGCGTGGAGGCGCGTGTTCGACACTCAGAAGCTTCAGGCAGCGCGTGTAGGCGCGTGCCAGGTCCTTTTTGGCTGTTCTCGGTTGGGTTTTTCTCGGGATTGTCTGTTCTGTCACCCTGTACCTTTGTTTTGGCAGTTAGATGAATAGAACGATGAGATCCGAGTGTTGTAGGAATTGTGGGCGTGACGGCGGTGACTCGCTTCTGACAGTGACTACTGGATGAAGGCGAGGGCAGCGGAAGAACGCCGGAGATGTCCACAGGAACCAGAAAATCAGAGGAACCGCTCTGATACCATGTTAACAATATAAAGTGAGAGAGAAAGACTGAATAGTCTGTATATTCATGTATCAAAGAATAATAATACAATAGAGAGCAGAGAGCCTTATATAGGCTAGGTATGTGTGCAGTACAAGCAATATGAGTAAATTACAAGTATAGTATACTGGGCCAAGCCCAATGGGCTAATCTAGTCTAAACTATACACTAACACAGACAACCGGTGGGGTTTTGATGATGTGGGATACGAGGGTTTTAGAGAGGTTGGATTTTATGGTGGGTTCCTTCTCTGTGTCTGTTCGGTGGCAAGGGGTGGGGGATGGCTTTAGTTGGGCGTGTTCTGGGGTTTATGGCCCAATTGATAATAATGTGAGAGGGCTAATGTGGGACAAGTTGGTTGGTATTCAGCAATACTGGAACGTCCCATGGTGTTGCATTGGGGATTTTAATATTGTTCGTTTCCCGAGTGAACGGTTGGGTAATTCTCGTCTTACTCCGGCTATGGAACTTTTTTCAGAGTTCATTGAGGATCTTAATTTGATTGACTTGCCTTTGGAGGGAGGGAGTTATACTTGGTCTAGCGGCTCAGATCAACCTTCGATGTCTAAGATAGACAGAGTTTTGGTGTCTCACGATTAGGAGGAGCATTATCCGGATGTGATCCAGGGGATTTTACCTCGCCCTGTTTCAGACCATTTCGCAATTCTAGTGGAGGTAGGGAGAATGGCGAGGGGGAAAAGTTTGTTTAGGCTTGAGAATATGTGGTTAAAAACGGACGGGTTTACTGATAGAGTTCATTCTTGGTGGAATCGACATTCTTTCTCTGGTATGCCTAGTTTTGTGTTTGCCAAAAAGTTGAAGGCTTTGAAAGAAGATATCATTTAGTGGAACCATTCGGAGTTTGGTCATGTCGGACGCAAAATGACACAATTATTAGAGGCTTTGAAATTATTAGAGGCTTTGAAATTTTTAGATGCCAAGGAAGGGGAGTTTGGCCTCTCTGATGCAGAGACATGTGAGAGAGTGGTGGTGAGATCTGAAGTAGAGAGACAGAAATCAAGGATGTTATGGATTAAGAAAGGAGATAATAATACTAAATTCTTCCATAAGTTGGCTAATTCCCGTAGAAGGTTTAATCATCTAAGTATTTTGGAGGTGGATGGGGTGATTTATGAGGAGGAATCCGAGGTGGCTGCTCAGGTAGTACAATTTTATAAAAATTTGTATCAGGAGACAGAGGAGTGGAGGCCTTTTGTGGAAGGTTTGGAGTTTGATCAGATAGATGGGTCGGAGAGGGGCTGGCTTGAAAGGAGGTTTGAGAAGGAGGAGATTCTTCTAGCTGTTAATGAGTTGGCTGGAGATAAAGCTCCAGGTCCAAATGGTTTCATTATGGCCTTTTTTCACCATTGTTGGAGAGTGGTGGAAAGAGATGTTCTAACAGTTTTTGAGGAGTTCTATCAACACAATAAGTTTGAGAAATCTTTGAACGCTACTTTCATAGCTTTAATTCCTAAGAAGAATGATGCTTCCAATATTCAAGATTTCAGGCCTATTAGCCTGGTGGGGAGCTTATACAAGATCTTGTCTAAGGTTTTGGCAAATCGTTTGAAACTGGTTTTAGATCAACTGATTTCTGAGTCTCAGAATAGTTTTGTGGGAGGTAGACAGATTCTTGACTCAGTTCTTCTTGCCAATGAGTGTGTTGATAGTCGAGTGAAGAGTAAGATTCCGGGGATTATTTGTAAGCTAGACATTGAGAAAGCTTATGATCACGTGAATTGGGAGGCTCTACTAGATCTATTGAAGAGAATGGGCTTTGGGGAGAAGTGGTGTAGATGGATTCGCACTTGTATTTCAACTGTCTAGTTTTCTATTTTGGTTAATGGGGCTCCAGCTGACTTTTTTGGGAGCACAAGGGGTTTAAGACAAGGGGACTCGTTATCTCCTATGTTGTTTTTTGTTACGATGGAGGTTTTAAGCAGGATGTTGAAAAGAGTTGAAGGTGCTGGCTTGATCAGGGGTTTTAAGGCTGATGGTAGACGGGGTGAAGGGGAATGTGTCTCTCATCTTTTGTTTGCGGATGATACTATTCTGTTTTGTAATGCAAAAGTGGAGCAGATCCTTCATGTTCGGATGTTTTTCCTTTGTTTTCAGGCTGTGACAGGTTTGAAGGTTAATGTCCTGAAAAGTGAGATGGTTCCAATAGGGGAGGTTAATAATGTGCATGCCTTGGCAGAGATTCTGGGTTGTAGGATTGAGACTTTGCCTATGACCTATCTTGTTATGCCGTTAGGGGCTTCCCATAAGTCCCCTACTATTTGGAATCCTGTCTTGGAGAAAATTAAGCGGAAGTTGGCTGGATGGAAGAAGCTGTATTTGTCAAAAGGTGGAAGACTGACGTTGATTAAGAGTACGCTATCTAGTCTTCCTACTTACTATTTATCTATTTTTACCATCCCTTCGCATGTGGCTAATAAGATTGAGAAGATGCAAAGGGACTTCTTGTGGGGGGATTCGAAGGCTCATTTGGTGGGGTGGGATAAGGTGTGTGCTCCTAAGGCTAATGGTGGTTTGGGAGTAAGGAAATTAACTACTTTTAATAAAGCCTTACTAGGAAAATGGTTATGGCGGTTTGGAGTTGAGGAGACTCGTCTTTGGAGGAAGGTTGTAGCGTTGAAGTTTAGGGAAGAGTGGGGGGGATGGTCTTCCAAGCTGGGTAGGGGTGTTCACAGGTGTGGTTTGTGGAGAAATATCCGAAAAGGTTGGGAGGTTTTTAGCATATGTATTCGGCTTGAGGTAGGGGTGAGGGATAGAGTGAAGTTTTAGACAGATCGGTGGTGTGGGGACTTACCACTCCATCTATCCTTCCCGGTAGTGTATGGGATTGCTACTAATAGAGAGGCATCTGTGGCCTCGTCTCTCGAACGGTTGGGGATTGAGGCTCGGAGAAGCTGGAATGTTCGTTTATTTAGGGATCCAAATGATTGGGAGTTAGGTGATATGGATGAATTCCTTCATACCTTGGGTTCTAATTTAACTCAATCTGAGCACGGAGACCGTATGAGATGGAAGTTGTCGAAGAAGGGGGATTTTGACATTCGCTCGTTCTATAATAAGCTTCAAAGTCCCTTGCCTATTATCTTTCCTTGGAAAGGTATTTGGAAGGTTAAGGCTCCTCCGCACGTCTCTTTCTTTGTTTGGACTGCAACTTGGGAGAAGATTCTTACAGGGAACATTTTGCGGGGTAGAGGCTTTGATTTTGTTGATTGGTGCATTATGTGTCGTTATAATGGGGAGATGGTGAATCATTTGCTACTCCATTGTGAAAAAGCTTATCAGTTGTGGAGCTTGGTTTTTAGATCTTTTGGGATTTCTTGGGTCATGCCAAGATCGGTTGCAGAATCGCTTTTTGGTTGGTGGAATTGGTTTGGAAAGCACTCTTCTAGCATTTGGAATTTAGCTCCGTTGTGCCTAATGTGGTGTATTTGGAGGGAGCGAAATTGGCGAATGTTTGAGGACATGGACAAATCTGATGACCAGTTGCTTGCTTCTTTTAGTGGTTCTCTTTTTGATTGGTCTAGGGCTTAGGGACTCACCTCTAGTGATTCTCTCCCTTTGTTCCTTCGTTCTCTCCTTTGTAATTAGTTATTTGTTGGTTTTTGTTTGTTTTGTTGTTTTTTTTCTATCTGTTTGTTTCTTTCTCTGTACTCTTTGTTCTACCTTATGTTTTTTCATGAGGCAGCTTCTTGAATATACATCTTTCTTACTTATCAAAAAAAAAAAAAAAAAAAAAACTGGAAATTTAAGAGAGAAAGAAAAAAAAAAAAAAAAAAAAACTAGAAGGGAATTTGGAAATCTTTGATAATTGTTTGGTTGATTCAATATGAGAAAACTTACGGCTGGGATCTGTCTTAAACCAATCTGCACAGCTGGGGACGAATTTTAATAGCATCATTACCAAAACATCAAATATGGGAAATTTTGGACCACTCTGATTCACTTTTTATTAATTTGGGGGCAACCCTTCATATCATATGGGAAATAAGTCTACATGAACTATTTAGCCTCTCTCATTAAACAATATCTACTAAACCCATATATGACCCACAACACAAAAGAGTTAGAACTCCAATTAAAACACCCAGTTGGCATATCCCTAGCAAGAGCTACCCATATGTTAACCAAACCAAATTGTTGAGGTATCCGCACAACAACACTACACTGAAGAAATCGAAATCACACTGACCCATATACGACCCACAATACAAAAGAGGTAGAGCTCCAATTAAAAAACACAGCAATCAAAAATTCAACATCCTTAAAAAAATCAAATACAAAGAAAAATCAACATAACAATCATCCATATTATAGCATGAAAGAGGCAGTAACAAATTTTTAAAAGAAAAAAAAAATTCAATCAAAATAATCTAATCCTTACGTTGAATTATTATGCGGGGCAGTCACAAGAATAGAGCACAAATACCTAAATTGAATCATCCACCTTTTGTTAGTATTAATATATTGTGAGGAGAGGAAAAGACAAAGGAGGGAAGACAGAGAGACTGTTGTTATAGGCTGGCGTTAGCAAAAGCTGAAGGGTTGCCGTTGAGGAATTGAAACCGCTGAAAAATTAACAATGATGAAGGGTTGCCATTTAAAAGGTGGGGAGACAGAAATCATGAAACACAGTAAACCAAAAGGTGAGGAGACAAAAGGGCATTTGAAACCATGACACAAGTTAGGGCTGGGGCTTGAGCTTGGGCTTGAGCTTTATTGTGGAATTAAAGCTATAAAGATTGGGCTTTATAGTGGAGATAAGATTGAAGATTATTTTCATTTTTTTAGTATTTTAAAATTTAGGAAAATTATTTTAAAATTATAGGAGAAATTCAAGAAAAAAAGATGGTAATGACACGACTGCTGACATGGCTCAACGTGAGCGTAGCAACATTAATTGCTACGCTTCAGCTTCTAGTATTATATAGATTGATTGAATGATTGATAGAAAATGATTGCATCCTCATTGTTCCTCAATTGTAGACTCAAACTGAATCTTGTAATAGCGAATGTTTTTCTAACTGTGATTTCACTGCAAACCTTGTAAGAAAATGCTTACTTACTGGACAGTTGTCTCCAAATCAATTTGGTTTTGAATCTCCTCAAACCCAGTTGTGTGAAGATACATAATACCATCCATCTTAATATATAAACAAGTTACATGACTAATTAAAAAGGTCTTTTGACTATAGATACAAACCAACTATCCCCTAACTCCCCATATTTTGAAGCCAAATTTTATTTTATTTTTCCAAAGTATCATCAAGCTCCAATCATCAATTATTTGATATTGTTAATCATCTGTCAAAGAACCAAATTAATTTTTCCATGAATAGAATTATGAATTACATTTCTTTCTCAGTTTCCTTCCTGCCTGTAGCCCAATCCTTAGAAATTAGTGAGGACTTAGTCTAGGATTTTATTATGATAGGACTCAAGCTAGAATTATGAAAGACAATGGAAATCCGGCACAACTGAGTTTTAGGATCAAATGAATGATCATTTTCACATTGTCCTTTTGGAAACAGCTTATTTAGCTTAAATTGAAAACTGAGTTTTAGGATCAAATGAATGATCATTTTCACATTGTCCTTTTGGAAACAGCTTATTTAGCTGAAATTGAAAACTTTTTGCTAAAAACACTGTAAATATAGGTAAAAGCTAGTTGAAATAGTACAGTAAGACCCATGAATAGTACTAAAAAGTGCAGTGATACTCATAAATAGTAGCAAAAATAAGCTAAATAGTAAAATAAACTGGCTTAATAATCTGTTCCCAAACACAACCTTAGTAAACGAGAAGCTATTTCTTTTTTAACAGCCTGCCATTTTCAACCTTTAAACCACATAATTCTCCCGTCAGTTAAGCCACCCATTTGAATGGAACATAGAATTTATATTTATAATTTGCTATTTATTACCTGAATAATAGAACATGAGTTTGGCCCAAAAAACGCACAAAGAAAATTATGAAACCAATACCACCACCAAAAAATAAACATGCAACTGCGGTTTTGGAATTATCCACAATCAAGATCACAAGCAGTAGACTAGCAGGTAAAAACCTACCAGAAATAATAAAATAAGAATTGTCTTCCAGGGAAAGAAAGGAGTTTTAAGTCTTGAGAGTTTTTGTGAAAATTTATACTTGAATGATTTACAAATAATAAACATCGGAAATATACATGGGATTTTCTTTTTGTTCTCAAGATTTGCTAAACTGAAGCTTCATAAAGCCCAAAGGAAAACACAAGCGCCAAAATTGCTACTACACAAGAATAAATTATATAAAGAAATGCAACAAAATCACCCTCACCAGAATAATGTCACAAACTAAACCACGGTATGGCTCGTGCTAAGTGGTGACTTCCTAGGAAGTTGCGTCTTCATCCAATCCAGCATCCACCTTCTCTTGAGAAAAAATAATCAAATCTCTTGCATGACAATGACACGCCACACCTAGAACAGAGAACTCTTACAACTAGATACAAAACAATTAGATCAATGTCCAGAACTAGGAAAGCTAATGGGATAAAATCTCTGATATGCGATCTTGTGCATCTGCAGGAATCTCTCGTCCTGGAACCTGGACCTTTAGAAGATAAGCATACCTGTCAAAGACAACAAGATATGTTATTCACCAACTTCACACAGTACTCCAACTAAGAGAATACAGTTAGACAGTCATATCAACTCACTCTGCAGCCGTAAACAGGTGTTCGTGCTCCATGATGAAGGCTAGCAATGCCTATAAACAAGAACAGAGACGCTAATTACTGGTGCCTAGTGGCAACACAATAACTTATAGCAAGAAACTGTAAGGTAAGATAACTTGCCTCAAATGGCATGTTTAGAAGTTCATAGTAAGTACGGACATGATCCAGCCTCTGCTGTACAGCTTCACTGTTAATTGATGGGATAGCTGCCAGGGCCTGTAGTGCCATAAAAATGGAAAACAAATAAATGAAAAAGTGAAGAAGGTAGTATTGTATCATAAAATAAAAGCAAAACCAGCAGTCTCATTTACACGAATTGGGTTTGGCTTTATGGTTTTAAGGGTTAGTAATATATAATCACCCTAGTTCTAAAGTTAGTGTACCATCAGTGCTCTGCCTAATGTCAACTTATATCAAATGGAAAATGTTTACCTCCAAACCAGTTTGGAGAAAATCTCCAACCCACTGGCAATTGAGAAAATTACTCACGTGAACTATAATTTGTCATATGACCTATTTAATGAGTCATGTGACTTGTTAAAAAAATACACATGGACGGTATTATGAAGCACCATGTAATGGGTTGGAGGAGATTCCTCCACAAAACTTTGTCCAATGGAAAATATATATTTTCTCCCAGATATAATTTCATTTCATCCAAATTGGTTTTCAAGAACAGAAGACAATTTACATGGAACAAAAGTTACCTGTTCTAGTGCAATTGAATTTCGGCATATCTGCTGGACCCCAAAAAGGTTGATGGATTTCATATCAGCCAATGCCTAATGAGACATTGCCTTTTGTCATTAGCAGTGAACAAGAAACTGAAATTTTTCTTGGGACTACAATTTGAAACAAACATTTTGAAGCCCAAAAACAAAATTCTAAAACCCAAAATAAGAGTGTAGGCGAACCTTGACAGATGCATTCGCGGCAATGCTACAAATTCCACCAAATATGTAATTGCGCTTTAGACTTGCAACAAAAGGTGCCATTTCCTCATCCCTGCGTGTTATCTATGAGCACAAAACAGGAAAGACTTGTAAGATTTGCTTCCAAGAGGGTAACTCAGTAAAAAAATGTAACGGTATTCAAGAATGCATATTTCACCAATATTCATTATAGATTATATTTTCTTTTAATGCTATCTTTTCTCATGAAGAAAGAAGAAAATTATATAAACTCATACGCAATTTAATCAAACCCCAATCAGATAGGGTTAAGGCTTAGTTCATTCTATGCAATTAAATCCACTAGGGAAGAGAAAATATGGGACATTAGGGAAGAGAAAATATGGGGCGTTAGATATATTGACCATGCTTTCTTTTCCAAGTTAGAACTTAAATTTAAATAATAGAGGGGGTCAAATGTATTAGGGTTCTTGTCAACTTTTCTCCTTAAAAAATAGTTAACAATGACATTGCATATTATACAAAGTACGGTTCTGTGCTTGAAAAGCTAAAATCATATTTTTCCACCTGAAGTAGCAATATTTATTCTTTTACTTTTGGGCAGAACTTCATGTCTCTACAATCAAAAGCAGCAAAAGCACTTGATCATTAGCAAAAGTATTGCCATGCTTGTGGCCCTTAGATGCCATTATTTTATGTACCTAAATCCTCTATAATATTTCCCTTCCTGTTTTACTTGATCATTGTAATTTTGGCCCCTGATTTGTGCCCCCATTGTACATCCCCCATGTACTCGGGTTAGCTTTATTTTTAATAAAAATTTTACATTACCTATCCAAAAAAAAAAAAAAAAATCCTCTATAATATTCTTATAAAAAATATATAAAAAGTTCTCTAATATTGATTTTGTTTGATGGAATACAGTTGTAAGTAAAAACACAGAAAAGATTTATGACCATGTTTTTCCTACTAAAGAATTATTGATGCTTCAAGGGTTATATATATAAGCAGGAACCTTAGCCATAATGGTCTAAGGTTCAGCCGAGTGGCGCATTCCTTGAGAATGAATGACAATATTCTCTTCATTTAGCCTTATGCCTCAGCAAAATAAAAAAAAATTATTTATGTCAATGTATTAATTAATCAATTGCCATGTGCTAATGGGGTAAACGCATTGGTTTTCATGTATTAATTATCTGTAGATGGTACACTAGTTATTTATATAAAATGAATTTATATAGTTATTTCTATAAAATTAATTTTATAATAATTACTATAAATAATAAATAATAATAAATAATTAATTAATTTGGAATATGACATTCTTCCTCATGTTTAGCTGCTTTGGCAACAATTGAAACAAAAACCATGAAAAAGAAAAAGAAAATTTAATAACACGTGCAATAAAAAAAATATATAATAAAAAAAAAATTGTATGCTCCACTTATTAGTTGAAATAATTAAAAATTAGTCAATTCACTAAAGTAATATGTTCATATTTTTAATTATATTAATTTTAACAATTTACACTTACTAAATCCTTTTAATGACATGTACTATATATACACACACACTCATACATGGAACCAACATTGTAGTAATTTAAATTTGTGCTATGTAATCTAACTCAGTATCAATAGTGTAAATGCATTTGTTTTGATGTATTAATTATTAATAAGTGGTTTACTAATTATTTATGTAAACTGAATTTTTATGATTTTTTTTTTTTTTTTTGGATAGATAATGAAAAATTTTATTAAGAAAAAAATAGCCAACCCGAGTACATTGGAGATGTACTGTGGGGGCAACTGAATTTTTATGATTATTTTTATAATATTTATATAAAAATTAAAATATTACATTCTTGCTCAAATTGAGTTGATTTGGCAACTGTTGAAACAAAGTACAGAAAAATATAAAAGAAAATTTATTTGCTTGCAATCAAAATTATAAAAGATAGTTGTATGCTTAAATTAGTGGAAATATTCAAATATTTGTCAATTCACTCAAGCAATTGATTCATATCCTTGATTATCTTTTCTTTCCAATGACATAATATAATTGCAGTTGATTCCCCAAATATTATATCATATAAATTTTTTTTTGAGAAGATATTAATCATATAATAAGTATCATACATGAGAAATAATATAATTTCTTACAAAATGTTTCAAAATTCCCGTGTTGCGGGACATCGGCCTAGTTATTATAAAGTACAGCTATTGGAAAAAATTATCAGTTCAAGATTGTGTAGACATGAAATAAAATGGGGGTGCTCTTCAAGATTGTAATCTTAAACAGTATTTTGTTCTGCCTCCTGCGGTTGAACCTGTGCTAGCCCATGATGTGGCTGACTTGCATTATTATCGTTCTGTTGTTTTTTTGATAAGTATTATTATCGTTCTGTTGTTGGTTAAATCTTATCCATTTATTTACCAAAAAATAAATTCAGTTCAATAAAAAGTTGTAAACATATATTTACTTAAATGTACCCCTATTGGATTTTATCCTAGAATATAAAATTTTAGGTATTGGCATGTGCACATGGTATCTCTTTTGATGGTCATTTTCCCCCTCCAATAGATGAGGTCAAAAACTTTTAAATAAACATCTTTCCAGAAGGCCAATGGCATTATTACTGTACACATACAAAAAAGCTAGAGATGAAAATACCAACCTGAGCAGTGAGTGAAATAATGAAGTCATCAGGCTCCTCAGCATCTTGGTCCTCCAAATATTCCCGATTTGTCATTTCCTGTTTAAATGATAATTCTTAGTGCGCAGAGGATAATTTCAATCGTTCTATGTCTCACTTATAACACCTTTATAGTCCCTATTCCAATTGAGACAAAGTATATATAAATTACAAGATTTTTACTAACCTGCATATGGAAAATTGTCTCCAACTGCATCTCTACCCGTAAAACCTTAAGACAATCAATTGCCAGTTTCCTGTACTCATCAGCAAATGATGCCAGATCCCTAGTAGGAGCACTGCTTGTTCGAGTATGACGGTGCTTTGGATTTTCCTCTGCTTGAGATGCTCTTGAGGTTGTTTGCCCAAGCCTGTATATAGCATGAGAATTGTTATTCATTCAAGCTATTGAAAAACAAAAAAAAAAAAAAAAAAACTCCTAGAAGTTTCAGAACGCAACGTATGTTAAGTATAAGCATAGTTACTTATCACCTATGTGTATATATGTACATAATTACATAAAATTAAATCCACCAAGAATATTATTAGCAAAATGCAGACCCTTTGTGACTAAGTGACCAGTATGATGGCATAAAACATGCCAGTGTGTAGTTTGATAAAGACACAACAGGGAACAGTCATAGTTCTCTCAGTGATGCTTATAACTGTAGTCCTTATTTTTGTCCTTCCCAATACATTCTCTCTTTCCCCATCTCAAAGAGAAAAATTACGTCGATGAATATCATGGAGACATTTCTTAAAATAATAGGATGTATATCTTCTGCACACTTTGCAGAAGAGAGATTCTTAAAGACATAAATCAAAGATGTGTGTGTGTATGTGTGACACTTCCAGACAGACTTTCAAGAGAAACATTGGTAGAAGTAATACTTTATTTTCCCAATTTTATTAAAACCAGTTGACTGCCAATCACCTCTCCCAAACGCTACAGAAGCGGGAGCTTTGTAAAATGGGTACAACCTTTTATTAAAACCAGCTGACTGGAAGGTAATCATCTAATAAAAACTTATAAAAAAGAAAAAAAAAGAAAGAAGAAGTAATAATCTAATAAAAGCACGATGCCACATTGATTCTCATAATGTATGGCATGACATGAATTCATATATCAGGACAAGATGCTTCTCTGCTCAAAATATAAATATAAGTCACAGCAGTGCAGTAAAAGTGATCATGGGTAGACTATGTCTGAGGCGGAGATACAGTATATACTAACATGTGCAAAGCATATCACACAATTAATAAGCAAAATAGGACAGGAACATATCACATTTGAGGGGGTTGTACTAAGCAAAAGCTGAGGAAATGAATCACCCCAAAGCCTTACAATGAATTAGCACTCATTTTGGATTGTATATACTCTAGATATCAAAGTGATGATAAGATGGGCAGGTAACTTAAAACCTGGATCGTTAGATTGCTAAGAAGAGGGTAGAGATACCTTCACTGGATTCTTGTATCAAATATAAAGAGCATTTCCGCTCATATACAAACTAATACCATGGGATGAAAGCAATACTAAAACTGTCCAACTTTAGAGAAAAGAAATTTAAATCACACACAAATAGATAAGGTAAATATTTTGGGGTATTGCAAGCATATAAAAATCAGGCAAATCTTAGAAAGGAAAACGCTGTGTAGTTTTTGAAACCCGGTACATCCATCCAAAGAAATATCATATGCACAGCTCATTAGCATGAAGCTTTCATAACCCACATGTGCCAAAAGCGGAACATTTGCATTCATAAAAGCAACTTATCATATCAGTTTTTGTTTTCTCAGGTAAGAGTCAAAGTCTCAAACAACTGCCTTAGCACAAATTGGAAATAATGTCTGCCCTATGTTTCATGATTGCTTTTGTAATCACTATGATTAGGATATTAAAAGATGAATCCAAACCATAATGGAAAAGACAAAAAAATTTGCCGCTTGCAAAATTTAATCAACAGACAAGAAGTAAAAAGTAATTTGATGCTGCATGGAGATAAACATAAGGACACATTCTGGGTGTGGGAATCAACACCTTCAAGTTTCTGTTCACACTAGCATGACTTCCCTGTTTTCCCAAACATAATCATTTTTATCCCACCTCCCAACCAGATAAGAGAACTTGCCTTTCAATCGAGTCCGCAACATACTCCAATGAATCACTAAGGGATGCCAGCAAAATGAGTTTGTTATCATCACGAATTAGATTCTCCTGCACAAGAGAAAAGAAAAGAAAGAGCGTCAACACATAATCCTCAAATCTATGTTGCATGTTCATTAGCACTTCAACACAGTGAGGACTAATTTCAGCAAGATTTTACATACTAAAATATAGAAGTTGAAATCTAACAGCCCTTTATTAAAGGAAAATTAACAGCAATTAAGTTCAGGAAGAATAAAAAACGGAATTACAAATGGCAAAGAAGGACCTGCTTAATGGGCCGCAGAGCCAACAATAAATTGCTCAGTTCTAGTTCAACATCAACACTTTCAGCATCAGAGGCATTATCATCCATGTTTGACTGACCAAGTGGATTTGGTAAATAAGAACTTGCTGGATCAACTCGCATCAATTTCTCGATATCATTCCTCCCAATGAGCATATAACTCTGCTTCTCAAGCACTGCCTGAAACATTATGAGAAAAAAATTTGTTTGGTAATATAAGTTCTATGTAAATGTTGATAAAAAGTACACAGTGGATTTACTTAGAGTGTGTTTGGATACCGCTTATTGCTGAAAACTGAAAACACTGTAGCAAAATAATTTTTAAATGTGTAAATAGTGCCGTAGGACCCATTTTTAATGAAAGTTTTGTTAAAAGAGGTTTGTGGGTCCCGTGAACAGTGCACGGAACCCACTGGAAAAGCATAAACGCTCTTCTCAAAAAAAAAAAAAAAACGTGAAACGCAGAAACGTGGCCGCTATCCAAACGGATACTTAGCATCCTCTTAGAAGTTAAAAAGTAAATGATTGGTAAAGTGACTCCAAGACAAGTATTCATGACCAACATATGCTGTGCACTAGTTATGAGCTAACTTTTTTTTTTTTGATAAGTAACGTAAGAAATTTTATTAGAAAAAACCAACCAAGTACACTGGAAGTGTACTAGAGTGGCACAAATCAAGAGCCCAGATTACAACGATCAATAAGATTGGAGAGAGAAAAACAAGTATAAAAAGGCAAAACTACACTCCAATCAAGGAGAGTACGGAAAAAGAAAGATTTAATGTCAAGAATAGACTGTTCACAATCCTCAAAGCATATAGCATTTCGCTTTCACCATAAGCACCAAAACAAACAATGCAGCACAAACCTCCATAAAACTATATTTCGATGCCTACCAAACTTGCCCTGCCAAGAAGCCAGCAACTCGCTAACTTTATATGGTATAACCCAATGAATACCAAACAAACAAAAAACCATGGACCACAACTCATAAGCTATAGGACAAAAAATTGGTTGTGATTATTTTTGGCAGGAATAGAACCTCTCACTTGAGAAGGTTAAGTCATGTATCAACCACTTGGCTATGCTAAGCTTTGTTTGAGCTAACTTTTTTAACAGGTTTACTAATTTTAGATCAAGGATTATTTCAACTTCTACCATAATATAGCATAAGGATTGAATTTGAGCATTGTTTATGGTTGCTTCCCTATAATAGAGGCGATAGAATGTGTATTATTTTCTTGAGTGATATTGTAGATGCATCACCAGTGAGTAGTCCAGCTTTTTCTTATTACACCAATTTACAAATGCAATTATATCCACTTACTTAAATGTGCACCAGATGTCAAAGCATTAATCTAGGAGTGATCATACAGAAAAACATTTTGCAGTGTCATAACTTCAATAGAATTTTGATCGATCTTATCCTATACCAATTTACCATCAATATCTTCAAAATTATCATACGTTCACAACATTTTTTTTTTCTCTTTGATAATTTGTAATGTACTGAGAAAATCATGAATACATCTACTAGTATCAATGACTAAAGATACTGAAAAATATTGAAGAGATTAAAAAGAAAATATGTGAAGATTTAGGCAAAGGAAAAATACTCCAAAGCAATATGGAATATATCCAAGAACCAAGAGTATAATTAATAATACTAGAAGGAAATTAGAGGGTTTATAGTATCAATGGGCCGTGGAATTCAAAATACACATGTAGCTCGGTTTCTTGCAGGGTTGCCTACAACTTTCAATGGAGTGAAGTCACAGACTTTGGGAAGTAAGGATCTCCTCTCTACAAGTAAAGTCTTTGGTCAACTTAGGTAGTCCTCCTTATCTGATTCTGGTACGGTTACATCAACTCATAATTAAAAATCTGCCTTCATCAAGTCGAAGGGGGTGGTAGATTTTTTGGAGGTTGAGGTCATGGAGATTGTGATCAAGGGGCAGGTCAGTGTAGAGGGCGTGATCCTCGGAAATGGAATTATTGTCAGGTGAGAATCATACAGTAAGACTTCTGTTGGGATGCTTCAGAGTCTCTTATGCCAACTCCTGCTACCAAAGTAGTTTCTATCCCTACGGAAGAGTATCATCACCTTTTGTCCCTGCAGCCTCAGTATTCTGCCTCTTCTTCCACTGCTACTCTGGCTTAGATAGGTACTCCCACTGCATATCTTGCCACTCTAGCACCTTGGGTCATTGACTCAGGCACACTCTAATACCATGTTAAGTTTGGGAAGTGTGTAGGGTTCAAAATTAATTACCCTAACATAACACATTATTTATATAATGTTTTGTAATACATTATGACTAATTTGCCCCTCACATATATTTTACTCTTAACAAGGACCTTTGAAGGGCTAGAGACGAATATTCAGAGGTTGAAATCCCAATTTGTGTGGCTTCTTTTCTATTGGATGTCCTCAGATAGGAGTCAACCTTCGAATACTTTTTTTTCAAGTATTAAAGAATTTCATTAAAAAAATAAAGACTCAATAGCAAGAGCTTCCTAAAGATTACAAATGAAGATTTATGTGGTCCATGAAATCAACTATGGAATTACAAGAAACCCCCATGACATTTGGGAAAAAAAAATGTAAGAAGATAGATTTGAGTTCAAGGATAGATCTCTCCACAACTTCAAAAGTATGGGTGTTCCACTCCCTCCAAACTACCCACATAAGACAATGAAGAGCTATGAAGCACGGGTGCGTTTCCGGATTCGGGTGCGGGTGCGGGTGCGGGTGCGGGACTCGGCAATTTTTGAAAAAGTAGGGTGCGGGTGCGGCGGGGTGCGGCGATTAAAAAATTATTAAAAATATTTTTATTTATATTTTTTATATATTTTTACTATTAAATTATTCTTAAAAATTACTATGGCCTGTTAGTAGTATTTTTACTATTAAAATATTTTTACTGTGGCACGTTAAAAGCAAAATGTACAGCCAAAGCCCAACAATCAACAAAGCCAAAGCCCATGAACAATCAACAAAGCCGAAGCCAAAGCCCATGAACAATCAACAAAGCCAAAGCCCATGAACAATTAACAAAGCCAGCAAAGCCCATGAACAATCACACTGTTGTTTCCCTTTGCCTTCACGTGAATCTGATTTTGCAGAGTTCGACAACGGCGATTCTGAAAATTTCAACCCTTTAAACTTTTCTTCATCTCCTTCTCACTTATCTTCACCTTAGTAATTTCTTCTTCTTATTCTCAACCAAACGATGTGCGCCGCTTTTATCTTTTATTCACAACCAAACAATTTCATCCATTTCGGTCAGTTTCGGCCTCCAGCCGATATGATCCGATACGGCAGAAACGACCCGATTCTGGCCGAATCGGCCCGGTTCGGCGTGAATCAAAGCCGAGTCGGCGTGAATCGGAGCCAAGTCGGCGCGAGTCGGGGAATCCACGTGGCAGGACGCGGCCCGACGCGGCACCGACGCGCGGTCAGCGGCGTCCCTCCCGCGTCGCCGTGTCCCGCCGCGTCGGACGCGGGTGCGATGGCTCTGGAGCCGCGTCCGTGCATCCCAGATGAAGAGTTACAGACCATACAACCTGGAAAGCACAGGTGCGCTGATTGAATCAGCGCACCCAAGTCCGACACGCACGGATGTGCTGTGCGGCTGCCGACGTGGCTGCAAACGCGTCCATAACATTTTTTTTTCCCGTTTTCCGATTCAGCCCAATTCGGGCCAATATGGTCCGATTTGGTTCAAAACAGGCCCTGAATCAGTTCGATTCAGGCCGAAATAAGTGTTTTAAAAAAAAAAAGGTAAAAAATTTTGTCAAAACAAACCGTTTTGACATCTAGTTTAAAGGAAAAAAAAAAAAAAAAAACTCTCTGACTCTCTCGTTCTCTCCGTCTCCCCTCTCTCTCTCTCTGATTGTCTTGAACACTCATCTTTTATTTAGTTTTAGTTTCAAACTTTCGATCTTGTATTCTAATTTCTAAACATTATGGAATGGTTATTTATTCAGTATTCACTTTATTATCTACTATTACTCTTAAATTGGTATATGTTTACCATTACATGAAAAAATATGCTTAGCTATATATAGAAAATATAAATAAAAATATACTTAATAATTTATTAATAAACGTATCCCCGCGCCCTACTTTTTCAAAAATTGCCAAGTCGCCACACCACACCCGCACCCGAACCCGAATCCACACCCGTGCTTCCTAGCATACAACATTATGTCACCCGTACATCCCTTTCCAACAAGAGTATACATCCATCACCCTACTTGGCATCAGCCAATGCACCCATGAAAGCAAAAAATATGAAAGACCACAATTTATGAGCAATTGAGTAAAGAAGCAAAAGATGGTCCACAGATTCACTAGTAGCCTTAGACAGACAGCACCAGTTAACCAGTACCACATTTCTCATTTTCTCTTAATAAGATTTCTATTGTCCATATTTTATCCAAAGCTGATGTACACACAAAGAAGGCCACTTTCTAAGGCACCTGGCTACTCCAAACACTCTTCCACAGGAAAGAACACCTATTTGTAACCCAAAGCCCTCATAGTATGAGTAAACACTAAACTTACCTCTATTAAGGCTCCACCTCATACAATCCATGCCTCTAACAATAGTAACAATCCACCCACTCCAACTCCCAATCTTGAAAATTATGAATAAATCTCTCAAGTTCCAATCATGAGGCCCACCCTCCTCACTAGAGCTAAGCAAAGAGCTTAGGCATCCTTCACTTTGACAATTGAATACAGAACCAGGAACATCTCTAAATCTCAAGAACCACACCACAAATCATGCCCAAATCTAATCCTCCCACCAAGTAGAGAGCATAAAGGGGGAAATTTTGAGAGTATTGAAAAAGGATAGTGAAATTACGGAAATGAGATAATCTTTCAGCTAACAATTTAATGAAGTGAAGGTACAGTTATATGAAATACATGAACTCCTAAGAGGAAAAGAAATGTAGGTAAGCTCAAGAAAAATTGAAGGAGCAGATATCTTAGGACATAATGCTTCTAAGGCATGAAAATAAATGTTTGGTGATGTGAAACAAAGACTGCAATAAGACAAAAACTAAGGAAGTTCAACATGAATGTACAGAAACATTTTGCAAGCTTAAGTAATTACAAAAGGATTAAATGCCCTGTCAACTATAATTTTTTCAAACTGATTCATCATACAATTTTTTATATAAGTTCATGCAAGATTAAGAGTATTATTCTTGTTAAGATCATGCAGAATAAGAGTAATGAACAAAAATTACAAAGCACAAACCATTCAACTAGCTATGAGCAAAAAGCAAAATACAAAGATGCACCAGGAAACAGAAAATAACAAGGGGGTGGGGAAGATAACTGAAAATAATAATCACAATGATGAGCTGAGTGAAATGCAGAGAAAATAGAGAAAAATGTAGGGGTGGGGAAGATAGCTGAAAATAATAACTGCAATGATGTGCTAAGTGAAATGTAGAGAAAATAGAGAAAACCATGCCTCCATGTATGAAGTACGACATCTTTCATATGTGCGCTCAAGGAAAGTCTGCACATACTTTGCAAGGTCCCCAGCAAATTTAGGCATTGCATGAGCCCAACCAAGTACCTAGATTATGTAATAATTTTAAATTAGATAGTCAAATACCATATATCCATACACTAAAATAATTAATAAAAGTGTTAAACATATATTCAAAATAAATCCAGAAATTTTAGCAGCTACACTGCCCAAATCTAGTTAATCCCACCAACTTGTGCAGAGTATTAGGGAGGAAAGGTCCTTTCTCTTAAGATGAGAAACGTAAGTTAACTTGCCTCCTTTGCTAAGAAATCTATAGCCAGAAGCCCCTGTAAGACTGGTCTACCCTTCTCAACCAATGGAGTATACGTAGCAGCAGTATGTGCCCTTGGACGAAATGCAGCAGGACCTACAAGATAATTACAGAAATAAGATTTTTTTTTTTTTTTTGTGCAAGGGGAAAAACAAAAGAGAGAGAGATGACCACATGACTAATACAAACATGGCTCACAGTGACACAGGCATCATTCAACATTCTCTCAGTGAGCCATCCAACTAGGATATACACAGTCCTAATCCTTCATGCAGCAAGTTTTAAAACTAAGGAAAAATAGTATCTTCTCTGTATGGTTAAATAGTGTAAAGGAGTTTAATTCTTTCCGCAACTTCTGTAGCTTCAAATGTCAAAAAAAAAATGAACATGCTGGGTCGCACTATGTCCTTTTCCAATCATAGACTAGTATTACTAGATGCTGATGATGCAAAAATGACATCCCAAAATTTGACTTTTCTTCTGGTTTGATGACATTGGTTTCATAAAATATATCAGTTTTCAACATTCCTCAGAAGAGTATTTGACAGGCAAGTGTGCTTTCTAAAGTGGTTAAATTTGGTTAGAAATTATATTCAGGGAGAATATTAACAGTGCAAAATTAGATGAGGAGTCTATAGATCACTTGAGTCGGATAAATTAGAGAGCAGTGGCAGGGAAAGGTCAGAGAGGGTAGCTTGGACAGTAGTGAAGTGTGTAGAGAATTATGAAGCACAATGGTAGAGCTTTCCAGAGTGTTCAGATCACTCAACATAAGCACGATGTGGGGCCTATTCAATTAGTTTGTTTTTGACATTTGGTTCAAACTAGACTAGTTCCATTTTTGAAATAATTTTTTAAAATGTCATTTATTCCTTAGATGCTAGAAGCAGATTTATTATATCTGGGTTGCTGCTTTTGCATACTTATCAAAAATAATTGTTTAGGGGGGTAAAAGTGCCAGATATCTATGACTCTATTAGGCACTTGCACAGTAGTGCAGGTCAGACAAGAGTTAACAGAAATTAGATGAGCCACGAGAATCAATCCCTTAACCTCTTAAAGCATTTTGAATTGATAAAGTTAGTGCCATGATATACAATGAGTTAAACAGTTTGATGCATAGTTTCTGGCTACTCAAGTTGACCCCTAAAAAATAAGAAGGCCTAATGCAAGTTATCTGTTCTCATCAAAATTGCTAATTAAATAACAAGTTTAAATAATTTAGAGAACTTGCTTGATATAGCTTGCTGAACACTTTTTCGGTAGTCTACAAACATAGTTGGCAAAAAGTGGTCCTTCACAAAGTTTTCCACAAAAGTAAGCAATCCATCATTCCTGCAGTTTTAGAGGTGAAGAATTCAAATGGACATCAGAATGGAATCAGAAAAACAAAGGGAGATTGCAACAATGAATTTACAACTTTTCCTTGGCATTTTTAATCCATTAAAACATAACTAATACACTACAATGACAGAGATTGAAAATTTAGCACCAAAAAAAAAACATATATTAAAGTAAATTGTCAAGACACATTCTACCACCTCCACATTCAATTCTAACGCATAGCAATATTTCAATTAAGCGAAAAATGAGAGAAGCATGTGGAAGATAGAAAGAATAAGAAGATAGGTTATAGGCTTCAGAATTACTCTTAACTGTCCACTGTATATTTCATGCAAAGTTGTGATGCTATTATAAGCAGATCACTGAACTAGGAAAGTGAACAAGAGTTTTGAACGTACCCAAGCTGGGCATACTTTTTCGGCAGCATTGAAGCAACCTTATCTGTAAACTGCAGAGAACATCATATCAGAAAAGGCCAACTACAGAACCTGTTATGCAAAGATATTTCACATCGATAGCATGAATATGACATTCCAAAACCTGAAGCACAGGTCGGTATGTGGATGCTGCTAGATATATGCCTTGCTCAGGCAAGACAGCTGCAGATCCATAACCTTCTTTTGAAACATTTGGACCCCTCCTACTCCATCCTTGCCGAATGAGGTCAACTCCTGGTTAGGAATCAAGGAATAAAACTTTGTATTGTTATTTGAGCATCCCATCAAAATTGATATGATCAACTAAAACTAGAGACTAAATCCAACTTATATTATGAGAATCTAACCAGGAAATTTAAGTAATTAATAGTACAATCTTTGACTTACCCTGGTTAGGAATGGATACAGTAGCATCTGTGAAACGAAAAGCAAAAGTAAGACCATCGTCCGAACGGTCCCTGTAACCCATCAGCACCAATATTACAGATTTCATAACAATAAAGACAGAATCAATCAGTCATCTAATTTTTTTTTTTTTTTAAAGCAAGGATTAAATTATATGTAATAACTTTAATTATGTCTAACAAGAGGAATTTAGATGTAGTAAACCACTATGATTCCATGTGTAATATAATACCCCAATATAAACAAATTTCCTTGCCATCTCCAGCAAAAAAAAAACCAGGAATCGGCTTCAAAATTAATATTACCCAAGGAAAACAATAGAATCTGGTAAATATTTGAAAATGAAGAAATCAGGTTATTTTGATACGTTAATTAAAATGAAGAAGCCAAGAGCCTTGAAACTCAGTGGCATTACCTAGTTCCCCCTATGAAGAGAACTTGTGTTCCAATCGCCCCTCCCCACTTGTAAGCAGACTTTCCAATTATAAGTTTGGAAGTATGCACTTGCACATTATTGAGATCAGCCTTTCTTGCATTCTATTCCGTGAAAAGGGCATGACATAAGGTTATTAGTCTTGGTTTTTAGCCTCTTTCAGTGGTACTTTGTTTGACTGGTCTAGGGCTTGGAGACTCACCTCTAGTGATTCTCTTCCTATGTTCCTTAGCTCTCTCCTATATACTTAGTTTCTTTTCCTTTCTTTCCCTTTTACACTCTTTCTACTCCCTTTGTATTTTTCTCTCTGCCTTATGTTTTTCTGCATAAGGTGGTGTTCTTGAATATAAATCTTTATTACCTATCAAAAAAAAAATAGTCTTGGTTGCATGGTAAGTCGAACATGCAGGTTTCATGAGTTTCAAGTCTCAAGTTGTTCCTTTTCTTGACTCTGTAGCAATTGAAGATGTTTTGCGGGAAAACTGAACAGAGGTAGAGCTATAAATCCAAGGAGAAAAAAGCAAATGGGACGGGGTCCGATTTCTTTAGAGGATATAGATGACAGCAATGAGCGGTTAACTAGGAGAATAGAAGAAGAAGAAGAACCCAATGAATGTGCTGAAGAAAATAGCGTTTCATGATGATTGCTTGACATGGGATAATGCTACTAGAGTTGCTAGAGCTGAAGAAATATTCAAGATGAGATCAAGAGTGAGGTCACTGCGAGGGCAACAAGTTCAAGTTCTAGTTAACAACATACTCCTAATGAGGGAGAGGCTATTTATTAAGATGGAATAGATGAGTAAGATGATGAGGATTAAAAATCTTGTGATTTCAATGATGATGGACTTGTGTTTGATGAAGATGATGATTATATACTTTTGGATTGCATCTCATTGCATACGTTAAGCATAGAAGTCACAACTTACCATTATAGTGCTTTTTGGTATTTGCCTTTTGGTATATATTTTGATTCAACCACGTACTTCATTTTGATCGTGACTATCAAATATCATAATTGTAGATATTTTGTACAGCATAAGAGAATCATAATATAATGTTATGATTATTTGATCTCTTGATTGTCATATTGTCCATTAATAGTTGTTTTCAAATTATATAAAAAAAATTATAAAACATGTGCTTTACTTCAATCAAGAGTACGAAAGTCTCTAGTTCAACTCTTAGCTGAGGCATTTCGCGATTATTTAGATGCCTACTTGGTGGGGGTGTGTAAGCATCCAAGGTTTGCCCCTTAGGGGTGGTCCCACTGGCCCATACCTTGAAGGGTTTCCTCATCATCAAAAAAAAAGGAGCGCACTTGAGCTTTGTGCCTTTGTGCCTATGTATGTTAAGAAAAGGGATCAACACAAATCCGCCACCTATCATTATTTGAATACCACCAAAATGCAGCCTCCAACACCATGACCTGCTCCTCCACCTATGACATGATGCTGCCGCAGTAGCGGCTCCCACTACACACTAGAGCAAATCCTCTCCCTGGCACCTTCACCTCCTCCTCTTAAAACTTTACAGTTTACACTACCCCTAACTCTGACCACAATTTCCATCACCTAACTATCACAACCAGCAGCATTTTGTCTAGTGATGCATGACTACCACAGTGTTACTCTCCTTCCACAGGTCTCATAATTGATGAAGTCTAACACTTAGAGCAACTCATTCCAGCCAGCAGAGAACTATCACCTCCATCATCATATCTGTATTGTAGGCATCACATCAATCACTAAGTCAACTCATTCAAATCTAACTGTCACCATCACCATTTACAGCTCCATCCTCGCCTCCAAAACCATGCCAATGCCATAACCGGGCCTAAGTCTCGTGCACCTTGAACTATATATCATGTCTCATTGAACTTGTAACTCTTGGTTCCTCCCAGCCATCTCTTCAACCAATATAAGCATGAATACTAGATACATTTTGGTTTTTTCAGAAACTTTGTGACACATCTTCGATACGACAAAAACATTTTCCAGAATTTAAATACAAATATTAGAATAAAGGTTAGGTGATTGAATTTGTCATCTCCTATCAACTTAAGCTTCTGGGTCAAGTTGTAATTTATCAATAAAATTCTTAAACTTGGAACATATTTAATACTTAGTGGATGGCTCCTAGATCCATATCAATTGCACCTTGAACACAGGGATTTGAACTCTCTTGTTATACCCTTAGTTTTAAGTTATCATAATAAGCAAGAATACAAGGAAAAAAATTAATATGAAGGGGCAACAGGTGCCAACGAAGTAACTCCAAAGAAGGTTGAAAAAGTGATTTGAGGAATATCACATAGTAGAGACTTGAATATGAAATTAAAGGCACTTGCCTCTTTTCCTTGGAAGGGGCCTTGCTTGCAAGTCTAGCTGTTTGTACGGCAGCATCTGCAGATGCAGCTTCAGGAGTTGCTCGCAGAATCTCACAAATGAGTTGTTGGCATTCACTCTATGGTACATATTGAAGAAATAGGAGTTAAAAGAAAAGGTTGGGAAGGGAGCAAACTTGTCCATTAATACATTTTTTTTTTTTAGAAAATGTTAAATTTACCATCAGGCATTAAGATTGCCAATAAATTAATGCAGATAGTTTACCTGAAAAACTGTCAAGGAAAAGCCAATGTTATATCCCCCAGTAACTTGAGATGCTTCAGAATCAGGGTTCCAATCTGTTGGCAATGACCTTGAAGTGTTCATTTCACTTTGATGAGTGGATTTTGATTCCAGAATCTCTCCAACAACAACATGATTCTCTGAAATGTAAAATTGAGAAATTTAGTTTTAACATTGAAAGAGAGAGTAAAACATAGAAAATAGGTACCGCACCAAATATGCGAACAATTGTGTCCAAAATTGAATCAAGCAGCTCCATTGCGGCAGACTGTGCTTTTCCTGTGGGACCCATCACAGACGAGACAGGGCTCACCGCCGAAAGAGTCCCAACCAGAGATATCCCATTCTGACGCTTCTGTTTCTGCAACTGGAAGCTTTGAAACTGTCCTTTCAACAAATGAAGACCAGCAGTAACAGTTCGGTCACCCTGACCAATGCCAGACCTTGAACAATTAAGAAGTTCAGCATGAGCTTTTATCTTGGATGTGATAATCTCATGAATTGTTGGTCTCAATCTTTGGCTGTTACAAAACAAAATCAGCAAAGTTTAATGTCATTATAAAGTACATATTGAACAAAAAACAAGCAAATGATAATGAACTGCCATAAGTTCAAAAAGACAAAAACAAATTTCAACGGAACTCAGTCTTGAATTTGATCACAAACTAGATGGGGTTGGCTACTTGGAAAAGATACATATTAGAAACTGTATATACTACACAATCAATTCATGAAATGAGATGCAGTTCAACAAGACTAAGATTGTAAGCCAATTTAATCACTATACAAATTCAATTCACATCCACCACGAGAGTGTTTTGGCATCACTAAATCCAATTTCCAGACATGAAAAGAAGTAATAGGTTTGTCTACTTTTCTATGAGACTCTGCAGAAAAAGCCACCTTATAATTATGAACCAGAGGATCTAAAAGTGTTTCCATCCACATTGGTCTAAAGACTACAATTTGCAACAGCTTTTTCCACATTTTAGGCTTTTTAATTAGTGTCTTTACCCCTTCTTTGGCTTTAGGGCATCAATCAATATTAGGAAATATCTTTAAATTTCCACAACATAGAGGAGACTGAATTCCACACCAATCAACTAGATGGTTTGAATTCCTTGCCCACCCCTAATAACTCTTTCTGAAGCTACTCTAAACAATGTGTGACTATAATCAGAATGTAATCAACATAAAGTTGGAAGGCTAGATAGGAACTCTCCATTGATGTCATCCCACCACTCTTCTGCAAGGAATCCATTACTTGTTTTCTATGAATCCTAGACAATTAGGAATTTGAAATTTCTTACCATCATTAAATGAATCTGATCCTACATTCGACAGATATTAATATGAAAGGGGTCACAAAGACATGGGTATTGACATTATTAACATGGCAACCACTATATTCATAAGATAACTCAGATGGCAATTGAGGGTGATTTACGGATTCAAATGTATTAAAGATTTATACGACAGAATAAAAAATTCCAAAATAACAATATAGTGTAAGTGTGGATAGAATATGAGATACAAATATCATGAACGTGAAATATTTTGGTCAGGACCAGATCCAGTATTAATAGAAGGAAAAAAAAAAAAAAAGGGATGCTAAACACATGCCAGGAAAATCCAATATTCTAGAAGTGAGAAGTGAACTATAACAAAATTAATTAGGTCTATTATGTTCAAGACATCTCTGGAAGTAAATAAATTTCTTCAAAACCATGCTTCAAACAGAATGAAAAAGTATGTCAGCCAGCCAGACAACAAACCATATTATAGCACCAGCAGCTGCAACTTTGCCAAGCATGCAGAGGCACTCAACCATGGTTTGCAAATACTTCACATGAAGTGGAGCATCACTCTTTTTTATTGCTTCCTACATCCAATTATAACACCCAAAACTTCAGCCTAAAAGATGAGAATTCAAACACATAAGATAACAGGAGATGCAATTCTGAGATAATTCTTACAAGAAATTCATCTGGGGTGGAATTTGAAAGCCATATTGGCATTTGACGAGAAACAATTTTGACATCCTTCGGAATGCCATCACCACCATTGACTCTTATTGATGCCATATGCCCATCTGAGGTAGCATCATCAGGTAGTTCCAGAGCACCCTCCTCATCACGGCCATCAAAAGATGAACTGAAAGCATATTCTGATTTATATTTAGAGGGGGGAAAGGGAGCAGTTCAAATAAAGGGGAAAAAAGGCAGTTCTAATAAAGGAAGTTGCACAAGCACCGTTAAAATAAAAATCTCCAATCTTACCCTCCATCAACAGAACCTGGCCTATATGATCCATCCACATGGATGCCAATCTGGCTGTCACCTTTCATTAACCTGGTTCTTCTAGATAGAGGTTGCGAATTATTCACAAAAAATGCAACAGCTGTGGTTGTTGGCACTTCATCATCCCTTTCATGCAAACTTGAGGCAGCTGAGCTGCAGAATATAGTCAGCTTAAGGGCAATAAACTTCATTAAAGCAATAGCTTTTAAGAAATAGGTTAAATTGTAATTCATAAAATCAGTGGTCCTAGTGATAAATATTCACACTACAAAACCTGCAATCTCCTTCCCAAGAACAAGCCCCCAACCCAACGACCAACAAGTAAAAAAGTACAAGAAAATATTAAATAACTAGAGCTTAGGTAAAATCTTCATACTAAAAAGTATGCCAGAAAGTAGCATGCCAACACAACAGGGAAAACTGTGTAGCTTATATCAGCATCTAATATAGTGTACATAAGGACTTTCCTTTTTCTATTATTATCTCCACCCCACCCACCCCCACCCCCACCCCCCAAAAAAACCCCTAACATCAGCATCAATTAGACTAGCTTCAGAAAACTGTAAAAGCTAAAGCTAAGAAGGAAAGTAAATACCTGTATTCACCTTTATTGTATAGGTGCGCATGCAAATCCTCCAAAACTTTATAAAAAAGAACCCCGCGCAACTTTGTCAGCTCTGACCGAACATCTTGAAGGGCACCAACCTAAAGGGCACATAAAAAAGAACAATTATAATGCAGTCATGAGACTTAAAAAGCCCAATCCTTATATTTTCTTCACTCAGTACTAGATTAGCTTCAGCATAATCATAAAAGAAGTATTTGGAAGAAAGAAATTTCTAAAGAGTCCCTATATGATTCTCTAAATGATTGTCTATAATGACATCGGACTAAGGTAATACTTTCCAGTAGATGTGTGCGCCAATGAGAGACAATGCAATCATTCAAGATAGTCTAGCCAGATCTAGTGAACATCAAAGCAGCTTACACAGCCAAATAATAATAATCCTAAAGGTAGAGTGTGATATAACAGATTATTGGAGTACTGGATGATAAAAATAGTATGTGCTTACTATAAAATATAAATAAATAAAATAAAGGGTATTGTGCTTTAACTCTATTAGTGAACTGATTGCCTAAGGTTTTTGTGAAAGTTGGTAAATACAAAGGATTATAAAGTTTTACTTATCAAAAAAATCAAAAAAACAGAAAACAGAAAACAAAACAAAAAAACAAAACAATAGATTATAAAGTTTTAGGCCACCAATCATGAATAGAGGGATTTGGATATAACTTGACTAAAATATAAGTTCCACAAAACCAAAAAAAAAAAAAATCAGAAATAAGAAGAGAAATACAAAAATCTTCTTGTAACATTACAGATGTGTAATGATAGCAGAAGTTTAGTAAACCTACGGTTTGAAGTCCCTCTCGCTCAAGCATCAGTGTTGATTGAACATGCACCTGAACTGCAGCATAAAACTGCTTCTCAGCAATGAGCTTCTCAATACGAGATGGAACCTAGGCCAAATTTCAAATACACAAGATGAAAATTTTCAGCTTTGCCAGAACCATGGCATGCAGATGATTCAAACGGAATAAGTGTAGTGCTGGTTTATATGTGGCAAGGTCAGGATACAAGTTCTTTTATCTTTTCTTTTCTTTTTTTAAGTAATGATCAGAACAAGTCATTAAGGACATATCATAGCATGCATAAATGTGTGCACATTAATTATGCATCCATGCTCGCATGCATATAACTTACTTTAAAAAAAGTCTGCATGTTTGTGTGGATATGATATGCAACTGCAACTCTAGTACAAAAAGATCCATGCATAGCGGCATAGATGTAGCATTAAAGGGTCGGGCAGGAATCAGGTAATTGAAATGTAACATTGACCAAAAGTATGCAATACTATTGGATCTGATACTATCTTACAGCTGGAAATAGGTTGGACAAACCTTAGCTATGCCCTCAATTTGATCTAACAGGGAAATTATGTGACGCAGCGTTACTGACCGATACCACAACTGATGCAATTGTTTATTGCGGGCGCTAAGACGCTTCTTTGCATCAGCCAAATCAACCTTTAAGACAGCTATACTTTCAGTGGATTCGCTGAATAACCGCAAGATCTGAATGAAGTAAATAAATAAATAAACAAACAATTAACAACTTAGAATGTAACTACAACTCTAACTTCATCGCCCAAGGGTGCCAGGGGGGGGGTTTTAGAGGTGGGGGACCAATATATGAAAGGAGCTTGGCAAAACTGCAGGCAGCCAAGTTTACAAATAAATAAATAAAAATTGTAATGCTCCAGTATTCTATTTGTTCATAGAATATAGTCCATCATATGAACAGAAACTCCCCCCCCCCCCGGGGTGGACACCCCACACACATAGGCGCACACATGCGCGCATATGAAGAAGAAAATTCAGAAAAACAAGTGTAATTATAACAATCAAGGAGAAAATCTTCAGAAACCTGGGAATAATTTTGAATTGCTTTGTTAAAGCCACTGTGATAAGCATGCACTACTTCATCGACGACCTCCTCAATAATATCACTTTGCTCCTTCAAAAATTGAACTTCACCTTCACGATCTTTTGATGTCAAAATATGGACAACATGAGGTAACGAATCAAAGCGCGCTGCGGCCCAACTCTCATCTATTCTTGAAATCTCTTCCCTCAAATACTGCATTTACCATAAGAGCAACACTTATACATATATGGTTGAAAAAAACGGTGACCAGCGAATTGACCCACAGGTTAAAAGAGGATTACTATGCCAGCTGCAAACTTACTACAGCTGGTGAAACAGGACTACTGCTACTACTATACACCAGAACATTGGACACGCTGCTTAAGTTCAATAATCATTGAAATTATTGTCGATGAAACATTTCACACTCTATAATAGTTTTCCCTAAAAATTTTATAGAATTAATTCTTTACTAAGTAAAAGCAAAGTTCATTGAGCACTAGCTCAAGTAACACTTCCTCCTTAAATAATGGGATGGAGAGTGAAGTTGTGGATTCAAAACCCACAGGGGTGCGTGTAACTTACTAATCAAAAAAGATAACTAAAAAAGTATTAATAACTTATGTTTCCAACAAAAGCATTAAACAACGTAAATTGAACTTACTGCTTTATCGGAAGACACAGGTAAACCATCAAAAATCCCCATATTGAGCCTTACACCTCACTAGATGCTGTAGAAAACGGAAGTTCAACTCAATTCATCCCAACATAAGAATGCTCAACTTAGAATCCTTTAAAACAACAACAACAACAACCACGCGTTAGTCCCAACACGTACGTAGAATATTCATATCGGCAAGGAACACGATCAGCATTGTACTAGTAAAAACTATAAATATTTATATCAAACCACATTGTAATACAAATATGACCATGAAAGAACAACATAATCATCAAATTTAATCCGCAATCTTCACTATTCACAGATAAACACACATTTTCCGAGCCAAAAAATGTTCATTAAAGCTACAATTGCTCGAAAAACAAAATCGAAAAATGAAATTCCGAGTGTGCGCGTGAATGAGCGAAAATGTGTGCCTCTATAAGTGAAATTTTGCGTCAATTGAGCTTAACGCAACTGTTTGAAAAAAAATTGGAGTTGAATTTGTCAACAATATAGAAACAAAAAGCTACACAGTACAGAATCAAACAAACAAAAATATTTTGAGAAAAGTACCTTCAGATCCAGTACATAAAGGACCGAAGATAGACCAATTCCACGCAATCTCGACCGCTAACACTTGAAACAATTTGATAAATGGTTTTCAGAATACGAATAGCTTTGAAATCATCGATAATTAGTGGAAAATTTTCAAAGAAACTAAATGAGATTAATTTATTAGTTACTTAGATTTTTTTACATTGAGTTCGTGTATAAATGAAATGAGAGATTTGAGAATTGAATCATGATTCAGGAAAATCATAGAAATACGAAGCTTGAAAACGGGTCGGGTTTCGGAGTACCTGAATTGAATTGAGAGGTTGAGCTCGAGGGAATGGATCTCTGTGATTGTTGAAGAAGAAGAAGAAGAAAATTGAAATCTTAGAACTGAAGAAAATGAAAAAAAGGCCGTACTTAGACTTGTCGCTCTCGGTTAATGTGTTTTTTTTTTTTTTTTTATAATAATATACTAGAATATAATGGTACATTTCAAGGTGGATCATCCGAAATTCTTGAATTTAACGGGTCGGAGCATTCCAAAATTGAAATAAAAAGTAGTATATAAAACAATTAAAATATTAGTAAAACTTTTTTTTTTAAGGAACAAAATATTAGTAAAACAATAAAGCTAATTTGCAAATTACTCGGAATCGGTTAACCATATTTTAGCTTTTTAGAAAATATTTTTAAAATCTTTTTATGAAATATTTTTTTAATTTTTTTAAGTTTTTTAAGTTTTTATAGATTCCCTTTGAAAATAATGTCAAAATTTTCTTTAAATAGTTTATTAACAATTATATTAAAGACACCATATCAAGATCCTTACATTATATATCTTCACATACACAAATAAATAAATAAACAAATATATATATATATATATATATAGTTATGCTAACGAGTGTTTTAGGGCATTGGTTAACAATCCAGTTAAATAAAGTTTTTATGAAGAAAAAAAAAACAATTAATATTTTAACAGTTTTTTTCATTTTCTATAAAAGTGATGTCAAAACTTTCCTAAAATTGATTATTAACCAATACCCAAAAGGCATTCATTAGCATTTCCCTTCTTAGTTATCTAAAAAAAAAAACTTTCTTAATTTTTTTTTTTTTTTTGAGAATCAAAAAAACTTTGTTAGTTAGTATTTTTCTATCATATTAAAGGCAAAATTCTTTCCTTACATGAGGATAACATTATCGTATTAAAGGCAAAGTTATGATACCCACGATTTTGGAGAAAATTTACATTTATATAAACGTGGGCTCCTTTAAAAAATTGGACATTTGCAAGTATTTTATTTAGATTCATTTTACCTAGTCAAAAGTTTTGTAAATTAAATTGCGTCTAGCTCTTGATATTTTTAAGGAGATGTATAAGATTTAAATTACTAATCTCTTGTGGTAATTATCAAATTATCAAAAATAAGATTCATCTTACCTATTTACGGTAATTTTTCTTTCCTCTTCAAGTATTTTCAATAATTTATGGTCTGTTTGGTACGTGTGTTTAAATAACAGTTTTCAATTTTTTTAGAAATACGTGTGGATGAAAAAGTGTGTGAAAATACGTATGATATTGTTTAAAAACTGAAAACATATGTTTAAGTTTATGTACCAAACCCTTAAAATTCTAAACTCCTATAAATCTAGTTAAAAAAAATACAATAAATTATAAAAGATGACTCGGTACCAAATGCCACAATATTATACGCCATATAGATAAATAGATTCTTCTCACCCAAAAAAAAAATAGTAAATAGATTATAGAGCAAAGTCTACTTCAAAATTTTGTCTAAGTATACTTTTAATATAGGTGTCACATACTATTTTTTTAGTTATTTTTGCTGAATAGATGTCACATACTAAAAAGGTCCTTATGTCTGCTCATGCATATTTAAACTTGTCTTTTCCCTTCTAGTTGGTGGTAAATCACATCCATACAGCTCAAAAAAAATGAGCTACAGTATATTCTAATGATGAAAATGGTGAGGACAATAATAGTTTGGACTTGTTCATTAATTTACATGGGAACGTAATATAAAAACCATATAGTGTGCATGATTTTTGAATTATTATAAGCCGTGGGACTGAAAGATAAGTCTTTATTACGATGTAATTGAAAAGTGGAAACATCAATCATTTATACCTCTTTCAGTATTATGATAAATATATCATATATGTATAATAAATAGCAAATACTGTTAAAAAACGTATCAACCTGAATCTTTTCCCCCTGAGAATATTCAATTTTTGGTCACAGCATGATATATTTTGGACTAAATTACAAAACATATAACTGATTTTGACATATTTTTATTTTCCTCAGTATAGTTTAAAATTTTTTTTTTTTTTTGATTTCATTCATTTCTTCCAAATCTTAATTCCAAACACTAATCCCATAAAACCCATAAGCAATATAATTTTGTTATTGAAAATTGATGTGTGTGTGTTTTTTTTTTTTTTTTGAGAATAAAATTGATGGGGGTTTAAATTTGACATAGTTTAGACGGATATATATATATATATATATATTTATATATATATGAGAAATGCTAACAAGTACCCTTAGGACATTGGTTAACAATCTATTTTAGGAAAGTTTTGATATCACTTTTATGGGAAATGAAAAAAACTATTAACACATTAATTGTTTTTTTTTTTCCCATAAAAACTTTCTTTAACTAGATTGTTAATCAATGTCCTAAGAGCACTCGTTAGCATGACCCAACTAAGAAAGTATTCGACTTTCCTTTTTTAAATTCTTTTGATGAGTTGGGAAATATTCAACTTAGTTTTGAATAAAACTTATTAATTCTACACACATTAATAAAACCATAAACTAGTTAATAAAAATAAAAATATAACTAACTTGAGTTTAATAATAATTAAGGGGAAAAAACTCCCTAATTTTCTACCTTTTTTTTTTTATAAGATAATTTTCTACCTTTGTTATAGTTAAGTTTATAGGTATCAAAACCCTTATCAACCATGCATCTTCCTTAAATTACAAATCATATTAGGTCATAAGCATTGCCATGAAATAGAATGGAGGATATTGTCCCAACCGGTTGGACGAAAGTTTCATCTTAAAGTTAACGAGATAAATCACCATATATTATTTTTCAATTGAATTTCTCGTACGAGAATAAGAGTGATGTTGCATGCAATTATTATGCAAGTAATAAATCCTAAATGCATAAAGGGTATAGCAAGTTCATATATACAAGCCTATTGCTAAGGTAATAAACCATTTATGCACCTTCTAAGAAATTTATGATCAAAACTCACACGATCATTCATTGAATAATCAACAATTATGGATGAGTTATAGTTAACTTAATTGGTAAAATATTTAGTTATTAAATAAGAGCCTTGAGATCAAATCATACATACACCAAAAATAAAATAAAAATGTTGATGATTTAGCCCAAAAAAAAAACATAAAATGTTGATGTTAATTACATCATTGTCATTACCAATTGAATTATTGACGTCCAATTTACTATCTCTAAAGTGTCGACCCCACAACTCCATTTCTAGCCTCATGGTTTGAAAATCATTATCCTTGACTTCTTGGCATGAAATGGATTTTGGTTAAGAAAAGTCTAGAGACAAGTAAGAAATCCATCAAAACTTACACATATTTGTCTTTTGTTGTTGTATTGTGATGAACCCAAGTGAGCTAATAATAAATGGTAAAGGGACTGTGAAATTTTATTATTATTTTTTCTTCTTCTGTGTTTGTAGCAAGGTTCCTTGATCAAATAGTGGTGTAACTTATTCAATTTTGGACAATGCTTACATGACTTTTCAAAATGTCTAGGTGAAATGAATGTAATGATGGAATTGTGAACCCATAATTTAAAATTTGATGATATTGATTGTCGAACTTAGGGTTAAAATAAATAAAGTTGTATTTAAATAGTTATGATTTGACTTGATAAAAAGCTTCATGTTTGTGTATTTACTTTATTAACAAGCCAAATTTGACATTTAGTTTTAGGCTTAATAATAAACAAGCCAAACCCAAAAAAAGAAAAAAATTATAAACAGACTTGTGAAACAATATGGCTCAATTAAAACAAGAAAAGTCTAGACTCATTTATAGGATTGGTAAATAAGCTTGATATGAGCTTGAAAAATAAGCTTATATCCTATTAAACCTTTTATTAATTGAGAGTAAAGAACACTTGTTTAAACTAAATGGGCTTGAGAATATGTTTAATATGAGCTTAATAATGTACTTGTGTTGGATCTCGAATTTAATAGTTTGAGATTAAGTATTTGACTTGACCAATAAATTTAGCTAGGCCAAATTGAGCTTAAACTTTTGGAATTTTGATGAACTGAAGTTCGAACATTATTTATAGGCAAAAATCCAAGACTGACTCTCTAACTTTCAGTCCTTTTCATTTCAGTTCTCTAACTTTCAGTTTTGTCATTTCAGTCCTCAAACTTTCAATTGTTGTCAATTCGGTACTCCGTTAGACCTCAGTTATCTGCTGCTATTAAGTGAGTCAAAACGATGTAATTTTGGCTTCTTCTTTTTTATAATTGTGGGGGTAATAACTAGTGGTACCCTTACTCCTTCAGCGCAAGCCTTATAAGGCCTAAAGGGGAGGGAGATTCTTTCGATGTGGGATCGTAAGTTAAGCCGAGGACGTTGCACAAAGCATGCCTTGCGCAAAAAATACCCCCACAATAATAAATTTCAGAATTAAAAGAAAATAAAAAACATTTAGGGGAACGGCGTCATTCCCCTGAAATCAAAACCAAAGAATATGACACCCAATCACTAACTAAGAAAATTTGGGGAAAACGGAAAATAAAGACTGTTTTGCAGAGATTGAGACCGAGATTGTTTAGATTGTTGTTGCTGGTATATCACATTTTGCAGCAACCTAGTCAGTCTAAACGAAGTTTCTTAGAAGTAAAAAGGATATGATAAACCAGCAATTGTCTTACTAAAATTAAAAAGGCAAGCCAATTTGGACCATTTTATGCAACAAAGGAATGGTTTAGAATAGTACCCAAACATAAATTTATAAAAGGACTAGTTTCTCACATTGACTTAAAGAAACAATAAAATAAATTTGAACCATTCACCAACTGGAAGAGGAGTAAGAACTAAAGGAGTGATGTCATGAGAAAAATGAAATATGACCCTGATATGCATAAATTTATGATCCAAAAACTGTTCTTAGGGGCATTTTTGCATAAGATTTTCTATGGATTGTCAATATCATGCATTATGAACACACACAGATGTGCGCACACACAAACACAAAAAACATGTCAGATTAGTTAGTCATTCATACTTATCCTTTTTACACCTTTAAAGCAGGCAAGGTGAGGGATATCAATCCTCTTGATGTTTGATAGAGCATTTTGTAAAATACTTACTTTTATTTTGTTTGTGCCACTTTTCTATACTTCCATACCAGTTCCACTGGAAGCACAGAGCTACAAAACGTGATATACCAGCAGCAACAATCTCGGTCTCAATCTCTCACGGCCCGTTTGGTAATGTTGTTCTAGTAATGTTGTTTTTATTTTTTAGAAATACGTGTGGGTGAAAAAGTGTGTGAAAATTCATGTAATGTTGTTTAAAAACTGAAAACATGTGTTTAAACACATGTACCAAACAGGCCCTCAATCTCTACAAATTGGGTGTCGTATTCTTTGGTTTTGATTTCAGGGGAACAATGTCGTTCCCCTAAATGTTTTTTTTTCTTTTTCTTTTTTAATAACAATTTTTTATTTTCTTTTAATTCCGAAATTTATTAAAAAAAAAAAAACCAAAACGACGTCATTTTGGCTCACTTAATGGCAGTAAATAACTTATGTTTAACGGGGTACCGAATTGACAACAATTGAAAGTTTGAGGACTGAAATGACAAAACTGAAAGTTAGAGGACTGAAATGAAAAAGGCTAAAAGTTAGAGAGCCAGTTTTGGATTTTTGTCTTATTTATAAGTTTGGTTCAAGATTTAAACATTTTACTTTTTTTTCAAGCTGATTTCGAACATTCAGTACTCGACAAAACTTGACTCATTTATTGCTCTAAACTTTGGTTCCTTGATGAATCACCTTTAGGGTTGTCCAAACCCAGCAAGGACATGACAAAACCGTTCAACTTGACGCCACTTGAATCGGAACCAACTTAACCTAGCAAAGAGGCAGTTAATGGTGGGTCTTTGATATTAGCAACCGATGTGAGCGGGTCGAGTGGCAAGTTAAGAAGTTAAAACTCGACAAAAACTTAACAGACTGACCAAATAGCATAAAGCTCGCTGAAAAATGCCATTATCTCTCAACTGCCATCCTTTATTTCACTCTTAGAGCTGTTAAGATTTGGAGAGATCTCATTTGTCGTTGCCTTTCTTGGTTTCGGCTAAAACTAACCAAATCTAACCTGTTGGTGCTCACGATTAATGATGTGTCCTTTATTCGGCCATCTGCTAAAATTAGATTAAATTCAAGTAGAGCCCAAACTTGACCCGAATCGACCTATGGATATATTGGCAGCCTCTTAATTCATAAGAGCATCAGCTGTTGCAAAAGTATGTCATTTTAACACATCAAAAAACATATTTTATTATTTTAGCACATCATTTTACAATACATCCTACATCACATATTCTATTCTTTAATTTTATACATTAAAATAATATATACAACACATTAAAATAATATTTACTTAAAACTCATCCTAATACAAAACAATAAAAATTAAACTGTTTGTGAAGAGCAAGTCAGAGGAGAGAGAGTATACTAAAAAAACAATAAAAATCTTACAATTTGTGAAACTTTCCAAATTTGGAACAATAATGTTCATCCATGCTAAAAGTTTTAGTGTGTGTTTGGTAAGGGTGTTTAAATAACAGTTTTTGGTGTTTAAATACTACAATATATATTTTCACAACACTTTTTAATCCACACATATTTTCACAACACTTAAACAATTATACTAGAAATCTCTAATCCTGAATTTGAAACATGTGATATGAGAGCTTTTTTTTAGTGTTTAGTGTGACACCTTATGCTAGTGCTCCTAACTCCTCAACTTAAGGGTATGGTTGGTTGGGTGGATTTTAGGGACAATGGAAAAAAAAGAGTGGAAAATAAGAGAGAAAATGAGCGGGAAGGGTGTTTGGTTGAGAGGGAGAGGAGGAGAGAAAAGTCGTGGGGCCCACAAGTTTTCTCTCCTCCCCCTTCAAAATACAATCTCTTCAAATTGGAGTGAAAAGTGAGAAAAATATTTGGACAAAACTACCCCCACCTCTTTTAATGTTTCTGATTTTTTTTTCTTTTTTTTTTGACTTTCTCTTTCTCTAGTACCGCTGGCTTTTTGTTTTTGTTTTTTCTTTCTTTAGTTTTGTCAGGACGTGGTGAGTTCTTCTTCTTTACCTTTTTTTATTTTTATTATTTTTTTAAGAAAACACTTTGGATGATTTCTTATGCTATTTTTTGAAATGTCTACTTTTATTTGTACACAATTTTTTTTTAAAGAATAATATATTACTTTTTGTTTTATTTAAGAGGGACATGATGATAAATTTATACAAATCTTATTTTCAACCAAACTAAAAAGTTTTCCATCCTTCAACTTTTCCACCCTCTCAACCAAACACAAATGAAAAAAACTAAAAATTTTTCTGTCCTTTCACTTTTCCATCCTCCCTCTATATCCTATCATCTCACTTTTTCATCCTCCTAACCAATCGGACCTAAGAGTTCTGCCACAGCGGTGAGGTCCAGGTATTTCATGACTCCAAGTAGATGCTGACATGGTGATAATCATAGCCGTTACTATAACCAATCAAAACGTTGACGTTGCCAAGTACTTAAGCCATTGCCGTTCAAATTTTCTCGGGAACCAAACAGTCGCTTTCTTTCTTCTGCATCACTACCTGTACCACTTACCTCTCTCCAAAACCCCAAAACATGAATCCATTAGACCAATCCCCAGATCAATTCTCTTCATTCCCTCCTCTCCAATTCATTTCTTTTCCACCTCCACCAAACCCTAACCCTAGCCCTAGCCCTAGCCCCAATTATAATCATAATCCCAATCTTAATTCTAATCCGAGCCCTGATGATCCAATCGAAACCCAATTCCAAATCCAAAACCCTAGCCCTACTTCAGCGAATCACCTTCTCTCGTTCACAGTCCCCAAGAAGCGAAGGCGAGGTCGGCCTCAGCGGAAAGCGGCGTCGTTTCATGTTCCTCCACTCCCCAACGTTATTCTCAACGGTAATAACGGTCTTGTCCCTTCCTCTTCTTCATATTCTTCTGCTACTATTACTCCAATTTCGGTTCCTTCAATTAGACATAACGTAGAAAACCCTAATTCGTCAACACGAACTGTACCCAATATCTCCGATGAGATTATTGTGATAAATAAAGAATCCACAGCCGAGGCCTTGATTGCGCTCTCGTCTGGGTTTCCTGCCGATTCCCTCACTGAGGAGGAAATCGATGCCGGGGTTGTACCTGTAGTTGGGGGGATAGAACAGGTCAACTACATTCTTATTCGGAACCACATTATTGCGAAATGGCGCGAGAATGTGTCCAATTGGATCACTAAAGAGATGTTTATTGACGAGATACCTAAACATGGCCATACCCTTTTGGATTCTGCTTATAATTATTTGGTTTCACATGGGTATATTAATTTTGGGGTTGCACCGGCAATCAAGGAGAAGAGTCCAGCTGAACCTAGTAAGGCGAATGTGATTGTGATTGGTGCTGGGCTTGCGGGGCTGGCTGCAGCAAGGCAATTAATGAGATTTGGGTATAAGGTGACCGTTTTGGAAGGTAGGAAGCGAGCAGGTGGACGAGTCTATACGAAGAAAATGGAGGGAGGGAATAGGGTGTGTGCAGCAGCGGATTTAGGGGGTAGTGTTCTGACGGGTACTTTAGGGAATCCACTTGGTATTATGGCCCGACAATTGGGTTATCAGCTTCATAAAGTGAGGGATAAGTGCCCCCTTTATAGTTTGGATGGTAGTCCAGTTGACCATGATATGGATATGAAGGTGGAAACTGCTTTTAACCGTCTTTTGGACAAGGCAAGTAAGCTTAGGCAGTTAATGGGGGAGGTCTCAGTGGATGTCTCTCTTGGTGCAGCATTGGAAACATTCCGGCAGGTGTATGGGGATGCAGTGAATGCGGAGGAGATGAACTTGTTTAATTGGCATCTTGCAAATTTGGAATATGCGAATGCTGAATTGCTTTCAAAGCTTTCTCTTGCATTTTGGGACCAAGACGACCCATATGATATGGGAGGGGATCATTGCTTCTTGCCTGGAGGGAATGGAAGGCTGGTTCAGGCTTTGGCTGAGAATGTGCCGATTTCATACGAGAAAACTGTACACACCATTAGGTATGGTAGTGATGGTGTGCAGGTCATTGCAGGGAGTCAGGTCTTTGAGGCTGACATGGCACTGTGCACAGTTCCACTTGGGGTTCTAAAGAGTGGATCCATAAAGTTTATTCCAGAGTTGCCTCAGAGAAAGCTTGATGGCATAAAGAGGTTAGGATTTGGGTTATTGAATAAGGTTGCTATGCTGTTTCCTCATGTATTCTGGGGCACAGATCTTGATACCTTTGGGCATCTTTGTGATGAACCGAGCCGTCGAGGGGAGTTCTTTCTCTTTTACAGCTATGGAACAGTTGCTGGTGGTCCTCTCTTGATTGCTTTGGTAGCTGGAGAAGCTGCTCACAAGTTTGAGAGCATGCCCCCAACGGATGCAGTGACCCGTGTTATCCAAATTCTCAAAGGTAATCTATTCATTTTTCTGTGTTTAAACTATCTTATTTGTCCCTAAACTTTAAAATTTTCATTTTTTGTCACTAAACTTAAAAAAGTTCATTTTTCGTCTATAAACCATTGAAAATGTTACAGTTTCTGTCCTAATTTTTTTTTTTTTAATTTTTTAGAAAGAGCTATTTTTTTTCATCCCTAAACTATTTCAAATAAGTTCATTTTTTTTCCTATTTTCGCCTCTAAACAACTAAAAAAGGCTTTTTAAAAAATTATGGACAAAAAATGAAATTCACGCAAACTTTAGGGATGGAAACAGTATTTTAGCCTAAAATTTATCCCTCCATTATCCTATTTTCTGAAATATCAAAATTACAAAAAAATAAAAAGACACTACTTTGTCATTAATTACCCCCCCCCCCCCATCATTTGAACAGTTTCCCTGTGATGATATGTACTTTGCCATGGTCATTCATAAGGAACTGATGACAGCAACATTTTTTTTCCCTGTACTACAAAAAAGTATATTTCAATAAGAATACTTTCTTTTGGGGAGCTTTTCCTATACTGCTCATGAATTTTCAAAAGAAATATTGTTCAAAATTGGGCACAAATGCATGCAGGTATCTATGAACCCCAAGGAATCAATGTCCCGGAGCCTATTCAAACAGTTTGTACCAGATGGGGTGGTGATCCCTTCAGTCTAGGTTCTTATTCTAATGTTGCAGTTGGGGCATCAGGAGATGATTATGATATTTTAGCAGAAAGTGTGGGAGATGGAAGACTCTTCTTTGCAGGGGAGGCCACCACTAGGCGATACCCTGCAACTATGCATGGGGCTTTTCTTAGCGGATTAAGAGAAGCTGCAAATATGGCTCACTATTCTAATGCTCGGGCCTTGAGAACAAAGGTTGACAGGAGCCCATCGAAGAATGCCCATTCTTGTGCTTCCCTTCTTGCAGATTTATTTAGGGAGCCTGATCTAGAATTTGGGAGCTTTTCTGTTATTTTTGCTCGGAAGAATGCTGATCCCAAGTCATCAGCAATTTTGAGGGTGACATTTAGTGAGCCTCGAAAAAAGAGTCATGAAGGTTCAAAACAAGACCAACAACATTCAAATAAGTTACTTTTTCAGCAGCTTCAGTCACATTTTAATCAGCAGCAACAGTTTCAGGTTTACACTTTATTATCTAGGCAACAGGCACTGGATCTAAGAGAGGTGAGAGGGGGTGATGAAATGAGGTTGAATTACCTTTGTGAAAAGTTGGGAGTGAAGCTGGTGGGAAGAAAAGGTCTGGGGTCTACTGCTGATTCTGTTATTGCTTCCATTAAGGCTGAGAGGGGCAATCGCAAACCTGCTTCAAGTGCTTTGGCTCTCAAATCAGGTGTGCAGTTAGATCTTAGCTTTTGTAATCTACACCGCTTTATTTAGCTGTTTTAGAACTTAAAGTATTTATTTCATGGTTTTGGAAAAAGGGACATTGAAGCTGAAAACAGGCATTTTGAAGCGAAAAGTGGTGAGGTATGAGCTGAAGATCTTGCAAACTTTTAATTTCTTGAATATCTCAAATATTTTTATACTAATTGATGTGAAAGTAACATTATATCCTTATTTATTTTCCCAGAAAGGCTAAAATAGTGCGTAATAGCAATGGACTGGCTGCTGCTGCTAATTCAAATGTAGTAAATGGTAAAGTGTCAGAGGAAACTAAGATGTCAGAGGAAATAGGGACCACAGATCAATTACTTCTTGACACACTTGGTTCAGGTAAAAATTGGTGTCTTTTGGTACTTTTTCTTTTCTGAATATACTTTCATTGCTTTATGAATTGTGGTTCATTGCAATACCCAGTGGAATCAGAATTTTCCCTGTATGTTTTACACCATCATGAAAATAAATCTTAATTTTTCTTTTTCTTTTTAAACCTTAAGAGTATTATCTACTTATAAAAAAAGAGTATTTAGTTCTCTCCCTCTCTTTGTGTGTGTGTGTGTGTGTTTGTTCATGTAATCTACTATTTCATAACATGTATATCATCCACTGTGGTGACGACTTCATTTTCATTACATTATAGAGGACACACTGACCAAACTAAGTTTTCACTCTTTATTTTCCCTTTTTCTTAAGCATTTAGTTTCTCTGTCTCTATCTATCTCCTGTGATTACTGTGTGGTGGTCCCTGCCCTTTTGAAGGGGCCATCCATAAAATTAAAGTACGATAAATTTTTCTACCATAGTACATTGTGATTACGAGTGTATGTCATTCATTTTGCCAATGGCTTTATAATCCGTCCATTTCAGAGGAGACACTATTCCAAGTAAAAACCTTGGCAACAAAACAGAATGTGTTTTCTTAAATAATTGAATGTGCCTGTTCAGTAATTTTTTTTTTGGGTAAATAATTAAGATAATTAAGATGAAGTTTTTCCTATGGAAAATCTAATATGACTTTTCATATTTCATTAGGGCAAAATCAAGGTGATCTGTTGAAGCAATGAGTAGACCTTGAGAGGTGAGATGTCATGAACTATGTTGATTTTTTATGAATGTTAGTCATTATATGTAGTGGTTTAAAATTTTGCTTTGTATTGGTGGAAAATTATTTGTTGCATCCCTAACCTGCTTTTCTTTTCTAGATGTTATCTTCGGAGGGCCTAGGTAGTCAAATATGCATTCTTGCACAGATTGATTTCCATTTTAATCTAACCTGATGCGGCATTGTCTTCTGTTTGAGGATCTGACCAAAGTATGCCATTCCATACTGTTTTTATGAGGGTCAATGTAATCGTGTAATATGTCTCTTATTTCAGTTGAAGACATTTTATTAGTAAAGAAGTTGCATTATCAAATACTAGGGACCAGGATCTGAATGGTGGCTATAGCAGTTATTTAGCAGGTTTTTGTGTGGTTGAAAATCAAGTAAAGGACACGTGCATTATGTGAAAATAATCTTTTCAAGATCAATTTAATGGTGTGGGCTGTGTGGTTGGGAGTTCCACGTAATTTTTTTTTTTCGCTTACGACACGCCAATACATCACCTTAGCATGGAGGAGCATTATGTACTTGGTTATATGTAGATTTGAGCTCTCTGCGGTTGTATGATTGAGAACTAACCTTTTTTCCTGTGAATGTTTTGTCATTGATGGAAGGATTTGCTCTTCACCTCTGAATCTATCAAAAGGGCCGCTTTGCAAGCTATCAGCAATGACCGAGTTTCTGTTCCCAGCCTTGTAATAGCTGTATTTACTCATGATCTTTGGCTGGATCACTACGAGTGCTATTGTCAGCTGTTTGAAGATGTCTATGCCACTTGCAGAAGGACAACTCTGCTGTTGGTTGGCTTCTCTGCTGGTAGGTGACAAATGCAATTTCAAAGTGAACATTGAGCTGGAGCTTGGATTTGCCCAGAGTCTGCGCATCATCAAGATGCCTGAATTGATGGAGTGCTTGTTGATCAATACCACTGTTTGGCTAGGCCACTGGTGAACTCATGAGAGTAAATGCAAATAGAGACAGTGGACCATATTTGACCCGGCCCGACGCCCAAAAGTCCAAGAGAACAAGACCAGAAAATTTCACAAATTGCCGTATTTCCGTAACAAGAACATAAACCCATCCATAACAAGTTTTGGATAAATCTGTTGTCCAAACAATCAAAAACCGAATCGCGTGGAAACGACCGTAGGAGATAGTAGCCCTAAGAGCTTCGATTCTCAAAACCCTAGTATTTCTTTCCTTGCTTTAGGCTTTTTCCTAGCAAGCTCTGAGCCTCACACCTTCTTCTTCACCAAACGGTAGCCTCTGCTCCACTCTGACCCTCGAGCAACATGGTAAGCTCACACAACGCTTCTTCAACTCCTTCCTTTCGTTACTCTCTTATTGCATTTGTTTGGTTTCTGAGAAAGTTTGAGGAAAAACAATAGAAATTAATGGAAGATCCGTGATGTGAATATCTCAACATTTTGTTGCATATGGCTTTCTGGGTTTTGCTTTTCTTCTTTATTCTTGCTAGATCTGATATTAGTGAACTTAAGTTGAAATCCAGAGTTTATGCTCTGTTTTCTTTTTGTACGTTTTCTCAAGAGCCAAACACAGATTTATCTAATGTGATATTTAATGAAGCTGAATAGTCTTATTAGGCTCTGTCTCAATTTCAAGATTGAAAGTATTGGGTTTTTTTTTTTTGTTGCACCAATTTATTTGTTTAGATTCCAAACAAGGGATAATACATGTAGTATTTAGTGCAGAGTTAATATGATTTTTGTGCTATGAAGATTTATTTTGTTTTTTTTTTGGTTATTCTAATAGGCACCTAAGAAGGAAAAGGCTCCTCCTCCGTCCTCGAAGCCAGCCAAATCCGGCGGAGGAAAGCAGAAGAAGAAGGTTTGATAATGTCTTTGGATTCAGAATTTGATTTTTTGAAACTAGTTGGTAGGGGCAGAAGCATCAAATACATGTTAAAATGCACAATTTTGTGTTCATGACAAGAAGATTCCCGATTCTATTTTCCAAGCAGTGATTGCAGATTTCTGCTATTGACAATACACATTGTCTTTCAATAGTACACTTGTGGAGATCACCATTCCATAGCAAGGTGTAATAGAACCAGCACGAAAATATGAGAACAAATTTTTATTCTTACCCCAAAAATGAATCTCATAGAACCACAAATATCTTGTATATAATCATTATCCAGAGATAATTATATAATAAACAACAGAATTTACAGGTAAAGCTTTTTCAGAAGCTGAGTATTGTCATGTAAAAGCCCTTTCGGCATCACTTGCGTCTCTATGATTATGCGGGTTGTCAGTCACCCCCAACCATTCCTCCAGTTTGGCTTCTTTATCAGCCTTGAAATCATCAAAGTTTTCTGAAACTAAAACTAAATTTTTACTCAGTAAGCTGACATCATTCTGTTCTTCTTCTTGCAGTGGATCATCTTCAATTTGACTTGACAAGGGTAGTTCATCTGCTTCCACATCTGGCAAAGATGAGCTAGTGCTAGCTGATGTTACTGACACTGATGGAGTAGGGAACAAAATTAGCTTCTCATCCTTGGTTTGTGTCGATTCTTTGGGATCAAGCTGTGGCCACTTGAAATTGCTGGCCTTTTGTTTTGCTGACTTAAGTACGGATGACAAATAATTACCTCTTCTTCTGTTCTCCTCTTGGTCAAAAACTGCACTACGACCCCAAGTGGCTGGTCCCCAAGAGCTAGCTCTTCCCATCTGAAAACCTGAAGTTGGGTTCTGGATTAGCCCTCTTCTTGGTTGTTTTGTAGACATGGTCACTAGAGATTTCTTGATGTCTCTTATCATCTCATCAGCAATGGGGAATCCGCATTCTTTCATTGACCTGACCATGGTAATAGAATCCTCTGAATCTTCAGTGTGCAAAGTTGTTTCTCGAGACTTCTCCACAACATTATTCTTGAGAGAAATGACATTGGGCACTGCATTATGAGTATGATGCTGGACATAGAAAAGCCCTACTGAGGGTTCATTTGCCACATATTTAATCATGTCTGCTAAGCATTCAGTTATCTCCACGAAGCCATCAACAGTGGAGAACCCATGCATCCTTTCAAAGGCAAATGTCAGTTCATCACTGGCTTTGTCAAAAATTACAAAGTAAATGCATCCTAAGGAGAGAAAACAAGAGATTGAAATGAAAAGAACAATAAGAATTGATATTAATTTGGTAGCTTTATCAATCTTACTGATTATTGGGGAAAAAATTTATATAATATATTATTAATCAGTAATACAACTTTATTAAAATAGAGATACCTCATGTACACAGGATGTACAGAAAGCTCCTGTAAACATTTACAAGATTGAAAAATTATGATCAACAAGAAAGGGAGTCAATGAAGTCTACAACAAAATTAATTAGCCCATGCAAAGCATAAATTTTATTTTTTTGATAAATATGTAAAGTATAAAATTTACATGCAGAGAACTTGTAATCATATCCAATATGATGAAAGGTGACTGTTTCAGGGAGCTTACATGTTTCACCAAATGTAGGATACAAATACTTGATCCAAACTTTAAATTATAAAGAAGAAATGTGGCTTCGTTTGAACATTTGAGTTTTACTTTAAAGAAACAATTCTGCATCTGGAAGCATTAACTGGTGTTATTTAGAGGCATTATCATGAATCCGAGTAGCATGACAATATGACAGGCCCCCATTTTGGATGGGGACTCATTACACTCCTGTCCCTAGGTTTTAAGTAGCCTTATTTCATATAGAGCTCATTCACCATCTAATAGCCTAGAGATATGATCATTGTAAACACATATATTACCACTTTCACATTGAAATTTCAGGAAGAGATCAAGCTTATACATGATCACTAGAAGAGTGTAAGCTTATACAGGATCATTTCAACTATGTAGGCTGAAGTATATTGCATATCTATTAACCTCATCAAACTAAGTGGTCACATGTCCCATCTTATGGGTGCTAACTGCTAAGTAGCCATGCTAGCACTAACTACCAACAAAATAAGATGCTTTAACACTTTTTAGTTAGTTTTGGCACCATTGAGAATTTGAGGCTGGAACTTCAAGTTTGGAAAATGTCTTTATTTCTTTTTGATAACTGATAAGTAGAAACATCTTCATTTTCTTTGCATTTGGTTTATAGAAAGGTCCTGATTTGGAATCATTGAATGCTTCAAAGTTGATTGGAACTGTAAACATATAATGCATGCTTGTTAAAATTATGATAAACCTATGCTCAAGGGTGGCACATCAATTCAATTTAAGGAAAATTAAATTTTTTTCCCCACTATTATGTGTGAAAATTTCCAAAAAATAAAAATCTCATAATATGAAAGACCTCCTAATAAGAATAAGACATGCAGCTAGACTAGGAAGACCCTTTTTTCCCCTCTCATACACAATTTAGATCTTAGCATTGTAGGTCTAGTTTTGAATCCCACCAATGATCTAGCTAACATGGCATTTCCTCCTCTTGTAAGAACAAGGTGGAGAATGGGGTTGTGGGTTTAAGACTCACCTTGTGTAACTTACCAACAAAAAAAGAAGAAGAAAGGTCTAGTTCTGTGCAACCACACATTGAATTCAATTGGAGAACCTAAGGAACTGTACCTTAATTCAATCCTTAAAATTTTCCTTTTCTTTTTCTTTTGAATTAATCGTTTAAATTTGTGTTTCCCACAACCATCAACACAAATTCAAGACCGGAAATTCTCAAATATCAATAGTGTCAACAATTTGATCCAATGTGGTCATCTACCATGCCAATCTTCTTACCCTTCAAACATCAAACAGCTTGAGTGCATCTCTTTCCTACAAATACTCCACTCATCTCAAAAAATATATTGCCATAACATTCAAGGAAAATATACTATGCTTATAAGTTAAAAAGTTCAACATAACAAAATCTTTTGCTTGAAGCATTTTCCATTAAAATAAAAAGACAAAACCGCCTATAACTCTAACCATTAAGATTATGCATTTAAATCAATACCCACATGAAGATTTCACATAATACTAAAAACCCAGTTCTCAAAAATCTTTTTTTTTTTTTGGTTGATTCATCTAAAAGCCGAGACATTTTAAAGCAAAAAAAAAAAAAAAAACTATTGAACGGCAATGCGAAAGAGAGGGAAATATTGACTTACAGGAAACCCTAGAAGGCACTGCAGAAGAATCGTCAAGTATTTGATCGTCTATGACACTTTTTCTTGAGCTTTCCTGAAGGCCGAGCAGGCTTGAAATTTGGAGAAGCGTCGTTGTTCTTTCTCGTATATATCCAAATTTCTGTGTCCCTGTGTCTTTCTGACAAGCAATTACATCAAGCTCAACTACCGTCATATAAAGACAATTTCAAGGTTCCTTTTCAAAAGGATAAGATGAAAAACAGTTTAAATTGCAATCTATCTATTAAAAATTAAATTAAATTACAATAAACACTCTTAAAATTTGGAGAATTTTGATTTTGTCCCTTAAAATTTCAAGTTTGGATATGTACCCTTAACGTTAAGCATGGTTTGGTTTTAAGCCCTTCCATCCATGTGTTGTAATGAGGTGTCCATCAAGTGTCATCTCAATTCAAAACAAAACGATGCAGTTTTATAAATCTAAAAATTTAATAGGTAAATGACAAAAAATTACCCAAAATTTTAAAGATATAAATTACAAACTTTTCAAAATAATATCTATCAACCCTTTAATAGGGTTCAAAGCAACATACTTTTTAATGAAAAACATCGTTTTTGAGCTTAGTTAGCACTTAATGGATTCTTCATCATGACGCATTGACAACAATACTTAAATGCAAATGATACGAAATGTTAGGGGTATGAATTCAGTTTTTAAAATTTTAGAAGAAAAAAAATCAAAATTACCTCAAGCTTTAAGGGCATGTTTTATAATACTAAATGGAGATTATGTTAGGAATATTAATATTTATTACTAATAATTAAAGATTTTGTAATGAAATAATCATTCATATTTTTAAGTTTGGTTATTACGAATGGAAAGTTTGTGAAAAATAATGCATATGAAAAGTTTATATTTCTTAAAAAATATTAAATTATTAATTTAAAAAGATGTTACATATATTAAGAAATAACTATTACATCAATTTAAGAAATGGGATTAGGATTGGGTACCTAGAGGATTGCACTTGGAGCATTTACCCCCTCCCTACTCACAAAATTTTTTTTTTTTACCACTTTTACTTTTTAATTTTCATTCTTTACATTGAAAAATGTTGTTTTTTTCAACTCTCAATCCCATCTATTAAGAGCTATTGCATCAGGTGCAATATCCTATTGCACCTGATTTCAATCTTACGAAATGAATAGTTAGCAAGAGCCTTATAGCTCAACTTGTTAGTATCTCCTGATATAATCCATAAGTAACATATAGAGTTCAAATCTCTCATTTCATGTTGTAACTATTGAATTTTTTAAAAAAAAAGAAAAAGAAAAAGAAAGGAAGAGTTATTCCTCAATTTAAGGAATAATTATTCATTATAATAATAATGCAACCAAATAATTTAATAGTTATTACACATGAATAACCATTTTATTGCAAAATTTATTACAACATACCAAACGTGCTTTAATTTAGTCCTTAGTTCTTTAATTATTAGCTAATGTTTTTTATTTATTTTGAATAAGATAATGTTTAATTTGATTCCTCAATTATTGCTATTAAAATTGCTTTCATTTTCATCTTTATTTAAATTATAATAAAAGGTGTGGTTATTGGTGCACAAGTTAAAAGATTAACAAGAAAAGTGTAGATTTTTTAAATCAAGTTAATTTCGACTATTGATTTAGTTAAATTTTAATTGGAAAGAATATTTAATAAGCATAACAATAGTGAGATTGATATTATTTTCACATCAATTCAATTCACATAGGTGCCGCAAAGTCAACAATTATAAGGAAATAAACATTTTATAAATTAAGAGAAAATTTGTTCATTTATTAATAAAAAAAATAATAAGGAGGGTAGGTAGTTTGAATATCTACTTGGGTCAGATCATAGTAGTTTCTTATCCATTTGGGATTTTTAAAGGAAAACATGCAATTTTAATTAGAAGTGCCCACAAATTAGCGTAGAACTTTGTATTTTTAAGAAAAAATGTATGTTTTAAAATAAGGCAAAGAAAGTTTTGAAATTGCAGTTCATAAGGTGCTTTGGGGAAAAACAAATTGCTTGGTTTTTAAGCAAAATTGCTTTTTTGCACCTCAATAATACACTTTCACGTATTTTATCTATTGATGACAACAAGCATGGTAGATTGGGTTGAAAGACTTTTTTTTTTCATCCTTAATATAGTGGCTATGGTACTAATGACAAAGATAAGTGAGAGAAATGAAAGGGGGGTGTTATGAAACTAGAGATTCCTAATGGGGATGAGTATGAATTGTAGGGAAATTGATGAGAATTGTAGGGAAATTGATTTAATTCGAAGTAGTCACCCTCCATAGAGAAAGAGAGAGATTAAAAGAGATAGAGATGCACTAATGCACTAAGAAATTGGTTTATTCTTCAGTGATGGAAATGTGATTACAAGTAGGTATTTATAGAACCATAAAACTATTCTATTGGCCCACATGGCCTTATCCTAATGGTCCTATCATTCCCCATGTGTATTAATAATTCCAACATATGTTAAATGTTGTTAACATGCTTGGAATTATAACTAACTAACCAACTAATTAACTAAATGCAATATTACAACAATTCTTATCTATATACCGATAGGGATTCCTAACAAGGGGATTGAGAGTACAGAGAGAGTTGTTTTGTGGAGTAACAATAAAAATAGAGACTTGTTTTGGAAATGTTAATAGGAAATTTATGTATAAAAAAAAATTATCATAAATATGATATGTAAAAAAAAAAAAAAGGTTAAATTCGATATACACACTTGTGTGTGGCAGAGTAAGTGTGTGTTTGGCAAAAATTATTTTTGCCAACTTATTTTATTATTTAGCTTATTTTTGCTACTATTCATGGGCCCCACTGCACTTTTTTGTATTATTTATGAGTCCCACTGTACTATTTCAGCTAACTTTTACCTTTATCTACAGTACTTTCAATAAAAAAATTTCAGTTTCAGCAAAATAAGCGGATCCCAAACAGACCCTAAGTACGGCATGTCAAGGCATTTTGTCATCTCTAATTTTTACCAAATGCTCAATTTCATTTTAAAAGTCATGTTTTCAAAACATACGTTTTCAATTAATTAACCTAAATGGACTTTGAGAAATACAATTCATTAGTTTAATCAAGATATTAATTTCATAAGATAAGGAAATGGTGGAAGGGTTGAGTTGTTATTAGTAAGGTAAAGCCTTCTTGCAATATTTTCTCTTCCACTTTGGGTTTTCAATAAGAGAAAGGAGAAGATTTATGATAGATTTGTAGAACAATAATATACCATAAATAGAGAAGGCACATAGATGTCACGTCACCAAATAAGATGGATCGACCAAGTTAAGAGCCCAACCAAGAAATGACTTAAGGAGATCGCCTTTAGCTTATGATCGAGCACAAAAGGCCCAAGGATGTATGAAAATACATTATTCCCATCATATAAATCTATAACTACTTGTGGAAATCTTTATAATATGAAAGTAGTTACTTACCCCTCTCATTATAGACCCATTACTTCATTAACTTAAGCATTACAATCATTAAGTCGGTGCCACATTAATAACTCTCCTAACTTTTTATTTTTAGTTATTTGACTAATTGATCAACCATTTTAATATATCTAAAAGCTAAAACGTAGCGTTTATTGCTGCTTTTAGATTTAATTTATAATAATTTTCCCGTGCATCGCATAGGTTTGCTGCTAGTACATCTAAAAGTTGAAGCGTAACATTTATTGCTGCTGAGCTCTTGTTGCGCCACCTCATCGTCATATCATTGGCCACATAATTATTATTTTTCTAATTTATTTTTTATTCCTATTTTTATTAAAATAATGTAGGGAATTAGCACGAAATTCCCAAACTTGTGAGAAACAAAATAGAGAAAACACACGCCAAAGAAAAATAATCACACACACAAGACAGTATTTACGTGGTTCGGCAATTTGCCTACGTTCATGGAGTTGCAGGGATTTCACTATTATCAGGGGAAAAAATACAAAGTGCGGCAGTACAGTTTTTCTCTCTCTCAAAAACTACAGCAAGAAACCCTAATCACCAAAACAACGGTTTCTACATCCTGCGCATAGGATTCACAATGGGCTACAAAACGGGCCAAAATTTTGTTCGCAGGGGCGTTGCCCCCGAACCCCCAAGAGGCTTATCCATGAGCACTACGGCTTGGGCTTGTTAGCCCAAGCCTCCGCTTCATGGACTAAGCCTCAGAAAATCTCCCATTAAAAACCACGCAACATTATTTTGGGTCGGGTTGTCATCCAGATCAAACACAACTAGACTCCACAAAACCCAACAAATAATAAATAGATTATTGACTTTACACATTCATCTTGGATGGTTTTAACATTATATATAATTTTGCCTTTACATATTCATCTACTTTAATTTAGAATTTATTTTTTATTCATATTTTGTTTTACAAAAAAAAATATATAGATTATTGACTTTACGTATTCATCTTGGGTGGTGTACATACAAGTTAGATTTGTAAATTCGTATACAAAGTGAATGAGCTATCTAACAGTACATTTTGATGAAAAAGCTTGAAAGTGATAAAAATGAAAGCTCTAACACCATAAAGTCGAGAGAAAAAGAAAGCAATGCAAGGAAAGCAAAGAAAACAGTGGAATGTATGTGGAAAACCCTTAAAAATGGGTGAAAAACCACGGGTGAGCAAGGGTGAATGTCCCTTACTCCTTCAAGCTCTCTATTATGTGAAAAATGGAAGTTTTCCTTGTACAATGATGATGTTCTTACTAAAAGAAAGGTCTTTTCTCTACCTCACTTCCTTATAAACTTTCTACTCTTTTCTTTAATGTTCTTTCCTGGTCCTTGCCCTAATGGTCCAGCAACATGTTCCTCTTATAGTCCGAGGAGTGTTGCTAGGTACAAAAGACATGTGTCAAACCGTGATTCCCTCGTCTGAACCCTAATACAGTTGCTGTACTATGTAGTGGCTGGAGGAAAGAGAGTAAGCACGCCGAGGTTAGGGTAGCGGCGTGGAAGGTGACCCTGCCACTACGTGGGGAGCAATCCTTGGACAAGGAAAGGGACATCAGGGGCATTAAGAGTGAGAGATTTCATAGCCTCTAACCACAGGGGGTCGCTATCTCCCTTTTGTGAGTGTTGGGTGTCCATGTCAGGTGCAAATCTCACTCTTCCCCAAGATGGTCATGCCGTTGGCACGGACCAAAGATCTTTTCCCCCAGCCAACGTTTCCTCTCCTTTGCTCACAACCATTCCATGTGTAGGGTCTTAATTCAGCCATGTCAGCATTCTCACATGCCTTGGCTGATGTACTGTACATATGGTTTTAACATTATATATAATTTTGCCTTTATATATTCATCTACTTTAATTTAGATGTTTATAGCTAAATAATGAAATCAATGAAGAATAAAAAACCAAAAACAATATCTATACATATCCATACTATATATAATAATGGAAGTTTTGTAATAAATTTTATAAAACTCTTTATGCACCACATCTTTAGCATCTTTTCTTCTTCTTCTTCTTCTTCTTATTATTATTATTTGCAATTCTTACTTTGTTCAACTTTTCATCTTCTTCAACTATTGTCTTTTTAGTTCAATCTTTTAACCCTTCCATTAATTTTTTTTTTAAAAAAATTTCATTTGATTCCCTTTAGATTTAAAAAAATTTCCCTTTATAACTTCTTAAATTCTACGGTTTCACTTTGTTCAACATTTCATCTACTTCCACCCTTCCTCTTCCATCTTAATTTTTATATAAATTTCTTCTTACTTCATTTTCACCTCTCGCCCATATTCCTTCCAAGTTGTCCACAACGAAAAGGTCAACACTCTCTCTCTTTCTCCAATTTTATTTCTCTTTTGGTAGATTTTTTTTATTGTTTCAACCATTTTTTTTTTACTAATGGTTCTTTTTGTTATTGTTGATTTAATTGTCACATCACATTTGTTTATCTTTTTGGTAAATTTGTATCAACTTTTATGCATATTTAAATAGTTTGGTATTCCTGTTAGGGTCATATTTTATATGTAATTGGCTAATCCTTTGACAAAATGTACTTTAGTTGTAATTGGGTAGATCTAAGTTGGGTATAATACATCAAGAAATATTTTGTTCAAACATATCAAGTGTTGGTATTAAAAACATGGAGATTGATCTAAGAAATAAGTGAAGAAAAGCTCCTTTATTAAAACTCGACAGATAGCTGCTATCGAGACTAAATGGGAAGCTTGACACAAGCTTGATCTATTGAGAATTATGATTTCAGAATTTTCAGATCTGAAATTTGGCCCATGTCGATGTATTTGTTTAGGATTTCTTTTCTCACAACCCTAATCATATATAAGGCTTATTTTAAGAGCCATCAGAAACGGATACAGAGATCAAGAGTTTATTTTTCTCTGTAAGAAGCTACTGCATTTATACGCTATAGGGTTTTGTAATCAAGTGCTTCTTAATCTTCATCGTTTATGAAGTGAAGAACTTTGCAGCTAACAACAATCATTCAAGTTGTTGGAGTTAGTCACGTACTGGGATCTGTGCAAAGGAGTTAGTCACAGATTAGAGATTTGTGCATCAAAGAAAAGAAGGCTACTACAAGATCAAGTCCAATTGGGTATTGGAGTGAAGGTTCAACTTTAGGTTGGTATTTTGGGATAGGCTAGGGTAGTGGTAAGATTTTTCATATTTGTAACTGCTTGATTATTGATTAGTAGATTTTTAGGAGTAGTGACCTTAAATTCACCTAGTGGGGTTTTTGCCCTACGAAATGTTTTCCTCATTTGTCAAGAAATCACTGTATCAATTTAATTTTCACTGTATTTAGTTTATTTGGTGATTTGTTGGTGCCACTACGATTTGCATGTAATTTGACCTAATTAATCAACTTGGGTAATTGAATTAATTTATCAGGGTCAAGCTATCTTAACCCAACAGGTGGTATTAGAGTAGGCACACTCTGATTAGGTTTTAATTTTTTTCTGTGTGATCCATTGACCCCTGTTGTAATGGATCGTGGACAATCTTTGATTATACCTCCTCTTTTTTATGGTACTAACTATGCATACTAGAAAGTACGCATGAGAGTCTTTTTGCAGTCCTTAGATGAAAATGTCTAGTTGGCTGTTGAGGTTGGATGGACCAAACCTACTAATCCACCTGCATCTTAGGATGATGACAAGATCAAAGCTGCGAATTTCAATAGTAAAGCGTTGAATGCCATGTTTAGTGCTGTGACTAACGAGGAGTTTAAGAAGATCTCATCTACTGAGAGTGCCAATAAAGTATGGACAATTCTTCAAAATACTTATGAAGGTACCAAAACTGTGAAAGACTCTAAGCTCTAAAGGCTTACCACGAGCTTTGAGGAAATCAGGATGGATGAAGAGGAAGCATTTGATGAATTCTATGCTAAGCTCAAAAACATAGTGAATTCTACTTTCAACTTAGGTGAGAAGATCCCAAAGCCTAAAATTGTGAGGAAAATCCTCAGATCTCTTCCAGAGCGATTTCATGCTAAGATCACCACCATTGAAGAGTCAAAGGACATTGACACTATCCCTTTGACGGAGTTGATTGAAATCTGCAAACTTATGAATTAGGTTTAGTGAGGATTGACAAATGGAGCAAGAGCAAGAATATGGCTCTCAAAGCCAAGAATGATGAAGAAGATGAGTTGTTTGAAGATGAGAACTCAAAGTTCAAATCTTACATTACCAGACAATTCAAGAAGTTCATTAAGAATGTGAATGTCAAAGCAAATGACAAGGATCGAAAACAATCTGGATTCTTTCAATCTAAAACTTAAGAGAAATTCAAAAGAGAATCCAAAGAAGGTGGACAAAGCAGCAACATTCCAACCGGTCCAAAATGTTATGGGTGTCAAGGGTATGGACACATGAAGCCAGAATGTCCTACCTATCTCAAGTTAATTGGCAAGAGTAAATCCCTAACTGCCACCTTGAGTCAGTGGCGGAGCCAGGGGGGGCAATTGGCCCCCTTGGCTTGGCAAAAAAATAGTAGGGTGGCTTTTAAATTTTAGTAAGAAGAAGGTTTGTATTTGGTTTGACAATATATCCATCTCAAAGTTGCATCTCTTTCTTTTTTTTTTGGTAGAAAAAGATGCATCTCTTAGGCCTTAGAGAGCAAACAATTGCCACGTAGCTTTGGCTTGGGGCTGGCCTGGCATGTATATAATAGCCAACTAGCTTTGGCTGGGACTTAGTGTCAATTCTCCACTTCACCATGTGGATCCTTACTAAAAAAAATTATTTATGTAATAATTATCCTACTTCATAAAATTTTGTATAATAAACCAAAATTTTGAGATAATTATATAATAACACAAAATTACGTTAGTTGTATTTGGTGTTCATACATAATTACTGAAAATATTTTCATTTATAAATGGAATTTTTACTATATAAAAAAAAAAAAAAAAACAGAAGATGGCTTATTTATGCAAAAAAGAAAAAAGAAAAAAATCCTTTACAACTACCTAACATATATGTAATATGTGTGTGTTTCAATATACATGCATAGTGTATATAAATTTTGCCCCCCTGGAGTCAAATCCTGACTCCACCACTGCCTTGAGTGATACCAAACCAGAAGTAGACTCAGAGGATAGTGATCAAGAAGTGATAGTCAGGGCCTTTACAGCCACTGTTGATCTATCCAAGGAGTTTGAAGAACTGGTTGATTAGGAAAAGGAATTAATGGAGTCTAAATTTGAAGAGATGGATGATAAAGATGATATCTATATTGCCTACTCAAAGCTTTACAAGAATTCTGAGAAGCATGAAAAGCTTTACAGGCTAGCCATAAGGAAGCTGAGTGAAGTGGAGTTGGAACGAGAAGAACTCTCCACTAAAGTTGATGAAGCAAATCAAACCATCAGAGCACTACAGTTCGAAAACAACTTCTTGGCTAAAAAGGCCAAGAAACTGGATGTTGAGCTGTTTCAAGTGAGAGCTCAATTGGAAAGAACTTCAAGTGCTAAGTTAGATGAAATGCTGAATTTCCAAAAGGCTGTATTCGATAAAACAAGTCTTGGGTATGATCATTCTCTCTCTGTTCTTGTAGTACGTCCTCTAGTGATTTGAATAATGTTGTGTTTATTTCTTCTGCTTCTAATGTTAAACTTGAGAAAATTGAACCCAAAATTGAAAATGTAAGTGAGGTTAAACATGATAAGGGAAAGTCCATTTTGGGAGCACCACCTAAGGTTGTTAAAGAAACTAAACAGAACAATCACCGCTCCACTAATAAGAAGTCTCAATCTAAGAAACCTCACTTTTGTCATCATTGTGGAGCATTGGGACACACTCGTCCAAATTGTTATAAGTGGCTTGCCACTCAACAAAGCAATAGTGTGTCATCTTTCGGAGGCCAAAATCAATTTCAAAACTCTTTGGCTCCTCTTGGGGAACTCTTAAAGGCTGTGATGTTCTTGACAAACTTCAATGGGTTTAATCCTCCTTCATATTCTCCTCATCAGAGGTCTCAGAATAGGAATGGTTCATCTCCCTCCAAGTCTCCTGTTTGGAAGGAAAAAGACTCCTTCAAGTGATTCCATCTTTGTTCTTGCATCTCTTGTGTGTTTGGTTGATAGTTTTTGAGTCAGTCTAGTCTTTTTTAATATGTTTGTTTGTGTGTTTATTTTGTTTGTTTTTTCAATGAAAAAGGGAAAAAATCTGAAAAATACAAAAACATTGTGTGTATGTGTATATTGGTACTTGTGTACCTTGGATGGCCTTTGAAACAAAGTTTCTCAACTTTGTATCACTTGTAACTAAGATGAGTATTTTCATGCACAACTAAGTAATGTGAGCTTTGTGACTCGTTATGTGATTTGTATGATTTGGTTAATCTTTTATCGTTCACAACTTTATCACTTTTTTTGACAGGAATGACTAAAAAATCCTAAAAGAAAGGCATAAATAACCATCTCACCACTAAAACTTGTCAATTATCAAACATTTGTGTGCAATTTATAAAAGTCATGCTTGGTAAGGTGTAGCACTTGCATAGCAAAAACAAGATGTCTGGCTTACATAATTGGGTAATTATTTTCTTTCTTATATACCCATGCATGTTATGTCATTTTATGCTTTAAAGAAAAATATGCAAAGAATATGAAAAGCAAAAATAATAAAAATGCTTTTAAATATGGTTGCAAGCGTGTTTCTAGGAGATGTGGGAGTTATATGATGTATCTTAAAGGTGTTGGTCCCCATTAAATAGTTATGATTGTATGTGGATGTATATGATTCTCTTATATCATTACTCTTCATATGATGAGACCCTTATGCTTTCTTGCAAAAGTTTCACACACAACACGCATATTCTTTGCTACTCTTGATACTATTGTACATGTATAATGTGATTTGGCCATCACAAGGAATACACGTGGTAGTATAAGCTTACTAAACTGTCTTAACTTGTTTTTGAAAATAAAATTGGTTAGACTTGTTTAGTGTGAGTTTTGATCTAGGAATGCTTTGCATCTAGAGTTGTTGATGTGTTTGAGTGCTTAACATGCTTCTTTGTTGCTTGGTTTGGTGTCTATTTTGGTTGCATTCATCTTATGTGATTTTTCTTCCTTGAAAAACCTTGATTTTGTATGCTCGATAGCAGCACGACACCTTTCGACACAAGCCTCTTCTATTGAGGTTTTTTATGGGTTTTTCTTGATACCTCTTGATAGATAGCCTGATCCATCGAGCTATTTTTCCGAACTCTCTGTCTGGTCGATAGAAGCTCAATACCTCTTTGATCCATCGAAGATTTTTGCCGTCGATACCTCCTTGATACCTCTCGATCTATCGAGATTTTGTTCTTTATAGATCCTTGATACCTGATTCTATATATACTTGAGGTCATTTCTCACTCAACATTTCGATCTCTCTCTCTTTTCTCTTGACCCAAACACCTCTTTTTCTCTAAAATCCTTCCTCTCATCAAGATTTCAGTCTCTTCCAAGCCTAAATTCTCTGGTATGTGTTCTTAATTTCCTTTTTTTTCTCATTCTTCATGCATTTCATGCATTTTAGACCTAGGTTTTTTTATTTTGATGAAAATTTGGGGTTTTTATGGTTTTGCTAAAATTTTTGGGTTAGGTTTTGTGGTTTTGTTCTCTCATGATCACGCATTGCATTCTCTAGCATTATAATCATGTTTTCATGCATTCTAGGTTGTGTGCTTGATTAATCAATGTGAGTGTTGTAGTTTGGATTGGGTTTTTTCCCATGATGCATTTTTGGTTTGCACGTAACATGTTCATGCATTACCATGCATTGCTCTTTTTCTTTTTCTTTTTCTTCTTTCCTGAGCATCTCTTCTGCTGTGTTTTTCTTTTTTCTTTTTTATTATTTTTTTTTCTCTCTCTCCTTCCTTAGCTTCTGACTATGGCACCCAAAAAGTTTGTTCCTTCTAAGAACCCGATCACTTGTCATGATTCTTCTTTTTCTTTTCCTCCTCTTTTGGCTAGGGTGTGGGCACAAGGGATGAATGGATAACGGAGTCGCCACCTAGTTATATGGTCTAGGAACCATGAATATAGCATCCTTATGAGGAAGGACCTTTGATCTCACTACCAAAGTTTGGGTTTGGAGTTTAGGTACGCTCTTGGGAAGGTGTTAGGCACCCAAGATCGCCCAACCCTAAGGTTGGCCTCCCCTTATTGTGTCCTATATCTTAACCCTATTAAAAACTATCGAAATACTTGTATTCTAGACTTACACACACACTAACATGCCTCTAACAAACAACATGGCATCTTTAACCCTAAACACATACTTATCCATCTATCCAAACAAAAGAAAGCCAAACATATTGAAGAAACCCTAATCATACATCTAGCATATGAAAAACCCTATCTAAAACAAAACATGGCGGCAAGCATATCATTAAACAAAACATATCAAACACAAAGCATAACATATTAGAAACCATAATGATACATCTAAAAAAACCTAACACAAATGCATGAACATTGTGTTGGAAAAATGCATGTACGCAGCAGAAAAATTAACGGATCTACTTCATTCGCAATTGATAACATGTACTATATAAGTTTCAGAATTTAAGAACAAGAAAGCGTACCTTGGTGCGGTGAAATTCAAAACCGAAGATCAAAAGTTCTTGGGAAGACTTTTAATCTTCACTCCAATTCCACTTAATGCCCAAGATGTGTGGTCTCTCAATTAGTTTCCAAGGAGAGAATAATGAGTGTCCAACACTCACATACAAACCATTTCATTTCTTATGAGAACTCTCTTATGAAAGACATTCATCCTAACCTTATGAAAAAGCACTTATGAAATTCTGTACGTTTCTCTCCTTATATACAACTGATTATCTAATTGGGCTAGCCTTTTGGGCCTTTCCAATTGGGCTCTAATATGTGGCTTGGAGTGGGACCAAAAGGGACCAATAAGACACTAACTCCAATGGGCCTTAGGCTTTTCTGTCAACTCTTGACAAGTCCAAAGTTACCATTAACTATATTTAATACCACTATATAAATATAGTTGCACTCTAGGCCTTATCTATAAATTATATCCCAAGACTTTATTGTACATGCAACCCCTTTATTAAAATATTCGTAGTAATACAAAGTCATGAATGTAGACTGCCACTTTGAAGATTATTACATCTTAATCCTTGAGTACCCGGTTTAATCCTTTACGTTAGTCATCATATATTTATGAAATCTAATTTCATAAATATATACTTTAGTAACAACTTACTAAAATGGTTGGGCCCAACTCTCTTGAATAACCAAACCCATTAAACTTATCTCAAGAGAATATTTTTTGTCTCTGTTAAGAGATTATGAATTCCATCTTGAGAATATATGTTCCATCAACACTAAATGCGGCTATCCAACATACTGAGGTTTTGGCTGTAACTTATAGATCTCACTCCTGATATATCAAAGCAACCTACATCTCATGATCAGGTCCATTATTCTCTCAGGATTTAGAGTTGATGTAAATAGAAGTCGTAAGATTTATTATTCATTTGACAGTCGTTAGGAGAATAATAAATCTCACAGCGGTCCAGTTCAATATGTCTTAATTCTTAAAACATATCAACTAGAAGTCTCTACTTCCATGATCAAGACAAATCATCGTAGTTGATATGTTATAGTCTTCGCAGATAAAATGCCCAATTTCATCACCGACTACGAACTAAAATTCTGAGTTTACAAAGAACTTGTGATTTATATCTTTCTGTGACTTTTCACATAAATCACATACTATGCATCTCATGGACTAAGATAATGTCTCATTAGTTCATTTATAGATAGTCTCACATAATTAAACAATTAATTATTTATGACATGCCAATAAATTGGATTTTAGGGCATAAACCCCAACACATTGCTAATGCATGACTTACCCTTTACTTACCTCTCAGCAGTATTACACCTATGGCATCAATGTATAAACATGTGAATGAATGGCATTAAAACGAAGAAACCCTAGACTAAACCCTAATCTAAACATGTGATAACAAATAAGCATGTTAAAAAGGTGAGCAAACATTTTATGAGACTTAAAAACATGTGAAAATAAGGCTATGCAGACAAACATGTGAAGGCAGAATCAAAACAAACAAAAATTAGGGTTTTTTGGGTAACGACATTACGCATACTAGAACAGGTCTGCGTATGCATGAGTTCAGCCTGCGTGCGCAGGCTAGATCATGCGTACACAGATCCTAACCCAGAAACCCTAATCAACACAAAACAGAGCAGAAACTTAAAACGTAAAATCTAGTAACCTATCATACTTAAAGACATGAAGAAAACCTAAAAATAACCTAAACAAACATAAGTAAATATAAACTAAGCAAAAGAAACAGATTAAAACGAGGATTAAAGACAGAAAAGAAAGAGAAAAGTTTAAAAGAATACCTTAAAGCAAAAGCTCCTAGGCTTGATTTTTTACCGTTCTCCTCAGTCAAATCTATCACAATTTAATAAAAAGGTGATTAGTAATCTTAAACTCAGAGGATTGGGGCCAGAAAATGTCCCAATCAAATAAAAAGAGACTTGAGGGTGTTTTGTAAAAAACTCCCTTTTGATTCACTATTTTCTAGTGAATCTTAGGTTTTTCCCTGTGGGATTTCTGCATTTTTTGAAAATATACCATGTAAGGCTTTTTATAATAGAAAAAATGGGGTTTGGGACGGCTTCGAGACGATGTGGGATTCATTCCAAACCTCAGCCATTATTGCAAAAAACTTGTCTTTCTTATGCTTCTGAAACCCTAGCTACGTACGCAGAATGTGCCTGTGTATGCATGTTGTAGCTCGCATACGCAGGCCGCGACCCACGTACGTAGGCCGAGGGCCACTTTGGTCATTTTATTTCAAAAAATAGATTTTTGCTCATTTAAAAGGTTATATTTTCCATTTTAACACTCCTCAAATCAACTTAATATTTGATTGGGCTCTAAACTGGCCTTGGGCCTTAGAGTTCGAACATCATTGGGGAACGGGGGCTCGAGTCGTAAGGGGTATAAAATGCGGTGTCTACATAAGGATAGGTTCCGTGATTCAGAATCCCAAAAGGATTTTGATGAGAACTTTAGTGATAGGGCGATTCACTTAGAACGCCATGTCATTCTGTCTGATTTTCTAGACACTCCTTTACCCAGAGCGTTTAGCTCTTGGGGTTGGGAATCTCTTTGTGAGAAACCCTTGAGGTGCCCCGGCATGTTTATACAGGAGTTCTACTCCAACATACACGCTATAGATACCTCTATTCCTCAATTTACTATGGTATTCAGAGGAACACATATCGTAGTTATCCCGGAGCTTATTTTCGAGGTACTACATGTCCCTAGAGTAGCTTGTCCGGACTATCCTAGTCATCCTTGTCTTTGCTTTATCTCTCGAGATGAGTTGGCCACACGTTTCCATGATACAGCCAAGGTGTGGGGTGGACTTCAAAACTTCACCATACATGACTTTGTTAAAGGTCCAAGATCCTTAATATGGTGATGACCTTTGTTCTCATTCCACGGTCTCATTATAACACTATCACTGAGCTTCGTGCTCATTTTCTTTTCTCTCTCTTGGAGGGTCTCTCTATAGACTTACCTTCATACATGATAGTATCTATGATAGATATCTATTAAGACACAGCTACACATGATAAGCTAATTTTTCCTTCAGTTATCACACGTATCCTCACACACTTGCACATTCCTATTCCTTCTGCCCCTCTCTTCTCTTGCATGGGTGCTATTAGTAAGAAGTCTATACGGAGGAGTGTTACACAGTTGGCTGCTAAGTGGCCTTGTGTGGACCCTACTCCAGCTCAGTAGGAGGAGGTTGACTTTCGTGCTACGGAGGATGTTGCCTGTGCCTCTCGACCCCCTTCTTCATCTGTTCCATCTTTTTCTTTTGGAGTAGAGGCATCTTTCGTTGCCATCTTGGATTAACTTCAGCACATGCGTGCTAATTTTGGTATTCATCTTGACCATATTTCTGATGAGATGTGTATGAACACTAAGATTGGTCGCATCGCTTGCCGATAGTCTCGTCTTGGCGGTTTTACTCCTTCCTCTCTTGAACCTGTTGTGGAGTCTTCTGATAGTGGAGATGATGAGAGTGATGATGCTTCTGGTTCTCCTAGAGATGATGAGGTGGTTGTTTCTCAGTGATTCACCCTTTGTCACTCATGACAAAAATGGGAGTAGTTTTAGTTATGAGAGAGTAGTCATATTGTTAGGGGGAGAGCTAGTGTAGAGATAGACTAGTTAGGGGGATAGTGCTTTGAGAGATGTAGTGAGGTTTTGTTGTATCTTTCTCACTTCATGTACCATGGTCTTGTGACCACTTTACATACATTGTATTTACTTGATATATATATGATAATGTATATTTCTTTTCTCTCTTTATACACATGTCTATTCCTTTATATAACTTGTTTACATTTCACACTTGATGCCTTGATGGATTTTGTCTAAGTGTTTCAGCTAAAACAGGTTGCAAGTCTTTCATGCCATGATCTTTTTTCTTGCAAAGTTTTTCAAAAACTCATTGTATTGGCTAGGCTTATGTAGTTCTTTGTGTAATAGTTATGGAGATTGTTGTTTTATACTTCTCTCATAATTATACTTGTGGTTTTGTCATGGATTGCAAAAGGAGGAGATTGTTAGGGTCATATTTTTTATGTAATTAGCTAATCCTTTGATAAAATGCACTTTACTTGTAATTGGGTAGATCTAAGTTGGATTTAATACATCAAGAAATATGTTGTTCAAACATATCGAGTGTTGGTATTAAAGACATGAAGATTGATCCAAAAAATAAGTGAAGAAAAGCTGCTTTATTAAAACTCGACAGATAGATACTATCGAGACTAAATGGGAAGCTCGACACAAACTCGATCTATCGAAAATTACGATTTCAGAATTTTTAGATCTGAAATTCGGCCCATGCTGATGTATTTGTTTAGGGTTTCTTTTCTTACAACCCTAGACATATATAAGGCTTATTTTAAGAGCCGTCAAACACGGATAAAGAGATCAAGAGTTTATTTTTCTCTGTAAGAAGCTACTGCGTTTTATGCCATAGAGTTCTGTAATCAAGTGCTTCTTGATCTTCATCATTTATGAAGTGAAGAACTTTGCAGGCAACAACAATCATTCAAGTTGCTGGAGTTAGTTACGTACTGGGATCCGTGCAAAGGAGTTAGTCACAGATTGGAGATTTGTGCAACAAAAGAAAGAAGTCTACTACAAGATCAAGTCCAATTGAGTATTGGAGAGAAGGTTCAACTGTAGGTTGGTATTTTGGGATAGGCCAGGGTAGTGGTAAGGTTCCTCATACTTGTAACCGCTTGATTATTGATTAGTGGATTCTTGGGAGTGGTGACTTTAAATTCACCCTGTGAGGTTTTTGCCTTGCGAAAGGTTTTTCCCGTTTGTCAACAAATCACCATGTCAATTAAATTTTCGCTACATTTAGTTTATGAGTAATGCTACAGTTACAAACTATTTTGCAATATTTTTACAAAATGTTGATGTGGCCAACCTTTTATTCGTTTTTATCTAGGCCCACTATTAATATCACTTTTTCATTTACCAATAATCACTCAACACATCAGCAGTTTGTAAATTTTTTTGTAAAATAGTTTGTATCTCTAGCATTATTCTTAGTTTATTTGGTGATTTGTTAGTGCCTCCACGATTTGCATGTAATTTGACCTAATTAATCAACTTGGGTATTTGAATTAATTAACTGGGGTCAATTAACCCAACAATTCCAATTTCTAATCATAAGTTCTTTTTCTTTATCCCATTGGTTTGATTTGATTTGGGTTAATAATTAGTTGTTTTGCATGTTAGAATTTGAATTTTTATAGTGACCAATTTAGATGTTTTAATAATTTTTGTTTATTTTTTAATCCTTTGGGGTAGACAAAGTATTCTTAATAATTGTATTAGAAGTACTCTATAATGCCATTTATTTAGAGAAAAGCAAAGGTTAATCAAACGAAAATAATCGGATGGGTGACATATTTTAGCTTTTGCAATTGTATTTTAATTATTATTATTATTTTATAACTACGCATATATAGAAATTTAATTCTTAGATTTTTCTAATAATTGTTTATTTGATAATATGTTTTGGGTGGATGAAATTGCAATTTCTGCAAAGAAAATAATCTTAATAGATTATCAACAACAAATTGTTCTCCTAATTGTTCCAATTAATCATTGTTAAATTTTATTAATTCTTTAGTTACATTTTTCAGTGTTTTGGATTGTAGGGCAGAAAAAATAGGGTTTGAGAAAGTTTGTTTAAAACTAAAAGAATAATTTCCAAATTTTATATTCTTTTTAATGATTCACAAAATGTTATAAATAAATTTTATTAAAAAAATGAATATATTCGTTAACTTGCCTTTTGAATTTCTGAGAAAAATTGTATTGTTTTCATTTTGGTACGACAAAATTTATATTTATGATTTATGATTGTTCTTATAATAAAGAAAAATATGATTGTTCAAATTTGTATTTATGATTTATGATTTTTCCTATATTACATTTATTATTGTTCCTATAATCAATAAAAATATGATTATGAAATACAGTACCCTTTATTAAATTAGTTCAAATTGTAAAAAATAAATTTAATGAGATCACCTTAATTAAAAAAATTATCACGCACAACGCATGGGTTCGCGGCTAGTGTTTAATAATAATGGCAAGACTGAATAGTTAATATATAACACAGTTAGGCCTAAATTTATTCACTTGAGCTTTTAAGTTAAGTGGTGTTTCTATATGTTATATTAACTATTCAATTGGAGTCTCCCCAATGTATTATTTCTTTAATACCATTTGTGGATTCTAATTCGCTCAATTCATAAAGTTTCTTGTCGTCGAATAAAATACCGAAATTTGATTCCAATCTCTACCAAAACTAATTGGTGTATCAACATAATGATAAAGAAAAAAAAAGTTTTATGTATGGTATCAATTAAAAAAAAAAAAACCAACAACAACAGTTGCTAATCACATAACAAGGACTCGGTGACCCTAGTAACATTTTCTTTTGTAAAACCAAACTTCTTACATGTATCCAGATAAGCTCCACTAGCTCCAAAATCCTCCACATCAATCACCCAACCATGTCCTCCCACGTACTCCCTCCAACCCAATCTTTTTTTCTTTTGGATAGGATAGTTACATGGCTCTTGATCTTTCTTTGTTATCAAAATGTCAAAACTAGTATATAGTGCAGAGTAGATTGGGCAAGGAGAACTTATCCAAATTTTATTTATTAACCAGTTGTTTCCAATTACATGTTACAACTTGTTGGTGCAAACACAAGAAAAATGGAAAAATACAAGAGAAACTGAAAAAAAAAATTCTGGATAATATTTATTTGCAAGAAATTACACAACACTTTAAATTGTGGCGTTACACTCGCTCTCTTTAAAATAATTCAAATTCTCGGTTAGCTAAGTTTTGTAACAGGTGTAGACATTTTCTAATTTGTCTCTCCCAAGATACAACAACCCAACAAATATCGTATGACTAATCTCTTAATGCATTACTTGTTGTTACCCATTTAGTTATCTTATTAGCACAAACACACCTAATAATGAGATCACTAGAACGAAAAATTAAACAAAACCCATATTCATATATAATATCAAATCTTATTCATTACAATACAAAACCCAGGAACACTCTTGATGACCACAAGAGAACCTCAAAAAAATATAGTTTGGGAAGTGGTACATATTCATTTATTAAAGCAAAGCAAACAAGTTAATGAAGTAGCTAGGAGCCTAGAAAGTGAATACATTTAATGTAATTTACCTTTAGCTAAAGCATTTATTTTTTCAACGAGTGAACTAGGATCTTGGCCGCGGTCATGATTAATTTTTTTGCATATCTCTGTGCAGGCATTGATACATGCAACAGGATTTGCCGTAGGATTCTGTTGCTCGCACTGAGGCACGCATTCATTGACGCAATTTTCTATTTTTAGATCAGGTTGGTATGCAAATGCCATCACAACCAGCATGGAGGATACGATAAGGAACATGGCAATGGCTTTCTTGGTGTCCATGTCTTATATTGGTATCTTTTTCAAGAAGAAAATGTTATTGGAAAGGATGAAGAAAGTTATGTGTGCCCTTTGAATAATATATGAAGGGCATAAAGTACATTGCAGCAGTTAAGCAACAGAGATATATATATAATGTTGCTCCTCATGTGTTAAGGAAGTTGAAACAATGCGTGATGATTAATTAAGACTCTCTAAATAAAGATCATCCGGAGTATGTGGTAAAAGAAATTTTTTTTTGAATTGGTCATGAATGTGCTCTGGCTAGTTTTGGCACAATTTTCAAAAAATTGTATCATATTTTCTTTGTTTAGAATAGGATTTTGAAAATGGCTAAAAGAATGTTTTCAAGATATAGAAAATGTTTTTAATTACATAGTTATAAATAAGTTAAAAACACTCAAAACATTCAAGATATAGAAAATGTTTTGAATGAGATAGTTATAAATAAATTGAATACACTCAAAACATTCAAGATATAGAAAATGTTTTTAATGGCATAGTTATAAATAAATTGAATACACTAAAAACATTCAAGATATAGAAAATGTTTTTAATGGCAGAGTTATAAATAAATTGAATAAACTAAAAACATTCAAGATATAAAAAATGTTTTTAATGGCATAGTAGTTATAAATAAATTGAAAACACTCAAAACATTCAAAATATAGAAAATGTTTTTAATGGCATAGTTATAAATAAATTGAAAACACTCACATCATTCTTTTTCTTTTTTCTTTTTTGTGTGGAAATTTAGATGTTTATTAAGTGAGAAAAAAACTAAGGAACAGAGTAAGGCATAAGCCACTCAAAGTACATACCAGACAAATCATAAAACAACAACAAATTAATCTCCGTAGGAGGAGAACCATTAACAACAAAATCTTGTCCTAACTTAGCTCTGGATTTGGCAAGCCGATTAGCACATTGATTGGCTTCTCTGTAGTAATGTTTGATTTGCACACCGGGGAATTTGCTCATCAACTCATTGCAATCTGCAATAAGAGAGGAATGTGCAGAATTTGAGCAAGCTTGTCCTAATATCCAAATTTTATATAAAAAAAAATTATTATAAATATGATATGTAAAAAAAAAAAAAAGTTAAATTCTATATACACACTTGTGCGTGGCAGAGTAGGTAGGGCATGTCAAGGCATTTTGTTATCCCTAATTTTACCAAATGCTCAATTTCATTTTAAAAGTCATGTTTTCAAAACATACATTTTCTATCAATTGACCTAAATGGACTTTAAGAAATACAATTCATTAGTTTAATCAAGACAATAATTTCATAAGATAAGGAAATGGTGGAAGGGTTGAGTTGTTATTGGTAAGGTAAAGCCTTTTAGCAATATTTTCTCTTCCGCTTTGGGTTTTCAATAAGAGAAAGGTGAAAATTTATGATAGATTTGTAGAATAATAATATACCATAAATAGAGATGGCACATAGATGTCACGTCACCGAATAAGATGGATCGACCAAGTTAAGAGCCTAACCAAGAAATGACTTAAGGAGATCGCCTTTAGCTTATGATTGAGCACAAAAGGCCCAAGCATAGTGTATGAAAATACATTATTCCCATCATACAAATCTATAACTACGTATGGAAATCTTGATAATATGAATGTAGTTACTTACCCCTCTCATTATAGATCCATTACTTCATTAACTTAAGTATTACAATCATTAAGTCGGTGCCACATTGATAACTCTCCTAACTTTTTATTTTTAGTTATTTGACTGATTGATCTACCATTTTAATTAATACATTTAAAAGCTGAAGCGTATAATTTATTTTTAGGTACATCGCTTGAAGGCCCAGTCCTAAGTAGCTTTGGTGCTCTAACGAAGCTAGAGAACCTATAAGGCTTCAAGAACATTCATTATGCATGCTTTATTTAGCAAGTCCATTGGGTCCCAATTGCTTGATCTGAATTACTTGATAAGTATGACTTAATGTTTGTTTGGCATTATTAATTTTGCCAACTTATTTTACTATTTAGCTTATTTTTGCTACTATTCATGGATCCTATTGTATTTTTTGGTACTATTCATGAGTCTCACTGTACTATTTTAGCTAAATTTTACATTTATCTACAGTACATTTAGCAAAAAGTTTTCAGTTTCAGCAAAATAAGCGGATCCCAAATAGACCCTTAGAATTACCTTTGGTATCTAGGAGATGATGAATTTCATTTCAAACATTCTTTCCTACTACTCTGGGATCAGTTAGATGGTGATTATATTTTGCACGTGACTTAGGTGATTGGTTAGATGTACTTCATGCAAAATCAATAATAAGATGATCTTATAATGCCATTCCTCTTTAAAGAGCTGATATTTATTGCTAGTTTCTCGTTCCCTGCTTGTAACTTCAGGAACAAATGCAGAGCATATAGCATACAAGCAAAATGATAGATCTAATAGACCGTTACAGGGGCTAGGTAAAAAGGTTGATCATATAGCATATGGTTTCTTTGGTTTAGTCCTATATTGATTACAGAGGCTTATATGCATTTCTCTATTGAATGAGAAGAAGAATGAAGCATGATTAAAATTCATAGATTGTTCACTTAATCACAATGGCTTTCTATTTGTATTTGCAGTAGAACAAAAGAAGCTGCACATAGGATAAAGATTCTATTTGGATTAGCTAGCCTCAAAGCTGCCGAGCCTGATGGAAATCTTACCAAGGTCCAATGCCTTGATGTGAGTAGCTTTTATAAATTGCATTTTGTTTTATATGGATTCATTACATTACTCTTCTGTATGTCACTATCATTTAAGTCATTGATCGGTGATTCTGACTGTAGTGCAAAAGGTTTGTACCTTCTTTTTAGTTGAAACTCCTGTTCATAGATTGTTTCCTTAGGTTCTGAATGCAATTGCTTCTCCCCCCCCCCCCCCCCCCGCCTCTCTTTCTGATTCAGTTATTATTTCTGTATTTTTTTGTTCAGTTTATACAGTGACAAGAATGTCCTTGTAGTTTATGCCTTGTCAGAATTCCTTGCAAATACATGTTTGATTTTTATTTTTTAAATTTTGTAGTGTGTAGACTTTGATGCTTGGCATTTGTCAAAGGTGTCAAAACAAGTGGACTAATTCTTGGGAAATTGATTAGAAAACGTGGAGAATAAGATGTCCATTACCTGAATTGCACTATCAATACATTTTGTCCTGTAGATTGCTGATTGATTTTCTTTTTCTCCATTTTTAGTCAAACTCTGCATGCAAACTTGATTTTTCTTGCTTTTCTTTTTCAAACTAAATGTAGCTTAGAAATTCCCTTTGATTCTTGTGTGCTTGTGGAATTGGATAAACCCTTAAATCTTTAGAGCTAAGTTCACATGTAAGTGGATGAAAAAATGGTTCTGCGTTAGTGGTGAGGGTGTTCCCAAACAAAGCTAAGTGATGAATGAGGGTTTGGAGCTAGTATGAGTTTATACTAGAGATTGTTGATGCCCATTTTTGACAAAAAGCCCAATGGCAGAAGAAGCCCAACAATAAGGGAAGGTGAGAGAAAAAGGAAAATGGAAGAGATAAAGTAAAGTAAAGTAAATGGGCTGTGGAAGCCTAAGAAAAGAGGTAATAAACCCAATGGGCCAACATGGTAGGAATGACAGCCAGCAGGCCCATGGGCACAACAAGAGATAAAAGTAAAGCAAATGGGTTGTGGAAGCCCAAGAAAAGAGGTAATAAACCCAATGGGCCAACATGGCAAGAATGACAGCCAGCAGACTTATGGGCATAACAAGAGGTAAAAGTAAAGCAAATGGGCTGTGGAAGCCCAAGAAAAGAGGTAATAAATCCAATGACCCAGCATGGCAAGAATGACATATAGCAGGTTCATGGGCCTAACAAGAGGTAAAAGTAAAGTAAATGGGCTGCAAGAGCCCAAAGGAAAAGGTAATAAGTCCAATGGGCCAACATGGCAAGCCCATAGGCATGGCAAGAAAAGGAGCAATAGAAATGGAAGCCCAACGGGTTGGACGGGTAGGGGCTTCTGCCAAGACAATGTCCAGGCCCACGAAGGGAATAAAAGGAGGCGATGCAAGCCCAAGAGCCCACGCTTTTCACACTGTGGGGATCAGCATGAACATGCAGCAGAATGAGACAAGGCAAGAATGGTAGAAATGGTGTGAAAGTAAAAGAAGACAAACATAGAGGATAGTGGAACTCACATAAGGGCTGGAGCACCACCTACTTGAACCTAGCTAATACAGGAGAGGTGGGCCTTCGGTCAAGAGATTCAGAGGGTGTGGTTTGGTGGTGGGGGGAAAGAGGTCTATTTTTGGGTTACTATCGAGGCTTCTTTTGGGGAAAATGCCTTGTTGGGATGACATTTCACCCAAAAAGAGGCAAGCAAAGGGCTGGGGCCACTTGATGCATGCCATAGGGGTAAGTAGGGAGAGAGCCTCCAATTCTTATCCATTCGAGTAAGGCAGAGAAGGGAGGGGGGGGGAGGGGGGAACAAAACAAAGAGTTTTGTCCTGGAATGAAGAATGGTGCAGCAAGCACACTTTGAGCAAAAGTAGTGGCCGGGCAACCAACGAGTTGGTGGGTAATCCTGGAGAGATGCCCATAATAAACCAAAAATGGTTGGTGAAGCCTTAGGGACAAAAGGGAGAAATCCCATGGAATCAAGCAATATAAAAGGAGGTGAGGTAGCCATGAATAGTAGGAAGAACCCATGGAGAGGAGAGTAAAGAAAACAACTAATAATTAGAGAACCAAAGAAAAGAAAGCGAAGTAGTAAAGAGAAAAAGGGAAGAGAGAAAATACGGTAGGAATAGGGGCATGCATTAGTAGACCATCTTTTCTCACCCTCTTGACATTTCCACCCTCTGAAACTTTGTGAATCGGAACCCAAAATCATTTAGATTCTTTCTCTAGCACGAGTAACTTTAATGGCAAAAACCTGTAACGAGGTTACCCATGTTGGTGTTTGGTTCCCTTCTTGGACCTATTCATGCTAAATGACTCGGCCCAAGATTGGGAGAGCGAGGTAACACTATCGCACTTGCTTAGAATCGTAATTCCCTCACTACGGCATATTTTAGCTTATTTGATATCCCCGCTATTATTCATTTTACTGCAGTGTTTTTCAAATTATTAGTTATTCTGCTGTAACATCCTTGCTCTATTTGCTGTATCAGTTGTTTTGCTATATTATCTTTTATTTTATTCGCGATATTAGTTGTCCTGCGGTAGTTTCTTTTATTATACTTTATTATAAAAGTTGTTCTACTGTTGTATCTTTTGTTGTGTTTGTGGTGACAATTATTTTGCTATGACTACATCTGCCGCGTCCATCCTGTCGTACCATTTTCTTGCCGTTTAAGTATTGGGCATGCCTGGCTTGTGCATAAGCTGGCTTGCAGTGTAACCCCACGAAGCTAGTCCCAACTCCCTTACCCACTAACTCACAGGCCTTGGTTTAGCAGATGAGCTTTGGCCCATTAACGTGAAAAGGCCCCCCACAGAGATCTATCAAAAACTCAAAATTAGTATGTGGTTGCCATGATTATCCCGTTGGTTAGTTGTGTTTAAAGGTTTTTCTTTTTTGCTGTGTAACTTCAGTTATTGATGAATATAACATGCTCAATTTTTCTATCAAAACCAGGACCTCACTCTCCTCCTCATTTTTTATGGTAGGAAGAGTTTCCACTTTCCATTTAATCTAAGTTTATTATTTAATGCTTAATTTTAAAGCCTCTTGTTAAAATATGACCGTTCTTCTTCCTTTTTATTTTATTTGATATTTTCTTTAATTTTTTTTAACATTATTAAGCACTGAAACTAAAATATATCTTGAATAATTGCACCAGTGGATTCTATCAGGTGGGTTCGTCCAAATTACATTATTCTAGGATGCTTTCGACTTACTACAGATGGCCATGAGGAAAATTACCTAGTCCAAGTTATCAGAAACAAAGATGGCAAAATTATTGATGTTAGTAACTAATTTCTGGATACTGACCAAAAATTTTATTTTAAGATTTGTTTTATTTATTTATTTTTTTAAATTTATTTTTATATAAGATGAGTTAGCCATGTGAATTTCCTTTCTGCTGCTTAAGCTTTTGTTCATTATAATTGGGTTGTTGTGGGTTTTTATTTTTTATTTTTAAAAAAAAAAGAGAAAAACCTTATTTTGAGGGTCTAGAGACCCTCAAAAAAAGGTTATTGTACTCCTTATTTTTGAATTTTTGAAGGTCGCCCATCCTCCATAATGATAAAACATTTGTTTCAAGGGTTATGTTGGCTGTCGAAATTTCTGTTTCAAGGGTCACATAGGCTCGAAATTTTTGGTGAGAGGAAATTTGTTTCAAATATTATCAAGGGCCTTCTAGACCCTCAAAATAATCTTTTTGAGGACTTTTAATACTTTTTTAAGGGTTCTGACCTTCGATAGAAACCAACTTTGTTGTAGTGCCATCAAGGTTTTCAGACCCGGACCGTTCATTGAACCGTAAAAGAGAGAGATTCAAGGTTTTTGAGGTCGAACCGAGGTCGAACCGGGGTCGAACCGTGATGACGTCATAATTAATTTAATAATTATTTTAAATATATATAAAAATATTAAATTAGTAAAAAATAGAAAAAATAACTAAAATAGTCCAATTAAAACTATAAATCCATATTTTAACTATGTCTAATATATCCATCTACAACCCAAATATGAAATATCTATCCAATAATAATAATAATAATTTTTTTATAAAAGAAAAAAAATTAAAAGCATCAAATTGTCTTTCCAAGTTCCACTTTCCAATGCTCACGTGACCAGCTGTCTAACTCACATTCACAAACCTAAAAAAGCACTAGAAAAAAAAGTGAATGAAATTAAAGGAAGAGATAAAAAAGCAATACAAACAAAAGCAGATGAAGAAAGAATTGTGATGTTATATCCACAATATTTTTCGCAATATTTTTACAAAAATCACATCAAAATCTTATGTGGAAAGTTGATACTAGTTCTAATTTGAACCCACCACTGAAATTATTTTTTTACTCACCAATATTAGCTAATAACAATCTATTACTTAATCCCATAAAAAAAAAAAAAAAAAAAAAAAAAAAAAAAAAAACAAACAAACAAACAATCTATTACTTAAAATTTATTGTGAAAATATTGTAGTAGTATTTCTTAATTAGGATTTTTTATTTCTTATATTATTTCTCTTTCTTTCATTTCATTCTCCTCCACACACGTGTCCACTGTCCAGTGATCTCTATCCCCCTTCTTTTATTTTCTTTTTCTCCTTAAGAACCTTAGAACATTCTAGCATCCTCATTTTCTTCACATCAGAGAAGAGAGAGAGAGAGAGAGAGAGAGTAGAGAAGAAAAGCTGGGTCAGATCGCCGAAAGGTGGAGATCGGCGTTCACCATGTCCGCTGCTGCCCCACCGCTGTTCGTCCTCCTCCCCACCACCAGACGGAGTCAGATCGCCGAAAGGTGGAGATCGGCATTCACCACGTCCGCTGCTGCCCCATTGCCGTTCGTCCTCCTCCCCACCACCAGACTGGGTCAGATCGCCGAAAGGTGGAGATCGGCGTTCACCATGTCCGCTGCTGCCCCATCGCTGTTCGTCCTCCTCCCCACCACCACACTGGGTCAGATCGGCTTGTTCTTCTTATTTTTATTTTATTTTATTTTTTCATATTTGCTTGTTCTGATTCAACTTTATTGTAAGAATTGGATTTTGTTTTGTTTTTTGTGTTTGGATTATGTGAGACGTTTTTTGAGAATGAAGCAAAGAGATTGAAACACTGAAGCAAAGAGACGTTTTTTTATCCCAGCAGTTGTGTTTCTTTTTCTTTTCTTTTTCTGTGTTTTTTTTTTTTTTTTTTTTTTGGTTCAGATTCAAAGGGAACCGTGAGAAGCGGTCTGATCACGGTTCTTAGAACCGTGCGGTTGAACCGCGGTTCGAACGGTTCCCTGCTTTTTTGGCATAGACCGGTTCTTAAGCTTAAAAGAACCGTGATTGTGAGAGGTTCACGGTTTTCCCGGTTGGACCGTACGGTCCGGTCCGGATTTCAAAACCTTGAGTGCCATTGGAATCAAACTCTCTATCCTCAGCAGAGCCGTCATCGTGGGCGCAGTGCTTTTTTGGAGGAGGTGTACGCCTCGACCGAGTGGACCAGGGCGGAGAAAAGAAATGGAGTCGTCACCTAGTTTTATGGCCTAGGAACCATGTATATAGTGCCCTTACGTAGAATGACTGATCTTACTACCAGAGTATGGGTTCGAAGTTTAGGTACAGTTTGGAAAGGTGTTAGGCACCTAAGACGGCCCGACCCGTGGGTCAACTTCCACTCATTGTGTCTTACATCTTAATCTCATTAAAGGCATGTTCAACATTGCATTCTAAATTCACACACAAACACACACACACACACACTAGCATACATCTAAGCATACAACATGACATCAATCATTCCTAAAACCCTAACATACATCTATCATGGCAACTCACATCAAGCCTAGCATGCATCTATCATACATATCATATTATCTCATCCAAGGCAGCAAATAAACAAGATACCCAAGGGCAGAAACATAGACATGACAGCATCAAAGAATTGTAGGAAAGCATCAAGAAACAAGAACACAAACATGTCCATCTAAATTCACATATCATGTTCATTAAACCTAAACAAGATCATATTCAATCAAATGCATGTACATATGAATGCATAACTTACCTCAGTGCATCACAACACCTATGCAACAATTGGATGGACATGTAAATGCATGTTCATGATATATCAAAGAGTAATTGAAAGAAAAACTCTAATCTAACATGTGGAGGATAAGTAAACACAAATAGAGAAATAGAGACTCAAAAACATAAAAAAAGATAACAAAACAGAGGCATATATTATAAATGAAGTAAAGAAACAGTAACAAAAAGATGCAGATTAAGGTTTCTGGGCTTGAGTACGAGTACACATACATAGGGCCTTCGTATGCGGCCCAGTTGTATGCAGGGACAGACCTAGGTGGGGACCCGGACCTCCCTAGGTCCAAAAATATATATATTTTTAGTTTTTATATATTTCATTTCTGTAGCTGGGCCCCTTTCCAAAACCTTAGGCCCCCCCTCTCCTCAATAAGTTTAACTAGCCTCACCCAAATAGCAACTATCCAACCTAAAAACTTAATAAAAACAATAAAAACATTCACAATGGTAATTGTATTTTAGCCAAAAAAAAAAAAACTATTTTACTACCAAAGAACCAAAAAATCACGTGTTATTGGAGAAGTTAAAACAAAATTTTTTACAACTACAGTAAACTGGTATAAATACCAGTTGAGTGTTGCAAGTTATTAAAAATATAAAATACAATATTTTATTAAGATTATATCTCTTCCTTCAATTAAAAAACTCAAATTTTCTCGCTTCCTTTTTTTTTTTTTTTATGACTTCTTTTATTATTTTAATGAGTTGTTTATATTATTTTAAATGAAATGATAAAAAAAAAAAAATTGATATTGGGTGTATTGTAAAGTGAGGTAGTAAAATAGATAAAGTAGCTTTTTGAGGTGTTAAAAGCTAAAATTTTTAATACCACCATTGTAAATGCTCTAATTTCAAAAAAAAAAAAAAAAAAAAAAAAAAAAAAATCCTAGCCAGCCTAGTATTAAAAAAAAACATTATTTTGTTTTTGCCTTTGTTGGTAAATGATTTCATCTTAATGTATTTAGAAACAACGATTTTGAGTATTTATAATTTTTTAATACTATATGGTTGCCTATTTGGAGTTTTTTTTTTCTTTAGACTCAGGTCCCCGTTAGCTTAAAATCCTGAGTCCCTTAACCCAGAAACAACAAGAACAAAAACTATTAAATCTAACAACCTAACATGCTTTAAAACATAAAATAGAGAAAACCTAAACTTAAACAAACATGTTATATCACAAATAAACCCAGAAAAACAAAGAAAAAACAAGAATTAAAATAAGAAAAGAAAGGAAAAAGACTTAGAACATATACCTCAAACACAAAGCTCCTTGGCTTGATTTTGACCGTTCCCCTTAGTCAAATCTATTCACAATCAAATGCAAAAGTGATTAGTAATTTTAAAACTCAAAGATCAAGGCTAGAAAAAGCCCTAATTAGAAAATATTGACTTGAGGATGTTTTGTAAAAAACTCCCTCTTTGATTCACTATTTTTAGTGAATCTTAGATTTTCCCTTAGGATTTTCTGTGTGTTTTCAAAAGGTACTATGTATGGTTTTTTATATTGAGAAAACGGGGGTTTGGAACGGCTCCCAGACAATGTGAGATTCACTCCAAACCTCAGTTTTAATGCAGAAAAACTTGCATTTCATAGTTTTTGGAACCCTAGCATGCATACGCATGCCCGTGTACGTGTACGCGTGCATAAAGCTTGTGTGCGCATACGCATGCCCTAGGGTAAAAACCTTCCTCAAGTCAAATTAAGTCTAATCGGGCCCTAAATCTACCTTGAGCTTTAGAGTTTAGCATTATTGGGGAACTCAAGCCTGAGTCATAAGGGGTACAAAATACGGTGTCTACATGACCTGGGAAATTTGCTCATCAACTCTCTGCAATCTGCAATAAGAGAGGAATGGCCATAATTTGAGCAAGCTCGTCCTAATATCCAATCCACAACAACTTTTGCATTTAACTCCAGTGCTTGAACCCCAAGCGAGGAACTTAGTGTAAGACCATCACGAAGAGCCCATAGGTCAACCTCAAAACAAGTAGCGATGCCAAGAGCTCTGGCAAAACCTGATACCCAAATACCATTATGATCCCTGATAATACCACTGCCACTAGCCAGCCCGAAGTTATCTAAAGCCGAACCATCAGTATTCAACTTAATCCAGTTTATATCAGGTTTATTCCATCTAACCTGTATTGGGAACCTGCCACTTGTATAGTTGTATGCTTCACCTTCCCAGCAGAGAAGGAAAACTCCACTGCCATGTTTCTGATTTCCTCCATTGCAAGTGTACTTGAGTCACCTGGTTCGAATATTCATCTATTGCAAAATAACCAAAGCTTCCAAATGCAAAAACCAAAGAAACAGCTCCAAGTAATATTGTGATTGCCATAATTCATATTATCACACAAGTTCTTCCACAACCCAAAGCCCAGGTCTGCACTAAAGGACCTGTTCTCACACCTATTAGTATCAGCTTGACACCACAACCTCTTCACTACATCACAATCCCTTAGAAGATGTAAACTAGTTTAATCAATTGTTGGAGCAAGGGACTATACTGTCCTTTTGATATGTTAATAAAATTATTAGGGATTGTTATGGGGTGGGGTAAGGTTGGTAAAACCAGCACATGGTGAAAGCGAGGTAAGTTGGGAATGGGGCAAGATAGAGGTAATTTACTTTTCTTAATAATATGACTCCATTATTGTTAAGATAGGGATGAAATTGAAAATGGAAGGGCGACTGTGAGAGTTTTGAAAGAGAATGAGAGACAAATATTTGGGGATTACAAATAGAAAAAGTTTGATTATAAACTTAATTGTAACCAATGACTACAATTTTACCAAATATTTTTTATTGGATGTGAATTTTGATAAATTCACCTTTGAATAATATTTTCTTCTTATACCCTCCATACGTGCAAACTTTTAGAAAATCAAAGAATGATATATTGTCAATCAAATATATTTAAATTTTAAATTTTTGTAGTCTAAAATTATGTGCAAAAAAATAAGTTTACGGAGATTGAATAATAAAAAACATATGATTGATACAAAATTTGGCACGCATGTTAAGATCTTAAAAGAACATGCAATCTAAGTGTAGGGACTGGGTCTAAGCACTTCTACTATTGGAAAAGTGAACTCAGGCCTAACTAGCCCAATACAATAAATTTGTAGAGAATGGGTTTAAGAACTAGGCCTCAGTGAGGATAGCAACGAATAAACATAGTTATGAGCCTACTAAGTAATGAGAAAATGAGCTTGGAGTGCGAAAATCTGTCATGGACACTGGTCCAAGGAGCTATTCGTCCTTCTTATTTCGTCAGTGCTTGGTTACCACGGTTACAAAGATGATACAAGTTGCTACAGTGTTTTCTACTTTCAATCCCCCATCCCCCTTTTTGGAGGACTTCTTCCATTATATATCATCTTTTGGTTGATCTTGACCCTCTATTTGTTGGTCGTGCAGATCACTACTTGAGTGCTTGTCCCCTCAGCCATCGTCTCAAACCTTCTGTGAGTTGCAGCAACCAAAGCAACACTGTTTAGGGGTCATTTTCACATTAATGCGGCCAGAACGTTAGTTGTGGGCATTTAATGTGAAGGTAACAGTTTCTCATTGAATTGTTCCTCTGCCGAGCTCCCTTGGTTGACCCACTGTACTCGTCCTGTTTCTTGAGATGCTCTACGAGGCTGTCCTCGATAGCGTGCTGCTCTTCCCTTCTATGATCTCGATTCGCCGAGGACGAGATTGTCCTCGGTGACGCTCCTTCGTAATTCGGACTTTCTCCGTTCGTCCTCGGACATTTCTTCTTCCTCGGCGTGGGCCTTGGGCTTAGTATGAAGTGGGCCGAGGTGGGCAAATTCTTTGACCCCACACTAAGATTTTCAAAATATAGGTATATTAAATTGTAGCCATTATTTGTCCATAATAAATTTTTTTTTTTTGAAAAACTAAGATATGCATATAAATGATGAAATTTCAGGCTAACTTTGCCAAATAACATAATTTTAGAAAAATTGTAGGAAAAAATATCATGTCAAACTTATTTAGTTATTTAATACTTTTTTAGAACTCGAGTCAAGTGAAATAAACTCAAGTTCCAAGTATTATGTTTAAGGGAAATGTTAACCAATGCCCTTAGGGCATTGGTTTATGAGCTATTTTAAAAAATATTTTATTGGGAAAATAATAAAACAATAAATATTGTTGACAATTTTTTATATTTCTCGTAAAAATAGTATCAAATTTTCTTATTATGGTTTATTAATAATTGCCCTACAAGCATTTATTAACAAATCCATTTAATCAGATTGCCACGTGAGCACATAATGCTTGCTTGAAACTCGGGTTTCGCTTGAAACTTCTTATATATAAAAAACTAAACAAATAGTGGCAAAGAGAACACTCGAGAGTCGAGAGAGAAAAGGCACCATGGTGCGGAAGAACCAAACCGATAGCAGCGAGGATGAAGACGACACCTTCTATTACCGCTACCCTTCTTCCTCTTCTTCAAACCCAGCATCTACCACAACCTCAAAACCCCAACAAAACCCCAACACCAACACCAACGATAACAGAGCTGCCAAAACCAAAGGTGGGTCTAAAGGGCTAGCCCCATCAAAATCAACGCTCTACGTATCAAACCTAGACTACACCCTCACCAACTCCGACCTCCACACTCTCTTCTCCACCTTCGGCAAAATCGCCCGCGTCACCGTCCTCAAAGACCGCGTCACCCGCCAAAGCCGCGGCGTCGCTTTCGTCCAGTTCGTCTCCCAGGACCACGCTCTCTCCGCGGCGCGTCAAATGCACGGGAAGATCCTCAACGGGCGAACCATCTCGGCTTCCATCGCCGCCGACAACGGGCGAGCCCCTGAGTTTATTCGGAAGCGCGTGTACAAGGATAAGTCTCGGTGTTATGAGTGTGGGGACGATGGGCACCTTTCCTATGAGTGTCCTAAGAATCAGCTGGGTCCTAGGGAGCGACCAGTTCCGAAAAAGCCACGTGGCGGTGGCGGTGGCAGTGGCGGTGGCGGGTTTCGGATTGGAGATCGTGGTTATGATGATGATGAGGAGGAGGAGGAGGAGGAAGAGGTGGTGGGATTGGAGGATGATAATTGGGCGTCGGTGGTGGACGGTGGGGCTAACCAGCGGTTATTGACTGATGGGGTTGTTGAGGTTGAGGAGAAGAAGAGGAAGAAAGTTAAGAAAGCTAGCTACTTTAGCGATGAGAGTGAAGAGGATGAGTGAAAAAACCAAATTTTGTTGTGTTGGGTATGCTTTAAATGTAAGTTTAATTGAACCTCACTGGTTTATTTGATGTGTTTTAATTGTTTGTACTTTGTTTGAACGTTTCCATTGGAAATACCAGGAGATGCCAATTGAAAATACGTGGTTTAGATGGTAGTGGATGTCAAGTTAGGGGGTTTTGTATCGTTTGTTAGTTTTGATTTTTATCATTGACATATTTGGATGTGCCTGAATTGTGAAGATAAGATAAGTTTTGGTTAATTTTGCAGAGGGTGGTTCTTTGAATGATGGGATTATTGTATGTAGAGCTATATATGATTGTGTTGAGAAACCATAACATGAGATTGGGGGACATAGTTGAAATTTTCTGTACTGTTCTCTTAGTTGTCTGGAAATTGGAGATAGTGGGGTTTATTCTTTGTAAACTTGGAGTTACAGGAAGTTTGTAGGTATCAATGATTAATGGTTTTGTTGAGCAGGCATGTTACTTGGATGAATTTTTTTGCTTAGATTTTATAAATGAAGGTGTGTCTCCTATCTTATGGATTGCTGTTTCAAGTATTGCTTTGCCTCAATCGACTAGTCATCGTGAGATACCGTTAACTCTTTGTGTATTAGCAATATATCTACAAGTGATTCATTAAAACATAAGCTTTTCCCTGTTCCTTCTTTTCTAGCCTTTGTAGAAAAAGAGGTTGAGTGAAGTTGTTAGGGAGTTCTCTTTCTCTGGGTTATATGCATTCATTTTAATTTGGTTTAGATGTGTTTGTTTGGTTAGGGCTTTCATATGTAGTTTGCAAAGAGATGTTATATTTGTTTTCAGAGGCCTAAATAACAAACCAAGCTACCTGAGCCTGGGCCTAATTTGCTTGCTCAAATGTTTTGTTATTTGAATAAGTTTGATGCTTGTTTTGGTTTATTCCTTGAAACTTATGAACCAACTTTGTGTATGATAAATATGGTGACCTGGATGTTACTGCTTGCTCAAATGGCTAGGTTTGGGGAAATATATGATTTAGAGTCTACAATAGGGGATACTGGGTTTAGGTTTGTTGATTGATTTGGATAAACTCAAGAATGACTGAACTTGAGTTGTTTTGAATTAACCACTTTTTCTAAACAAAAAAGAACATGGTAGTAGTAGTAGTTAGTTCTCTTTATGAGTGGTCCTTTGTGTTGGGTCTCACAGATAGCAACTCTATTAATTCTTTCATAGATTCGATGCATATGTAGATAGTTTTTCATTTGTAATTCTTTAGGCTACTTCGTGACTAACTTCACTAGGTAGTCTTGTTTCAATAAAATTAATTTTACCTATCAAAAAATAATATGTTTGGATGGGGAGTACAGGAGAAGATAAGATATTATGTATTGACAATAGGTTGTACAGCTAAATACTGAGGAAGTTATCAGATAAAACATTGGTAATAATTAGTACACTTATGCTGCTAATATCAGGATTACTCAGATATTGGGGCTAACCAAACCAACTCACTCTTTTGCAGGAGACATAATGCTGCATGCTGCTCATCGGATTCTCCCAGCAAGGTTGCTTAAGACTCTGCTCTGAATTCTCACCAGAGCACATTTGTGGTTGCTGTATCAGGACCAGTGTAGTTGAATATTGATGCTCTGGCTTAAATTATTTTGGATCATCTCAATTTTTTGGTTCTCTTTCTATGATGATGTAGGTGGTCCTCACTCAGTCTGAAGTTCTTGTGAACAGTATGTAATTTAATAGATTCTGTCATACTGTGAAAAAGAAATAAAGAAGCACAAGTTCTAGTGATTAGGGTTATTGTTCTTTTTTTCTTTTTTTTTCCTTTTGTATCGAGGCCTGTAGGATAGTATAATTCATGTCCTAGAGCAGTGGTCACGGTGGACGTAGAGATGTGTATTCAAATTACATTGTACGCAAATGAATGCAGGAATTCTATCAACCTTTACAATAACCGCTTGTCTACTGACTAGCTTGTACCTTTTGGCTGGTACCTACATTCATAGTGCTGAACTAGTGAAAAAGTTAAAGAAATTGTTATTTAATTAACACATTTCATATCTTGTTATTGGATGGTGGCTTTGATTGGGGAAGACATCCATGTTCCACAGGTTTTGTGACTACTGATGGAATAGGAATTAGAAAGACAGGAGTACTTTACAAGCAAAACTACCATGTGAACGATAAAACATTGGATGTTTCAAATTTATATATATATCTCATGATTTTATGTAACATATTTGGATCATCAAGCCAAAAACAATGTAAAGACAAGGTATCCATTTCAGCTTCTAGAGTTGCTTGAATTTTACACGTGCATTGGTGTCAACATCATAAGAGGATTTGGATATCATTTGAAGTTTTAATGACGTACAAAGCTTCATATTTACTTATATGCTCTTTTCCTGCGATAGAACATAAGATATGTTTTTCTAACTGAAAACTATATGATCTTTTCCCACAACACCATATAAGACAATCGATCTCATGAAGAAAAGTGATACTCTTGCAGACATCTGATTTGGATATGCCTATGTCGAACTGGGTTGCTTTGCAGTCTGCATGAAAATAAAAGTATAGCATCGGTAACGAGATGAGATGATTACATAGAAACTCACATAGATGTCAAGGAAAAATCTTTACCAGCATTTCATGGTCCCCCATAATCTCTTCTATCAACTCCTGGAGCGGCTTATCAGCACTATTGGGAACAAGTGCCGCAAATACGGCTGGTTCTAGTCCTGTATAAAAGGACAGTTTCAAATGTAATACATAGATGGAAGCTAGCACAAGATATATTTATCAGGAACTGTATAATTGATTAAAAGAAGAAACACTGGAAATATGGTTTATCACCATTAACTGTAACGATACTTGATAGACACAAGGGGTCACCCATTGAGAAGACCAAAGAGTCCACTTCCCTGGGCCAAATTAGGGTTTAGGAGGAAGGGGCATGTATGCGTATGTGGCAAACATTTGTCTTCATATAAATATACTGCAAAATGAAGTTTTGCATTTGGGTTTGGGGCATCCATGTACAAGAAAACCACATGAAGAAATTGCTATGACTCTATAAGTTCACCCATATGAATTAAATGCATATACATATTTGTCAAAAAAATTATAAAAAAAAATGCATGTACATATGGTGGAGATAGATCTCTGTTCCGCATATACCCAGGCCATAATGCTGGTACTTGGTAACAAGTTCCAGATTTCAACATCCTTTTGTATCGATGCGTCTGACATTCTTTCCATTTTAATTTGATTTATTCCTTCATATTAAAGAATTGAGATTAGAGTTTCTGGAACTTCAAAATTTTCAGGAAGCCCCTCTGGTTGAGTCAAAATTCTCAATTATGACTTGACTACCATTCAAAGTGAAATGTGAAGTTTACTAGCTTCATCTGGGGTAAGGAAAGTTCCAATACCAGTTTCTGGAAAGGCATCAATCAACACCATCATCTCCTCTCCACTTAGACCAGATAAGAAGCAGATCCGTGGCAGTGACTTGGCTACCTGTAGAAGAAAATACACCGGTTACAATCATACACATGAATACAAGTTGAAATTTAACAAGTTTTATAATCTGAGATGATCCTTCATTTTATTAGAACCTAAAGCACTGCCTTCTCTGGGAAGTATTGGCTTCCAATCAATAGGTGAAATGCTTTGACTGCATCATTATTTGGTTGGTTCACATAACGTTGAGAAGAGAAGTTTTTGGCATTTGATGCTACGAAAAATATTAAAAACAAGTATTTAGTAGTTTACATTTTCCATCCCAGTAAATAACAAAATTCAATATAATTGAATAAAGAGATATTTAAGATACTAAGATGACTTTCCCTTTGTAAGAGTTCTAATAGAAAAGATGTACTGGTTCGATGGTATAACAACAAGATATATTGAATCAAATGCTATTAAAACATGATTGGATTATTCAGCTTCCACTGAAACATGTTGGTGGCAAGATATGATAGGCAGGCATAGGTAAAAAATTGGCCATAATAGAATCATCAACAAGAAAAAAGTGAGTAGCAAGTTGAAGAAATCAACCTTTACTGCTTCCAAATGGGGCTGCCTTGTATTCATTGCTTCCCAAAGGGGACGAGTAATCATGTCTTCAGTACAAAAAATAATCTACAATAGTGAGCATCAAGCTCATTATAGAGATTAGGAGCACAGTTAGACAATCATATAAGTCTTAAGCATGGGGTTATGGTACTCAATATCTTCCAGAGTTGTAAAAAGTGAAAATTTCAAAATAATTAAGTCAAGAGCAGGATATCAATGGAAAAAGTTTAGAAAAAAGAAACAAATGATTTTTATGATTTTCTTGTTTACCCCTATCTGGAAAAAGTTCTCCATCAAGCTCATATAATGCGAACACAAATATATGGTACAACTAAATACCTCAAGGAATTCACCATCCAACTCTTTCAAAAGCTGTTGTATCTGCATGAGGAAAACAAAAAAAGAATTGTAGGGTGGGATAGAACCAATTTCTTGGGCATTAATATAAAAAAAAACGTCCTACAAAGAGGCAAGTAGCCAAGCACAGTATGCTTCCTTAAATGAAGATTCATCTCAAAGCTGCATGGAAGCATAGTTGTTAGTATCGTCCGATACGCGATATGTATCATATCATATGTAAAAGTTTCGTATCGTATCGGCGTATCGTAAGTGCTTATGAATCGTACGATACAGTGTGCGTATCGTATGAATCGTATCGTATCGTAAAATCGTACGTATCGTACGATACATAAACAAATGCTTTAAAATGAGATTGTTTGTTAAAATTTGTACTTTTATTTGAATCTAACAAGTTGTTAGACTTGTTTTTAACACAAAATTATTATTAGTTTACTTAATGTACTAAAATAACATATTCATAAGTTTTTTTCTCCTCTCTTCTACAATTGGACTACACAGTACACACTTACCTTTCACTTTAATATTTAAAAAAAATTAATTAATTAATTTTAATTTTTATTGTTATTGTTATAAGTCCAAGAAACTAGAATGCCAAAAAAAAAAAATTATAAAAAATTATAAAAATAAAAAGAACAAGAAGAGATAGTAAATGTTAATGACGAATGACGATGAAGAAAATTTTAATGAAGAAATAAATTTGCAAAATTATAAACATGATGATAGCGTTGACTTAGATGGGGTTGATTAGGCAATTTGATGAATATGATGAAAATAAATTATTATTTTTGGGTCATTTGTAATATATTGCCACTTTTGAATTTAAGTAATTTGAATGTGTATGTTATGAACACATGCTAGTTTAATTTATTTAGTTAACTTGTTAAATATTATTACATAAGTGATGAATAAATTAGTCATTAGTTGAATATATTCAAAATTTATAATGAATATACCCTTTATATATGTATATTTATAATTTTTTATAAATTTTATTAAGTGTTTATTTATCTTAGGATACACGATACGATATGATACACGATACAAAAAAATTAAAAATCGATTTGCGATATGATTCACGTTTTGACAACTATGCATGGAAGTCATTCCTAAGGCTTACAAATTCAAATTCAGGCACCATATCGTCACCTCAACAATTTTCCTATCCCCCCCTAAAAAAAATCATACCAGTTCACCATTTGATATTATTACCTTAGAAATAGACCTCGAGTTATGTGATCATAATGATACGTGCTAACATGACCACTAAAGAGTGACAGAACTCTCTTTTAAAAAAAAAAAAAATAATTATTATATATATATTTTTTAAATAATCGGTCAGAATACCATTATAAATACTATGAGAATAAACAAAAGATCCTGGATGCGGCACTTCTTACTATATATGGTGAGCAGAAATGGTGTTCACAGATTTGGTTGAGACGGAAAAGAAAGCTTAAGTTAAATGTTGAACCTTATAACCTTCAAACAGAGGTGCAAAATAACCACCCCCCCCCCCCCTCCCAACAAACCCACACACACAAACACACACACACAACAAATTTCAACATGTCATTTGAGTCAAAGCTTATTGGACACAATATGCATGAATTTTAATATGAAAAAATAGATATTTTGTAGCAAATAACGGTATTACATTGATTTACGCTTATTATTGTACAAATGCATTTCCTAGAGCCTATTCAAATATTCACCTAATGTATCGAATAGTGGCAGAGATGGCAAATGATATGAAAAACAAAAGATTACCTTCATGGCCTCTTCCACTTCAAAGCCCAATAACAATAAAGCCTGCAAGTTTGAATCATCAACTTCAGTAGGATTTAGAATATGATCCCATCTATTTAGTTATTTTAATAAGCACTTTAAGGAAAATGTTTATGATTCCCAGGCAACAAGTTATGGTTGTGGTTATAACTTATAAGTATACATGATCCAAAAATAAGAGTAACTAATTTCTTTAAGGTACTGTAAATTCTAAACTGAACAACTAAATATAGAAAAAGATTTAAAGTTAAAAATATCTTTCTGTTTCAGAAACTTGTATCTTAGAGCTGATACATACAGCAAAACCACATAGTATATACGATTGTCTAAAAGTATTACTAATAAGAGCATGAGCAATCTTTGTCATCACATAGGAGGAAGTAAGAATTTTACAATTGGAATGTAACTAACCAGAACTTACAGGTGGACCATATCTGGGATCCTCAGCATTCAAAGGTACAAACTTTGAGTCTTCAATTAACTCACCAGGAATTCCTGTAAGATGAAGATAATAATCCAAAAAAAAGGTAGCATTAAATTTCAAAGAATATAAGAATATAAATAATGATTATGAGAATGAGGGAGTGTATCTCAATAATGTGTTTATGAATAAGTTTCGATTTAGAAATAAAGATGCCAACTTTCCAACAACCAATTCCTCTTCTTGTCTCTACTGAATTTTCAATTATTGCCTGCCCACTGGGAAGAAGTGATAGCAGCATCAAGAAGCTAAGATTGTTCAAATAAGTCAAATTCATTCTCTAATGCAAATGACTCCGAAAGAAACAAACAAAATTGCATTCAAATAATTCCTTCTACCCCTTAACCTTCCTACATTGTTTCACTTATACAACCATAGTCCCTGCTCCCAAATCCTCCAAACACTACATTATAAATTACCAATTGCCCCCAAAGTCTAAACTGTTAGGAATGATGAGTTTAATCATTTAGCTATTATTCTAACACTCCCTTTCAAATGTAAACTCAGACTCCCCCTTAATAAATGGAGTGGAGACAGAGTTCAATTTCAGGACCATCTGCTCCATACCATGATAAATTTCCAATTGTTCCAACAACATAAAGCATTAAGAAAAGGTGAATTTGATCATTTAACCATTATTAACTTCAATTGGTTCAACTTTGCAAACAATCAAGAAAATGCAAAATTTAACATTATTAAAAGGCTAAAAGCTTAACCACTAAAGTTCAACACAAACCCATCTCCCAAAATACCCTCCTAAGAGAAAATAAAGGCAAGAAATGAAGAAACTGAAAAGGATAAGCCCACCTTCAGAAGAAGATGCTTGTGGTCGTGGGAAATGCTTGAGCTTCAGCTGATGGGTGTTGTTTGAGGATAAATATGAAACAGTTGAAGTATGTGAAGGTGAAGCTACAAAATGGTTTATGGAGACTGAAGGGGCCCATAGCGTACGAGAGTACAGAGAATGGTTTGGTAAAAACCCAAGCATGGATGCCATGATGAGACTATGAGTCTGAGACTCTACTTTTTTCTTTATCCGGAGGCAGCTAAACGAACTCGTACATTGTTTTTTGTTTTACTTATTGATGAGCTTCTTGTTGTTAACTTACCATGTTAGGGAAACGACTCGCCGTATTGATACATAGCGGGTGACAGATAAAGCATTGTCGTACTCGTATAACAATTAACAAATGAGTTAATGACATATAAAGATACTTGAGAGGGACCAAAAACAATCACTTAGCAAACTTCAGAAATCAATTGTCTATTTTAATCTATTTTTTAAATTTCCTTCGGATAATAGAAAAAAAAAAAGATTAAAATGAAATATTTTAAAAGATAAAGATAATTTAATATGTAAAACACAAGGTAAATATTGAAAACTAAGTTTATGTTTAGTTTTAGCATCACACAAAACTCAAACGAAGTTAGGAGAGGTATGACTTAATGAGAAAAGTCATGGGAGTGGATCCCACTCGTTTACATAAATTTACAAAAATGCCATTGAAACTCATAACTCATCAGCTGAAAACAATGAAAACTCGTTCTCAGTTTCCATAACTCAAACTCAGTTTTTTGAGTATTGAATTATGGAAATTGAGTTACAGAAACTAACCCAAACAAAGTAAAATAGGGTGGGGCTCATGAAATTTGAGAATTGAGTTATGAAAAGTGAGAATTGGGTGATGGAAACTTGCAAACCAAACATAGCAATGTCTAATTTCATTTATATGATTGAATGTTTCTAACTCATAAACCTCTCCCGGTAACAAAATGTTCTACTCGTGAAATTTTCATGGCATTGGTGGCTAAAGTTATCTATCGAGATCCGTTTCAGTTGTATACTTGTATGTAGTACTCCATAATGCTAATGAGACATTCTAGCATCTAGTGCAGCGACAACCTTTTCAGATGACTAAGCAAACTTGGGGTTTGAGTACATAGAGAGAGAGACTGAATTTTAACCTGACTGGTTAGTAGTGACTTGTGAGAAATGGCATTCGGGCTAGAAGAATGTTTGCTGGTAAATTGATAGGCTCACACTCGAAATGCTAAAGCCATTGCATTTAAGACATATATTGATATATACATGAAATTGAGGTGGAAAGTTTTGGGAGAAGAGAAGAACTGATACCAAATTGTGCCAATCATGAGGTAGCCCACCCGAACATATAAATGGTCCGCAAAACATTAACCTCTGTAGTCTGGACCCCGCACGTTAAGATCTCAACTGCATTTGTTTTAGCAGAGCAAGATCTTTTCTACAACCTATAATCTACTACCCCCTCTTCCTCTTCCTCTTCCATCTTATCTTTCCAGATTTTCCTCCCCCTTCTCGTCTTTTCTCTATACAAAAAAATAGAGAAAAGACAGAGAAAGAGGGGGAGAATGAGAATATAGGGAGATTAGCAGCAGAAATTCAAGGATTGTTTCCCGCTCCGGCATTGGGAGAGAGAGAGAGAGAGAGAGAGAGAGAGAGAGAGAGAGAGTATTCAGATGGGTTTGTTCAAGGTTGGTGTTCATGGGCTTCAACCTAGTAGTTTGTTCAAGTTCTATCAAAATTTGACAGGATTGAGATACTTAGTCTACTGCGCATCACAGAAGTACCATCCATTAGCAAATAACTATCGACCTCGAGGTGATATCAGATGGCTTAGCACAAAGCCGTAATTGGTTATCAATACAGAAAAAACACAAAACGGACTTTTGAGAAATTTGAAAAAACACAGAACAGACTTTTCTTTTGAGAAATTTGAAAAAACCCAAAACAGACTTTTTGTTTGAGAACTTCGTCTACATCCATTCCCCTTGAATGACCACATGATGATGGTTGAAGTGTCTTGCAGGTCAAATTACAACGCAGAACAATAGACAAAATTGAAAAAGAAAGAATATACAGAAGCATATCAACTATACAAACATTAGGCATCATATTCTCATTGGTTATTGTTGAGAAATCTTCAAAAAAACGTCAAGATACCACATTATCTAGAGACTAGAGTTCTTTTTCATCCCAAAGTTGAGGCGTGCACAAATATTTACAAGCATAGTAAGAACCCAAGGAAACAATATACTGATTTGCTCTGACATTGAGGTCAAACACAGCTCTGTATAAGATAACAAAATAAGATGAAAGAACGAGGCAATCACATCTCAGCAATAAATATTCCAGTATCATCAGATGGCACTTCAGAAAGTTTGCCCTGAGTCCACCTTGTCAGCATCTCTAATGCAGCTTTGGGCTGGTCCATAGGAACCATGTGACCCGCATCGTGGACCTGTTTATTGTTTACATATATCACACAACTATGTCAGCACTGGCAACCAACAATTAGCCATGGGTAGGTGAGGTGTGCATGTGGTGTGTGTGTCTGAGAGAGAGAGAGAGAGAGAGAGAGAGAGAGAGAGAGAGAGAGAGAGACACCTTAAGGAAACTGAGAGGTCCATGGCTTTTCAGTACTCCAGCTGTTGAATTATTGACTTCAAAATGAACTTCAGGGGATGCTACAAACTTTTGCTGACCAGACCATTCCATAGCATGAACCCATCTTGAGTTACCTACTCAAACAAAATTATAATCCAGGCTTGAATCAAATCCGATACAATTGTTATTGGTAATTCTTTAACACATTAGATTCCTAACTTAGAACATGCTGGTTTTCCACTAAGCATAAAAGCTTACCAAGCCAGTTGCATATGAGATCATATTCTCCAGCATACACAAGCAATTTGATTCCATCCTCAAGAAGTGTAGGAATACCCACTTCGAGATTCCTCATCCAGTCCACCAACATGGCCTGATACACTGTAGGGCTACACGACACAAAGTCTAAATCCCCAACTCCTAGTGCATCCCTAACGGATTCCTGGTTTAGGAACTTATCCATGTTTGAGAAATCATAACAGAGGGTCCCCTCACACTTCTTTCTAATGTCATAATACTGCAAAGTAAAAATATTAATGCTTGTCAAATTTGAGGTCTATCCAGGTTTCAGAATGCACATAGTTATGAAAATCAAGAGGTAAGGGAAATATGCTTATGTTTCAGTAAAAAAAAAAAAAAAAAAAAAAAAAAGGATATTCCCATCTTCTACAAATTCTTCTGTTTGAAAAAATCATTCTTTATATTTTTCATTAAAAGGAAATTGTCAAATGCTTTTTTGTGCAGAAAACATGTTAAATTAAGAATTGAAAAATTAATTACTCACCCAAAAAAAAAAAAAAAAAAAAAAAAAAAATTGACAAATTGCAGTACCATGATCAGACTTAAAGCACTAAATGAAGAATAGAATGAGTTATCTTACATTGGTATCGCCAGCAAGGGCCATGATACTACTGAATATAGTATTGCAAACAAAATATGAAGCCACACAAGAGATTGTACCATCAGTGCCTGAAAAAAAAATAAAAGTTTAACCACAGTGCAGAGAGAGAGAGAGACAGAAAAGCAGTAGTAGCCAACCAACAAGAGGCTACAATGCACAAGCACAAATAAAAAGATCAACACAGTATCAAATTTACATTAGGGGATATGCCAATCTAACGTGCAAACTTACCACAAAGCTTGATCGCAGTTTCACAGACCGGAATCACCTTGCTAATGCGATTGTAAGCAGTTTTTGAAATCAAGCCCATGTCCAGTGCATAATCAGTGTAAGCTTTATATTGGATTGCAGGGTCGGTAAGTCCATTACCAATGGCAAATCCCTGTTAACCATTTAATTTCAGGTCAGCTGCTCAGGAAAGTTAAAATGACCAAGTATAAACTCTAGATTATGTTTATGTTATATCAGTCATCAGTGACAGACCTTTAGGTTTATATGAATTCCTTCGTTAGCTTTGTTTCCACGGTGAACTCGAGCAGCAAAGGCAGGGATGTAGTGCCCAGCATAAGATTCCCCAGTTATGTAGAAGTCATTCTCTGCAAATTCAGGATGCTCCGCAAAGAAAGCCTGATATCATAGAAAGAGCTCATTGAGTCAAAATAATACTTGCGTACAGTTACAACACGGTTTTTTATCCTCTCTCATCTCAACAGTGTTTTATTTAATAATAATCCCAATGATGTAAAGTCCAATTAATTCTCCCCTTACAACATTATAAAACACAAATGAGTCAATTGAGAAAAACTTTTACTGAATTATCTTTCTATCACAATAAATTTTATTATGAATAGACAGACACACCTGTAAGAAGTCATAAAGGTCATTACTAACACCGTCTTCATTGTGACGGATGTCACGTTTATCAGAAGTATAACTGAAGCCAGTCCCAGTTGGTTGATCAACATAGAGGAGGTTTGATGCCTGCAAAATCAGCAAAAGAATTTGTAAATTCTCTTCTAGATAGAAGACTTGACATGTAGACCGTGGCTACATGTCAAAAAGTGTACACCCATCTATTCGTTATACAATATTTAATACTTTCATATTAGCTTAAACTAATACAACCTATAACCATAGAAATAGAATCACATTTAAAAGTACAAAGAAAATAGATACCTTGTCCCAACCATACTCGTTCCACACAAGAGACATGTTGTTTGCAATAGTAAAAGGACCATTTTCATAAAACATGGCCAATTCACTACTACATCCCGGCCCTCCGGTCAACCAGATAACAACAGGGTCTTTCTTGTTGGTGCGTGATTCAAAGAAAAAGTAGAACAATCTGAAAAACATCAAACCAAATACTAAGAAACAGTAACCAAGTAGCCAACATAGACACTTAAATACAAACAAACATGAACAAAATTTTGGTCCCAATAAATTACAAACAGCTAAAAATAAATAAAAACCTTAATTCCCTCTAAAGTAACATTTCACTATTTCCACATGTGAGACTTTGCTATCGAATCAAATTCATTTCCTAAATCGCCTACACATAAATTTACCAAATTTAAATTGGTTTCTGCCTATAATTTGAAAACAAAGAAACGCAAATTAGGAAAGAATTAAAGAAACACATTAGAGTAATAAATCACTGATTTGTTTGACTTAATAGTAATGATCAGATTAAGATAAAAACAAAAACTTTTACGGTTCTAAAACTCGCATAATTACATGAAAATACCAATCAGAGACCGTTAAGGAAAATCTAGGGTTTTAAAAGATTGACCTAGCGGCATGGGAATGCTCGATATCGTAGTAGCCAGCATGGTGGCCCAAATCGTCGACGGTGACTCCGGAGCCGACGAGGTCGGGAAAAGCGAACCGTTTCTCGACGATCTTCTTGGGTTCGGCGGCGGCGGAGGAGAAACCTGGACGGTCGACGACGTTGATGTCGGTTTTGGGGAACAAATTGAGGTCTCTGATAAACTTCTCGGCTTGGACCGATGGCAGGTTCGACCGAGCTATATGAAGGTCCTCGTTGAAGTTGATCGAGGAAGAGAGAGAGAAGAGGGAAAGGAAAGTGAATAGAAGAGAGAGAGAGATTTTTGAGGACTCCATTTTTGTGAGTTTTTTTTTTTCTCCGAAGAGAGAGAGAGAGAAATGGAACTGCTTATATACTTGTGAGAGTGTGAGAGAGAGAGAGAGAGAGTACAGGTCACCTGTAACAGGTGAGGTGGTGGTAACTAAAAGTACCTAACGGTCTACTTCATTCGTGGGCTGTTAGTTGCGGGAGAGTCGGTCTGGGTCGGTTTATAACAGACGAAACGGACGTTACGGTTTTTTCTCTGAGTATTTGACTATTCTTTCGGGCTTATGTAATTCTCAATCCCACACAGGAATTTCTTGGGGTGATCCAAGATACTGGCAAGAATATTTGAATTCAGATTTTCTTTTTTAAGTAGTAAATAATATTTTCATAATAAATTCTAATAGTTGTTACTAGTTATAATTTTAACTTATTATTAAAATTATTTTTTTGTCCGCTAATAACAGAAAATAACAATACTTCACTTACGAGAAATTATACCGTTCTCAAAGTGGATCACGTCACTTATTCGTTCTTCAACTATTCCGTTTAAAGACTCTTATCTACTGATTCTAAAAAAAAAAAGACTTCTATCTATTTAAAATTGTTGAGTAAATTTAATAAGTTTTTTTTTTAATCATAAGCTAATTGAAGTTCTCAACAATTTTATATAGGTAAGAGTTTTATAATAAAATGATGAATAAGTGACGTGATACACCACGAAAACCGTATAATTTTTTAAAATTTGTTTTGATTTGATTTATTGTGAAAATATAATAGACATAATTTTATTTTTATTTTATTTGGATTTTAAAGATATTTTTGGGGGGTTGGTAATGGTGGTGACGTGGAGAGTGGAGGAGAAGCTGCTTTGGGTTGCAGTTGCAGGAAGAAAAGGAAGGAGGGATCACGTGTGAAGTGGGCTACTGTTAAAAAGAGTGCACGTAATTAATAAGCTTTGGTTTAAGAGATTCCGTTTTGGGTCGTTGCTATCTAAAGCTGAGAGAGGACTGTCTTTTTGCAGTGGAGTGGGCGAGAAGGTCGGTGCTAGTGTGAGATATTAACTAGGGAAAGGAAAAAAAATGCTTTTCATGACGTACCTTGCTTTGCTTTTTATTAAAGAAGTTAAAAAAGGGAACGTTATGTTTGTTTATTTATTACGTTAAAGATTTTGTTTTTCCTGCCCACTTTATCACATTTTAAGATGCTTCACAGTTCACACCGAAAATGGTTGTAAAAAGATATAATCGGAAAGTAAAATTTATTTTTAAAATATTAATTGATATCACTAATAAAATTGAAAAAAAAATTGTAGAATAATATAATTGTCATATAAAATGAAATAGAAATGTTAAATTGTAATTTATTTTTCAAACTTGGTTTAATTTGCTTAGTTTTTCTTGACGATTTTTTATATTTTTGAATCCGTTTACCGTTTTAAGATTTTTTTATTTCTAAAAAGATGTTCATAGATTATTATTCGCTGCAAATAGCCATGAAGTTATCTATTGTTCGTTATAAATTTCCACGAAGTTGTAAGTATATATGACTATAAGGACACCAATTTGTATAAGTAATAAATTTGTAAATATTCATTGAGTAGGAAGGAAGCGTGTATTATTGATAGAGAATTGTAAGTATTCATGATTTGTCATGTTACATCCTCTCTTCCTATATAAGAGGTGCAAGCCATTTGTACAAGGCAACGAAATTAACAAGAATTTTTCTTTATATAACTTCCTTTCCCCTGTCTAAGCAAGACTCTTTTTTTGTTTTTGTTTTTTTGCTATGTACTTTGTAGGAATTTCCTAGTACACGAAATTAATGTGATTTACAAAGGCCACCATAACTAAACAACAAAAGGAGAAAAACAAATCCAAATTTCAGTCCAGTAATAGAAGCTATGTTTAGTAGCCTTAGCTTTGAAGCATCAAATAACTCTAATTTAGGTTTTATGGTTTAAAAAAAAAAATTATTATTATTATTATGTGTGTGTGTTTTTTTTAATTCCCCATCACAAAGCCTTTTCTCTCTCCCTCCCTTGTAGTTTTGGTTTGTGTTAATACTTATTTTTTTTGAAAATAAAATTTTGAGTTTATATTAAAACACAATCTACATGATATAATATCATGGTTGAACTTTCATCATTAGCAAAAAATATATAATGGTTGAACTTGAGTGCTGACGATTCCTTATATTTGAAGGCATCAATAGTCAAGATTGTGCAAAATGGAAAACACTGTGCATTAAGTATTTAGAGCAACCACATCAGTTGTCTAAAAATTTCTGTCTATTTTACACTAAATACCTACTTTTTCTATTTTACACTATCACATTTTCAAAACATCCACATCAGTTTATCTATTTTACAAATCTATTCTAATTAAATAATATTATTTATTATTATTTATTAATACCCATTCTCTCTCATAAACACCCACATCACCTCTCTCATCCGTTCCTCTCTTTCCCTCACTCTCTTCCTCACAGCCGCCTCACCCACAGAGACGGACCCATGTTAGGGCAGGGGGGGCCATGCCCCCCCCCAAAAATATATAGCACTGTATAATGTCTATGATGTCTATCCTCTCTGTCTTTATTTGGCCACTGTGATAGACTAATAGTGCAATGTGTTTTGTATGTGTGAGTTTACTGTGTACTTTTTAAGAAATCATCATTTGTAATAATGATTGAGTCTTGACTCTTGAATTTGAAAAAAGAGATGGTCAGATAAGGAAAAATGAGATAAAAAATAAAAATAAAAATAAAAAGAATAATAAAATTTGGAAACTGGCAATCAAAAAGTGAAGCCTGTGGGAACTATGAATCAAATGTGTGCAGTGGTTAATAATAAATATTATTAATTGATAACGCTTGTTTGTTGGTTTATTTTATGAATTATTAACTATTTTTAGAAAATAATTTATTAACATTAATGTTGTTGTAGCTTGTGAGGTATGTTTGTTTGGTTTATTTTTTGGACTAAATTTTGAAACTATAGAGCTATATAATATGGAAATAATGAAACTTTTATTTGAATGGTTGATGATGGGAAAATTATCTATAATATTTGATTTTTTTAAAGAGAAAAAATTACAAGTAATTTGAAGCTGATAATGTAGCATTACCTCTAGTGTTGATGTCCCAATTCATGAAAATTTTCAAACAAAATTCCAAAAAATTAACATCGATTAAACCAGAATCAATCCAAATTGCAAAAATATGAGATTATAATGTTAATAAATGGGGTGAAATTTGACAAAGCTTGAGTAGACGTTAGTTTTGATTTTCATAAACTTTTTTGTGTTTATACTTTGGCCCCTTCCAACTTCGAATCCTGGTTCCGTCCCTGCTCACCTAGCTCGCCGTCGCCGCCAATCCAGCTCGTCGCCTTAGCCCTCCGCCGATTCGGCCTCCTTTTCGCTTTCGCCCTCCCTCTTTCCTTCGCCCTTCCCTCTCTTCCTCCACCACCAACCCTTCGCCTCCCACCCCTAACCGACGACAGCAATGGAAGATCTGGCGGCAGCAATGGAAGACCATCGGGTGGCAGCAGTGGCAGCAGATCCGGCTCCGTTGGGCATTTCACATGAGTTTTCCGTTGAGTGTGGTTTGGGCTGGGTTTTCTGCTGGGTTTGGATTTTTTTTGGGTTGGGTTTACTGGTGCGTTTTGATTGATTTTGAGTTGGGTTTTCCAGTGGGTTTGTCTTGATTTTGAGTTGGATTTTCTAATTGCTTTTCCGTTGATTTTGGGTTAATTTTCTGTTGATTTTGGGTTAATTCTCTGTGCTAGGTTGCGGTGTTTGGTGGTGGCGCTGGGTTTGGTGGTTGGGTGATTATTTTCTTCTTCCTTCTTCTTATTCTGGCGCGCTGGGTTGTTGTAAATGTTGGGAAGAGAAGTAGTTTGATAGAGGAGAGAGAAAAATAGAATAAAAAAATCATTTACACATGAACAGTAACCGTGTATATATGCACGGTTATTGTTCATTTACACAGCCGTGGTATATATTTACACATTTTTACACCTACTGATATAGGTATTTTTTTGCTCAAAATGTGTAAAATTGGTACCTTTTTCTATTTTAGAAGATTATAGATGGGCTGATGTAGTTGCTCTAAAAAAAGGCAAGCACCAAAGTTTCCAACCTAGACCACAAGGTGCGGATGGATTAAGAAAAAAAAATGCAATATTTCCTATAGAGTTTTTCAATTATATTTGCTTGTTATGTCAAGAAATGCCAAGTGCCAATTCTTACATCAGAGATCCCAACACACACATACGCACCAGGGGAAAAAAATCCTTAATTCAGAAAAGGAAAGAAAGGCAAGAAGCTGTTGAATAAAGATAAAAACAGATAATCAGATAAAAACTTGAAGATTTCAGAAATTCATTTTTATTAAAAAAAATAAAAACTTTGTTAGTATTTTTTTTAATATCATACACGAGATAGCATATAATGGCCTTTGCTAAAAAAGTATCATCTGTTCATAATATGGTAAGCTGGGTTTGAAGCCCTACAATCTCAAATAGAACAATGGGCTAGAACCCTAATGATACAAACTCCTTTTTCTCTAATACTTTAGTGGCTAAGCAATGAAAACAATTGGAGAAATTATGATCTCACTTTAGCAAGCCGTGCTCTTAACTCTTCCAGCTCTTCCTCATCGTCTGCTCCCTCAGCAATGGCTTCTTCCTGTGAAAATCCATAGGAATCAGTTCCTTGGTTTCATTAAAAAAAAAAAAAAAATCACGTAAAGTTATGAAGAGATTAATTTTCCACATACTTCTTGTGAAGTACTGGCTCTCTGGGCAGGTAACTTTGTCTTTTCCTTCCTGACAGCTTCTGGAAGCTGCGCAGCCGTCTCACCAGCTATTTCAGTCAGGACCTTATCAACTTCTTCTTCAGTTTCTTCTTCTATATCTTCTGAATCCAATGCAGTGTCAACAGCATCATTCACAAATTCTTCAATCACTCCTGCCTGAATTAAAAAATAAGTGTCACTTCTAGAGAATTCAAGAACATATGACAAAAGTGAATAATTAAAAGAAGATCAAAACTGGTGCTTGACAGTGAACGTTCTGAAACCTTAGTATGTAAAAGGTCACTCCTTGACACATTATATCACAGGGACCCAAATTAAAGGGTGTGTCTGACTCATCTTTTTGCATATCATTGAGAGAATTGAGCAATACTTTATTCATTCCAACATGATTATAAGTTAGATGGCCAAGAGCCTTGTAGCTTAGTGGCATTGCTTGGTCTCCTTTATGAGGAAGGCCAAGGTTTGAATCCCCCCCTCCACTTGTTGTAACAATTTAATTATAGAAAAAATGATTATATGTTAAATGACATTTGAAAACAGTCAAACTTTGCAGGATCCATAACAAACATTCTTCTAATAAAAATGATATCTTCTCAGCCAAAATGTTTAATATGTAAAACAAGAGAAGTCTAATCACATAAGCTAACTTAAGGAGCACACAAGATTGTAACTCCAAAAAACATTAGTTAAGCCAGATTGAGCACTTAGCACATTAAGTGCAGTCAAAAGATATTCTAACATGCCATCAAAACCGCTCCCAGTGGAAATTAAAATGGTTATACACTGAAATAGTGAACATCAGAAGAGCAAAACACAATAGTTTTCTTCCCACTAAACCTGTCAAAAAGTATCATTCTTACCAATAAAGAATTTGAATGAATACTTGTTCAAAGGTGAAGAGATACCTTGGTCATTTCTTTGCTGAATTCTTGCATTGTGGCTGCCACTTCCGGAGCTTTCATGAGGTTATTGACAAGTTTCATGACCTCTGCACTCTTGGACAAATGACCAACAGTACGAGATATTGCTGCAAGTTTCATGACACATTGAATTTTTTATTTCACTGAAATTATTTCAAAATATTCTTGCAAAAAAACTAAAAACAAGCAGACACACAATCAATGAGAACACAGTACAATTATAACTAAAAGAGATTGCTACAAGTGTGACAAAGCCTTTCACTGCTGACATCACATCCATAGACCACAGCATAAATTTACACATAAAGATGGTACGGGGTTCTGAATTCTATTTATATGTTTAGTTTATAGAATATCTAAAGAAAAAGTCATTAGTGAAAATCTCCATTTACACACATAAGTCATTGCTTATCAGCAATAAAGTCAAGTTCATTGAATATGACTTTAACCATTAAGCCGTGGCAAAAGAATTTCTTTACAGCTAGTATAGTCATAAACTAAATGGTGGACTTTGAGACTTTCCTTCAATGATCAATTTGTAGGCCAGTCACAACACAATTATACATGTTAGCTGATCTCTATATTTCTTTCTCCCTTCTTTCTTCTTAATTTGTTTTCTGAAGAGAAACAAAGGAAAATTTTCATATTGGAGTAAAGTTCTTTCACTATTATAGAGATTTCATATTACAAACATGCTAGAAGTGAATTCTTTCTTAAACCATATATTGACTCCAACAAAATGGTTTCATCTAAATTCTACCTACTACACCCTCTGGTTCAAGTTTGTTATTTGTCCTTGAATAAACTATCATAAAAGATGTCTAACAACATGGGTTGCCATCAGTTGAGAATTTACACTGCTGTACTGATCAGGTATTATATCACCAACACATGGGAACATAGTTTTCCCATTCTTTTCGAAAACCATTCTTACAAAATTTAGCATTGATGTACTAAAATTCTTAAGCAACATGTGAATTTTTACCTTATTCTGAAATGCAAGTCCTCCAAAAAAGAAAAAGAAAGAGAAATAGAAAAGAAGAATATGGAGTAATTTTCTTCAGTTGTCAGTCACAAACAAGGTTCATCAACTTGATGCTTAAAAACGAGGTAATGTCTATTTTCACATGACAATATACATGCTAGGGATGGCGATGGGGTGGCGCGGGGTCAGATCAAAGGTGCCATGTCCCCTCTTTAAGGCGGGAAAACCCGTGTGGGCAGGAGCGGGGCAGGTCGGATTTAGGCGGTTTTGGAGGTATTTTGTCATCCCTAATGAGTTGGCTTCAACATTAATGGGGTAGAGATGAAACAGAAAGTAGAAGGATAGTCATGAGAATGCTAAGGGAGAGAGAGAAAGCGAGAATTTAGGGGGATAATAATAGAATATGCACCAAAAAAATTATAATTATAAATAGATGTTCAAAGAAAATTATACATAGGAATGATTAAATTATATATAAAAATAATTTTTATATATATATATATATACACACACACACACACACACATTTGGGCAGGGCGGAGCAAGATGAGGTGGATGGAGCAAATCCCGCCCCTTGCCTGTCACCTCTTCGGGGCTGAGAAAACCCATGCAAGGTAAAGTGGGGCAGGGTGGGTCAAGCAAAGTGGAAATTTTTTCCATCCCTAAATCACATGCTTGCATTGAATTTAGAACCTGATAACAATAAGGGCTTCACAGTGAGGGTTATTACAGGGTTCTACTTGGCAATGGTGACCAATCTTTCCCTTGGAAGAGCATACGGAAATCAAAGATTCCATCTAGAGTTGCTTTCTTTAGCTGGACTGCCACTTTGGGGAAGATCTTGACGATTGACAATTTACAGCAAAAGAAAATGTGGCTTTTGGATTGGTGCTATATGTGTAAATGCTATGGGGAATCAGTTAATCACCTTTTACTGCATTGCCCTGTTGCTATAGAATTATGGGCTATGGTTTTGGGTTTATTTGGAGTTTATTGGGTGATGCCGAAGACTGTTGTGGATTTATTTAGCTTCTTGGCCAGGTCGCTTTAGACGCCCCATCGGAATGGACTTTTGTGGATGTCTGCTCTACATTGTCTGATGTGGTGCATATGGAGGGAGAGGAACAATAGGAGCTTTGAGGACACAAAAAGGACCATGCCTGACCTTAAATTGTTTTTTCTTAGAACCTTATTGGATTGGATGTCAATCAAACATAGTCATTCTTTATGTTCTGTTATTGTTTGATTAGATTCATGTAATTTGCATGTGATTGTTTGGTCCCCTGCTGTATACTCCATGTATACGGGAGTGACTCTATATTTATATCAATAAAGATTGCATTACTTATTAAAAAAAAATTATAAATATGTTCAGATAAGTTAAGCAACATACCAACACTTTCTCCAAGGTGCATTGAGATTGAATTAAGTTGGGCTTTATTCTCGTAAAGGCGATTCACAGCCTTTCTTGACATCACAATTTCCTTTGCAAGTGCCTGGATTTAATATACATGAGAATTTTGAATGTAAAATAATGGAAAAGATGAAAGCTCAATTATAACATAGTAACAGTAGTAGACATTCAATGTAAGGTGAACACCCAAGCATTCCATGTGGCTAAACCTAAACTGAGATGCACATGCCCGCATAAAAATTGAACTTAGACACACATGCAAGAGGGCCATAATACTCCATCAGTCCTTTCATTTACTCTTGCAATCAGAACAGTGTTACTCCTGAAACCAAGAAAGAAAGAACACGGGCAAAAAGACCATCTGGACCACATAATTAACTGCATTTCCTTTCAATTACATAACCTGTTCATAACCCACAAATCCTTCAAGGAATCTATGACTTTAGGAACTTTATGAACTAAGGAACAACCTAAGACAACACTGATAGACTTTGAGAACACATCAAACATACGAATCCTCGATTCTTCTAACAAATCTTAAGTCATCATAACAATTCATTATTTCCAAAGTCCCAGATCTTATATAAATATATATATACCCAAAAAAAAAAAAAAATGTTTTTACGCTAAATGAATAATTGAACCATCAGGGAAAAAGCAATAAAATTTACAAATTACCTTTGCTGAGCCCATGTCATTTCTCTTTGCAGCCTCTCTAATTGCTTTATGCACACTCTTCTCCTCTCTCTGAACATCTAAAAAAACCAACCCATGAAAATAATTATTAGACAAAAATCCATCGTCAAAACACAAAATCAGACAACCCCATCAATCTAAAAATCCAATCTTTGAAACCCATTAAACCAAAACAAACAAACAAACAAAAAAGTTGACGAATTCAACCAAAATTCATTAATTTCAACAACAACAAAAAAACCCATAAATCAAAATTTACATTACTTAACAAAAAAAGAGAGAAAGAGAAAAAAGAGAACATGCCTCTGATTTGTCGCTCGATGTTGCGGCACTCTTGGCGGAGGCGTCGCTGCCAACCCCTCAATTGCTCTTGTGGGTTAGCTTTGGGCTTTAACACGCTCTTAAATTTGTCCATTTTTTTGTTTTTGTTTTTTCTATGCCTTTCAAAGAAAAGTGAAGAGAATTCAGAACTCAGATGAACTAACTAAAAAAAAAAAGAGCTTCAGAAGATGATATTCTGCTTTGGATCAAAACTCAAAGCATCTACTCGTTCTCATTTTCCGTGTTTGTTTCCTAGGAAAAGTCTGTGTGTCCTTCTGCGGGAAAAAGAAAAAAAAAAAGTCTAGCCGGGGTCCAGGGGTGGCTGCGTTAGAACGATGTCGTTTGCAGCTTAACTTGGTTATGAAGCAACTACGCCGTTTTGCTACTTTACAACTTGCCGTGTTTGGTTCCATGAAAATTTTTTTCTGGCCATAAAATATCCCCCCCCAAAAAAAAAAAAAAGGTTTTCAAGTGATTGGTTGTCTCTGGAAAATGCGATGAAAAACATATTTTTTATTTTTAAATTTTCTCATTTTTCAAACACATATATAATAAAAAAGGAAAATTTTAGATAAAATAAATTGTGATTGATGACCGACGATGACAATGGTGACCAAGGACGATAATAAGGGTGAGGGTGGAGGTTTAGTTGATAAGTTTTAAGTAAGAGGGAAAATGAAAGCGTAAATTGTGTTCCACTATAAGTGCCTTTATTTTACAGTCAACCGAAAAACAATTTCCGATTGATCAACATTTTTCATTTCTGTAAACACTCGTAAATGGGAAAAATATTTTTCCAAAATAAATTTCCATCAAACCAAATACAACTTTTTTTTCCCCTCTTTGGTGCTTTTCTATGGTAGCGTCTGTAATTTATTTTTGAAGGAATAGAATCCAATTCAATCATAACATGGTGTTAATCTCCATCATTCTTTCATTAATATTAATATAAATTAAGGTTAAAAAACATTTGAAATAATATAATTTTAATCCTAGTGAATATCATATCACATAGATACCGTTTAAGATCTATTGATAAGCCTACTAACATAATAAATTTTTTTTTTTAAATTTCAAACTTTCTCACACATACTTACTACCTCACATCACTAGTTCACTTGCGTCCATCACAACACAAAAATAAGAGAATTTGTGAAAGTTGGTTATTGGAAAACATATCCCCCTTTCGAGTCCAACCAATTTTATCCAATTTGTGAAAGAACCAATTTCAATAATTCTAACTGTGTTAAAAATTTGATTATGAAGAAACTATTTTTTCACTCAGATATAAATTCAACTCGGTTTTGGGTTTAAAAGTTTAGCAATTTAGACTTCATGCATTCAGCTAAGAGATTTATATTATACCAAACTCAAGAAGATTGCCCCGATCATTATCGACATGGATACCACTTTTTGATGGGGACCTCGTCTCTAAAGGATCGGAATGTTAGGACGGCATATTAGGGTGAAAGTCTTGAAGGTTTAAGGTTGCTAATAAGATGATTGGGAACATTGTTTTCACACCACAGGTAAGGGATAGGCAGTCCAAACTGCCCATTTGAATGTGCTGGGCAAGGTTAAGGACGTAGGAGATTCAAAATGGCCCTCCTTACTATAGACTATTTTGGGATTTGATAATTATATCACAAGATTTCAGATTTAATCCATTTGAGCCCATTATCTGATGATATACATACTCTTTCTATCTTGTACAGTGTTGAATATTATTATAATTTATGCCATATAACAGCCTATAGTGACTAGTGATGACTAAGTTCAAAGATCTTTTTCTAATAAATACAATTGTATTTAAAATATTTAATGTTCACTTTATAAAAATTGCTTTTTATTATAAGACACCAAGAAATTTCCTTTTTCGTGTAGACAAAATTCAAACTCAGGCCTCTTATCTATCTATCTACATTATTAATAACATGATTTTTGGTTTAATTTTTAACATTTTGTATACTAAAATACCCTCACACAAATTCTTAAACTCTTTAAAATACCTCTATCTTTTAGTTAAATAATTTTAAATTAAAAAACACAAACAGGTTAAAAGAGTAATTTACTATTTCTAAGTTTTAGGCTTTTTCTTTTATCTTCTCCATTTAGTCTAAAGCTTTTCTTTTTTTCTTTTTTCTTCTTTTTTTTTTTTTTTTTTTTTTTTTTGGCATTTAGACTAAACTTAAGACACTATCTCTATCTCATTTTTAAATATTATTCCACGTTATCTTACTAGTTACTTATATATCACTTTTAAACATTATAACACTAAAAAAAACACAGTTATTTATATATCACTTTTAAACATTATAACACTAAACCAAAAAAACAAATAAATAAAAAAGAGCATTATTGTGATGAGCTTGGTTTGATAATAAAAAATTTTACCAGTTGAACTACTTGGAACTTACAAAACCATGCTAGTTATAAGTTGTGCAATTATCCAAAATCAGGTTGAGATCATCAGGCTCGGACTAATATTCGTTAGTTAATCCAAAAGAATTGCTCAAAACCAACGCAAACTCAAGTTTTGACAAATTTATTCAAACTTTTTAACTTCTGTCACTCTAAAAAAGAACAAAAAATACATCGTTTTACTAATTGTAGAGTTTACGTGGCATCCTAAAAAAAAATGGAAGGGTTTGAAAAAATCAATGAAGTAAAAACAATTTTTTTACACTAGTAGCAAAAAAGACTAAAGAGACAGAATAACATACTTCTAAGATTACAAATAACAGAACTATGTTAAAACGATTACAAATAACAGAGGAATTACAAAGCATGTTCTTATAGGTAGTATTTTCCTGATGATGCAAGTGACAAATACAACACAATTTCCTTCAATGGTAAAAGCTGAATGAGATACATCAATATCTGAGAGCTAAAATTCAGAGCTATAATGTTCAAAAAAATGTGAACTTTATAATTCTAGAGGAACCTCCCCCCCCCAACCAACCTCCCCCACTTTCTAAAAAATCCGACTATATGAGTCGTGTTAATTCGAAGTAAATGGAAGAATCGGCTACAAGAAATAGACTGTGTAATTGGCTGTCAAGTGTTCAAGTGTATCCACCATCCATCAGTCTCCATTCCATCACTCAAACACTATCAATTAGCTATCTAGTCATAAAGGCCTTCATCATACCAAATATCAACCAAGAAGTCTACCATCTCCTGCACAAGCGACCAATCAACCAGATTCACATAAGCACTTCCAAAATCATAGGCACGCACACAATTAAAGTGGCAGTTATAATACACTCTAGACATCCCCTGTCCTAAACTGTAACTACAAATTCTTGGTTGTAAATATTTTTTGGGGGGTAAAATGGGTAACTCGGAATCAATTTAAAGACATAAATGTGATCTCAGCAGTCAGCACCAAAAAGAATAAGTTACGTAATGATGTGAGCAGTTCTATCTTTTGCTCTCATTTTAATTTTCAAAGCTTCAAATCTAAGTCTCTTTCTCTCTCTCCCTAACACACACACAAACAAACACGTGCACATCAGCACCCTGTGCTGCTGTTATAAATAAAGAAATATTCAATACAAGAACATGACATGCATGTATGAATTGTGTGTATTGAGAAACTTACAGGTAGAGGAATTCGCTCAGGAAAAGGCTCATTAGTCAAGAGTAGATCTTCATATGCCATGGACCAACTGAAACAATAAATTTTACAGATATCTATCAATCATGTGAGTAACTGCAGAAAACTGACATTGGACAAAGACTGTGATCGCCAAAAATATTGTAACAGACACCAAAAAAAAAAAAAAAAAAAATAGCAAATATAAGGGATTCAAACCCCTGGCTCAGTGGTTCACAGCCATGTGCTCTAATCCTTTGAGTTACAAGCCCTGCCCTATATCTCAGGAGTACCCTAAAAGATGTGGAAGCACATATCACTTTATAAGAACATTATTTTCAGAGGTGTGATGTGGAAAGGGGTTTCATAATTGGGTTTTTGAACAAGAGGACTTCTTCATTTTTCTCATATACATATTTTTTGTAGGTATGTAAGCAATCTTTTTTCCTTACCTAATCTGCAACAGGATCCTCATTTTATGACACTAGGTCTGATAATGAAGATGAATAAAAAAAAAAAAACTCACCAGTAAGAAAAAATAAAGAAGCTGAATCATCCTTTTGTTTTTGCTAGTGCCATATATTTTGCTCACAGTTGGTTTCAAGCCTAAGAAAGGGAGGAGGGTTGTGGTAGGTTGACGGCTAATGTAAAATTTAGTCACTCTAGTATGAATCACCCTTTTGTTTATACTCACTACCTATGCTTCCAAGAAGTAAGACCAAAAAATGTTCTTTTGAGTTTGCAAGTCCACAGATTTTAGTTCAGGCTTCAGAATAACACATCCCTCAATCTCAATGACTGTTTGCTTATGATTCTAAAAAAAGAAGACTATTTGCTTAAATAGTAAAATATATAGATAGTATAATATCTTTAACATTGACTACTGTCACTGATCCCATTGTATCAACGAAGCATTGGGAAAAGTATATACCTTATAATGGGGTCCTTTGCCTTTCTTTTTGGTCGTCGAGATGGATCCCCCATCCACTTTCTTCTACTCTCTTGCCAGGCAATTGCAGCTACATCACACATTCAGCCTGATTACTCTTCAGTGAACAATATTTGAATAATGAATTTCAGTAATTATAAAAAATATTTATAAAATACACAATAGAAAGAAAAGGAAAGAGTAAAGTGCACTCTTGGTCTTCATAATAATGTTGCTATTTCGTGCTAATTCTTTCGAATGTAGCAATGCCACTCTTCAATGTTTAACTTCATTTCAATTTCACTCTTTCATTCAAATATGTTTTTTGATAAGTAATAATATTCATAAATATGTTTTGGTCAAGTTAACAAAGTTAAGTCATAAGAAAGTCATGTGAATGAAATTGCCATTTAAGGAAGTCATAACAGAGTTATGCCAATTGGCCCACATCAATAGAATTTTGTTTATATTTGTTTATAAGCAATCAAAATTTATTAGGAAAAAGAAAAAAAGAAGAAGGCAAAACCTTAATAAATGGGAGGTATACAAGAAAGAAAAGAAAAACTAGGATCTAATTTTGCATTGACTAATAAATCCCAAACAGAGCAAATATTAGCAGTGCGAGCTTCCTAACAATAGCACAATGTTGAAAGAGATGGCTAATTGTCTCCCCATTTGGTTTGCACATACAACACCAATCAACAATGATTATCTTGTTCATGAGGTGCCAGAAAGCAACTCCTCTCTAGCAATTAACCTGCATGTCTTGCTGGAAACTGCACCCTCTCCCACATTAATTTTGATCATTGAAGGATTTGGATCTCCAAGTCTGATTATGTACAATCTCATTTGTAACTTTTTGTGAGAATATGGCAGGCTTGGTTCTCATGGAAGACTAGCTATTGAGTTTTGGTAAGGGAAAAGTGACAAAAATGGGAAGCTCCACAGCACAAACCTGACAAGGTTTAGGCATGAGCTTGGGGTAGTGGTGGGCCACAGGAGAAGTAGGATTGGATGGTGTGGGGTCAGGGTTTGGAAGGGTTGAAGGAAGAGGAGTGAGAGGATGGAAGGGAGAAACCTCTTTCTTTGTTAATTAGAAATTATACAATTTAATTGAACATAAAAAAAAATTAAATTTTTTAATTAACTAAACCATGTAGACTATTTGTCTCCACCGAATGCATGTCAGCAATTTTAGTTACATTGCTAGTATATGACTTAACTCCAATACCTTTTTTTAAATGTATTTGGACGGGACTAAATTGAAACAAAGCTAGAAATTGGAGGAAAACATAACTGCAATTGACAGAATAGGATTATCCAAAAAAATAAAAATGATACTACCTTGTTTTATGTTTTAACTTTTAACTAGCATTACAAAACCCTTCGGCACAAGATCACCCAAATCAAGAGACTTACCATGATTGACAAATATGGAAGTGCCCATATCTTTTTCTTTGGACTGATTTTCTTTATCAGTACATGTAGAATGCTCTGAAGGTTGTGTCCTATTGCGACGGAAGCTTCCAGTATTTTGCTCCATTGTCTCTGAACTGAACGAACATTCCCTTCTGCAATTACACAATGGAAGTTGACAACAATTCCTTTTAAGAAGGCCCCTTAAGGTTCTATCAACAGATATGGCCATGTGGAATACAGGGATGTGACAAAACAGCTAATGCTCAACATAAAGTAGCTCTTCAGTGCTATGGACATGTCAAGGAAGGAAGGAAAGAAAGAAAGAAAGAAAGAAAACAATATGGAGAATCTTAACATGAAAACTATACATGTTACTTGACATCTCCTAGCTTCATAATTTGAAATTATGAAACTTGGGAAAACTTGATAGATTCTCCCAAAATGAGAAATTCATGAATCATACAAAACATAAATTTTACATATGTTAGATTCAAAATTTTCATATTAATTTCTAAATATTTTCAACATCCAAAGAATTTCAACAGAAAAGACGAAGATGACATGAGCTCCATCTTATGAACCACATTTTCCTTATTAGTAAATTCATAGTTGTTATTATTTCCCAACAGTATGCAAACTTGTAATTAAGCTTAATGACATATTAACACACCCCCCCCCCCCCAAAAAAAAAAAAAAAAAAAAAAAAAGCACTAACCCCACTAATCCAAAACAACAAAAAAGAAAGAAAATGCCAATGCCAATGGCAACAGCTATTACGCCGTCATTGGCCAAAGGAAATGCTTGGTACTATTCTTTGAAAGATAATCATTCACAAAGTTCATTTCTACCTCTATCACTGACTCCCTCTTCATTTACTTTCCCAGAAATTGGTTTTTACTTTCAGTAAGAACTTCCATCCAAACAGGTATCACTGTATCAGTTCACTGTACCTTATAATCTGATTTTCATCAAATTCCAAATAGATAAAATTGACTCCCTAGGCCACTCAATACCCCATATTTTGGATCAACTGTCAAATGTCCTGAGAGATAGAAAATTTCTAGAGATAAAAATCAGACTAAGAAGGTAATAAAGCTACTTCTCAATACAACAAGTGCATCATCCATCGTCACACTGCTAGTCTTATTATTATACTCTTTTTTTTTTATAAGTCTCATTATTATACTCTCTACAACCATGTAACACTTTTTTTTTTTTAATCTCAGACGCTATGCATCTCCACAATACAATCTAGACCATCGCTCATTGTCTAATCAACCTCTACTACTTGCTAAAAATAGAAAAATAGTAACTTCCCAACAAGCAACTGCAAGCATTAATTTTCGTACTTTCTATCTTCTATCAACTCTGGCACATTCAAATGCAAGAACCCATTTCCTTGTTTGACACAAGCACAATATATGGTAGAGCTAAAGCTTTCATTACTCTCCCCATCTATAACTAATAAAAAAGCTTGACAATCATTGCTTGTTCAACACAGATCCAAATGTTAGATAAACAGAGCGGATTTCCTTTTCAACATAACCCATACCATGTGAAAACCAAATTAAAAAAATAAATACAAATTAACCAATCAAAAAAAAAAAAAAAACTTGTTATACCATACCCAATTACCCATTCATCTCTGGGCTAAGATTCTACACAATTTCTTATCCAAAATGTCAAGCATTGTTTACAAAACCAAATTGAAGAATTATTTGATTCAAGAATTCATCTTTTAGCTTCCAAGATGCAAAGCATATTTATAAAAAAAAAATTAAAAAAAAAATGCAAAGCATAAATCTTTATTCCTTTACCAAATTGATTCAGTAATCTTGAGTCTCAAATTTCTCAATCTCAACTTAACATTTAACTTCATTTACGTTGCTGAAAAAATTACCTGAAAAAACAAAACTTCTGCAAGAAAAACGAAGAAGAAAAGGAAACATCACCAAGATTACACACAACAGATTTAACTCTTAATATTAAAAATAAAAATAAAAATCTAAAAACAACAAGTACGAGCCTAAACCCATGATTCTATTTCAGGGTTTTTTGCAATGCATTTAACCATTATAGTTAAAAATCACACAAACCCATATCATATTTATACACAAACCTTATACTAGTGAAGCAGCAACTTAAGAATAATAATAATAATATAACCAAAAAAAAAAAACGAAAATTAAGCCATACCTTGTCGTGCACATTTTACAGAATCATTTTCTTTTGCAGAGAAATTGATACAGAGAGAGAAGAGATTTTAGAGAAATGGGTTTGAGTGATAATAGGAGACAGAATTAGAATTAAAATGTAGAATTTGTGAATTTCTTTGTATGTTTCGTGTTTTGCTTGCGTTTTGTGTTTGTTTTATGTTTTCCACAGGTTTCTGAATTCTATGTGCCCTTCTGACGTGGATGTGTCTGGAATTGGATAAGTAGGCCATATATAGGTTTTTATATCAATTCGAATGGCAGGAATACCCTCAACCTACGTGGAGAAAAAATGCAAAATTTAATGTAACGTCAGAGGACAATTTGGTCATTTCGCATTACAAAAGGGAAGAACCTTGCTCGCATTTGGGATTTCAATATTTTACTTGTGGGTAAATTTCACAAACCACTCCTATGGTTTGGGATAATACCAACTAGGTTCAAGACATTTTAAAATTGACCAATTTAGTCCGTAAAGACTATTTTGTCCCTGAAGACATTTTACTCCCTAATCCCGTTAGCTATTCCGTTAGTCATTTTACTTTTTTTTTTTTTTTTTTTCCCTCCTTTCTTAAACGTAACAGGTCTGCTCTCTCTACCTCTTTCATTCTTCTTCCCTCTGACCTCTGTTTTTTTTTTTTTTTTGTTGCTAATCCTAACCTCTCTGCACTCTGCTTTTCTTTTCCCTCAGGCCTCTCTCTGCAACCTGACCCAGTCTCCTCTCTCTGACTCACCCTTTTCATTTATCTCTTTCTTTTCTCTGCAACGGCAGTGGTGCATGGGTTTGGTGGTCTGGGTTGGTTGTGGATTGTGATTATGGTGGTTGTTTGTGGTGGTTGTTGGTTGCCGGTGATGGGTTCTGGTTTGTTGTGGGTATTTTGGTGGTGGTGGATTCCGATCTGTGGTGGGTTTTTTGTGGGTTTGAGTTTTTTTATTTGGGTTTTGTGGTCGGTGGTTGTTTAAGGTGGTGGTGGTGGTGGGTCTGATTTGGGGTGGATTTGAAATGGAGGTGGTTATGGGTTTTGATCTAGGGTGGATTTGCAGTGAGGTGGTTGTGGGTTACGAAGTGGTGATAGGAATTTTTGGATTTGGGTTTTATTGATGTGGGTTTGGTTGGGTTTTGTTGCCATGGTGGTCATTGGGTTTTGTGGCCAGAGGTGGTTGCTGGGTTTAGTGGCCGGTGATGGTGGTGGTGGGTTCCAATATGGAATGAATTTGCAATGGGGGTGGTTTTGGGTTTTGATGTGGTGGTGAGTTTTTTATGTGTTGGAGGATTTGGATATTGTTGGAGCAGATTTGACTAGGTTTTGGTATGGGTAGTAAAATTTTGTTGTGGCTCTTGTTGTAGTTAATCTGAGTGGTTGTGGCTAATCTGAGGAGTGGTTATGGCTGATCTGAGGAGAGAGAGTGAGGGAGGAGGGAAGAGGGAAGAGGGAAGAGTAACATAGAGGGACAGAGAGAAGAGAGAGAAACTAACAGAGGTTAATGTTGTTTAGTGGTGTTTAGGGACAAAATTGGTCAATTTTGGAATGTCTTGGACCTAGTTGGTATTAACCCAAACCTCAGGGGTGGTTTGTGGTATTTACCCTTTACTTTAAAAAAAAAAATCAGTTTTTATGTATTTTATTATTGCATGGTCAATATTTATGCTGCATGCCTATCAAAATAAAATAAAATAAAAAATGGGTTTCAGTTATTTCAACTGGTAAAATCTCTTATGGTTGAATAAAAAATCTGGAGTTCAATCCCCGCCTATACCAAAAACCGATTGGTGTCTTGGTTTGATGATAAAGAGCTATCATCAGAAGCGGACGTTGTATGTTGAAACTCTCTCAAAATAAAATAAACATCTATGGTGCATGTTTTTTCTAAGACCAAGCTCTCTTTTTTTGTTAATGTTAAATAATTTTTCTAAGACCAAGCTAATATTAAACAATCTTTTTTTTAAGGCAAATAATAAACAATCAAAAAGCTATAATAAAGTTCTTCTTAAGAAAAAAAAAAGTTATAATAAAGTTACAGTCTTTTACTCTTTTTCTCAAAAAAAGAAGAAGAGCTATAATATATTCTGTCAGGAATTTCTTTTTCGGGGATATTTGCTACAGAAATAGAACCAAACCTTCAATCCTTGATTTCTAAGCTTGTTGGACCAAACTCTTTCACTCAGTTTAGCTTGTCTAAGCCTATAAGCTTAAATTTCTCTTGTAAAATTATAACTAAGTTATTGATTTCAATAGTGAGATCCCTTTTAGAACATTTTATTGCCTTATTTAAGATGCATTTGTTCTTGGAAGGTGCATACGGTAGAATTCCATAATAGTTCGAGAAGTTGTCCATAACTTTGAGATCAGAAGGAAAGGGAGAGAGATGTTGGGGATCAAGGTGGATATGCAGTATGCCTATGATAGGAATGAATGAATTTTTTTTGTTAGTTGTACTATCCATTCCAAGTTCAATATATGTGAAAAATTTGCCAAATTTCATATCACAAAGGTGTGTAATGTTGAATAGAATTTAGTCATCTAGAGGTTTAAGACAAGAAAATCCCCTATCTGCAATAACTCTTGCATTTAGGTTAGTAGTTGTGGTTGCATTGCAACCAAGGAAAGGTTCTTGAGGGTAGTTGTTGAAGGGTTGTTGATGACACGAGCTTTCCTCTAGTGTTGTGACTAAGTCTAACTCATCCATCTAACTAGTTTGACATTACTTGGGTGAATAGAGATAGGAATGTGGGGCTCATTTGCTATCTATTTGGGCTTCCCATTGCATTGTAATTGGCTGTGTGTTTTCAGAGCAGTGGAGGCCATCCATGAGGAATGTTGTGTTTAAGCCCTTGCTTTTTTTGAGAGTGCATAGGTACATAAACCCCAATTGTTTTTTTCCTTGTTTTATTTATTAAAAAAAAAATCATGATAATAAATAAATAATAAGTTTAGAGACGTGTAACTTTTCATAAATGAAAAAGATTGTGGAAAATTTTGTATCCCTATTACCACTCAATAAAAATTTCAAAAATAGTTTGCTACTTGTTTTGAAAAGAAATATTTTTTTGATTAAAGTAGAAAACAATGTGAAAATGACATGAAATATCAAATCATACATTTCATCTACTATACTATATGATAAAAAAATGGGGTCTTAGAAACCATGGTTGTATTAAGTGATTATTTTCCTTCTCATTAATTATTAAAATAGTTTATCTTAGATTATAGTTTATTACCAAAATATCAAGTGATTTATTAATTTTTACAATAGTTTATTATTTAAAAATTCAAGAAAGTTTGAATTCTACTGCAATTAAAATTTTAATATCAAAAGTTTCAAAAAAAAAAAAAAAAAATATTTATTATAAAATTTTAATATCAAAAGCGGACAAATAGCATGAGTGTACCACTACCACGCATGCGTAGTAGTGGTACAATCATGCTTGCTCCAAGGGCTTATAAGGCATAAGTGGGGCGCATCTTTTGCCGATGTGAGACAGAATCCAAAGGCTTCCCAAAAATAGGTCGAACCCGAGGAGGAAACTCACGTCGCCTAAGAACAAAACCGTGCGGGCTTGGCTCCTCAAAGCAGACAAATACCTTGCGGCGGATTTAGTTCCCACAACCATAATTTAGTGGTAAAATGAATGTGTTATTGTCGTATGGTTCATTAAATAAAGATAATTAAGTTTACTTTAGGTGAAACTCTATTAAAATTTTAAGTGGCTCATTGATTATTAAAATAGTTTCCATTATATAGTAAATATTATTTTTGTTTATATATAATGAATATATATTTTTAATCTCACGGGCATGCTACTAGTGTACTCTAAAAAACATATTGCATAAAAGTTATTCTTAAAGAAATTTTGTTTTTTCCGAGATTTTGATTTTGTTTTTTTAGTTTATGAAAATACAAAATAACTAAAAAAAAAATATTAAGAGCCAACGCCATAGGTTGAAACTCTCTAAAAAAAAAAAAAATTTATTTTTAATATTTTCTAAATATACAACCAAACATAACCTTAGCTAACCCGGCAAGTAACCTAATGATAAAGGACTTGGGCCAATTAGATTTTGGTCTTGAGTAGTGACTAGTGAGCGTGCTGGTGTGTATTTTCATCTCGATTGCCCTAAGTGTGTAGGAATCGCTTCATCCCATACTTGTTTTTGTTTTCTACCAAAAAAAAAAAAAAAAAAAAAACTCATATCTTTTTTTATTATTATTAGACATGATCATGACATCTCTTATTATATGTTATATGTTAGTTGTACTATCTCCTTCGCCAGATTACGAGTTAAGCATGATTTTCAACTCTCAAGATCGGGGTGTTGTCAAGTTTAGTCCGTACGAGATACATAGCTAATTATAATCTAAACGAAAACACAAACCGACCTTAGCTCAGTTGGTAGAGCGGAGGACTGTAGTAGGTTTATCCTAATAGATATCCTTAGGTCGCTGGTTCGAATCCGGCAGGTCGGACTTTTTTTTTTCCCCTTTAAAATAGCCATCATAAAATAACTCAATGCTCCTCCTTCCACTGATTACACAATATTACAAAAGTTAAAATAGAGATGGGCTCAGGCCCGATGTATCTAACTTTCGTTTTGTGGAAGTAAGTCAGTATTATTTAAAAAAATAAAAAATAAAAAAGAAGTTTAAATATATGGCATTTTTTTTTATTATATGGAAGGATTAGTGGACATTGTTGACGTGATTGCACTAGATAATTTTTTCATAGCTTAGGCTTCTTCTTCTTCTTCTTCTTCTTCTTTTTTTTTTTTTTTTTTTTTTAAAATTTTTTTTTGTCTTTTAGGTTGGAAGTTTAATGAAGACATTATAATATACGAGTTGTAACTTTTTCATTTCCCTGTAGAAAGGCCATTGCACTAATTTATGCCTTGTGACTTTGGAATCAGAAATATGCTTTTGCTAAGTAATCATAGTATATGGATCTATAAATCTACTGGTAGATAAAGCAGCCCAACTATGGAAGTAAAGTTTGGGCTTTCAACTGAAACTGAGCTCTTAAGATAGTATAGTTTAGAATAAGAAGTTTCACTATGGAAGTAAAGTTTGGGCTTTCAACTGTAACCGAGCAGTTAAGATTATAGTTTAGAATAAGAAGAAACTTCGAGATAGTGCGTGTAAAAACATGATTCGAACTAGGGTGACAATTATCATTATTAGGGGAGTAAAGGAGACTTAGATGAGAAAAGGATCTAAGTCTCCTTCCTACCATTTAAATTGAATTTCAATTTCCTCCAATTTTTGGCTCAATCTTATCCCACTTGGATGTTATTGTACATTTGGATGGGCTTATTTTCATTAGTTTATTCAATTTATTGTGTAAAAATACAGTTGTAACTTGAAAAATGTGATTCTTAAGACTTGTATATTCCTTTTTAGCATGAAAATAAGTTGAACCAAACATAAGGTAAATGGATTTCAGTGAAGAGGATAACAATTCAGGCCATCTCACTTGAAGCAGAAATATGGTTTAAAAAGATAATTTCCAATGGCCTAATGGCATGCCTTACCCTATGTGAGTTAACTTCTGGTGTTCGATTCAATCCACCTATGTACACTTGAAAGGAAAAAAAAAAGGCTAAAAAGAAGTTGACACTGTCAATGGCTAAAAAAACATATTGAAACATTGAGCTCTTTTTCTTTTCTTTTTTTTAACAGTAAGTAACGCATGCACCATCTAAGCAACTGGGCATGTCTACAACCTAACAAATTAAAGCCTCACATCTTCTAGGCAAACATGCCCTCAGGCTATCATGGTACTACCTTTCCTTTTCTATAATGTTATTTACAATTATTTGACAGCCATCTCCTCCTACTTATACTCATCAAATACTCAAGTGGAGAGTACTCACCATTAAGTGTGTTGTGCTCAGAAGGTATACCAGAAAGCCAGGAGGCACTTCGATCCATCTGAAAACTTAAGATGATCAGTGTCATGAATGATTACAAAATAATACATCAATAGAGTTGTCTTTATCATTAAGATGATCAGAATGAGTACAAAATAATAGATCATTAAGATCATCTTTATCACAAAAATCATTAGTTCATCACTGAAGATCGGGGTAGAGAGGAGTTTTTCTTTTATCATGTTTTATTAACAGAGAGTTACTTTTATTCCCTCTCAGTATCTTTTCCAATGCTTCTGTCTAAACCAAAAAAAAAAAAAAACTCTTTGGCATCTTTACATGCCATATACTCTTCCATGGGAATCTTACATCATTGGATCCACGAAGAGTTTCACATCAAACTTTCCATTGCTCTCAATCTCCACTCCAAGCAATCATGAACACTACCTCTAGGAGGACAGGAATATAGAATGATAAAGATATACTCAACTGACTCCAGCTCTCAATTATTAAACTCGCCAACAAATCTAACGTTCCATGATGTGCTTCCTCCTCCAAGTATCATGTCAGAATCTTATCAACTTTGTCAACTATGATGGAGTACAACTCAGGAACATCTCTTTTCATGCATGATCACCACTCCAAGAATCATGCCAGAATCTTATCCTATATCCATCTCCAACCACGAGTAATGTAGGTCACAAATCTATCCCGTCCTACTCTTACACTCTTCCACAAACCATACCTATGAGTAATTATTAACATGTGGCGCGCACACAAAAACCACACCTAGGAGTAGTTTGAGCCTTCTGCATGGTCCAATGGCCCTAATGCATCCCCGTATTTCGTCCTGATCAACCTCTCTCTAGAGATGATTTTTCTTCTCTCCATAACAAGGTGGAATTCGTTGGTAGACTGAATAATGTACTCTTCATCCTTCAGATAAATACATGGGGTATGGAGCATGGGAAACAATGAAAGACATGTATGTGGATGAGTAGGCTTCCCCTTTCAATTCATGGAATGTGATCTAGGACACTATGGGAGTTTGTGTGCCTTGGTAGGAAAGAGATCGCTGAACTATAGCACAAGATAGACTTTCCTTGATGCAATGGGGTCAACCTGTTAACAAGGTAAGGTAAACCCAATGGGAAACATAAAACAGGGGATATCGCTTTGGGTAGAAGACGATCCAAAAGGCCAAGGTAATGAAGCCACGGAAGATTGATTTGCTATTACTTTGCAAATTTGCTTATTCAAGAATTATTTTATCGGGTCCATGTGTGAAGTCCAATTGAAATGAAAGTCATATGGTTTTAAAAGTCTAGGTATGAATTTTTTATAGTTAAACAATTTTTTATTTGGGTTTTTATTTTCTTAGTTATTGCTGGTTTTTAAGTCAGGGGCAAATCTGTAATCTCTGTGATTCCTCCAAATTAAGGGTATTTTGGTACTTTGGTTGAGTCTAATTTTCTAGGGTATCCCAAGTATCTTAGGTTTTATTTTCTTTGAGTCTAAGTTAGTCTTTCATTGGTTTTTAATTTACTAGTCAAAATAGGAATCCTAATAATAATAAGACAAGAAATAGTACTTATATGTGTGTGATCAATGTACTTTAAAAGGAGATGGAGTTGATTAGTAAAATTATTGAGTATTTTGAGAATTGAGGCATGTTGGCTTTTGCGTGCTCTTTTCTCCTTTTCTTCTTCTCTCTCTTGTGGTACTATTCATATAGCCCCTGAACACCATAAAATCCTCTCTTTTCCTTCTTCCATACAACCCCTAATCAAACCCTTCCTTTTACCGCATACTTTCTTCTACCAAATAACCATCAAACAACTCTTCAAACCATCTTTTAATTTCTAATACAAACTCCATAACCTTTTCTACAACAACTCTAAACTTTAGATCCACAAATTCACCTACCTCTAACCCACCACAAGAAAACAGGCAAATTTTCCAATTTGTCCTATGTCAAAAGGCTCACCCAGGTGAAGGAAGGAGCATTGTAAGCTTACCTTATTCTTAGAGAAAGGGGGAAGGGGGAACCTTTCTTCACTAGAGCGACCGCAGTAAGATTACTCGAAGTGAAAGTTAGATCTACTAGGCTCTTCGATTTTTTTAAAAAAAGAAATGAGAGACCAGAAAACATCTTTGATTACGATTAAAAGGAAAAATCTAAAATGAACCAAGATCCAATTTCGGGTAATTTCTTGGTGAACACGATCAGCTATAATCTCTTCAATCCCTTCATTTATGTGCCCAAATAAAGATAGATGAGTCTTGGTCTGCCTCCTTAGTTAAGATTCTTACTACAGATAATCTTCGAAAGAGGCATATTGTAGTTCTTGATTGGTGCTATATGTGTAAGAGCTGTGGGGAATCGGTAGATCATCTTCTTCTTCATTGCCATACAGCTTATGAGTAATGGCTATGGTCATTTGCTTGTTTGGTATTCATTGGGCTATGTCGCACAAGGTTATTGAGTTGTTAGCTTCATGGAAAGGAAAGTTCAGTTGGCATCGAAATATATCTCTTTGGAGGTTTGTACTGCATTGTTTGATGTGGTGTATTTGGAGGGAACGGAATGCTACATGCTTTGAAGGTTGTGAACGGTCTATTCTCCAAATTAAGGCTGTTTTCATTTTTACTCTCCTTAAATGGAGTTTAGTGTTGCCGACATATTCATGTTTTTCCCTTCATGTTTTAATTGATTTTTGTTATCTGGGTTCTTGATTCTTGCCCAATAGTAAATTTCCAGTGTACTTGGGTTGACTTTTTTAATTATTTATTTAGTAATAAACTTTTTTTCATTATCTACCCAAAAAAATAAGAAGAAAAGATTTGGTAGGAAAATGGAAGACTTTATGTATGTGATAAACAAACAGAGTGGAAAAGCTGCGGTAATTCTTTGGAAATTCCACCCAGCCACTCTCCGTTCTACTCGTTCTATGATTGTATTCCAAACAGACTTTGCTTTGAATGAGGAACCCAATGGCAGCCCTAAGTAAATCATAGGTAGTTAACCAACTTTACAGCAAAAGAAACTAGCCAAATCATTGATTCCTTCTGCCTCACCCACAGGAACAAGTTCACTTTCAATCCTGTCACAACCCAAAACAAAGTAGAACTACTCTAATGTGAAGGAGTTGCTCTGCATGAGCATCGTGAAACCAAATTGTATCATCATCAACAATTAACAAATGAGAAACTGGAATAGTAACCCAAGCATCATCTCTCACTTGAAGGCCTAAAAAGCAACCACCCTCCATGAGAAGAATAAAGATTAAGGACAATAAAGGATCACCCTATCCTATATTGCGTTCCAAATCTCTCTCTCTCTCTCTAGCCATGGATATGATCCATTAGAGAGGCCCGGCTACCTCAAATTAGTCAGAAATATTGTTCCCGGTTAATTTTTATTTCTGTTTTGGATCGACATGGGTGGATTTCGCAGTTTTTTTATTGAATCGAAGTTGTTTCAATTGGTGGTTGAGGAAGGGGGGAACTTTTTCTCCCTTAAGATTTTTGAACGGGGGAAGTATTTCATGCAATCAATTTTTATGGGTAGGAATGCAGCACGTTGGTTAATGCAAAGCTTGGAACACACGGTGATTGGGGTCAACCCCAAACACTTCTTCACGTTCAGGGAAGGAGACACCACATACACAGTGCAACGGGGCTCTAACTCGTTCGGGCAATATTTGTTAGTAACAGAGTTAAAAGTTGGCGGGATGAGAAGATCGATCATTATTCCTGCAGGCAAGGCACAACAAGGTTGGAGGGCCTTTGGAATTGAATTAACGAGAATGTAGGAACCTTCTCATTATTCGTTGGGTGATCCAAAAGCTTTTACCGTACAAGTCTAAGTTTGGGTTCAGAGATTCACCCTTCTCTGTCCTTTGCTGAAACGGTAAAAGCGTCTATGCAAGGAAGGAAGCATTCGCACTAGCCCTCCATTAGAGAGACAGAGAAGATTCAAGTAGTGGAGAACACAATGCCGCCTCCGAGAGACGCAGCTGGGATTTAGGTGGTGGCTTTTGAAGTTTCGGCTGATAATGCTATACCGATTGTCATGGGTGGTGTGGAGGGGAGTCACCGTGGTATTAATGGAGATGCTAAGTTTAAGGAGACAATCCTGGAACAAAATCAATTCAGATTGAATAATTTGAATTCGAAAGATGTTGATTCTGGTAGGGAGCGTCAAATTAGGAGGTCTAGCTGGTTAAGGAAAGGTTTGATTGTGGAAGTAAATTAATTTGGTAAGAGGCGGGTGTCTTGGCAATGTTATAGGGGTGATAAGCAAACTGTAAAGTGGGTGGCATGTGAGGACCGTTCTGCCCAGGTTGGTATTAAGGGAATGGACAATGGGCTTTCTGAAGCCCATGCACCTTGGTTGGGTATTGTTAAGAGTTGCTCAGGCCTACTATTGCCTAGCCCTTTTACTTTTGAGGCAGGGGCTTGCTCCAAGCATTCCCAAAATAAACCCAGCCCAGGTTTTACGGGCCTATTTGTTGAGGATGGTAAGTTAGAGTCAAGCACTTCAGGTCCGAGCTCAATCTCAAATGGTGCGAGTGCTAGTGTGTTCCCCGCGAGCTCGATGCTTGATTCTCTACCACCAATGAGGATGGCGATGGCTCTGATGGTTACCTTGGGCTCAATTTCCTCCATATCGGCATTGGAAGTTCCTGGCGGGAGTGGGTCTAGCGTCCAGGTGAGCCCGAGCTGGCTTACCCAGCCCCCCACCTTGCCGATATTGACAGTGGAAGTGGTCCGTGATACTTGCGAGTTGGGTTCATCACCCTTAGCTCTGATATGTCCCTCGTTGGAGCCGGCGGAGACGACGGTGTTGACTTCAGGGGACCCGATAGAAAAGCTTGAGGAGAAGTCGTCATCTCCGGCGGTGACGAAGGATGAGGATGATGAATTATTGGGTACGGAGGTAAGGGCGATGGTGCATGAGGCTTCTGATTGTAAGGTGGTATTTAATTCTTCTCCCACTATTAGGGAATTGGTCAGTGATTTGGACAAATCATGGGGTAATTCCAAAGAGTGGATGCTACAATTGTGGGATGGTCGACAAATAGTGATTCCGCTATCTCTATATCGATCTCCAGAGAGTGTGTCGGATTGCTCAGTCACTGATCTAGAGACTGTAACAGGTAATGATTCTTTTATCAATGACGGTCAGATGGTTAGCTGGGCAGAGGACTATGATGGGTTAGTTGATTCTTTGTCTATTGTTAATGAGGCAGAGGAGGAGATGTGGGATTTTGATGAGAGGTCGATGACTTGGGAGTGTAGTGGCAAGCCTTTAGTTGTGGTACCTTTGGCTACAGAAGTTCCTTTGGAGTTAAGAGTGTAGTTCTGAGTTGGGGGTTGGGTGTAAGGAGTCGGTTGATGGTAATAATTTATCACAATGGGTAACAAATCGGATTAAGGCTTTTAGAAAATCAGGGGCACTTCTTTGGAAGGTTTTGAGGAGCAGATTACGGGATTGCTGCTAGCTATAGAGGCCAGGAAAAAGAATAAAAAGCTTAAGGCAGTAGATGATCAAATGAAGCACGGCAAGTCGGGGTAGATGATCAAATGAAGCACGGCAAGTCGGGGCAGAAAGGTCAGCGGGAGTTGAAAAATTTATTGACCTCTATGTATCTTGAGGTTGGTTCAACGAAATCAAGGAATGCAAGTAAGAAGCGAGCTGTGGTGGTTCATCAATGAATTTGAAGATTATTTCTTGGAATGTTAAGAGGGCTGAATGATAGGGATAAAAGGCTTTGGGTTCGTAATATGGTCCGGAGATGGGGGCCAGATGTTATTTGTCTTCAAGAAACTAAATTGGAGTTGATAACTAGAGTTGTGATTCGCAGTTTGTGGAGGGGTCAACATGTTGATTGGTCTTATCTAGGCTCTTGTGGAGCTTCTGAAGGGGTGCTACTGATGTGGGATACACGGGTTGTGAATAAAGTAGAGGAAGCTGTGGGGCGATTTTCGGTTTCTTGTAGATTTACAAGTGTGTCAAATCAGTTTGTCTGGGTGTTTACTGGCGTTTATGGTCCTAATTCTGTGAGAGACAGAAGGTTCTTATGGGAGGAATTATTTGGTTTGAACAGTTGGTGGAATGTTCCATGGTGTGTGGGTGGTGATTTTAATGTGGTAAGGTTTCCTTTCGAGCGTTCTGGTTCTACCTCCTTTACTGCTGCTATGCGGGAGTTTTCCAATTTTATTTCTGAGCAAGGTCTCATTGATATTCCGCTTCAAGGGGGATCTTTCACTTGGTTTAATACTCGTGAAGTTGCTTCGAAGGCTAGGCTGGACAAATTTTTGTTTTCTGCAGATTGGGAGAATAAGTTTCCATCTATCTCTCAACAACGCTTGCCTAGGCTGTTATCTGATCACTTTCCGATTGTTCTTGAGGGGGGTTCCTTTCAGAGAGGTAGGAGGCCGTTTAGATTTGAGAATATGTGGCTTAAAGATGAGGGTTTTGTGGAGAGAGTGCGATCTTGGTGGGAATCTTATAATGTCCTAGGAGCTCCGAGTTTTGTTTTGGTCAATAAATTGAAGCTCTTGAAAAATGATTTGAAGAAATGGTATGTGGAGGTTTTTGGAAATGTTGAAGATTGGGTGAGAAAATTGTGGCAAGAGCTTATAGTGATTTTGAGATGATTGAGGATAGTCGAGCTTTATTGGAGGAGGAAAGGCTGGAGTTGGAGAGAGTTCGAGGTGAATTAGAAAAAGTTACTTTGATGGAGGAAATCTGTTGGAGGCAGAAGTCTAGAGTCCTTTGTATTAGAGAAGGAGACAAGAATACCAGATTCTTTCATCGTATAGCTAATTCTTACAAAAGATTTAATTCCATCGATAGGCTTATGGTGGATGGAGAATTGTCTTTAGATCCGGAGGCTATAGCAGGTTGTATTTCTCATTTTTATAGGCAACTATATGCTGAAACTGTGGTTCATAGACCTTTATTAGATGATGTGGAGTTCTCTTGTATCTCGGAGGAAGATGCACTTTGGCTAGATAGGCCATTTGATGAGGAAGAAGTGTTTGGGGTGATTAGTGATTTTAAGAGTGATAAGGCTCCTGGCCCGGATGGCTTTTCTATGGCGTTCTTTCAGTCTTGCTAGTGTATTTTGAAGGCTGAAATTATGGCAGTGTTTCAAAATTTTCATACTCAGGCTGTGTTTGAGAAGAGCCTTAATGCTTCTTTTGTTGCTCTTATTTCCAAAAAGGTGGATGCTGTGGAGATCAAGGATTTTCGGCCTATTAGCTTAGTTGGTGGGATTTATAAGATTATTTCTAAGGTGTAGGCCAATCGTCTTAGAAGGGTGGCACATGGGCTTATTTCAGATTCTCAGAATGCATTTGTGAAAAGTAGACAGATATTGGACTCTTTTTTAATTGCTTCAGAATGTATTGATAGTAGATTGAAGTCAAGTTTTCCTGGAGTGTTGTGGAAGTTGGATGTGGAGAAGGCATATGACCATGTGAGTTGGGGTTTTTTAATGTATATGCTTCAGCGCTGTGGGTTTTTAGAGAAATGGAAAAAATGGATAATGTGTTGTATCTCTACTGTTAAATTCTCCATTCTGATCAATGGTAGTTCTTCTGATTTCTTTGGTAGTTCTAGGGGGATTCGGCAAGGGGACCCCTTGTCTCCGTTGCTTTTTGATATTGTTATGGAGGGTTTGAGTCGAATGTTGGAAGTGGCTGCTGCTACTAGTCAGTTCTCAGGCTTCTCTGTAGGTAATACGGCTGATAACTCGGTGATGGTGTCTCATCTTTTATTTGCTGATGGCACTCTTATTTTTTGTGATGCTGATCCTACGCAAATAGCTAGTTTGAGAGCAATTCTGGCTAGATTTGAGGAGGTCTCAAGTTTAAGGATTAACTTGGGAAAATCTGAGTTGGTTCCTATAGGGGTGGTGCACAATATGGATGTTCTGGTGGGGATGTTGGGTTGTAGGCAATCCTCTCTTCCATTGAGATATTTGGGGCTACCGTTAGGAGCTAAATTTAAGGAGTTATCAATTTGGAATCTTATTTTGGAGAAGATGGAAAGGAGATTAGCAGGGTGGAAGAGGTTGTATCTATCTAAGGGGGGTAAGGTAACTCTTATTAAAAGTACTCTTTCCTCTTTACCTACATACTTCCTTTCCCTTCTGCTTTACTTGGGAAGGTGGCAAATCGTATGGAGAAGTTACAACGAGATTTTCTGTGGAGTGGTATTAATGGTGACTCTAAATTACACTTAGTCAGTTGGGCTCAAGTGTGTAAGCCGCTGCAGGTTGGAGGGTTAGGTATTAGACGATTGAGGAGTTTTAATTCTGCCTTGTTAGGAAAATGGTTATGGAGGTATGGCATGGAGACCGATGCTCTATGGAGGAGGGTTATTGAGGTGAAATATGGGAATAATTGGGGTGGTTGGTGCACGAAAAAGGTGACCAGTGCTTATGGTGTTAGTTTGTGGAGACATATAGGAGTGGTTGGATGAGTTTTTCTAAACTACTTCTGTATGATGTGGGGGATGATACTAGAGTGAAGTTTTGGAAGCATGTATGGTGTGGAGATCGTACTCTCCAAGAGGCTTTTCCGGAACTTTATTGTATTAGTAGAACAAAGGATTCTTCAGTAGCGGAGGTTATGTGTTGGTCTGGTGGGAGGATTCATTGGGATGCTAAATTTCATCGTCCTCCACAAGATTGGGAACAAGAATCCTTTGATCTGTTTATGGATATGGTCTACTCTTTGACGGTACGGGGATTGGGTCCGGATCGGGTGTGTTGGAAGCCAGTAAGGAGTAGAGGTTTTGAGGTTAGAGGATTCTATCTTTCTTTCTACCCTCCTACCATCTTATCCTTCCCTTGGAAGATGATTTGGAAATCGAAGGTTCCTCCAAGGGTAGCTTTCTTTTCATGGTCTGCTTCCTTAGGTAAGATTTTAACAAAAGATAACCTTCGCAAACGACGTGTGCTAGTTCTTGATTAGTGCTATATGTGTAAGAATTGTGGGGAGTCAGTGGATCATCTTCTTCTTCATTGCCCCATTGCTTGTGAGTTGTGGTCGTTGGTGTTTTGTTTGTTTGGAATTCATTGGGTTATGCCTCAGAAGGTTATTGAGTTGTTTGAGTCTCGGCAGGGTAAGTTTGGACGACATAGAAATATAGAGTTGTGGAGAATTGTGCCTCATTGCTTGTTATGGTGTATTTGGCGCGAAAGGAATGCTAGAAGCTTTGAGGGATGTGAACGCTCTATGTTAGAGATTAAGTCTTTTTTTTTACACACTCTCCTCGATTGGAGTGTGGTCTTTTGTCATTTTTCTTGTTCCTCCCTTCCTGTTTTACTTGATCGTTGTAATCTTGGTTATTGATTTATGCCCCCATAGTACATTCCCAATATACTCGGGTTGGCTGTTTTTCGTTTTTTAATAAAATTTTCGTTACTAATAAAAAAAAAAAAAAAATCACCCTATCTCAACCCCTGGTTTCTTTGAAGAAACCTAAAGGAATTCCATGGATAAAAAAAAAATAAAAAAAACGAACAGTTGTAATACAAGAGTGAATCCAACTTCACTGTTTTCCAAAACCCATTCCCCCTAATAAATATAGCAAGCAATCCTAGTTGACATGATCATATGACTTTTCAATATCAGGTTTGCAAATCACTTGCAAACGACAGCTCTTAATTTTGCTATCCAGACATTCATTAGCCACTAGAACAAGTCCAAAATCTGGCTCCCTCTCACAACGGTTCAAGGGTAAACAAATGAGATGAGGAGGAAGAGGAACAGTAAGCCAAGTTGGTCGTGCTTGAGAAAACACTCAACAAACCCTTAATTCAAAAAAGTTGAGCAGAACCAATCAGATATTAATAGTTTAAAATCTAAAAACAGAAAGACTGAGATATCTTGTTTCCATTTGTATAGAAAAACCAGATAAAGAAGTTTTGCAGCAGAAATTAAAGACTTTCAGTGATAAACATACCTATTCACATGTACTTTGGAGAGAAAAGTTGCAACTTGTCTTTACTAATGCAACCAAGTAAACCTGAGCCCTGGGAATGTGCATACTTCACGTCAAGAATAGGAAGTTGATGTGGTTTAAGATTCTGGCTGTCAGATAGATTTGGCAATGCCCTCAACCTCAATCCGTGGGTCACTTCATCCCCATATGCAAAAATTGGGTAGCAATTCTCTATGTTTATAATTGTAGACTTTGTCATCTGAACATAACTTACATTGGTAGGCGTAGATCCCAATTTATTGTAAAAGTTACCAGCTACCCTTTTGACAAGAATTTGAGAACCCACAGTATTAAGAGCAGTGGATGACTGTGAAGATTGAGAACTAGTAGCTCCATTTGATTCTAGGATCTTAGGACGATATGAAGCAACAATGTCATCACTTGAGGGGCTATAAGCAAGTGACATGCAAATGCCTTGATTCTCCAAACCAGGAACTAGAAATGGCCTTCAATATATAATAAGAGAAATGTTAGAACATGTCCTAAACTTTTAAAGCAAAATATTCCACACCCCCCCCCCCCCCCCAAAAAAAAAAAAATTCGGACTCTTACTAAAAAGATTTATTTAAATATTTTGAAAACATAGGCTTTCAATGCTCCATAATTTAATAAGTCATATTACTAAAAAACTGAATATTATATATATATATATATATATATTAAAAGACATTAGTACTTTTTTTTTATGACATGGAACCTCACCAAGACAGGGCCCTTTGGACCCACCATTGGGGAGTAAACAATGGATACACGACTCCACCCACCAAAAATAAGACGATAGTACTTCAAATGAGTGTTTGCATAATTTTTTTTTTTTAATATCAAGGGGAGCCACTAAGTAAAATGTACACATACTTTATAATTTTTATTAATAAAATAAAGGGGGAGGGAAATTTTTTGAAAAGCCAGGGGGAGCCATGCTTTGGTGAGGATGGGCAGCATTGGGCTTTAAAAGGAGACTTGAAAGGCCCAAAAATATGTCAGATATGGGCCTGATTTTAAGCCCACAGCTAGAGGTTTTCCAGCATCCAAACAAGCCACTTTGGGTTCCACTTTGTGCTGGAATTAAACCCTATTTGTTACTAGACACCAGTGCAGGGAGCAGAATCAATTTTATTTTAAGAATTTATTCTTTTTTCAGATCACATTTTTGAATTTTGAATTTGTTCATTAATGTTGTTGAAGATTTCATAGGATATAACTGTGGCTTGATGTAATCTTTGGAGCCTAATTTATTATTTATTAGTTTTTAATTTTGAATTTGGTCTTTTATGTTGTTGAGGATTTTATGGGATGTAATTGTGGCTGTTTGTAATACTTGAAGCCTATTAAAAAAGGCTCCAGGAATGGTTTGGGGCAGTGCAATTTGAACAAAAGTTTCTTATTAGAAGCTAGGTGGTCAAGCCTAGGGTTTGCCCCATTCTTTCTATTTTCTACCCATTCCTTTCTGCATCAGACTATGGCTTAAAAATACTAATCTAAATGAAATGGATCACTGCTGGCAGCAGCTAATTGATCAGATGAAGTCCTAATGGATAAGGGACTTAACTAGATAAGGATAAAAAATATGATTGGCTGGGAAGAAGGTTAATTTTCAATACAATTCTACCATCCCATACCTATAATTAAGAGAGCTGTATTTCAGAAAAGAGAGTAAATTCTGTGTGAAGAGATGGCAGAAACTCTGCTGGAATTTTGCGAGAAAATTCTGCTATTACAAGAGGAAAGTTGTAAAAAGAGCATGAAAAGAGAAAAAAATATGATGGGAGAGGGAAATAAGAGCTTGCAGGTTGACATGACAAAAGTTGGAGAAAATCAGAAACATTTAGTTGTTCTCTCTATCTGTGCCTAGTGAACAAAAAAATGTTCTTTAATTTAACTATTTTGATATTATTAATTCTTACATCTCTTTCTCATATTCTCTCTCTTTAGAATTGGAGGTTGCCTTTAGGTGCAATGAAAAAGTTCTTCTTGATTGGAAGTCAAACCCTAAGTCAAAAAAAAAAAAATATAAATATAAATATATATATATTTATATAAAATACCAACAACCAGTGAGATTTCAAGGCAGTGCTAAATGTTAAGCTAATGACATCCTTAGTAGGTTTCACTTAGGAAATTTAAATATTTCTATCCCTTTCCTCCTAGAACATTCAAAATCCTTTCCTACTCCAAAATTCATTAATTGAGGAAACTGAATGCGGATGTAAAGGGATTGTTTTCTGGGCTTTAATGCTTGAAACCAACATGCTGCCCCTTAGGATATCAACTACTCTGCATGTTTGCGAACAACTTCAAATATGAGAAAACTTCTTTTTTCCAGACAGACCAATTGTAGATGAGGAAGTTGTCAATCTTTGAAAAGAGAATTAATAAAAAGCACAAGAAAAGATCATGCAGACCATAAACTCCTAAAGATAGCTACAATTGGCCAGCAGGTGACTTAATCTATAGTTAACGATTGTGGTAACCAGGAACCCAATACTATGTATTTCTTTTTTGCTTTCATTTTCTTTGTTGCCAAGAGGATAAGTTGGTACATCAAGCATACAAAAAGGGAAGGATGTTAACATGCTTTTGACCTAGTGATGACAATGATGACATTCACTAACTACAATCCATAGTATCTACTGTTCAGCTTTTAAGTAAAGATTAGGAAACCAGATATATGTCTGTACTCTGTACATGGACTGGAATTATTACTTTTTTGTGATGGCATATGAGTGCATCCACTAACTGCAGCAGCAATACTTCAATATGAAGAAAGTGGTTTCAACCAATGAGCTATAGCTCAACTGGTACTTCCTCACCCTATAATAATGGGATGGAGGGTGAGATCTTGGGTTTAAAACTCGCTGTGTGTGAGTAATTTACCCCCCAAAAAAAAAGGTGTCACAAAAACTCCCTTCGGTATTGAGGTTTATAAATTGTTACATCTCAGTAAAATTTAGTCATAGGTTTGAATTCATTTTTATGTCAATGCACATCATGCTTGAAAGTGCATGCATGTCAATAATTGGCTGAACTTGGATATCTAATAGACTACGTTCTTCACGGAAATCTGATCTACTGATGTAAATCATGCACATAAACATGGTCCAATGCAAATAACATATTTCATGTATCTTAATGCTCTACCTAGTTTCTCCATACAGCTATATAGAGCTTTGCTACCTACAGTTTTACATGTTTTCTTCTCTTTGCCCCCATCGCTTGGGAGATGACACCAACCGAAGATGTGTGTTTAGACAAGGTTTCAGATTTTCTGTAAGTTTCAAGAGAAGGTGCCCACTAGATTCATAATGTTGCCAACACCATCTTTCCTCCATGAATTGAATCTCACAATTATAAGGTCCTATTCTGTTATAGCATATTATCTGAAACTTGATGTGTTTGCAAGCTTATATTTGTGCGCCAAGAGAATAAAAAACTAACCTTGCATATACAAATACAATAACTATGTGACAATGTTTCATTTCCAAACCACCTTCAGATCTCTTATAACAGAATGTAAACTTCTAAAATACAATATATTTAATGTAGAAATTTTATTAGTAGCTTGAGATATATGCATTCATTGGCACACTATAGTTCAGATGCAAGCAAAAGTCATGGATAGTTACACATGAGGTTGACTCTTCAACTAAAACACTAAGTAATATGGGATGAAGAAAAAAAAAATCAATGGACTGAACTACTGAAGTTCATGTCTGGGAAAGGGATTCTAGATCATGTCACAAGGAATCAAGTTGAAAGTAATGGGTCAACAAGCAACATAAATCAGTAGCTTGAAATTAATGCATTTCTCAGCATGAGATAATTAAGATGATAAAAAAAAGTTACGCATAATTAAGCATACAGTTGTACTCTCTCAACCGAAATTAAAATGGATATAAGATGAAAAGAAAAATATCATTGGACTGAACTTAATGACTGGAAAAGGCAATAAATTTTATAAAGTTCATCAACAAGGAGACAAATTTTATATATTAAGATTCAAATTCAAGATATTAAGTCACACTAAAGCAATTAACAGTGCAGCCTCCTGAATGAATTAGCAAAACAGACACGGACCCAAGTAAATAATTCTGACATGCTTTTATAGACCAACCTTTCTCTGGGGCAACCAGTGTTCCACACACACGGGCCAATGGAAGAAGCAGTGAGCAGTTTGCGAGCACCCTGACCAAAAGCTGGGTTGTTTACAAGGGAGTATATAGTATGAATGGGCCGGGAGGTCAATCCAACCATGCACTGTAGAGGATTTCTGGTCCGACGCATATCAAATGTCAAAAGCATACCATTCTGCAAAATTGATTAGAGTGAATTTTATAATCTCATCCAAATCAAAAGTATTTGAATTGTATAAAATTATAATAGCACTATACAATAAAAACCAACATGAAAAGTAATATATACGGAATTATGGATTGCCTACATCTATTTTTTTTGGGTAAATTACATAAAAAGCCCAAAGATTTTATCCTAGTTTCAAATTGGACTGAGTTTTTAATATCATCAATTAAAATTACATAATTTCCATAAGCATCCTTCAAACGCGAATAACCGAGAAGTATCAAATCCAAATAAACAACCAGAAAGATTTCATTTTAGAAATTAAAATCCGTCACCACCTGCATGACCTGACCCTTGATTCTCAACTTGCTCATGAGAGAGTTGCAACATGGATGAAACATAGAAGATTAGAGAATTTCTTTTGAGGTGCTACAACCTGAATAAGAGGGACTTCCCTTAGCGCCTACAGAGATTAGTATTACTATCAAAAGAGGAGAGAGCTTATGGGTTTTCGCAGTCCAATAAATACTACACCATACACTGGTTTAGACTGTCATTCAATACTACAACCATTGAATTCAAAAGTGTCCACCCTTCACCAACTTTCTCAGGCTTCTCTTGTGGTAAAGAAGTCTTTTATTTTTTTGCTCAATGTTAAGAGGTCCTTTGCTCTCCTTCAAAAATAGCTACGTTTCTTAGTGGTAAAACACTCATTTTAGGCTTAGGGTATGGCACCAATGGTGGAGGCTAGAGCACTTGATGTTCTTTGGTTGGTATGCTTTCATACTATTGGGGCTAGAGATTGGGCTTTTTGTGAAAGTTATTCCTTTTGATAGATAATAACAAATTTGTATTAATATCCAAAAATCAAGTACAAAAGATCCTGGAAACAGTTAAGAATGGGTCCAACACTTGTTGTGAATTCAGGAAATTGGTTCTAAATTTGTGTTATATCTGGTGGTGTTTTATGGAGAAAAATTAGGAAGTTAAGAGGGAGTGTTGGGTAGGAAGGGAAGAGGAAAGACAGAGGAGGTGGGGAGGGAGGAGAGAGTGGTGGTCACTGGTCAGCACTAGAGTTTTCTTTTTTTTCTTTTTTCTTTTTCCATTTCAACTTCATAACAGAAATGGCATCACTTTACATGTTTATTTGGTGTTATGTACAAATCACATGGGCTCATGGATGGGGAAATTGCAATGGAAGGAATATCATATGGTCTTAATTCATGAAATTAAAATCTTCAAGTTCAATTTGAAACAAGGGCAAAACCTTTGGGTTTTTATTTTTTTATTTTTATATTTGTAATGTAATTTCCCTCATTTTTGTTTTAATAGACAAAATAAGTACATATCAAGCAAAGAAAGAAAAAGATTACAGGTTGATCTGTTACAAAACAGAGATGAGATTCATAACAAATCCTCAGCAACAGGAGAAAAAGACGCAATATGATTTTAACTCTCTTGACAACAGCGAGCACCAACGACTCTAAACTGTCATTACTCTTCAAATTATGCTAACTATATTATCAAGAATATATATTTAAAAAAAGGTCATAGTTAAGTGTCAAACCTGTAAACCAGCATAAATATAACTTGGGTTGTTACTATCCCATGAGCATGACCATGCCGGGTCCTGGAAATGCAATGTTTATATAAAGAATTACAGACCAACCAGATGTAGTGTAGCAGTATAGGAAGAAAAGGAAAGAAAATAATTGCATAATGCAGTGTCCACCATTATTTACACCGTAAAATATAAATGAATTCTTGCAAGAAAGACCACTTATTAAATCTGTTGCAAAATACGTCCAATAGAACCAGATTAATTATTTGTAAACCCAGATAGAGAGTAGAGTACCATAAAAGAGATCCTGAAAAATATTTAAAGCATTCAAGGGGAAACCATCAATTAGTTCCAAACCTTAAGAATTAAGATAGCCACTAATTCTTCCCCAATTTTTGTGGTTGTACATTTTTTTTTTTGCCTTTCTGTGTCTGTTATCCCTTATTAATACTTTGTTGCTCAACCAGAACTTGCAAAACATAATAGCCTCTAGAAAAGAATCATTGCTGTTAGATATAAAATTTGTTAATGCCAGTGAGAAGAAAGTGTCAAATTGCTGTTTCTGTGTTAATTACTGTTTTAGCTATTCAGTTATTTTCATCTTTGGGGCCCACATGTGAATCCAGTTTGATGAAGGTCTACCTGATGTTGAAGGTTGCACTTGAAAGGAATTTAAAGTTAATTAAGTTTATTATTTGAGTCATAGGTTTGAAAAATTGGAGGTGTTTTTGTCCTCAGTGGTAGAACAGTAATTTTCTGCAGTTCCTGACAGAATTTTATCTTCAGTCTGACAGTTTATTTTCATAACTAAGCCTGACATTGACAACAAAAAAATTGTCCTTAGTATAAACATTCAATAGACTATGACTTCCTTAGAAAAAAGAAGGCAGTACTATCAAACTTCCATCTTAGGACTACCTTAGCACAATCTATCTTTTGCATAAGCAATGTATATAGGGTCTAAATAAACCTGATCCCTTCATACGACATTAAAGGTTAAGTGGCATTCCACATTCCAGTCCCTGTTGCAAGGTCTGAATGTATCACATATATGCTATGGATACTAGACTCTGTATATGATTAGAACAGTGGTTGAACGGATGTTTCATGGATACTATGTAACCATACACTCTTAAACAAGGCACCCTTTGGCACAGCTTTTCATGAAATGTTAGAAAGAACTATAAGGTCTTAATTATTTTAAGGCAATAGTAATTCCAAACAAACTGTATAGTAAAATAATTAAGACCATATAGTTAAATATCTAGTAAAATATATAAGAGAAATGATTTAAAAAAAAAAAAAAAGTAACATGAACACTCTGTTTTCATGCACTGGCATTTAGAGAAAAGAGAATGAAGTTGTACCGGCAAATCATAATTGATGACTAATTCATTGCTTCCATGGCTGAAACAACAAAACAAAACAAATTAGCTAGATTCCAAGAATATATGTATATAAAAGCTCCAGGCTGATGAAAAGATTACCTAAGAATGGATAATTTCTTCCCAAGTGAAGCTAAAAGGGTGAGTCTACCACATGGGGAGACACTTAGATCCTTAATGGCCCTTATTCTTTTAGGAAGCTGTATATCTTCATTTTCATGAGGACAGATCAAGTTAATCTGTGGAAACAAGAGTTCACACAATTAAACTAAAGAGTCGGACAAAGAAACTCAGGCGCATACACATGTTACAAAAATCAATTGTCTCCCTCAGTTTAAGGAAGAGATATACTTTGTTGAGCATATGTGTCCCACCCATCCCAGAAATCCTTCGAGCAAGAATTAGAATTTGGTAAGAAGCATCCATATCAAAAAGTGTTGCACCTTCTACAGCCAACTCTTGCTGACAAAATTAAAGTTGCTTCATTAAAATCATAGAGAAGAAAAATGTCAACACACAAAGAGAGTAGTGCAAATAAAAATTCAAAATATTGACAAAGCATTTGGAATTGAAAACCACAAACAAGACTAAAAGAACCAAACCAAATAAACTTTAAGATGTGATATGCAAAGGACAGGATCAAAACAATGTAAAGCATGCAGCAGGATTGTATGATATGTAATGGTACAAAACAGCATCCTCTTTTAAGACCCGGGCAGTTAGAGCAAAGACAAATTTTTTTAGACATCCAAAAAGAGAAATATAGATTATTTTATGAGATGGAATAACAAATTGCATATCAGGGGCTATTATATATATTATAGGTTTAAATTACTAATTTGGTCTCTATATTATTTGACAAATTCAATTTAATTCCTTCACTTTCAAAATTAAGGCAACGTCATTCTTGATGGGTGACAAATTAGTACCAGAAAAAGGATGATAATGACTTGATTTTAAAAATTGAAGGACTAAATTGAAACAATTAATAGATGAGTAACCAAATTCAATTTGCACAGTAGAGTGAGGACCAAATTAATAAATTTTTTCACATTTTATTCTGGTTTAATTTAGTTTCAAGAGATCATTGGTTGTCCTTAAATCATATTTTATGCGACAAATTTTGGTTTCAAATGATTATGGCTCCATTTCATGAGCATTTGATCATGATGGAAAGTGTAATTCAATGCTATACTTCAATTTTGTTGCACAAAAAATGTAAAAGTTTGTTATACAAGTAGTGGATTTGTTTTTCTTGGATTGGTAATGCGCAGCAGCCAATTGTAAATAAATTTGAGAAAGTAAGTTAACAAATAAGAAAGAGAAAAGCCACAAGCACACCTGTAGTACAAAGCTGCAGGGAGGAATTTCCTGTTTGCTAATGTTTGAGTCAATGTGGTGTCCTACATCATCATACGTCAGTAAATAAACCACTTAGTTGATTGATATTACATATTATGGCCATGTTTGATTAGCAAAACAATGATCAAACATGGACAAAAGATAAAAGAATCGGATGCAACATAGTGAAGGGTACCCTTGGGGGAAGGTTATAGATTTCAAGTATTGCACCACTTGAGGGAGTTGATTTTTAATGAGGGGGCCATATTTTTTATAAATAAATAGTTAGGGATGGAGGGATTTGGACCCTAGATGCCTCCATTGAAAACACTAAGATGTGCCAGTTGAGATACAAGGTTCTTGGCTTTAGGGGGACATGTGGTGTGGGTTTGCAGAAGAATATTAAAAAATGGGACTTCTCACATTTTATCGTACATGACATTGGTGACGGTTCCAAAATAGCTTGACCTGTGGGAAAGACTACTCTTTAGGAGAGATTTCCTAATCTTTTCCTATTTCGTAGGGACAAAGATGCTCGTGTTGTAGATTATCTATAGTACATTAGGGTTGCTTTTTATTGAAATCCTCTTTTCATTAGAGTGGCGAATGATTGGGAAATAGAATATATGACAATTACTTGATGGCATATATGAGAAAAGCATGTAAAAGTTCATAAAGCTAAATTCCAATTGAGCAAAGTATGAAAGAAAAAGACCTAATCTCAAAAATAGACTGTTCCTTTCCCTCAAAGCTTTTAGCATTCCGTTTCCACCAAAGAGACCCCATTGTGCAAAGTGGCATTGCCTTCCAAATATCTATATTTTGATGTCGACCAAAACTGCCATGCCAGGATGCTAACATATCAATGACCCGCTGACATAACCCATGTAATTCCAAACAAACAGTTCACCATGGTCCACAACTCAGGCTAAAGGACAGTGAAGATAGAGATGATCCACCGAATCCCCATTCTGTTTACACATAACGCACCAATCTAAAATAATAATGACTCTCTTCCATAGAATATTTGTGGGTCTCTCATTCTTTTTTCTAATGTGGACTTTTTAGAGTTCCTAGATACCTTGAGCTTTCAATAACCTTTACTGTATTTTTACTTTAATTTTCATTCTTTTTTGCTTGGGCTTTTCATTTGTATATTAACCATGTACTAGGGTTGCATCCCTTTCACACCTTTTTAATTGAATTTTCTTGAAGAAGAAAGACAAGGGTACCCACTAGGTCCCTATACTGCCTGGGACACTCGTCACAAAAGGCACTAGTTTATTTTTTATTAATGAACCAAATAATCATATTATGTGAAATCTGGGAAATAATCAATTAAAAGAAGAAACCATATGATCAAAAGGGAAGAACCTTATTGTTGAGGCCTATGTGCAACATGTTGTTAGAGAATTAAAACAATGTCTTACTTAAAAAATTTATGTTTTAACTGAGAACCTTTATTGTTCATAAGGCAAAGGGTACTCTTGTAATATATGCATCTTTTTTCCCCTTGTTTTAGGAAGGTAGATTATCATTGGACAAGAACATTCCAGTTTGAATGAGAAAGGATTGCCTGGATTGAGTGTAATAATGGTACACTAATGAAGGAGCCTTCAGTAAGGGGCTCACTTCTAGTACCTGTTACCTCAACCAGAGCCAGGCCCTCAATTAGGCAAAAAGGCAAGTGTCTAACAAATCTCATCTCAACTCAAGGATCATAAGGTACTAACTAACACCTCTCCTCACTTGAGTGTCTAGCAAAGATGGACTGGTACGGATACAGGTATGGGTATGATATGGGTATTGGTACGGGGATACAACATTTTTTTTAAAACTTAGGGTATGATTACTTCGGGGATACATGTATTAATTACTTATTAAATATATATTTTTATATATTGTTAAACATTTATTTTTTATATATTGTTAAGCAAATATCACTTTAAAAGCAATAATGGATAACAAAGTGAATTCATAAGCATTAAATGATGTTAAGAATAAAAAACAAGAACCAAAAGAGTAAATAAAAGATAACTAGATAAGTGTTCAACATTAAAACCAATATATAAAAAATATAAATAAAAATTCTTACAAGTTCGGGGCTATCTCTCACTATTGGGGGTTGGGTTACAATGGTATCGAAGTCGTATCACAGGTGTATCCTAAATGTATTGACACTTAAAAAAAGAAAAAAAGAAAAAAAAAGACTGGGTATGTATCTTAGAGGTATTTGGTGTTATACCGGTAAGATACATATCAGATACGGGTAACTGAGCAAAAATGGAGTATTCGTGCATCCTAGGTGTCTAGGCAAGCCCTTGACTACACTGATGACCAATCAAACTGTTGAAAACAAATAAACAAAAGCAATGCTCATTTCCTAAAGTTATTCATCAAAATTAATATTAAAAAATGAAAATAAGAAGATGAAGATTACTGTTATTCTCTCCCCAGGATTCCTTAGCAGAAAAGAATCCAAGAGGCTTACTCCCCATCCCTCCTAATGTTGCATTCTCCAAATCAGCTTGCTTCTACAAAACCAAAATCAGGCCTCAAGTTTTAAGAGAAAAAAGAGAAAACTATAAACACACGACAAAATAATTTTAAAACTATTAGTCATTGGGCCTCAAGTTTTTGTTTATAATTCTTTTCGTTGGACAGAAAAATATTTAGTATTCTCACGACAAAATAATTTTAAAACTATTAGTCATTGGGCCTCAAGTTTTTGTTTATAATTCTTTTCGTTGGACAGAAAAATATTTAGTATTCTCAGGTATATGGTCAACGGAAAATAACCCCTAAGAGTAAATGCAAATAGAGACAGTGGACCATATTTGAAAGAGACAGCCCCCCCAAAAAAAAATCAACACCATAGAAAAGAGGAAATCAAAATGACAACCTAAAACATTGGCATGAAATGTCAAGTTCCAAATACAAACATCAATAGATTATACCTTCTTGACTTGGTGCAATTCATTCAGTAGATTATCCTGTACATCGAGCAACTTATCTTGAACATCAAGCAAACCAGCTCTCTGCACCCAAAAGAGAGAGAGAGAGAGATTAACACATCTCTGAAGCAGTTCAGCATATAGTAAACAAAACTATCAACAAAGTTTCTAACAATATTGTCCTAAGTATTGATGACGTAGAAACCATCTTCTTCTTCTTTTTGGATAAGTTTTAGCCCCAAGGGAAGAGGAAAGGTAAGATTTGAACTAGTGACCTCCGTTTTATGAGGTATGGTTCACAGCCAATTTTGCTACCCCTTAGGGTGACATAAACCATCAATTAAAACCCAATTCACATCCCCTCGTTAACCTCTAGATATGAGCAGCTAACATCCAGACCAATTGTGCAAGTTTTAGAAAGACTGAAGTTACCATATAAACAGAACGACCAATACACTTCCTCACATTAATTACACATAAACAACAGGTGTCACTGTACATCAAGAATCCCCCCATGTTTCCCTTCCCCTTAAGCATAGAAATTCATCACAACTTACAATAACAAGGTATGAAACATAAGATTTGTCTAGGGTTAGTTGGAGTCAACATCTAGAGTTAGTTGGAGTCACCACTAGACCTTTGGAAAAATTCCAAGAGAAATTTTATTAATCAATCAAACTTATCTCCACAAGAGTACAATAGCAAACTTATATAAACTGCTAAAACTAAACCCTAAGACTTAGAAAAGCCAATTTTTTTTATAGGTCTTAGGAAAGCTAATTATTGAATTACTAATTCTCGACTCTAGAAAATTTATATTAAAAAAAAAAAAAAAAACTAATATCCTTTTTACTAATAAGACCTAAAATAAAATCCAATTTACCAATAAAATTACACTTGAGTTGACTTCTTAAATCAAATAAGATTAAATAAAAATAAAATTTCCTTTGTGCTTTCTATATCAGTTTGACTTAGGTAATGCCCAATTCAGTAACTACTATGTTGGCTTCTTGGAAGGGAAAATTGGGAAAAATCAAAAATGGAGAAATTTGGATGACAGTTCCTTTATAGTTCATGTGGTGTCTTTGTGGAGCATGGGGATTCACTAATACCAGTTACATTCCTGAATTTATAGAGTCGTTGTCTCTCTGTATATAAATTCATTCTTTTGTATTTTTTAGTCTTCTCTATGTCCTTTGTAAATGGCGTAGTACTTTTGCTATAAAACATATCTTACTTCTGAATCCAAATTATATCTCATGTGGTGTCTTTAAAAAGAGCATAATAGATGTACTTTTAAGGGCAAGGTTACCTTTGTCTTTTCCAAGCTTAGTAACGCAAGCTTATCACCAAGTGGGGCATTAAATTTGTTGTATGTATGTTGGAATTAATAGGGTGGGATGTGGTTTACATGTTGTTTGCCAAGAACCTTGTAGCTCAATTGATTGACACCTCATCAATTTCCAATGGAGATATCCAAGGTTCAAATTCCCCCTCTCCCAACTATCAAAAAAGGGCAAGGAGTTACCTGTGCCACATCAAACGCTTGCTTTTCTTAAGACTTTATATGAATGGGAAAAAAATGCCATCAAATTTCTCCACACTTATCTTCAGGGGCTTCGTAGATGATTTCTATTTCAAATGTTAACCCTTTTTCTTTCTTTGTTCCTTTTTTGTTTTTTCTTCTTTGCTTTTCCTTTGTACACATCCCATGTTTTAGGGTAGCACTTTATTTTGAGCTTTTAAATGAAATTTAATTACTTTATAAATATATATATATATATATATATATATAGAGAGAGAGAGAGAGAGAGAGAGAGAGAGAGAGAGAGAGAGAGAGAGTACTTCATATACTAAAGGAAGTTCCCTCTGGTCTTACCTTGAAACTCTGCCTCTTGAATTTCTATAAATTTTTGCAACAGAAGTATAATTTGCATGTAAAATAGTCAGAAAATTTTGTAAAGTATTCCTAGCCACATTGACTACTGTCATAGCTAATTGCCATCATAACAGTAGGCACATCATAATCTCAGTAAGACTCAGGCATAAAGGATGTATGAAGATAGACCAAGACAATAACTGATAGTCTGATACGGATAAAACAGCAAAGGAAAAAAGCAGCCAACATTAGGAAGTGATGTAACTAAGCAATTGAATAAGTAACTTTCTTTTGGATTGGAGGGATTACCTCATTCTTGAGAGACCTGATTTCAGTTTGAAGAGATTCAATTTTCTGCATGAGTCAATAGATTCAATTAATATTAGTGCCCATGTGCCATGTCTATCTTTTAGAATGGCATTTCAATGTATGATACATGAGCATTACCTTCTGTAGACCTTCATCATGCACAACCACAGGTGACGCAAAAAGCTTTCTGACATCCTTTGAAATGCATTTTGCATTGCATTGCGGACACTAGAAAGAAGAAATGCATAGGTAAGATGCAGAAAAGAATGTACTGAAGCCTCTTCAGTAGCGGTACATCACATCAACTAATAAGAAAAAAATTACCTTTGCAGGATATCCATGGCACTGTTGAATCCATTTAATGATGCAAGACATACCATATACATGTCCACAAGGAAGACAACTGCAATCCTTAACCATATTTGTTCAATGATTGATCAATATGAATGTACAAAATCATAAACTATAAATCCAAATAAGAACAGAACAACAATTTTCACACCCAAAATATTTCACAAACGAAAAGATGCCATGCCACCTCTTCCAACACCATACTCAGGCGCTTCACAAACATTACCAACAAACTATTAGGCCATAATCGCTTACATATGTTAGTCCACTCAACGTTATTCCACCATTAAAGACAACAAAAATTTGATACTGTTCCTTAGGCTCCCTAATTAAATTCAAATTGGCCAATAAGTATAGTTGAATTTAGCTGTTATTAGGGAAGGATAACACCATTGCGTTGGCCAATGCAGCCACATTGGGGACCTACGGTACAATATCTAAGAAATTGTAACTAAGTTTCATCCCTTTTGCCCCCACCCAGGGTGCCTCAGCGGTAAGGGAGAATGCCAAGACTAACCAAAACCCATAAGTCTCTGGTTCAACTCCTAGCTAAGGCATTTCGCGATTTACACAATGCCTGCTTAGTGGGGGCGCGTAGGCATCCGGGGTTTGCCCCTCAGGAGTGGTCCCACTGACCCATACCTTGAGGGGGTTCCTACTTCCTCGTCATCAAAAGAAAAAAGTTTCATTCCCTTTTTTTTGTTATTTATTTATTTATATTGTTATTTATTTATTTATATCGTAGGGAACCTTTCTAAAGATGAGTCTTTGGACTCGCTGCCGCTAGCTAATAAAACCTATTGGCAACTGACTCCACCCGCCAGAACCAGTTTCCGAAACAAACCAAAACATTCTACAGTCCCCAACCAAATTCCATCACACACAAACAATAATTGAATTAAGAATATACATATACAGATGGCTAAGAATACTGAAATACTCAAGGTAAAGAAATTGAAATGCCAGACCTGGCTTGGTGATCGCCATGGGAAGCCCAGGGTTCAATACAAATAGAGCAACAAAGCCCGTCGAAGTTACTCTCACCCAACTCTTTCTTCTTCTTCTTCCTCTCCTTCTCTTCCTTTCCCTTCTCTCCATAGCCTTGCTCCTCGGACGCTTCTTCTCCCGTAATTTGACGATCGTGCCCTTCTCCGCCGTCGATTTGCATCGGCGTCGGCGTGGCGGCGTCGGAAGGTTGAGGCGGCTGCGGAGGACGCGTGAACATACGGAACATTGTGGGTGTGGACTAGCGAGTAACCGATCACTGAGGCTGAGTGAGAGCTATCAGAGAGAGAGAGAGAGAGAGAGAAGGGAAAGGTCGAATAGGTTGGGTTGGGTTTTCGCGGCTACTATATACGTACCGGTTTAACTCTGGCGACAGTTCTGCCACGTCAGCATAGACGGATTGTTGGGCTTGGATCAATCTGTGTGGCGTACTGGGCTGGGCCTTCATAGTGCTGCCACAGAATTTTTATTATTATTATTATTTTATATATATAAAAAAATTATTTGAGGATAAAATGCAAAAATAGATTTTGGATCGAAATCAAACTCAACCATCGATCTAATGTGTTAAATTTAATTTAATTTTTTTCTTTTCTTATGCTTTTTTTCCTAACATAATTTGAGTATTTTCTCAAAGTTTAGGGACTTTTAATTTTAAATTAGAAGATTGTGGAGTCAATTTGATTTTAGCACAAAGTTTAAGGTTTTTTTTTGGCATTTTTTTATTAATGTTTTATTTGTCTTTATAATTTGGATCATGCTTTATTTTAATTCTTAAAATTTAAAAGGTTTTTCTTTTAATTCTATATGAAAATAAATGTACCAAAGTCATTTCGTAGTTTTGCAATTATAGTAGAGCAATTGGTGGCTTTATTGACTTTAGTCACATAAACTATAATAATATTGAAAAGGTTATGAAAGGACTAACTTAATACGTTTACAATTTTTTTGAGATTAAAATTTAACTTTTCAAATTTTAGGTACTAAAATGTAACCTAATTCAATTTTTTTTTCCTTTTTCTTTTTTAATTACATAAGTCAAAATTTTCACTAGAATGACCTTATCCTCTCTAAGAGTTATGGGAAAAAAACAAATAAACAAACAAACAAATGCATTGAACTTCTTACTTCTCTTAAATTGCCTAATTAAGTTGTTTAAAATGAAATTGTCATCAATACCATAATGACAAATTAGGATTGTTATCACTTTACCTTTTTTTTGTTTTTTGTTTTTATAGAAAAAAGACAGTGCATTGCATTAAGGGAGGTCGTTAAAATCGGCCTGTAGTATAGAGATAAAATTTGGTGGTACATCTTCCATCCAGATTTAATCATGAGAAATGGATATTACTCGCCTTGCTAAAGAGTGAGCTACAATATTACATTGTCTACGTACATGGGAATAATGTATTTCTGAAAAACAAGAGGCAAGATACTGTATGTCTTTTACTATGTGGCCGAAGTGGGATAAAGAGTGAGAGTTGTTTCTTCTTTGCTTGCTCTTGGTGCTGTGTCTTCCTTTGTTCTTATACTCCTTTTTTTATCTTGTTTGTTCGCATTCACACTTGTTGTTTTTGGAGCACATTGATGAGTACCAGTGAGTCACCTTCCAAAATAACTCGATCAAAACCTGTCTCCAAAGCTAGAACTAAAGGCCGCCTAGCTGCCATTGCTTCTACCTCAATGGTTGTGAAAGAGAGCAGAGCTCTTTCGCTAAGAGAAACCATCACATGTCCTGGTCATTTCTAATAACCACACCCAAACCAGCGCTTTGTTCTGAGTCAAACAAAACATCATCAAAGTTCACCTTGTACATGGGACTGTTCGAAGGTGTCCAACTTAACCAATAGTGTAACATCCCGACCCAACTTTATAGTTAAACTATGTGTTTGAGTGGTTAATTATTATTTTAAGCAACTTCCTTTCTATAATTAATAGAAGAGTATTTAATAAACATATTATTTTATAATGCCATTGAATAAGAATTGTAAAGATTATAAATAATTGAATGGCTAATTGTATTATATATATATATACACATACACACTAAGTATTACAAAACTATATTAAGTGGTTTAAGTTATTAGATACATAGTTGGTGTTTTAATTAGGTATGATGCATGAGATGTTATAACATGGTTAAGGTTGTAAATAGGTAGTCAAGAGTAGGATATAGTGGAAATTCCATCCACACATGCAACCAAGTGAAATTCAACACATGTAAAGCCAAAGTATCATGCATGTTGACACATGTTATCCTCTTAAACCCCAAAGACCAACACTTGGCTGGCCATGCAACAAACAAGCTTTATCTCATTCTTTTTTGACTTTCTCAAAACAACTAGAACATCCAAGAAGCTCTCTCCCTCTCTATTGCCACGGGTCCAAATAAACCAGAATTCTCACCTCACTTTGCTCTCATTTCTCCTAAGGAAAGAGCTAGAAGCTCTCTTGAGTCACTTTTCTCAAAACCACGGGTCCACACACCAAAAGAAAAATAAAGCTCCATCTCATTTCTTCTTCATACTCTCTCAAAGAAACTAGAAAACTCAAAAACTCTCTCAAACTCTCTCAAGCTCTCTACCTCTCATACTTTCGGGTCTAGCAACTAGGAAAGGGAAATCCTTTCATGCAAGAGTGATTCTAGCTCTATCACTCCAAGAACCCGTGCCTAGGGTAAGGGGAAAATCTAATTCTTTTATCTATTGTCTATTTAAACTTAAGTGATGGTTATATGAATTTGTATATGGGTGTGTTGGATTCTAGAGACTGTTGATTGCCCGAATATGAATTGAGTCATTGTTTATGCTTGCATGTGCTCCTAGATGATAGACCAAGATAAAATCTGTTATGGGTAAGTGTTGAAATGAGTAAAATAGCTAGATAAACTTATGGAATTGCTAATTGAGGTGCTGAATATGTAGTTGATTCAGTAATTGAAGCTTGTTGAGAGTTAGTTAATAGGCACTTCATAAACTTGTTAAGAGTTGCACTCATTGGTTAACCTGTTTGGTCATTATAAATCTTGTATTTTTCTAGGACAGGTATGGTAAAAAGTTTGTTGGAGATTATTATATAATATATCTAGTATGTGTGCATTAAATTTCATATGAAAATACCATCGTTTGATAATTGTTTATGAATTTACAAGAAAATGTTGCAAAGCTGTCACTGTGACAGATTCTGTGTTTACGCATGATAAATTATGTATTAAATTTTATACAGTGAATTTGGATGCTAGGGATATTTCCTATGAAATCTAAGATACTTGTGGTTGTTATTGATTTGGTCTCACAACAATTGGATCAATACAAAAATAATAGTGCAATTTATAAGTTGATTGAAATTCTGTTGTGATAGAGTTGAGTATGTTGTCTTGTATAATTTTTAGTACATCATAGTTTTATGATTGGCTCTGAAAATGATATGGAATCTACTAGACATCCATAGAAGTGGCTCTGTAAATTAGCATGAAAATTGGATGTGAATTGATAGCCCATTTGTATTTTATAAGTGGAATATATGTTGCTGGAATAAACAGTAAACAATAAGTGACATAACTAACTTTGAGGATTTAATTCTAAAGTTAGGGTGAATATTTTGAGCTATAAATTAATATGCTCATCATTTGGTATGTCTGAATTATAGATAAATTTTGTATACCTTGGTTCGAGGTTTAGTACTCAAAGGAGGGGTTCTAAACCATTCTACTGCTTTTTTCATGTTGCTGTCTTGTTCAACATGTTGTATGTTGCCATGTGAGTGTATATGGTTACATGACCATGCTTAAAAGATTTTATGTTTATGCATGCATTATTGTCCTAATCTCAAAGCACCATTTGAAATGAAGTTGGCTATTCTAGAGATATGATATAAATATGAGAATGTTGGTTTTTCTTTAGTTTGGTACATCATTGTTGATGTGTGCATAATATGTTTGTGGGAACCTCGTTGAGGTGGGATTAGGATTTCCTTGATTTTAAGAAATAGGCTTTGAGATGAATGTGTAAGTTTATGATAAGGAATAATTTATAGTAATAAGTTTTGATATTTGGTTTAGGTGTTACCAACCTCCAGGTGTGAGCTCCTTTGACTTTAGGCTCTCGGTTCTTCTGCTTTCAAGTAAGGGATAAGTTATATGGGCATTTGATAAGTCATGAGGTTATTTTAAAATGTATTATGCATTAAAAAGTTTTTTATTAGAGATATGATATATAATCATGTTTCAGACAAAGATATGTTCGTGAGCTTTCGAAACCTTATGTATATGATTTAAGCATATTGATGATATTACTTATATCACGAACATAATGTTTAAGAATGAAGTGGATATGCTACTGTTATGAAATATTTATGTAAAAGCATAGTTATCAGAAAAATTTAGTTTTCAGTTATTCCATTGTTATGACCTGAACTCAGCTAGTATGGGTTATAGTACTGGTATTTCCATGGAGATTCTGATTGGCCATCGACCAACTTGTGGAGGATGCCAACTGACCCCCATGGTTGATGATAAAATCACACCGAAATGGGTGATACTTTCTGATATAATCCTAGGATTACCTAGCATTGTGGAGAATGCTGGATGCCTGGCACTATGTGCTGGAAGCCTCCCAAAGTTGTGACAGACTTACAATTGGACTGACTAATATGTATCATGAATGAGCTATTAAGCTATTTGGAAATTATAAAGAAAAGTTGGTTCTTTAAAGATAAAAGTTTCTGAAGTTATGTTATGCTTTAAAGATAAAACTTCTGATGAAAGCTGATGTTAAAAAATTATCAGATATCCGTTCTTTAAGAAACGTTAAGTTTTGTGACTATGAAATAAGTTATAATATTTTATAAGAAGAAGTTTATAAACAAAAATTTTCTTATTTGTCAAGATGTTTCTAATTTAAGATAAAGTTACCAATTATCTGATTTAAGTCAAAATGATTATTTTGTAATAATACTATATATATTTGGTGACTTTGTAAGAAATAGAAGCAATTCAACCTAAAAGATTTTGGTAATATTATTCTTATAAGAAAAAGGATGACAATTATTTTCCTATGAAAAACGTATAAGTTATTATTATGAATAGTATAAAATACTATGTATAAAAAGATGTTCTCCTATCTGCATATTCATAAAATGAAATGATTTGATTTACATGCATTCTTATTAAATTCTCGTGTATCTTACTCTTACTGAGCTGTGTAGCTTACATTTTTCACTCTTTCACTTAGCAGGTTTTATTTTGGAGCAGAGGGAGCTTTAGCCGAGTTTTGGAAAGAGCTGGTTTTAGTTTTAAAAGCATAGATCACAAATTAGCAATTTGATGTTTAGCTTTGTAGTATTGTGTATTTTAGGATCTTCTGATTGGAGTTGTATATTTTAGTATAATTAGAGATGTATTATGTGAAATTCAGAATTTGAATAACTGGTGGATTGTGTTATTTCTTGAAGTACAATGTAGATGCTCTGAATATCAAGTGAAAAGTTATATCAAGAAGTAAAGAAACAGTGAGTTCTAGTTAGCTCAACTGGTAAAATCTCTGATGGTTGTATAAGAAATCTGGGGTTCAATCCCTGCCTATACCAAAAACTGATTGGTGTCTTGGTTTGATGATAAAGAGCTATCATTAGGAGCGGACGCCATAAGTTGAAACTCTCTAAAAAAAAGAAAAAAAAGAGTAAAGAAACAAAAATGAAAAGAAAGAGGGAAGATTTTTGTTTATAAGAGTTTAGTTGGTTCTTATTAATATCAGGTTTAAGATTGATATTAGCATGCCGGTCATGGTCACAATCCGGGTGTCGGGTTTGGAACGTGACAAATAGTATGGTTTTTCTTGTTTGAAATTAAAAAAAAAATAAGGGGACCAACCCTGAGTTCAAACCTAAGCTCTCACCTATAAAAAAGGGTATTCTAACTGAAAAGGGTTCAATATTTTACCTTCGGTAGTTTTCTTAGATAACTTGTTTATATTGGTCATTGCACCACAAGAGACAAACTTTAGGTTAATGGGTGGGTGACGAACACATTTTCATTCAGTAACTTAGTCATACATTTTCTTAGTAATCATTTCCTCTCTATTTTCTCGTTTAGAATGTAATTAGGGAACAAAGTTGTGTAATCACTTTCTTGTAATGTATCTAGTAGACTAGTACCAAAGTATTGTAATCTATTCCAGTTTGACATTTTGTGTAAGGTTTTTGCTTAAATTTTTTTTTTCATGTAATTAAATCAAAAGGAACTCCATTTTAAACTAGAAACTAGAAAGGAGAATTTGAAGCATTCCCATAAGAGTTTGAATCTGATAAGGATGGGGTGTAAAACCTATGTTTTACACCATCCAATAAGATATTGTTACATCGGTTTTTTACTTAAAATTTAATACATCCAACCACACCTAATAAGATCTCAATAAACTCTCAATTTGGTTGAATTTATATATGAGTATTAAAATTGATTGGGTGAAGTTGTGCTTATTCTTAAATATGTGATTAGATGATGTGGCATGTTGGAATTGGAAGTGTAAAATATGAGTTTTACATTATGTCCTTACAAAAATTAATCTCTTCCCATAAAGTCGCAGTTCTCACACGTAGTTAACTCACTGGTCACATAGGTCATTTTTTTTTAAAATTTTATAAATGGAATAAATATATTCCTTTTGTTATGTTTTCTTTTTTTAATTATCCAATATAGAGGTACTCTGTGTCTCTCAAAAATCTTTTTTTTTTTTTTTTAGGGGTTGTCTCTCAAAACTCTTAATTCTTCAAATGGACAAAAAAGACATCTCAGACAACCACCTCAAATCTCCCTTTATTAATCCTTTTCATTAGCTTCAAATTAAATCATATAACTTTAAAATCACATTAATTCAAACCCCCAGATCAAACTCGGTAAGTTTTGGATTTAAATTGATATGATTTTTAAAGTTCATGGTTCAACTTTAATTTAGCAAAACTATAAGGTTTAATTTATATTTTATAGCAATCTTATTAAGACTCATAATTTAATTTGGAATGATTATATTTAATTTGAAATTTCCTTAAGGCCCCATTTGGTTGGGGCAATTATTGAAGGGATGGAAAATGTGGAGGAGAAAATAGGAGAGATTTTGGCAGGACTCAGGTATTCTCTCATTGGGCCCACAAAAATGTAATCCCTCCAGTTTTTTTTTTTGGTTAAAAGGAACCATGTCATTATCAAACCAAAACTACAAAAGTATTGGCAGAGCGCCTTAGATTGTATAGACCCTGTGCATCAGAACTTAAAATATTACATAGTTCAACAGAGTCAGGATTTTCTAATATAACAAAATCAAAAGGGGAAGAACAGCCTTCCTTAGCAAGCTTGTCCGCCACTCTATTGGCTTCTCTGAAGACATGGTTGACCTTGAAGTGCTGGAAACAACTAAGGAGGAACCTGCAGTCATTTAAGAGGGGGGAATAAGCTCTATTAGAGTTGTTATTTGAAAGTACAAGCTGCACAATAACCTTAGCATCAAGCTCCACAGCAAGATGGGTTATTCCCAGTTGGTCTGCTAAAATGAGACCATCTCTGAGAGCCCAAAATTCAGCTATGATGCTTGTTGCAACCTCAACTCTTCTTTTATAACCTTTAACCCAGTTGCCACTATAGTTGCGAATTACAACACCCCCTCCCGCTTTGCTCGGGTTCCCTAAGGATGCTCCATCTGAATTTAATTTAAACCATCCCTCCTCTGGTTTATTCCAACGTACCAGGTTGGTAGAGCAAGGCTTGGGAATGCATACTTTGCTCACACAGAAGTGATACTCCATGGCTTGTTGAATGCATGATTTATGGAGGCAAAAATTCAGAGGGGTGTTTTCAAAAACCACCCGATTCCTGTGTTTCCAAAGGCCCCAAATGGCAAAAAGAAATTGTGTGCTCCACGGCAGTCCATTAGCCTTCAACTGGTTGCTGTCAAGGCAATTCTTTTTTAACCATTCAGCCAAGTTCAGATGGCATAAATTGAAAAGAGATAGAGGAGTTTTGATTGCTTGCCAAAAGGAGACAGCAAAGGGGCAATCTCTCAAAAGATGCAGTATAGTTTCCTCTTGGTTATTACATAAAGGATAGGTAGTATCACAATTAATACCACGTGCAGCAACCACTTGCCTTACTGGAACACTATTGTGGTGACATAACCAAAGGAATGAGCTGATTTTCGGCCATATGTCCAACTTCCAAACCCAGTTGCCCATAAAAACTTGGGTGTTATTTTCTGCAGTAAAGTTAGACGCATATGCCGATGTCATATTAAACTCACCATCATGGGAAGACTTCCACAACAAAGAATCCTTCCTATCACCAAATATTTGCATAGGTGTGGCATAAATCTTGTCTTTTACCTCATTCGGTAGATCAAAAGATATAAAATCCCATCTCCAATTCCCATCTTGGAACATATCATCTATAGTCAATTTAGCTTCACCTTGGGTGAGGGGGCCTTCAACCAAGCTTCTTAGTGAGTTGCCTTTAACCCATTTATCCTCCCAAAAATTTAGCTTCGAATTTTTACCTGCACTCCAACACACTCCCTTTTCAAAGATGGGAAAGCCTTTTTTAATTGCAGACCAGCAAGGAGAGCAAGGTAACTTGTCTGGGTCTTTTAAGTTTCTTCTTGAGCTTGAACAATATTTTTGCAAAATGACCCTTGCCCATAATGATTCTTTTTCCTGATATAACCGCCAATTTAGTTTTGCTAGTAAGGTAATGTTCTTTGCCTTTGCCTCTTGGATCCCCAAACCACCCTCCTCCTTTGATTTGATGATCTTGTTCCAACCAACCAAATGTAGCTTCCTCTTCTCTGGAGATGAGTCCCAAAGAAAATCCCTATTAATTTTATCTAGTTTGTCATAGAGATGCGTTGGAAGCGCAGCCCCTTGCATAACATAATTGGGGATGGCCGTCATGACTAATTTTACTAACATGGTTCTGCCCGCAAAAGACAAAAATTTGGCTTTCCAACCAGCCAGTTTAGAGATTACCCGCTCTGCCACAAAATTAAACTGTCTCCTAGTTGCCCCTATGTGTCTCAAGGGAAAACCCAAGTATCTCCCAATATTGGTGGTTGCATGAATCCCCAGATACTCACAAACTTTGTCCTTAATATTGGATGGAACATTTGGCGAAAAATAAATCCTGGATTTTTCTAAACTAATCTTTTGCCCAGATTCTACACAAAACACATCTAGAACATCTTTAATGGCCTCACACCCTTCTTTACTCACCTTAGCAAACAACATTAAGTCATCCGCGAAGAAAAGGTGTGAGATGGCAACATTGTCCTTAGAAGCCTTCATCGGAATCTACCTTTTGGCAATGCATTCCTTCTCAATGAGAGCCCCAAGGTACTCCATACAAAGGATGAACAAGTAAGGAGAGAGAGGATCTCCTTGCCTAATTCCTCTAGATGGCTTAAAGGAGTTCAACTTACTTCCATTGAAAAGAATTGAAATGCTTGTGGTGGTCACACAACTCATAATCAATTCAATCAAACTTTGGGGAAAGTGGAAAGCTTTAAGAACTTTATGGATGAAGCTCCATTCGATTCGGTCAGAAGCTTTGGCCAGATCCACTTTGATTGCCATAAATCCACCCTTTCCTTTTTTCTTGTCCAAAGAGTGAATTAATTCTTGTGCAATAATGATATTATCTAGACCCCTTCTTCCCAGAATGAAGGCTGCTTAAACTGGGGAAATAAGTTTGTCCAAAAGAGGTCTAATTCGGCTTACTATAATTTTGGTGATCACTTTGTAGATTGTATTACATAGACTGATGGGCCTATAATTGTTGAGGCTCTCCGGGCTTTGAGTTTTTGGAATTAGAGAGATCAGGGTCTCATTTAAATATTCAGGAACAGTCTTAGCTTCAAAACTATTACATACCTCCCTGCACACCGAAGCCTTAACATCAGCCCAAAAATATTGGAAGAACCCAGCGTGAAGCCCATCGGTTCCTGGGGCTTTAAAAGGCTTCAAAGACCACAGCCCAAGCTTTATTTCCTCCTCTAACACCGGTGCACAGAGGGAAACCCGATCACCTTCCGAGAGAAAGCAACAGGAAAAATTTTCAATATCAGAAAGGCGATTGGATGATGAAAAACTTGTCTGGAAAAGATCTATATACCCCGTTAAGATAACATTTTTTACCTCCTCCTCCTCGGTCACCCATTCACCTAGGGAGTTTTGAATGCTCTTAATCCTGTTCCGATGTCTCCTAACCAGCGTGGACACATGAAAAAAGGATGTATTACGATCCCCATAGGCAGCCCAGTTAATGCGAGACTTAAGAGCCCAGTATTCCTCCTCTTGAAGCCTTATGTCAGCATATTCCTTAATCAGATCCTGTTCTAATTGTACCAGGAATTGGTTTGACCCATTTGAAAGTGCTTTTTGGGTCCCATTGATCCTGGCAAGTAGTCTCCTCTTCCTAGCAAACAAGTTACCAAACACTGTTTTATTCCAATGGGTGACCTACTTGTGAATAACTTAATAGCAGAAGGAAGAATTGATTCCTGTTCCCAGGCACCTCTAACTACATCATGAAAATTAGGGTGATGCAGCCACATAGTTTGAAAGCGGAAAGGTCTGTTAATGGAGGCAGGAGGGGGCTTGGAGAGTTCTAAAAGAACGGGGCAATGATCCGAAAAAACCCTGGGGAGATGAGTAACAGATGCCTCAGGGTAAAGGAGTCTCCAAGACGGATTTGCGAAACATCTATCAATACATTCCAGGATTAAGTCCGAAACCTGTTTGAGATTGGACCAGGTAAATTTTGGTCCTGAGAACCCTAAATCCAGAAGGCTGCAAGTATCCAGACACTCTTTAAAATCTAGAGCTCTATTAAGATTTATATTCCTACCACCAAATTTATCTTCACTGCTGAGAACTTCATTAAATCCCCCATTAACAACCAGGGCATATTATGCAACTGAGCAACTTGGGTTAAATTTTCCCATAGAATTTTCCTTTCAGCTATTCTAGGACTAGCATAAAGTGGAGAAATAAGCCAAGTAAGGTCAGAATCACGTACCTTAACAGTGGCATGAATCTCCTGTTCGGTTGAGGATAGCAAAAAGACATCCACTTCCTCTTTTTTCCACAGCAACCATAATCCTCCTGTATATCCAATGGTCTCCGTTACAAAGAAACCATCAAAAGGGAGGTCCTCACAGATTCTAGCAGCCCTATCACCTCCAACCCTGGTCTTAGTAATGATCATGATGGATGGAAAGTGGTTAGCAGCCATTTCAAATACTCTCCTCTTAAAATCCAAATTAAGAGCACCTCTACAGTTCCATAATAGAACATTCATTTGGGAGCAATTGTTATTAGGAATCTCCATTGGGTTAGGTCCTATCATTGATGTTGCTATCATGCTCCATCCCATCCTCCGAAGAAGGTCTTTGGAAGTTGTCCAATCTGGTTTCCACATTGTTAGGTAGTTCAGTATCCCCTTCACTTCCTCTCTGCAGCAAACCAGGAGATCGCAACTCATTACTGTTTTGAGCACTTGGAACAGTTTCAATGTGGGAAAATTCCCCAGGTGCGCTGTTGCTGAACCCCTGAAATCTATTACTTTTCTCTCTTGTATCATCCAACCCGATTCGTCCAAGTGGGGCGACACTAATGGCTGCCTGAGCTTGTTCAACGCCTCTGCTTCCACTTTCGAGATCAGTGGCATGTCTGTGAGGAATTTCCACCAAGGATTTGGTGTTGTTCCCTACGCTGAGTGATCCAATGTCAGATTCCCTGTTCTTATGCTCTCTGGAGTGATTGGAAATATGTGTTTCCATGCTGTGCAAAGATTCTCCTCGGCTCCACCCATTATGACCGTGGGAGCTGACCGAATCTGAGCAATTACTTCGTCTGGAATAACTACGGCCTTGTTCTTGTGCCACATTGCCCAACCCGAGGAGGGGAAGGTTGGTGGCCTTCTGCTGGAGCGATCCATGGAGGGAGCTGGAGGAAGAAGAAGTTGAGGTTGAAGGAGTGGACTTGGATGATTTCGTGCTTGGCTCAGGACTGGAGCGCTTCAAGGATTTAGTTTCTCTAGTATTGGCACTTTTTTTAACTTGGGGAGACCTTGAGTTTTTGGTTTTACTCTTAACCGTCCCATCTGTCTGGCTTAAGTGGCAGCCCAATTCATTCCCCGAGATTAGCCCATCACTTCCTATACCACCTGCCCGAATCTCTACCCGGTCTTTGGACATATTACGCATGTTATCTACACGTGTCTTCCTTCCATTGTCGCCAACTGGGGCAAAGTCACGTGAAGTCCCAGCCTTGAAAAGGAATGTCTTATCAGCATTAAAGGTGGTCAGGCTAGTTTTTGGGTTTCCGAAAATACCCTTAGTTCCTTTCGTGTCTAACAACCCACTCTGGTTCGTTTGATTGGGTGTATTTACCCGTTCATTCTTGACTAGCCGTTTCTTTTGTTGGTTATTACTTTAGCGGATTGTAATTACATTTATGTCCCTCTCATTATAACGTTAACTACCCCATCTTATCGTCTTCTATCGTTTTCAAACACATCTCTGTCTCTTTCCACTACAATGTCCTTGTCCACTTTTATTTTTTATTTTTTTTAATATAATTTTTTTAAACATTGGAAACAATTTCGTTAGTGTTTATATTGAAAAAAAAAACTAATTATTATATATATAAAAATAATAATTTAACATAAATATAATATAATATAATGTGTAATGTGTTAAATTTTATAAATTAATTTTAATTGATAATAACTAATAAATTTTTATTTAATGATTAACAAAATTACTTCTTATATATTATGAATAAAGACATAAGAGTAAATTTATAAAAACTACATTTTTTATCATCTCACTTTTCCTCCTCAACCAAATAAATGAGTTTTTCATCTCTCAACTTTTCATCCTCCCAACCAAACATATATAGGAGGAAATACTAAATCTTTTCCATTCCTACCATTTTCTATTTAGATATCCCAAATTTTCCATCCCCAACCAAACAAAGTGTAAAATATAGGGTTTAAAATGTAATGTATCCAAAATTTATGATCTTCTTATTTGGACTATGTTTTCTTAAATTTTGAATACTACAAATTGTCACAAAAATTATAAAACTAGTTTCATGGCTTACTTTTTCTCTTATTCCCATTGGGTTAGGTTCTCTTAAAGCACTCGCATCAGTGTTTGTATAATAGAAAAGAGTGTCACATTTTATTTAGCTAAGTCCAAAATTCACCCACATTAGGTCATGCAAAATTGTGTAAATATATATGGTTACTACAATAACTGTGTAAATTTACATTGACATTATTCATTTTACATTTAGTTTTTTATTTTTTATTTACATAGGATGAAGGAAGAAAGTTGATGAGAGTTATTGTGTGCAAATAAAGAGAAACAATTTAAAAAAAATTTGACATTTTAATGAAATATAGTATAAAATATATAATATGATTTAGGGTATTTTGAAAAGTGAGCCATTAAAAAAATAAAAAAGTTCCTATAAAATAGACCAAAAAAAAGAGAAAATTTACGCAAGATGAGGTGAATGCTCTTTTTCCTCAATAATATTTACTCAAACAATTGAATCGCACAAGGGCCATAATCAATCATTTCAAATGAGATAATTTTTTTTTTTTTGGGGTAAATGTGGGGGATAGAACCCCCGAGCTAATGGTTTACAATGGAACCGGGTGTCACTAGGTTACAAGGCCTAGTGGCATTTCAAATGAGATAATTGAGATAGTATAGTTGTAGTAACAGTATTTTGACCACTCCTAGAGGGGCTCCACTGGGTCCCAAATAATCTCAATCCCAATTTATTGGTTATGAACCAATGAATTGGATTGGTCTATCATGGAGCCACGATTACACATAGAGAAATTTCACAACACATATTATAATTAGTGAATAATAAAAGTGATCAATCATAAATCTATAAAAATGATGTTTTATTAATCACAACTTATTCTTTTCACACAACTTTTTATATGCAGCCTTGATTGTGGCAGTGTGTGTTTTGTATGATGGATGTAGATCTCCATTCTCATCAGGAGCGATGAGGAAGAATTAAAATGCTAGCCCATATACATGATGTTAAGTTTATGTTGATGTGCATGTTTGAGAAGGTGGTAGGCTTGCTTGGGTGCAATCATGGAGGATCATGAAAGCTCGGGTATAATTATTCAACATTAACTCCTCTGAATTGAAAACTTTTGGCTTTGAGAAGAGATGTGTCCGATTTATGTTTAAGCAACTTAAAGATGGTAGATGAAGAAATCAATAGCCCAACCAGAATTGTGAATGATGTTTTGAATTTTTCCTTTAGGGCTGCTGATAGTCAACCCAACTAGGCACTCTATTGTAATGCTTTTTGTCTTCAAGGGCCCCAAATTCAAGTATAAATTGATTGTCATAACTTATAAGGAATTTGAATCATGCACTTCTCCCTTAAAACTTAAAACATGAGGTATCATTTAAATTATAAAGACATTTAACTGTATATTTCTTATTTTGAATAAAAATAAAAAGGAAAAACGAATGAAAGAATGAGAGAAAGAAAAATAAAATAATAAAGAATAAATTGAATAATGCACATGATCAAATCTAGTTGTGACATGTGAAGCACTAAATCAAATAGTACTAAGCTATGATCTCGCGGAGCAGTGAGTTTTTCATTATTTCTTTGATGAGATCAGCAGCAAGACACAAACTCCGGCTTCAGCGAGACCATAATGGCTGGTCTGGTTCGATCGACTCTCTCTTTCTCTCTCTCTCTCTCAAAACCTAACCCTAGGTTTCTCTCTCCTCTACCATCGGGTTCATGGATTAGCTTTGGTATTTTGAAGTCCACGTGAGTTTCATATAATTGTTTTGTTAGTATTCTAATGGAAAACTAACTGAGGTATTGATTTGGCTATTGTGTAAAGTTTATAGAGTAAATTAGCTAAAACAAAAGTTTAAGGGGTATCAATATCATGGCTACTACCCGAAAGTTTAAGGAGTGTTAGGACATTTTTCCCGAAACCTGTCATGTGGGTCCCACAATAAAGAAGAATCAAGATTCAAGACTAGTACAAAATCTAGTTGTGAAGCAATGAATCCGAATGGCCTATGAGTACATTTTCAAAGAACATCCATAATTTCTTCTGTAGTGTGTTTGAGTACTGCAATGCATGATGGATTGCCACTCCCATTTAAAATTCAATTCAAATATTTTATTACAAATAATAAAAAAGAATCAAGCATAGTTTCGTATAACCCTTTAAATATAGTTAAATAGTATTTTAATATTAATATTTAGGTTAAAACGATCCAATGCATAGTTAGATAAACACAGTTTTAAGGGCTAGAATTTTCAATTATATGCATAATGGGTTTGAGATGGAATTCTAAAATTTTTAGTGTAGTTTTGGTATGTAATGTAAAATATTTAAATGGTGCAATGGTCTTTCTACAAGTATAAGTGTTTGTGGGGTGTGGAGGGTAAGGGCCAGGGTTTAAGTCTACAGGAGGGAGCTTTACACACATATACACTTAGATTAGGCTAGAGTAGAATTTCTATCTTAGCTTGTATAAAAAAAAAAAAAATTCATCTACTTCTCAAAAAAAGAAAAGAAAAAAAGAGACATTTTATTCATCATAAATTTTTTTAAAATAATTTTAACATAATACCATTCCATATTTTTCAAAAGAATGTATTGTGTTAAGATTCAATATCTATTTATAGTAGTAGGTTCTAGCCAGCTTAGCTGATAAAATCTCTTATTTTTGAATAAAATATTTAGAGTTCGAATATCTATTCAAAAAATAAACTAATATGTACGGCCTACACTAATAGTGAATGATAATTTTGGTATCTTGGTTATTAGATAATAAGTTGAAATTCTCTTTCAAAATATACATATATATATATTTATATAAAATTTCAAAAGATATTCAATTCTATCCAAAATTCTGCGTCTCCAACTCGTTAAAAAATCTGGCCAGGGCAACTGGACCCTGCTGTTGCCAGTAAGAGGCATATAAATATAAGCAAGATTATCAATTTCAGTCTATCACATATAAGAACAGGATTTGCTATTACTGTACCACCATTCACTTCAATATCCATCAGTGGAGCTGCTTTGTTATCCTTGGACTCGTAACTTTTGAGAAGAAAGGAAAGAGTCTTGATCATGTTTGCCTATTGTTTCACATCTACAGGCAGAGAAAAGAAAAACATGTTAGGACTTATTTTTCCTATTCTCTTTCTGTAGAGGGGTTTTTTTTTTTTTTTTTTTTTTTTTTTTTCTTTGGAGTTGGGGGTATACAACACTAAGAATATGTAATTTCCTGTTGGTGAGAACATCAGCTTAGCAGCCCTGGAAAGTACATGTTGTCCAGGTGGTTTGACAAGACAAACTCTTTCTCTAGAGATGGGCATCATTACCTTTTTCAACCAAAAAAAAAAAAAAAACACATACACAAATATTAAGAACTACTTTTTCCTTTTCTCTTTCTAGAGAAGGATTTTTTCTTTGGGGTTGGGAGATATAACGCTAAGAATATGTAATGTCCTGTTGGTGAGTACATCAGCTTAGCAGCCATGGAGAATACATGTTGTCCAGTTGGTATGACAAGACAAATTTTTTCTCTAAAGATGGGCATCATTACTTTTTTTACCAGACATACCTCATCTGATACATTTGTGCTTAATCAAATTGTAAAGATAATCCAAAAATCACAAAACCAAATATTGTGAATATACTTTAACAACATCTTAACAAATGTTCACAAGTCCATCCAGAACTACTTTCATAATTTTTGCTTCTTTTGATGTGAAACTATTTATAAATGAGATTGCCAACTCGGAATTTCTAGATCTATCCTAAAATTATCTATGTAATTAAGGAAGAGAGGGTGGAAAAGTTCTCACCAAAAGAGCCATAAATAACCATAGCAGGATATATAAATGAGATTGCCAACTCGGAATTTCCAGGTCTAGTGATGCATTGAAAGCATCAAGTATCGACTATGAACCACTCTAAAACAAAGACTAACAATGCCATGATAAACACGACAAACCACAAATGACCTTATCCATGTGGCAACAGCTAAAAGCAGTGTCGCCAGTTTTTGACACCATGAGTGACTGTGACATTAACAGAGACAGTATATCAGTAAAGAACTAAAATGCTTCTGCTCTACCATTTAGCCCTTTTAGTATTCCAAACCTCCGCAGAGCACAGAACTCCTAGGTAAGTATGGTGAGTTTTTTTGTCACTTAGCTTAGGATATTTCTTGTACTTTAAACTATTAATGCACCATCCCCCAAAAGAAAAAAGAAAAAGAAAAAGAGTGAAGTCAGACAGAATTTAACAGATCATAAGCTTACAAAATAAGATATCACTGGCAATAATCAGGTCCCAGTCTGGGTCAGCAGCTGGAAAGGTGTCTCCCCATGTATCTGAAAACATAAGTGTGGTCTGGAATTAATAACATTTAATAAAAAAAACACGTAAGTTATTAAAATTGAATAATAGTGAAGGAGAAAATCAAGAAAATTATCTTCCAGCAGTAAGCCACATAAAAAGAACCCAAAGTTAGATTTCTCCAACTAATCACATCTGAATGCCAAATTCTATGCAATGATTACTTTAAGAATTTCCTCAGTAGTTAACAACATGGCTCAAATAACCAAGTGGGCATAGAAGAGACTCACACTTTAGGTGAGGAAGTACAGGAGTAATCCCATTAGCCCTGCAGTTATGAGCTAGCACATGTTCTCTTCAATTTCCTGATCATCATAGTCTGATGTTGTAATGTCCAGAAGAAACAGTTTTCGGAGATATATGGCCAAAGCACTGGTGCCACTGCCATTGAAAAGAACATTTAAAGTCAAAATACAAAAAATACACCCTTAGAAACCAACTGAACCCAGTGATACCTAGAACTTACTAAGATCATAAACTAATTAAGAAAAATAAAGTGTATTGCTTTTAAGTGGAAGCAATACAAAACAAGTATCAAAAAGCTTAAAACGAGTAGTAACTTTGGATAAGGCATATTAGGTTTACACCTAGAGCCACAGCCTCAAAGGATTCAAACCTCAAAAGGAGTCACCAATAAAGCACTAATCTCAAACGTAAGCACAAAAGTGTGGTGTCTTGACATGTATTGGTGCAATTGCAAATAAACAACAAAGCAAGCTTTGACTGCACATAGTAAGATCAAGATGCAAAAATAAATCACCATCAATAGGAGTACAGAACCACGGTGCTAAAGTTTCACGACCCAAGGAAAATGCTAACCAAATCTACATTATACCACAAAGGAATTAGTCAAGTAACAATTAAAGCTCTTCGCAATCGCTTATATACCCAAAATCCTTTAGCTAAACACCTGATAAAAGACTTAGTACACACTCACATGACACATGCTTATATAATCCAATCTAATCAAAATCCACACAATGTTAGAGTATCATGTAAAGTTTGCTAAGAACAAATAATTACAGTCTAATGCTAATAGTAACAAACAAGTGAATAGCTAGTAAACTGACACACCTGCCGAATGCAATGCATCGTCGGCTTTTCCATTAACGAAGGGTGCTGAACTAACCATTCTGCAGAAGCAAATGTCCCAGGCCAGGTCAGAGTAAATTGCCATTCAGAAAAAATTTGAAAATAGGCGAGGCTGAGGGAGAGAGAGAGCAACGGTAGTAACGGACACTGAGAGAGACTGTGGTACAATGGCTGTGAGTGAGAGAGAAATCGAGCCAGCTGACTGAGAGAGAGGATGATAGAAACTGCAGAGTTCACAAAATATATATAGTTTCTGTTCGATCCAGTCCGGTTCTATTCGGTCCTCTTAGGTTTTAATCGGTCCTTTTCGATCTTGTTCGGTCCTAAGAGTATTAGCATTGGGGTACCAGGTTGCTATTTTATAACCCAAGACACCCAAAAAACTCACTTCATTTGGGTTTATATTCTTAACAAAATTTGCCACCTTGTAGTAAGAGCACTAGAATATGAGATGCAAAAGAATGTCTATTTTACATCGTCAAAACCTACTTATCTATTTTACCATTATATTTTATAATTTATCTAAATTCCAGTTTCTATTTTTACATATAACTCATTAAAATAATATAAACTATATCAATAAATAATATAAAAAATTTGGTTTCTCTCCCTTCTCTACCGTATCTCTTCCCTCTCTACCTTTTTGTCTCTCTTTTGTCATTAAAATAAATTTTTTTTTTTCATCCTTGTGAACAGTTGATAAAAAAAATAAAATAAAGACCCACCCCCAAATGTGGATGGATTTAGGCTTGTTGGTAAATAAAATAGCAACTAAGGGATTTTTACAACCCCCAATACTAGTACTCTAAGGTTACACATATGCAACTTTACTGTTCATGAGTTGTAAATAAATAAATAAATCTTGTAATTGTGAGTGAACAAAAAAAGAGAGTGGGAGGAAAGAGACAGATAAGTATTTTTTATTATTTTATTAGGTAGTTTATATTATTTTATTGGGTTATATGTAAAAATAAGAATTGAGATGTTGGGTAAGTTGTGAAATGGGTGGTAAAATAGATTAAGTGGTGTTAGAGGATGTAAGATAAGTTTTTTTTTTTTTTTTTTTTTTTTTTTTTTTTTACATCCCCGGATGCTAGGCCTTAGTCAGTCTATTCGGTCATCTTCGGTCTTATTCAGCCCCATTATATCTTATTCGGTCCATTCGGTCTTATTCAGTTCCTTCGGTCCTCTTCAGTCTTATTTGGCCCCTTTTGGTCTTATTCGGTCCATTCGGCCTTGTTTGGTTCAATCGATCCTCTTCGGTTTTGTTCAGTCCTCTTCGGTCCATTCGGTGATGTTCGGTCCTATTTGTTCCTACTCAGTCCATTCGGTCATGTTCGGCCCATTTGGTTTTAACTGTTTGGTCCTATTCGGTCATTTGGTCTTTAACTGTTATGACCAAATGGTCATGTTCGGTAGGTTTGGTCCTATTCTATCTTATTCGGTCCATTTGGTCTTTAACTATTTATTCGGTCCTCTTTGGTCTTATTCGGTCCTATTCGGTCATTTTTAGTCCTCTTTGGTCCATTTAGTCATGTTCAGTCCTCTTTAGTCTTATCCAGTCTTAATCGGCCCACAGTCTTGTCTGGTTCACTTGGTCCTCTTTGGTCCTGTTCAATCCTCTCCGGTCTTATTGGGTCTATTCGGTCATGTCCAGTCTTGTTCAGTCCGTTCCATCTTATAGGGGTGGCAAAATCTGAAACAACCCGCAAATCCAATACGACTAACCTGTATATAAACAGGTCATGAGTTGAGGCTAAACGGGTTTGGGTCATATTCGAGTTGACACGGCTAACCCGTTTAATAAACATGTCATGTTCGTGTTCAACATGTGACCTCGCCTAACCCATTTGACCCGTTTAGCTTATAAAATTATTAGTTATTTTGATATTATTGCTTAATTAATGGTTGTTTTTATATGTTTATTATTATATTTATAGTTGTAATTGTATTTTAATTTTAGATATATGGGAATTGATAAAAATTATATAGGTTTGGTATGATCTATTAATCAAATAAATTATTAAATGGGTCATTTGTATTGATCTTTACATGACTTGTTAATTAAACGAGTTAAACGTGTCGGGTCAGGTCGACTTGTTTAATAAACAGGTCGTGTTCGAGTTGAGGATTCTTGACACGTTTATTAAATAGGTTAGGTTCGAATCAACCCATATAGCCGAATACTCGTAACTTGACACGACACGAACCCGACGTATGAACACGAATTGCCACCTCTATCGTCTTATTTGGTCCAGTTCAATTTTATTTGATCCAGTCCGGTCCACTTTGTCTTTTTTAGTTTTTTTACAGCCCTATGTCTCCTCTCCACGAAGCTTTGTTGTGCATCTGTTGTTTCATCAACTGCAAGCAAAACAAAATCCATGTGCCCTTTTTAAAAAGCCATGTGACATCCAATCAGCATCAAAAATATTTTTTTTTTAAACCCCTAATTGAAAAATGCAAAATACATACTCAATAAAAGTGCAATCTCACAAAACTTAATTTTTTTTTTTTTGAAAAACTCACAAAGCTTAAACTTGGTCATATTGCATGGATTAAAAAAAAGGGTTATTTTAACAAATAAAACAATATCCATTCACCAATGGTAAATTCAAGATTGCTTAGATTCATAAATGTAATTTTATGTTGAATAAGAAAATTTGTCAAACACCATAGACGTATCAAAAAAATTAGGATAAATTATCATTTTGACCCTTAACGTTTATGATATGTATCAATTTGATCATTAACGTTTCAAATATATATGTTTAATGTATAGTCCTTATCTTTTGGTATTATGTCAAATCTCTACTTATAATTAATGAATGTAAAATGATGACGTAGCTAATGATGATATTAAAATATATATAAAAAATTTGTTAAAGTATCACTGATTTAAAATCATTTCGAAGAAATCCTTCTTCATAAAATATTCTCTTGAGGAGATGAGTTCAAGCACTTAAATAGCACTTAAATAGTCTCTCTCCGCTGTTTAGTTTAATACATTTCCCTTTCTACCAAAAAAAAAAAAAAAGTCTCTCTTAACTCTTAAGGGACAAGTTCATCATGTGCTGCTGATTACTAGATGATGAGGCCAAGTGCGGTGATTCCATATTTTAAGAATTGAAATGTTAATTAATGCCCTAAAAACATTTGTTAGTGAACTATTTTAGGAAAGTTTTATGGAAAAAGAGAAAAACCAATTAATATTTTGATAGCTTTTTCAATTTTTCATAAAAGTGATATAAAAACCTTCTTAAAATGATTTATTAACAATTGCCCTAATGACACTCGTTAACATGATCCTTTTAAGAAGGAAAAAAATAAAATAAAAAATCAGTATTCTTAATACAATTCAATGCAATAATTTATGAAAATGGAACTTGGCTTTTTTTTTAAATATTCTAAATTATTTATGATTGAATCCGTACTAATTGCCGCAACAATGTCCCTTTCAATTAAACATATTCATTAAAAACTTATCTTACATTTTGTTGCGAATCTCAGTTTTGGTGACATTCATAGTTGAAAATGCTAATTCCGTAGTTGCAATAGAAACTAGAAGAGTAAACACAAGCAAGTAGTATTCTAAATTTCTTGTTCTCACCACCCACTCAACAAGTATGACAACTCTAGTTCTATTTTTTTTTTTTTTTTTTTAATTTGTTTAGTTTTGCTATTGGTAATTTTTGTTTTTGAGCTAATTTTTTTTAGCTTGTTAATTTTGTTTTAGATTTTAGATCTTTAAATTTTTAATGGTCTTTAAAATGATTAATAATATTGTTAAGAGGGGCTAAGTGTAATTTTATCGAACCAAATTGCTAAAATTAATACCTATATATACTAATATTTTATAATAAAAAATTTGAAGGGGGGGGGGGGGGAGCCTAAGAATAGCTCCATTCCTGTTTGAATTCAAGACAATGGTTTCTTGAATCCATAAGGAAAGATAGTTGGAATCCACCAAAAAATAGAGAGACTTTTATTAAAATGAATTTGAATTGTTTTTTTAAAAAAGCATTCATTGACTTGGTGGCAAATTTAAAGGCTTTGTAAAACTTGACGAACAAGAAAATATATTTTCTAAAATTAATTATAATTAATATTGTGGGAGGGAGGAACTCGAGGATCAGAGACTCGTTGTATAAAAACATCCCTAGGAGACGGTTAGGCCTCACTATTCATCAGATTGGGCCCAACCCAAATGAGACAACCAAATGCTAAAAACTGAAGGGAGCTTGTTCAAGGAGACCAAGGAGCAAGCTTTCCTCGAGAGACCAAGGTCCAACCCAAGTACTAGGGTGTAGGCCCAGCAAGGAAGTGATAAGGGGCAGTTGAAGTCAGGAGGAAGCTTCTTGGAGAAGCATCCATCACCTCCACATTCAATACTCCCTGCCAACCTATCCTGCCACATTAAATGCATAATGACCCATGAATAGTGTCTCCATAGCTTGCTCAGCCTACTCTACCACCACCATCAAGGTAGTGATGGGACAAGTATCCAATACCATAATTAAGGGGCGTCCTAGTGGAGGGCCAGGATGCAATCCCTCCTACTATATAAAGAGAGGCAAACCCCTCAAGATTGGGGATCGGAAAAAGTTCGGCAAAAGCTCCTAAGGAAAGAGAGAGAAAGAGTGGTTGTTGTGAAGTTATACAAGAACTTGGGCTCCTCGGACTGATCGAGGAAGACCGTTAATAAAAGTTTATCTTTCCTTGGACTTTATCTTTATTCTCACTTGTTGTCTTAACCTTTTCTTCCTCTAGCGTTGCTAAAATGACTCCATGACTAGACCATCCATCTCTATCAAATTAATTAGCACTAATAAAAATAAAGTGACAGAGGTAGAAAAAAAAGTTGATTCATGATCTATTACATTTACCCATTCTATGATTTCCAAATCAACAGACCCCATTATCGAGATACAGAAACTCTTTAAAAAAGAAAGTAAAAAGAATTGTATCGAATTCATTTTCTATTTTGGAACGAACAGTGACCAACTAACACTTTGACTTTATCCTTATTCTCACTTGTTGTCTTTAACCTTTTCTTCCTCTACTGTTGTTAAAACGACTCCATGACTAGACCATCTATCTCTATCAAATTAATTGTATTGGGCCTATTGACCAAACAGATCTTATCCCAAGTTGGGTAGGGCTTGTTGTCTGCAGATTTTGGCCCCTACAAATACCTAATCATAATAGAAACCTAATTTGACATAAAAAATAATTAAAAGCACCTAACATCAAGGAAACAAATAGTAGATTCTATCCTACATCAAACCTTCCACTTGAAAAAAATTTGTCCTCAAGTTAATAGTCGAAATTTGAAATAGTCCACTCCAAATAAACAAATACTTCGAAAGCTTTAGTAACTTGATCTGGTTTTGAAACTTGTATCTTTATAGCATAGCATAAAATTTCTTCTCATTTGCCTTCAATTATTTGTAACATCAATCAACAAAGGGTTGACAATAAAATAAAAAATTTTGACTGTAAGAAAATTAATAGATTTTATAGCCATATTTAGCAAATCAAGTGAAATATGGGGACTGTAGGTTATGGACTTATTTTCCTAGTTGACCTCAATTGAATCTTCCACAATGTTTTCAATAATTACCATCTTTTGATTTCCATCGTTATCCACAATCTACTCAATATTATTTTCTTTGACCTCTTCATCAAACTTTTGAAAATTGTTTATCTTAAGCGTCAATCCAACAACTTGTTGCAAGTAAACTTAATATTTTATTAGGCGAAAACCACATTTTTCGTCCCTACATTTTCACTCGATTCCACTTTGGTTCCTAACTTTTTTTTCCACCGCTTTTAGTCCCTATCCTAGAAAACGTGTCTCGTTTTTGTCCCTGTTGTTACATCAAAGATGGAAATTTCACAAGTGGCAAACGGCATAACTTAAAAATATTAAAATAATGTCCACATAAGCCACGTGGAATCTAATTTAATTTTAAAAAAAAATTACTTATAATTATTAATTTTCATAAGAATGTTCTTCTTGTTCTTCCCAAAACGAAGAACTCAAACCCAGATTACATGAAAACAAACCCAGCAACCGATAACTCAAACCTAGATTACAACAACACAAACGAAAAAAGAAAAAAAAAACGAAGATCAATCACAAACACAGACCTAGATCACAACAACACAAATGAAAAAAAAAAAAGGAACAGAGATCAAAAAATTTCTTCATATTCTTCAACTTGTTCTTCATTTTACGACTTGTTCTCCCCAAATCAAACCCAGCATCTAAGAACTCAAACCCATCAAAAGAACACCAAAGAAAAGAAAAAACAAATTGTCATCTCTCACCCAAACAGCATGACCCACAAGACAAACCTCAGCAAAACCCAGCAAGACCCAAACAGAATGACCGATTTGAAGAAGAGCGCCGCCGCTTCGGTGGTGGAGGTGGACTCGCTGGGATTGGCGGAGGAGAGAGAGGCCGATCTAACCCACCACGCATCGTTAATCTGACCTAAAGTCACTGAGATTAAGCTTCATTGTGGCCGAGATGGTGGTTGAGGCCAATCTGACCCACCACGCACCGCCGGCCTCATCTCATTCTCTCTCTCTCTCTCTCTCTCTAAACTCAGATCAAGGTTTAAAATGTTCTAATGATAATAAAAAAAATGGTTTGATGATTTTTAAAATATATACACTTTTGACTAACACACTTAAAAAAAAAAGTATATACATTTTTTTTTTCATTTTTGTTTATTGTGATCTGAGTCTGTGTTTGTGTTTGATCTCTGTTTTTCTTTTTTCTTTTTTCGTTTGTATTGTTGTAATCTGGGTTTGAGTTATTGGTTGCTGGGTCTGTGTTGTTGTAATCTGGGTTTGAGTTCTTCGTTTTGGGAAGAATAATAAGAACATTCTTATGAAAATTAATAATGATAAGTAATTTTTTTAAAATTAAATTAGATTCCACGTGGCTTATGTGGACATTATTTTAATATTTTTTAGTCATGTCATTTGCCACCTGTGCAATTTTCGTCTTTGATATAACGGCAGGGACAAAAACGAGACGCTTTTTTCTAGGATAGGGACTAAAAGCGGTGGAAAAAAAAGTTAGGGACCAAAGTGGGAATCGCGTGAAAATGTAAGGACAAAAATGTGGTTTTCACTATTTTATTAATGTATCACATAAATCATAAATGTATGGAGAGAGAGAGAGAGAGAGAGAGAGATCATATCAATTACATTTTGATATTAGGACAGATTGGGCGGTGTCACCGTCATTGGTCTAGTTGTGGTTGGTTGGTTAGAAAAACAAAATTTTTTTGTACCAGTTAATAATTAATATCAATATATCGTTTCGGAGTTACTGCTACTTAAAAAAAAAATGAGACGTGAGATAAAAGTGGCAATGTAGCCTGGTGGGTAGGAAATTGAAATATTAAATAGGGTTTGTTTGAAAACCGTTTATTTTGCTAAAATTGAAAACTTTTTGCTATAAGTATGTAGAAAAAAAAGCTAAAAGCTAACTTTTGGAACAATGAGACTCACTTAACAGTGTAATGAAACCCATTTTACAAGCAAAAATAAGCTAAAAAGTAAAATAAGTTAACTTTTTCTCAAATCCCAAATACAACCGAATGAAAAATTTGAAAACACAATCATAAACAAGGCCGGCTCTAGTATGAAAGCAAGTGAGGCGGTCGCCTAAGGCCCCCAAATTTTGGCCAATAAAGTAATTTTTTATATTATAAACTTATTCATTAAACCCAAAAATATTAGCCAATAAATAAAATAACATTTTTTTATCAAATAAAAAACAAGAAAAAAGAGAGAAAAATGCTACGTCCACAACATTTTTCACAACAAATCTTAAGTGGCAGGTAGTTACTGACTGTTATTGGTGAGGAAAAAAGTAATTTTAGTAGTGGGTTTAAATTAGAACGAGTAACAACTTAATATTTAGAATTTGTTGTGAAAATATTGTGAATATAGCACTTTTCAAAAAAAAAAAAAAAACAATACACAAAGAATTTCATAACATTTTTCACAGTGGTTGAGCTGGTAAACTATTACTAGTTTTCATTTAGATCTATCACTAACATCACATTTTTACTTACTATTACCAATCTGCCACATCAACAATTATGAAAAGTGGTCAATTTTTAATCTATAAATTTTCTAAAGAAAAAAAGATTCTACATGGTTAATTAATAATTTTGCATCTAAAACAAGATAATAGAATTTAAGTAATATTAAATTTTTTTTTATATATAAAAGGTCATATTTAAATATATGAAAAGTTTCAAGTCAATTTTCACCTAAGGCTCCTAAATGTTTCAAGCCGCCCCTAATCATAAATAGCAAGAGATTGAAAAACATGATGACGAAGATGAAGACTAGAGCAAAAAAAAAAAAAAACAAACAAACACGAAGAAGAAGGCTGGAGAAAAATTAGAAGATGAAGATCAAAACAATCGAAGAAGACGAAGACTAGAGAAAATATGAAGAAGACTTGAGACATGATTGTTGTTGTTTGGGTTAGTATTTAGATAGTGATGTTTTGATTGGGTTTTAATTTTAATTTTGTAGAGGGGGCCAAGCTTTTGGAAGCAAGGGAGCCAATAATTTTTCTTAGGCGAAACTCTATTAGGGGGGCCTGGGCCCCACGGCCCCCACCTAGTTCCACCCTTCTGTGTTGTGGCACATAAATCTCTAGTCAAGCAAACAACAATAAACTCAATCCCATCCACTTTCTCAAAAAAAAAAAAAAAAATCAATCCCATCCAGACCCAATGTTCAAAGTTAAATACACTGTTAAGTTCTAGGGTAAAAGTCGACAACAAAACAAAGTAACGTGCTTTATAGCAATCATTTTTTTTTTTTTTTTGAAAGGGCTTTAGAGCAAATAGCAATCATTCAGGGCAGCTTTACGTGTAAATCAGCGAAGTCACAGAACCACTTTAACTTGCCAAAAAATGTATGTATATATATACACATATACACACAACTAATTTATTTAGACCACCTTAGCTAATAAAAATATTGACTATCCTGATTTTAAAATTACAAAAATTTTGGTTCAATAAAAATAAGAGGAATTCTATATTCATAGAATTTTTTAAAATAATTTCACAATAAATTTTATGTGATAAGGAGAAAGCGGTTATTAATTCTAATTTTGGCACAATATTGACATCACTTTTTAACCCATAATAACAAATTATTGCATAAGATTTGTTTTTAAAATGGTGTAGATGTAGTATTATTCCAAAAATAATTTTAACCCCTCCAACATAATCCCTAACTCCTTAAACCCAAAAAAAAAAAAAAAAAAAAAGTCCCTATAAATGACAACAACAACAAAAATAACCCAAACAAAAACAAGACTAGACTAGACAATAAAGAGTGAACAAATTATTCAACAAAAAGGTTGTACAAAAAGAAAAATAAAGATAATTTTTTTTGGCTTTACAGTCACAATAATTTTGCTCTACATAGCGACTCATCTCGCAATTATAACAAATATCATCTGTTTTTCTTTCTCTTATTTATTATCATTTCAGTTCTCTTACTTTTTTACTTTCATCTCAGCATTCTCAATTCTTACTGTATCTCTTATCAATCTTTTTCTTTTTCTTTTTCTTTTTCTTTTTGTTAGTAGAAAAAAATTGTAAAATTTCATGTATTTTCGTATTTATTATTTTTTGTGACATTAATATATTTAAGTTATCTCTTTATTAAATTTTGTATAATTTAAGTTTCTTATTGACCACAAAAAAAAAAAAACAATTTTTGGAGCGGCCACTGCCAAACACAAAAAATCACCTTCATAAGGTACGTCAAATGCCAAATTTACATTCTAATAATAGCAGTACACGGGTGAGTGTGCTATTAAAATTTTAGGTATTTATTTATTTATACTTTTTTTCTATTTTCTGTCAGTTATGTGACTATTGGGCATTATTCAAACTTTCTCTCTCTATATTATATGGCCGTTGGGACTTACAAACCAAAAATAAAGAATAAAAAAGAAAGAAAAAAAAATATTTAAATAAAATAATGTTGTACAATGTAATATTGAATTCTTATATTAAAATTATATTAATATAAAATTACAATAATGTAATATTACAGGGTAATGTAACACCGCGGTGGACCAAATGCCCGTAAAAGCTATCCCCTGTTAATGCTTTATTACAGCCTTATCAATATAAAGCAACGTTGAATGGGGAAATTATTGCCTAGTTGCTGACCTTGTAGTCCTAGCCAATAAGAGCATGCCAACACATATCAATTTGCTTACATCAGCTGGACTGCCAGCTCAGGGTGCTGTATTAACATTTGTTAATGTTTGGAAACCAAATTCAAATTTTGCAGATGTAAACAAATTTTTAGGGAGTTTCACTTTTTATTTTAAAACATGGGCGCTCCTTCACCTCTTCTCTCAGACTCTCACATATGATTCCTCTCTTATAGTCTGGGACTAGGCAATAATTTCCCTACTGAATGAGGAGTCCTTTTTGCAATTGGACTTGTTTCATCAAACATGTCAGGTGTTAATTTTTTTTTTTTTTTTTTTTTTTTTTTTAAATTAAATGTCCTTGTGCTAGAGAAAGCTCTGGGACGAGTAGAATCCAAGAAATGGAAGTTTAACTAGTAACTACATTAGACCCAAGATTTGTTTGCCAAAAATAAACTTGCCAGGAGAAAATTTGTTTTGCTGCCAAGTGCTTCAGGAAAGTAGAATACCCGTAACAACAAGAGGTCAAAATCCTTACAAGAGGTCAAAATCCTCTTGATCTGGTCCTTTGGTTAATAAGCATTTCATTAATCATAGTTCCAACCATTCTCATGTGATTTAGACCAGGAAAGTTTGAACTAGAAACAGGGAAAACAAATCTATATCTATCTATATATTACTAAAAACTGAAGCGTAGCATTTAATATTGCTACGCTCACGTTGAGCCACATCATCATTTTTTTTTCTAATTTTTTTAAAATATTTTTTAAAACATTTTCTCATTAAAGGTGACTTAAAAACTCCATTATTTAAAAATTAAAATATCTTTTAACCATTATTTTTATCATTAATTTTCCAAAACTCTCCCTTCCTTTTACCTATTCATCTCCCCACTACTTTCTACCTTAATATCATTCTTTCTCTACCTTTTTATCTTCCTTTATTTTGACCCTTCTTATTCTCAACATCTTACTATAAATTTGACATTTTCTTTTTCATTCTATGCTTAGTTTTTACACACAAAAAAGATTACTTCTCTCTCTCTCAATTTGTTTTTCATTTTTTGTTTGATTTTTTTATTTTTATTGCATCAATTCTTTAGGATGATGAATTTTTGTATTAATTAGAATTCTACTTTGGGTTGATGCAATTTAGTTTTGTGTTTTAAGCTGTTATCTTTTATATTTTCTTTGATTAAATATTATCCTACTACATTATACATATAGTATATAATAATATAATGTTATTATATTACATAGAATGACTTGGATAATTTGATTTTTATTGCTATATATTTGATTTTTACTCTTTTTTCCTCTCATCTTATTTTATTTAACATTTAAATCCAATCATATCTTCCATACTATTAAATTATGCAGCACAAATCAAGAAAATAGCTAGACACAAACTTGCCTTCCTTTACCATACATTGGGAGAATAAAAATATTTGTGTGATAAATGGTCATATAATTTATAATTTAGATAGCACCCTTTGATTGTGTTTAGGCCCATAGATTGAGCAATTTGTAGACTTAAAAGGCTATTGAGAATGAACTTTTTGAATCAAGTCTAAAAAAAATATGAACTACTATATATCATTTAGATAAAAACTTTTATCATAGACACATTAATATTTTTTTGCCACAAATTTAAATCACGCAAACTTAATAATGTTATATTATGTGTTAGCATCGTCTCTACTTCTTCTTCTTCTCAAAAATATTATGTATCATCTTTAAAAGATGCCAACAATATTGATCTTATGGGAAAAGTTGCATAAATATTGAGAAAAAAATGTTTTATATTACAATCTACTAAAAATGTTTTTTTAAATATTTAAACCTTTTTATTTTTCATATCACTAACATGTTTTACAACTACCATATGTGTTAACTTAAGTCTTAATATTCTTAAATTGTTTCAGCAAAAAGAAAAAAAAAGGTTGTTACAAAAGAGGAGTTCATGTAAAGTATTTTACAAAATGAAATATCTGTTTTGTAAGGCCACCAAATTTGATAATTTGCAAATGATGGAACCACTTGCAACAATATTTGCATAGTTATAGTTCCAGCTAAAGCAATCATGTATACTTTTAGTCTTCAAAAAACACACATCTACCAGTGATTAAATGTTCATCTCGGGTAGTTTTAACTTTTTATATAATTTTACCTTTACATATTCATCTATTTTAATTTAGATTTTTTTTTTCAAAAAAAAACTTTAATTTATATATTTATAAGTAAACAATGAAATAATGATTCATGAATAATCCAAAAAAAAAAATCTAACATATTTATCTTGTGCAGTTGTAACTTTACATATAATTTTGCATTTATATATTCATATACTTTAATTTAGATGTTTATAACTTAATAATGAAATCTATAAAGAAGGTAATCAAAACAATCATATTTCTACAATTCAAAAAGTCACAATTTCTTTTTTTTCTAAAAAAGGCCTTTTACATTTTCTTGGAATTATTTTTAAATTTTTTTTATAAAACCTTTGGCATACCAATAACCTAATCACTTCATACATTAAAAAAATTTAAGGCTCATTATTACTTCCGTTAATATATTATGGATATCTTAATTGATTGAGATCAAACTAGAGAAATGCCTTTCATATTTCCTTAAAAAAAAAAAAAAAAAAAAAAAAACTTTAATATACCACTAGTGTAACTACATCTATAACTATTTAAGCCAGCCATGATATTTATTTCTTATTAATAACCATAAAATTTACAACTAGCAAGGGAACAAACAAAGTAATAAAGAATAAATGAAGGAAGAAAAAAATAAATGAAATCAAACGTCAATTAATAACTGTTATTTGGAAAATAAAAATGTGATTAAGAGGAGTAAGAAATAAAATAGAGATGGCTATACAGAGGACATTGAAAACTTTATAGTGCAATAAAATCAACCATTACATTCACTTAATTAAATCAAGAATCAACAGTTTAATATAATAATACAAAATTTAAACTTAAAACTAATCAAACTCTAACTAGGAAAATTATATATATATATATATAATCATAATCTTCATACACCATGACTTTAAAAAATTTAATAAATAGTTTTACCTCTTATTTAATGTCTATGTTATGCAAATACAAAAACAATATTATGTATTAACAAAAGGTCTACAACTCAAAATTAAATTTCAGTGTCACCTATAGAATAAACACGTGTACATCATTGCAACAATAGTAAATGACATGAATGACATGGGTTGAAAGCTCCCTTTAAAAGGATGAAAATTACCTCATTTGGTACAGTAAAAGGTCATCTTGGTCCTGATAGAATTGAAGGCAATAATTGAGTAGTAGTAGCAAAATGCACTTCCTGGTTATAAACTCCAGCTCTTGTGTTTGGTAAAGGTGGATTCAAGAAGAAATCATCTAGGTTTGATTCAACATTCACAACACCCTCCAAGACCTTAACCACAACGGACATAGAAGGCCTCTTTGTGAAATCATTTTGTAAACACCATGCTGCAACCCGCATCATATTCACAACTTCTTCTCCATGTAAACTCATATCTTCATTGTATTTATCAACCAGATCCAATAATTGGTCCTCCTCAATCTTTTTCTTGAAAATAGCAAGTAGATGCATTTCTTCTTCTTGTTGAGAGCGATCAATATTTCTCCTTCCACATAATATCTCCAAGAGCACTACACCAAAGCTATACACATCTACTTTTTCTGTAATAACTGAACTCAACCATTCTGGAGCCATATAGCCAGGAGTCCCTCTCATAGTTGTCACAACTTGGCTCTGTTCACGATCAACTAGTTTGGACAACCCAAAATCTGAGACTTTTGCATTGAAATTCTCATCTAAAAGGATGTTTTGGGGTTTGATATCCAAATGAACTATCTTATGTCTGCAGTCATCATGTAAATAAGTTAGTCCTCTTGCTATGTCAATGATGATCTTCTTTCTATGTTGCCAATCAAGCAACATCTCCGGAAATCTGTGAAATATCCATTTATCTAAAGACCCATTAGACATGTATTCATAAACAAGAAGTAGTCCATGTGATTTCTCAGCACAAAATCCAATCAGTCTTACCAAGTTGAAATGATGAAGGCTGCCAATTGTCTCAACTTCTGCTAAAAACGATTTCTTGATTTGACTTAAACCATCAAAACGCTTCACTGCAACTTTAGTACCATCAACTAAAGTCCCTTCAAAAACTGTGCCAAATCCCCCTCCACCAAGCTCCGTACTAAACTCTTTTGTTGCTGCCTGCAAATCATGATAAGAGTATCTTGTGGGCATTCCTGGCACCTGATCTAAATAATACTCCTCCGCTTCATCTGAACTTTTCTTTTTCCAAAGTTGAAAAACAAAAAATACAATTAAAAGAAACAGTACAAATGCAAAGCTGGAGACCAATATTATTACAAGCCAGTGTTTTTTCTGCCGAATAACTTTCTGCACCTTGATGTATACCCTGAGGTAATTTTTTTGTCCTGCATCAGCGGACATCAGGGAAAAAATTTGGGATTGTAAATAGCAATTCCCCATATGGTTGCTCGAATTATAAAAAACAGCTTTGCAGGAACAGTCTTTTAAGCAAGCCTGTTTGCAACTCTCTAAATTTATATGTTGGTGGTCTGGATTTATCTTGGGGGGATATTTTGTTATGGGAAAGTATGTGATATTCTCGAGCTCTGAAAGAACATGATATTTGGAATCTTCACAAGACAAGGGAGTAATGAGGGAGCATCCATAGCTAGGCAGCTTGTCATCGGTTTGCCGGGTTTGCCGGAAATAGCTTGTTTCATTAATGGGTGGAGGACAACTACACGGGGCATTCTGGGCATTTGTACAAATACCATAATTGCCGCAAACTGTAGGGTAATCGCAGACACCAATTTCTCTATATCGTGGGAGAAAATCATCCACAACATCCGACTCTCCATACACTCGCAAGTGTCCGTCAGGCTCAAATCTCATGTACTGCGCTGAGAAGTATGAATAAGGAGCAAGAACGGTCTCATCCATAACTTGAGAGGAGAGAGTTATATTTTCACTATTAAGTTGCACATAACTGAAATTTTCTGTGGTTCCAGAAAAATAGCGTTGGGGAGGATTAGAATTGATATAAGCGACCAACCCTTCACTAGTGAGAGAGAGTGAATACAATCCTCCTTGACTTATGAGTTGCTGCCCTGCCATCAACTTTTGCTCGAGCATCAGCGTGTCGGTTGGGTGATCAAAAGACTGCCAGATTATTGTTGCATTGTTGTGATCCAAGAGCATGAGGTTGCAGTTTTCGGTTAAGTTTAGGCCAGCCACAGATTTGCTGCTGGTGTTTGTCGACCACACCGTAGTTCCATTAGCATCTGTCAACACCAAACCTCTTTCTGAAGTGAGCTTCAAACTCGCATTCACGCTTACAGGATTCTTTGGGTTAGCAGCCCATACTACTGTTGGACCTTCAGATTTTGAAATTTCGCCATATTCTAGACGAATTCTGAAAATGGCAAAGAGAGAACCGCCACAAGTTTGATTACAGAAGAAACCACAACCACAAGCATATTCTTCGTAGGAATAACTGTTCGATTTACTGGCCAGTATGATATTCACAAACGATCCATCATCAAATTTCACAGAATCGGGAGTAGAAAAACTGTTGGTCACTGAAGTAGAAGTGTTTGCACTCCAATAACGGACAGGCAGGGATTTAACTAAGATGGGAAAAGGTTTTAGAAAAAGAGCAAGGTAAAGAAGAACAACACAGCAGCCCCAGCTTATACTACCCATTGTCTGTGTGTGCTACAGTGCCAGAAGAAATTAAGAAAGGAAAGTGGACACTGGGCAAGGAGAGAGAGTGATAGAATTGAAATGAATTGCAGGAAGAATGAATTCCTTGGGGGCAGAGTTAAATGGAATCATGTAATTTAGTTTATTGTTCCCCGGTTGACTGGTTGACCTTTAAGTCCACGAGTAGGCAGCAGCTGTTGGGTTCGTGGCATTTAGTGTGGTCCAGCCCACGGAATAGCTCTTTGGTCCAACCCACTGCATCAGATATACTAAAGGTTAAATTTTTAGCATTTAGTACATTAAACACGTAAAATTACCTATTTAAAAGATGTGTTTATCAAAAAAAAAAAAAAAAAAAAAAAACCTATTTAAAAGATGTGTCAACCGTCAATAGAATTGTACGGCAGATGTGCTATTTGCTTTTATTATTATTTTTTACTTGTGTGTAATCATGTGTATATACACATATATCATTAAAAACAATTACAATGACACGGTTCAAATTATACAAAATATTAGTTTATACATTTTTTAAACAATACATTTCTAAAATATGAAATGGTTCCTTATTTCTAAAATATTTAATTAAATTTAGACTTTTCAATTTTTGCTCTCAATAATTCATTTACCACAAAAATTTATAAATTAGATGAATACGTGGTGTAAAATTATACTTCAATTGAAATCCAATTTATAATCTAATTGAATTTAGACTCTTCAATTTTTACATTCAATAATTTACTTGTCACAAAAATTAAAAATTAGATGGGACAAGTAGTGCAAAATTGAGAATCTAATTGAAAAATAATTGGATTTTTTTTGAGTTTTGGGTTTTAATATATTTATAGATTCAAACTTTCTCTTCCTTCCATACAAAATATATTTCTTAATTAAAAAGAATAAGAAAGAGTATTTAAATAAAGTGGTAAAAGAATAGAATATATAATGTAAGGTGTATTGTAAAGTGGTGTATTAAATAAAAAATATTGGGTAAATTATGTATTTAGTCCCTATCCTTTACACCATATTTCAATTTGGTCTATAACTTTTCAATTGTATCAATTTGGTTCATAATCTTTAAATAAAGAATATTGGGTAAACTACGTATTTAGTCTTTATCATTTACATCATATTTCAATTAGATCCCTAGTCTTTCAATTGTGTCAATAAACTAATTTTTTTTATTTGAGCGTTAACCACGTCAGCAATTTCCATCCAAGAGGTAACAGCAAGAACTAAATTGACACTACATTAGAAGGTTAGGGACTAAATTGACATAATTAAAAGATTATGGGCCAAATTGAAATCTATATATATAATAATAGGTAAAACTGAGAGAAAATCCAATTAAATTTCAAATTAGAACTTAATTAGAGTCCAATTTTGCGCCACGTGTCCCATCTAATCTAAGTTTTTAAATTTTTGTGCCAAGTGAGTTAATTCAATGGAAAAATTGGATTTCAATTAGAGTTTAATTTTGCAACATGTGTCCCATCTAATCTAAGTTTTTTAATTTTTGTATCAAATGAGTTAATTTAGTGTAAAAAACGAGGAGTCCAATATAAGTAAACCATAAAAAACATAATTTTTGAATAGATTTATATTTATGAGCCTTTTTTTTTTGAAGAACTAAAAACAATTCAAGTTTATACGTCATATATATATATATATTTATATTAATAAGTAAAACTGAGAGAAAATCCAATTAGATTTTAAATTGGAATTCAATTAGAGTCTAATTTTGCGCAATGTGTCCCATCTAATCAAAATTTTTAAATTTTTGAACCAAGTTAGTTAGTTTAGTTTAAAAATTGGATTTCAATTAGAGTTTAATTTTACGGCATGTGTTTCATCTAATCGATTTTTTTTTTTTTTTTTAATTTTTGTGCCAAATGAGAGTTAATTTAGAGAAGAAAACGAGGAGTCCAATATAAATAAATCATAAAAAAATATAATCATATATCTAACACTATATATAAAATTAGAGGAAGAGAGAGTTTGAATGATTTTATATTTATAAGCCTTTTTTTTTTTATAACTAAAAACAATTCATTTGGCACAAAGATTATATAAATATATATATATATATATTAATAGGTAAAATTTAGAGAAAATCTAATTAGATTCTACAATTGAAGTCCAATTTTGCGCCATGTGTCCTAAATTATTTATTTTTAAAGAAAGTTTTATTTCTTAATTTTGGAATCAAATGTGGGACCATATCATAAATATCTATTCATGTGAGTTATTGTGTAAAAAAACTAAAAAGTCTAGAATTAATGAACATAAAAGTATTTAAAAAATGGACAATTTACATTTTCTACCTAATAACATTTTTACAAGACTTTTTAAAGAGTTAAAAAAAAAATTAAGAATGACTATCAATAATATTTAAATTATATATGTAAGATTATTATACTATGCATTTTAATGTGTATCTTTTAAGTATATCCATGCATATGTATGGAGTTATAAGCTAGTTTTATATAAAGAATCAAATGTCAAGGTTCAAATATAAATTTTAATAAAAAGAGGTGAAAGTTGAAATCTAAACTCCAATTTTTTATTTTGGTTTTGAGAGAGAGAGAGAGAGAGAGTTTGGTAGAGTTTTTATTTTTATTTTATTAAAGTAGAAGTCACATGGAAAATTATGTGGCTAATATTGACAATTTTCTGCTTAGAAATTTAAATTATAAAAATTGAAACGTCAAGACCTTATCAAAATTGATCATTAATCATAATTCGACACACTTGGAGACAATTCATTTTGCATTTATAAAGTGGTTGATTTTAATCAACTGTAACAATTCTTTTTTTTTTTTTTTTTTTTTTTTTTTTTTTTTTTTTTTTTTTTTCAGCTGACTTGAAATCAGATTTCATTATACCTTGGTTGAGTTTGATCGTAGTGTTGTCATTTTTTATCTTAAGATTTGAATAAATAAATTACATTTGAATTATATCATGTCATTTTGCAACAAGGTAATTAATATTGTAAAATTGAGATTGTTGTTGTCAATGGTGTTTGGGTGTGGCCAAGCAACTATAGAAGAAGGTAAAAAACCCATCAGAGTTAATTTTCAGTCAAAAAGTGAAGGCATGTATTGTGGAAAGAGCGGTAAAGTTTCTGGCATGTATTGTGGAAAATTCATAAAAGTTTATGATCCATTGCGCGTTGTCAGAAAATTAGAGGAAAGCCAGGAGACAACTGACGCACATGGAACGGTATCATGGCAGTGCTTACACGGACAACCCAATACTCTTCTTTTTCAACGCGTTTAGACTCTCTTCTTCTTTTCTCAAAAAAAAAAAAAAAGAAGACTCTCTTCTTCTATTAGTTATATAAAAAGCACCGGTACCCATACAGTACAGTGAAAATAGTCAAATACCATGTTTTGACAAAATTTGTGATAAATTAGCACTATTTCGAAAATATTTAACAATTTACTACTTTTTTAGTACTCGAGTTCCACAAAATAACATTAAAATTACAACTTCGCAGCAACTCCACTATCAGTAATCTAACAGGGGCCCAATTACATTGAAATATTTAGCAATCTATTTCTTACACTAAAATAGATTAGCATTGCCCATTCCGAAAATGGTTTCTAGGCATGGAATAAAGGCTCCTTAGGAAACGTTATATAGTTTGATTTCAATGTACACCTTTGGTTTTCTTCTCTAAGGATTTTTCCTACAAATTACTGTTTACTGATTGAGTGAGTCTATATGGTAGCTGTAGGTGATAATATTTGGCCCTGCATTCGCATGAGTATTTCAAACTTGCCAGGAAACACACACACGAAAGAGGGGGCTGGGGAAGACTTAACTCAACATCGTGAGGCACGGGTCTTCGTAGTCCAGTCATTTTTTCTGCTAAAGTACTACACCGACATTTTTGAATCATAACGACCAAGACTATCTTCCTCTCAAGAAAATGAGTATCAAAGACTAGAAATGGCTTGGTTCAATGTCAGGCTGACTAGGAAATCCTGACTGGTTTTGCTTGCAATCGTGAATCACAAGGACCGAAACTTAAGCATTGATTAAGTTACACTTGTGTATTCTCTCAACAAAAAAAAGAAAAGAAGTTACTTGTGTATTCTCTCAATTTCATAATGCATATGTTAAAACCACTAATGTCAAGCCACTAAGTTTGACTATTCAAGCCATTCCAACCGAAACAAAAAGTAGAAAAAAAAAGAATGTATTCGACTGTACTAAGCTCGAGTACTATAAAGTGATACTTAATTTCACTAATATCGAGTATCACATTATTTTTTTTTATTACACAAGTTTCAGGTCAGCAGTGCCACGCTTGCGACTCACTAGGAAGTCGAGTTCACTGAACTCGAGTACTATTTAGAACTCGATTTTGTAGAACTCGAATACTAAAAAAGTGGTAGATTGCTAAATATTTTTGAAACAATACTAGTTTGCCACAAATTTTGCCAAAACGTGATATTTGGTTATTTTCACCCCTACAGCACACATTTGGTTTATTGAATCCCTTTATATATATATTTTTTTTTCAAGTTTTGAACAGTGCTTTGGTTTTGACCTCTGCACTATTGCTGCTTTCTTTTCCTTCTTTTTATTTTTTATTTTTTTTCCCGCTGCTTTCTTTTCTTTTCTTTTCATTTTTCTCTGCTTTTTTTTTTTCGGCGTAATATCATCTAGTCCACTCTTCTTCTTTTTATTTTATTATTATTTTTTTTTTATATATAAAGCTATTAGTTAACATAATAAATTGTCACAATATTTTTGCAATTGTTGATATGTTAATTCCTTATAGGTTAAAATAAAATATCATTCTAGAATCATCCACAACTAAAACTAAAGGTATTATGAAAAAAGAAGTGTTACATCTACAATATTTTTCGCAATACTTTCACAACATTGTTCATTAGGCTTTTTTTTTTCCCACAAACCACAATACGCCTGTTTTGGTTGTGCTGTTTTTGTCTTTTCTTTTAAATATTTATATGTGTATGTACAGTTACACTGACTTAACAAATTCTTACAATATTTTCACAATTATTGACAATTTGCACTGTTCATTGGCCCTTTTTTTTTTTCACAATATGCTGGTTTTGCTTGTGCTTTTAAATATTATATGTGCATACACAATTACACTGACGCAACAAATTTTTACAACATTTTCATCATTATTGAGATGTCAATTTTTTAAAGGTCAAAATAAAATAATAAATAAGACTGAGACCAATCACAACTAAAAATAAATATATTATGAAAATGTTATAACATCTTCTTCTTGTCACAATATTTTCACAATCCAAGATCTCAGTTCCTTATAGATCAAAATAAAATAAAATAAAAAGAAATGCTATGTCCACAACATTTTCACAATAATTTTGAAACAAATTTTATGTGGCAAGGTATTTTTGAAGGATAAAAAAGTGATATCTGTAGTGGGTTCAATTTAAAACTAATAACAACTTGTCATTTATAATTTGTTCTAAAAATGTTATGGATGTAGCATTTCTCTCAAATAAAATAAAAATATATCTATTCGGATCCTAAAAATAAAAGTATTGTGAAAATGTTTTAATATTTTGTTGTATTCTTAGACTTCTTTTTTAGTATATATAGTCAAATTGGGTGAGTCAAAATTCATTGTACGTTTCACACACAATTTTCTTGTATTGTCTTTTTTTTTTTTAATGCATAATTTTAAAACCAGTAATAATTTTTTACCTAAGATTTGTTATGAAAATACTGTGAACGTAAAAATTAAATAATAAAATATCAAACTAGGACCTACCACAGCTGGAAATAAAAAATATTATGAAAATGTTGTGACATTTTGTTATAATTCCGAACTTCTTTTTTGTGTGACATTTTGTTGTGTTCCTAGGCTTCTTTTTTTGTTTAGTCAAATTTAGTAAGCCAAAACTCATTGTTTTAGGCACAATTTTCTTCAGTTGGCTTTTTATTTTATTTTTAAATGCACGGTTAAAAGTGGTTAGCCCAATTTAAAACCAGTAGCAATTTACCACCTAAGATTTATTATGAAAATATTGGGGATGTAACATTACTCTAAAATAAAATAATAAAATATCAGACTAGGACCCACCATAGCTAAAAATAAAGGTATTGTAAAAATATCGTGACTTTTTGTTCTGTTTCTAGACTTCTTTTTTGGTTTATTCAATTTGTTGAACTAAAATTCATTGTTTAATGCATAATTTTTTTAGGTTTATTTTTTTTTACACACTGTTTCAAGTTTTTTTTTTTTAAATAAAAATAAAAACACACACACACACATTGTTTTACACACACATAACACACACACAAATTGACGAAGTAACACTTTCCTCCTTTATGTTCGGGGTAGTTGCATTTCCCCCTTAAACTAAAACTGAATAATTTCATCATTTATATTTTGTAAATGAACATATACCCCTATTGTTTCTCTCTTAGTTAAACCCTAACAAAATCTTATAATTCCTAAAATATTCCATTGTACAATGTCTAATATACTCCTACTAAATTTTAATCTCCCAAAAAATTTCTTTGTGTATTTTGAATTTTATGTGGTAGACTGGTAGTCATACTTGGAAAGTTAGAATGAGGATATATGGTGTTCTATTTGTTACCTAGAGAACACTAATTTATTAGGTTTAATCTTCTACACTTATAATTTTAATTATTTAATAGAAACTTTGATGACATATGTTTTTTGTTATTTTGTTCTTTTTTTAATTTATTTTCCTGCTTAAAAGGGTATTCATTAAAAATAAACAAGCTAACATCGTAGTTAGACTCGTAAAATAAGATAATAAAGAATGAAATATGAATAACAAAATTTTCATTGTAGATGATTGCAAATATTTAATTTAATGAAGATCGTCAAAAAAATTATAGTATATATTATCATTTATTGCGAAAATTTAAATATTGTAGAAAGATGACGACTTTCATTATCATTCTTTGTAGCATTTTTTGGTGAGTAGATATTACATTTAGTAAATAAGTTCTAAGAAAGTGTCATAGTACATAGATATTCCAATAGCTATTTTAAATTTAAGTACATGACTTCATACTTCTTCAACAACAAAAAAATCAATTTTAATTTTCTCACTAAAGGGCCAGCACATGCCTTGCACGTGCAACCCACACTAGTATGGTATAAAGGATAAGGACCAAATACATAGTTTACCCTAAAATAAATAAAGAAGTTTTTTTATGTGATGTATTAATAAAATAGAATATGTCATAATATCTTTTTTTTTTTAGGACAAAGTTTAGTTACAAAATTAGTTGTAAATTAAGACTATAACCTTACTCAATTTTTTTTTGATTAAAGGTGAATTTTGACAAATTTACCAATAGATTACATTTTTTTATATCCTCTATATTTGCAAAATTTTTAGGAAATTAAAGATCAATAACTATGTTATCAATAAATTGTTTAAATTGCAAGTTTTTGTAATTTAAAATTATGCATAAAATATGAGCTTATAGATCATATAGTAACTAAATATGTAGTAATGTTAATATTTTTTTTAAAAAATTGTAATTTTAGATTACAATTAATTTTGTAACTAATTTTTTTTTTTTTTTTTAATGCCTAGCTCTAAAATCAAATCAAGGCAGCATTTTTTTTCTCCATCACATCACTTATTTCGAATCCCTCGTGAGTCCCGCAAAAAGATATGCTTTAAGAGGTGTACTTTTTTTTTTCTTTAAATCAAAGGTAATATTAGTGTTCTGCCGTTTATCCTCAAAAAGATAATATTACTGTTGCGGCCCCACGTGTGTCAATTATAGGGTCTTAGAGCATTCGTGTTGGGCATGCTAAATGGCATATGTAGGAAGGTTTTACCATTTTCACACAAAAACCAAGCTTCATCCGGACTTCTAAAAATCAACTATTGCAAATTTTTTGCAATAGTGCTACAGTGCAATTCTACCTTTAGAATTGCACTATAGCACAATTTTAAAACAAAATAATAGTTTTTAATACTCTTCCTCCCCCTTTTTAACCCCGAAATTTCTCTCTCCTCTCTCATTATTTCTCTTCTTTTCTCTCTCTTCCTTCTCTCTTTCTCATCTGCTCTATGCTCTTTTCAGACCCAAGACCCTGTGCTCTCTCCGATGACCCTCTCTCTCTCTCTCACATTTGGTGGTTGTGGGTTTCTCTATCTCTCTCTGGTGGTGGTGGGTTTGTGACTGACGTGGGCATAGGTCGGTATGGGTTTTGACGACGGTGGGTCGTGGGTTTTAACAACGGTGGAGATCGGCGTGGGTGTTGACAACGGTGGAGATCGGCAAGGTGGAGATTGGTGGGTGGCGAGATTGGCGTGGCGGAGATCGGTGGGTGGCGAGATCGATGGATCGGGTTTTTATTTTGGCATGAATTTTGGGTTTTGATTTTGCTATGAATTTTGGGTTTTGATTTTGGCTGGATGGCGAGACTAGGCTTTGATTTTGCTCAAAGAGAGTGACACCGATGGTGGATTGGTATTTTGCTGGGATTGTGGCGGGTTTAGGGTCACGGTGGTGGATGTCTGGAGGTGGTGTGGTTAAGAGGATGGTTGTTGTGCAGTGAGAGTGACAGAGAGACAGAAATTAGTAAGGAGAGAGATATAATTTGTTTATTATTTGATTGTATAATTTATATTATTTTAATGTGTGATATTGTAAAATAAAAGTTGGGCTGCTGGGTGTATTGAAAATAGTATTGTATAATTGATGAAGTAGCTTTTTGGAATGGTAAAATAGGATAAGATGGCATTTCCTTATACGAATGCTCTTATTATTAGTATCTTTTTTTTTTTTTTTTCAAAAGTTATATTATTGTTTATGTGTCCCATGTGTGTTTAGCTTTCGGCAAAGGTATTATTATTATACTAGTCGCTAACCCGTGCGATGCACGAGATAGTTAAATAAAAAATTTAAATATTTATTTTGCTACTATAACTTGGCTTTAAAAAAAAAAAAATGCTATGGTGATGTCTTCATACAATGCTCAACTGCAATTAAATTTACTATTCACCACCAATATAATATATGTTATCTTGCACATTTGTTTGCATAACAAGGGTCATTTTCAATTTTATAATAAAACAATCTATGGTAGAGGAAAGAGATAAAACTGTTCTATTGAAGGATGCATGATGAATGTCAACTTTCCTAACTTTTTTAGTGTAGAATGATGTTCTCTTTCCTCTTCTTTTGCACTGCACTACATTTGGGTAGTGTTCAGCCCAAAGGATTGTGCAGAACTTCTCCTAATCACAGATGTTTTGGTTGTAAACCTATGCACATATCATAAAGAGTAAATCTTACTTTGGATAAATATATTATACAATTATTCAAATGGTTAAATTAAAAAGGAAATAAAGAAGAAAAGTTGCACCAGCCACAAACTCAATTAGATTTCTTTTGAATAAAATGGTGTTATAAAGTTTTATAAAAAATGAAAAAAAAAAAAAAAAAAAAAAACTGAGAACGGGGAAGGAATACTTACACTTGAAAATAGAAAAATTGAAAATCTACAAATTCAGTGCTTGATAATAGATCTACAAATTGCATTCTCATATCCTCCATCTTCTGCAAGTTAATTGGATATAATTAAAAAAATTTCCTAACAGAACGCTCTTTCCTTTCCATTATGCTTTGCATATTTTCATCCTAATAAAGTTTAAGAAGTGCTCTGTGGTCACTGCATAAAGAATGTGTGCACAAGTTTAAAATCAATAATAGAATTAACGTTAATCATTAAAAAAACCCTGCAAATTCCATAAAAAGGATCAGTATGGATCAGCTTAATAATCAACCTACAAGAATCACCAGTAAAGGATCTTCTTCATCAGCTTCCTCTTTCCAATTACTGGAAGCACAAATGGGTCACTATGTGCAAGAAAACCAGCAATTGTTAAGGCTGGATTAAGGCATTAAAAGATAGACTCCATAAGAAGCATCTTTCCAATATTTGGGTCCCAATGGTATAGTGCAAAGATGGTAACTTGTTACACAAAATGTTTTTTTTTTTTAATTACAGTGAACATCCTAAAGCTGTTAAACAATACAGAAACTTGTATCCAATGATATATACCAAGTGGGGTAAATGCCTCTATATCATCTAGAGCCCAATTGTTTTAAAGCATTTTGAATCACAAGAGCATCTGATGGCTAAAGTGCTTTTGCCAAAAATGATCAAATAGTTCGAAGCAGCAAACTTTTAATATGCAATCATAGTTCTTGTAAATCTGACAACTTTAGGTAACTGATACTGAATCAATGCAGTATGGATCAACTTTGCATAAAATCTATAATAAATAAACAGGAAAAAAAAAGGAAGAAAGAAAAGGGTTTAAATTAATCAATAAACAAATTAGGCTAACTAAGTTGGAGAAACATGTTTCATAGAAAGAGAATCTTGTATTTGCTAATTAACCTTTCATGGTGCTACCTCAATACACAACAAAGATACGGTATTTTCATTAATCTAAATGCTCAAAGAAATAGAGAGAGTTGAGAACTATTATATCATTTAATTATGTGCGTCTCAAATTACTTCGTTTCTATAAGGTTTTGATCTTCACTACTTACATCAACAGAAGAATTGCTAAGCATGAACAACCATTAAATTTTGGCATCAAAAAGATTTATATGCTTATATAATAGTGGCTGTGAACATTAGAGAGTGCTGACCATTATAATAGTGCATTCTTCTGCTTCCCTCTACTTCTCTAGTTCCATCAATAGACTCAATCCCTATTTCATGCAATTCAGCCTCAACATTGCAAAACATTACTGTGTTTGCATAGACTCAATTCATCTTTATTCTGCAATTAGAAGAGTCACCATTTCAAGTTGTTTTTTTCGTCAATAATATTAATACCACCACACCCAAAGTAATTAGAAGTCTAGAACAAAGCTCTATTGAGTTTAATTCATAACATTTTCATCAATCATATAAGCAATTTACCAGAGTATGAGGAATAAAATCATTAAAAAGGTAGCAATTTACCAGAGTATGAGGAATATCATTAGAAAGGTTTCCACAAAATTAAAGCCAAAAAAAATAAATTATTAGTAAGGCAGTTATCCCTTTATTAACAGTGTGACTAAAAGTGAAATTCAAAGTGGAAAAGTCTTTCAAAAAAAAAAAAAAAAATCAACACGGAAAAGGAACATTATATATAAAACTGTCTATGTTGCAAGAAAATAGCCTTACCAACCAAACATGAGATGTTTGTCTTCTTGTCCTCATTTCCTCCATGAAAGCAGGATTATAATTGAATGGAGTTATCTACTTTTTGTCTATTCTAAACCAAGCCTTTCATACCTCTAGAAAATATCAACAACCCCTTCAATTAGAACAACAATCCCAATTATTTAAAGCAAATCACCAACACCCTTTTAAAATGACTGGAATGTGCAAACCGCTTTTAAATTATAACCTATATATTTTTAAATTAGAATCTATATTTTCTTAAAATATCAGACAACGGTGTTTTTTCTCCAAGAGTTTGTTATATATTTTCAAAGTCAAATTGGAGTTTTCCCAATGCCTATGATGTTGTCAAGAATAACCACATATGGTAGTAGTACAGTGTAAAATTTTGAGAGAATGACTATAAGAGATCCCATGCTTACAATCTAATAATTTTGTAAAAATTTAAATATTTTTGCTTTCTTTCTTCTCCTCTTTCATGACATCCAAGAAAGGCTTTCAAATTTGTGGCTTAGCCCCAAAATAGCCAACCAAATATTCACTTTAGCCACTGCGTTCCTTGATTTCCTTTAGCAACCAAATACAATCTTTTTGGGGAGGAAAAAAAGAAGAAAAAAAAAAGCCCAAACAGCTATATAAAGAAGATGCCCAAATCTCAACCAAACTAAATAAAAACCTAAAATTATTCATATGTATTCTATTGCTACACTTTCTTAGTAACTAAACACAAATCATTATTAAACAAAGAAATTGTAATGGCACAAAAAGAGAGAGGGTTTAGAAGAAACCTCATATAATACGCAAAGGTACTCGTCAAAGTCCATTGGCAGCCCATGTAGAGAATGCTTGTAGTCAATAATAGTGCAAGGCTACAAGCAATCTGCTATACAGATTAAGATCATTCCTCCAAGAAAATATTTATCTAAAATAAGAGAGAGAAATGGGAAGGGACATAAATAATAAATTTGAACATCTTGTTTGGACTACATGATCTATGTTATTAATTTAAATATTCAAAGTTTCATGGCTTTCATATGAAAGGTTGCTAGAGCAACACATCAAGGAATTTAGGATTTTGAAGATAATGGAGTCGAGATTTGTATCAACATACAAAACAATCCATCAGATTTGAGTAGAAAAATAATCAAATTTAAAACTTAAAAGGTACTAATTCTGAAACTATTGCATCAATAGGAGGAGAAAATTGAACTTTAAGAGCATGAATGTAAACTCACTCTTCAGTGTTTTGGTTAAACATTTAACCTCTTTACTCAATTAGAAATTTTTTCAACATACCATCTAGCTATTGGAGAGTCATCGCACTTGATGAGGAAAAAGAAATGTGTACGTAACTGCCTGATTGAATATTAATTAATACTGTAGTGTCGCCTAAATTAGGGCACACATATCCATAAGAAAAAACTGGTAGAACTAGTCTCTAGCTGTTATCACTAGGTTAAGTAGTTTCCCTGCTTGAAATAAAATTATTGGATCGTGTAATATTTTTGTTGAAATAAAAAGGAGAAATTATATTACTTTTTTGATGAAGGGGAAATATATATTACTTGAAAATCTTATTATTTGCACCAAATAAATTTACCAATAAGAGATGGTGGTGGAGTCGAAGTGTGGATTAGATTGCTCTCTTGATACGGTAAATGGAATTTTCCAGTGTAGTAGATGAATAGATACAATGAGAGCCAAACACCTAACTGTAAAACTAATTGTTGTAGCATTTTAATATTATACTAACCTTATCACAGGCGCTTCGCGCGCGTGAGGTTTTTTTGAAGTGCGTGTGATGAGGCTTTTTATTTTTTATTTTTTGGGTTTACACGTTTTACTTATGACAGTTTTATTTTATTTTTATTTTAAGAAGAAGTTGTATCAATACTTGACTACTAATATGAGAAGAAATGTGGAGGTGAAAAAAAAACAGTTTAGTGATAAAAGAAAATGGTATGTTTGTGGAAAAAAAAAACAGTTTTATTTATTTTTTTTTTCAAAAAGAAGAAGTTGTATTAGTACTTGACAATTAACGTGAGAGAGAAATGTGGAGGTGGGAGAAAAAACTATTTTTTTTTTAATTTAGCTAAAAATTAAGAGTTTTTAAATTACTAATTTTACATGTCTAACCTTATGATTTAAGCCTTAAAAAGAGATGAATTTGAAGGTATTTTGAGTATCTAAATTGAGAATCCCAAACAGAGGAAGCCTTTTAAATAGTAGTATAGATAATTAAAATGGATTAATGTGACAACATAAATATAATGTTTGCCCCAACACTTATAAGTCTTCACTATTCATAGGGTGAAAAATATCTCAAATAATATATATATATATTTTTTTACACAAAGTATAGAATGGTGAAGGATTTTTTTTTTCTCAGAAGAAGAAGTTGACTGAGTAAATGTTTATAAAAATTGGCAAAATTGATTTAGAAAGCCTATTGCGTTTTTTTGTTGCTGATAAATCGATAGTTTGCGGTGAGATTTGAACCTTAAATTTTTCAATCCATTGCTATAGATTATAGTTGACACAAATTTTCTTATCCAGTGACAACTGACAAATTACTTATTTTTCTCCTTTGTTTGTTTGTTTTTTTTTTTTTTGCTGGGTAATTGCGGGGATAGAACTCCCGAGCTTAAAGGTTACAACGGAATCGGGTGCCACTAGGCTACAAGGCCCAGTGGCCTTTTCTCCTTTGTTTTCGGCTTTGACTATTCTCACAAATCAAATACACGTTGTACCTTTGTATTATTGTTAGTGACACACATAAGGCCCATCAATTTTTTTTAGATCCTCATCAATTTTGAAAACAACGGCAGCAACTATTTCTTTTTTGGATACAAGATAGAAATTCTATTTTAGCTAATTTAAGTGTATATGTGTGTAAAACTCTCTCCTAAAAACTTGAACCCCGGCCCTTTCCCCCCACATCCCGACCCGGCCCTTCGGTTGTGCTTTCACCTTCACAATACCATAATTATAGAATTTAGGTGGGTGTGAACTCTACATGCGCTTTTATTCAGAGTATATACATGTATGATTTTTTTCTATAAAAAAAAAGTATTAGATGTATAAAAGATATTATCCAAATTAGGTTCTGCAACAAGAATAAAGGCAGCATTAATTAAGTAATGAATAAGATTTGATTGTAACCGCTTTAAATGAATTTATATTTTAAAAATATGAAATTGTTGTTTACACAAAAATAAATGACTAATCAATGCTTTTAAATCAAATAGAGAAATTTTTTATGAAATATTTTTAGAAATTTTTTATAGAAAAAAAAAGCAGATATTTTTGACAATTTTTTATATTTCCCATAAAAGTGATATCAAATTTTTTTAAAATTGTCAATTAACAAATATTCTAAGAGCACCCGAATCCCCGATAACATGATATATATATATATATTTATATATATATATATATTTTTGAGAAAGTATTTATATACCCCTTAAAGATAAGAAGGAAAAAAGAGAACAGTATATGATAAGGTTTACTTACCATAAATGGGAAAGAGAAATCTGAACAAAGTCTACAATTCTAGTTGATTGGAAAACTCCTTTTCCTCTATTTCTATTATGACTTACAGGCTTATAGCAAATGGGAAAGAGAAATCTGAGCCCAAGTTCTTTTTACGAGGAGGAAGGGTAATGCAATCAAACCACAAAGCTCCTGCAAATACTCCTTTTTTTTTGGACATAAAACAATATTTGTTGGATTTATTTCATAACAAACTTATAAAATATTTCCTAAATCAATATCGTTAAGGAATCTATTAACTTTTTTTTACTTATAATACAACATAAATTCCTAATTTTATTATTTTTATGAAAGAGATTCATACTTATAAGATAACAAAAAAAAAAAAAAAAAAAAAAAATCAAGAGTTGAATAAATTGACATCAAATTTTTTTTTTTTGAGAAATTTGACATCAACTTTAGTTGTGATGATTTCCCTCAAAAAAAAATCTTTAGTTATGATGTTGTAAATCTTTACATGTCCAACACCTTTAATTATAATGTTTTAAATCTATACATCTATTCTGTTAAAGTCTTATAACTCAATTGATTTTCTAGTATTTATAATTTAGACGTCTATGGTTCAAATCCTCTCACTACAATTATTAAATTATTAAAATTATATACTATATAATAAAAATTGGGCTTAGACGCTGTGGTTGCGCCAAGTGACTTCACCAAATTGCAGAAATTTTGTCAAAATTTTTTTTAAAATAAATAAATAAATAAATATATATATTTTGTCTTTATCTTCTTCTCCAATAATTTCTAAGTTGATAATTTGATTATAATCCAAATTCTTCATCTAATTCTTTTAATATTAATTTATCTATAATTTCTAAGTTACTAAAAATCTTAATATTACAATCCAAATTCTTCAACGTTTAATAGCAATTTGTGTTTTCCTATTTTATTTTTACGTAAATTAAACTTCTTTTACCACATATCAGCTACTTCAACTTTTATAATTCATGTAAATTTTTTTTAACGTTAATTATGGAGTTGTGAAAGATTTTGGAATTGAAAAAGATATAAATACGAGATAAGATTTTTAAAATAAAAGTAACTTCATTTAGATTAAAAAAAAAAAAGTATCTTAATTTAAATCAAAATTAATATAGTTCTAGATATATGCATGTAGTGCTCGGTTCGTGATGAATGAGTTATAGTCTAATTGCAATTCTTATTTAGCTTAGATAATTTATATTTATATATCAATTAATAATAAGTACAATGGATAATGAACATATCCTTAAAGTAATTGAATGAAACATATCCTCAATATAAATCTACGGTTTAATTGGATTATTTTAGCTAATTTCCGTTTGAGCTGCTAAGTTGCTAATATCCAATGCTAATAATAATATATAAACCAGAGAAAGAACAACATATGGAGTGCCACCAATTTTCCTCAACCATTCATAAAATCCATCTCCTTGGCATTTTGAGTCTTTCAATAAAATGCATATTTCTTGATTTATTAGTCTCACTTTGAAATAAAATTTGTTGATCTTTGTGATTCATGGTTCTTTTTTGTAAATAATATTTTCAGCCTCTGTTAGATCATTGATCTTCACTCATACAAATACAATGCATGATTCTTATCCATATATATTTGATGTTGATGTTCTTATCCATATATCTATATATTTTTGAATTTGATGCTGATGGGCCATTATTCTCACTGCATTCTATGTGGTAGGTAAGTAAAATACATAATTTGATTTTGAGTCCTTACTAGGTATTTGCAGGTTTCCTATGCAACAAGATTGATCAAATATGTGAAGAGACCAAAAAATTATTTATGAGGTAAATAATTATAGTATTGTTTATTAATTTGACATGGAAAACAAAGGAGGATACTTATTTAGACATTTAAAAAAAAAATTAATTAACTTGATTAGAATTACTCATTACTCTCAGGGACAAAAATTCAATTTTCATGTAAAGTCTCTCCTTATCAACTCTACTTTTGTTTTTTTTTTTTTTGGGGGGGGGGGGGGGAATTGTTGTATATTAGTTAGTAGTTACCCATATATGATTAGTCACTCTATTCTAACTTTTTGTATTTCTTAAAATACTAATTGTTATCCTTATATTATCACCAACTCAGTTTACTAAATTTGCTTTCAGTACATATGATTTATATATAATTCTTGATTTCATTTATTTACTTTTACTTAAACTTTTTTCTTTTAATATCAAATATAGAATTTATAAATTATAAATTATGATTGTGGTCATTAAATTGTTATATATATATATGTGTGTATGTATGAATATTTTGTACGACTTATTTTGTTCTGTGAGGTTGAGATCAAATAATATAGATTGTTGTTCACAAGGGATGTTACTTAGTATTACTTCTCAATTCTCATCATATCTCAAGTTTTTTTTTTTTTTTTTTTTTTTTTTTTCCATTTAAATATGCCTTGGTGATTACTTGAGCCTTAAAACTCAATGTATTATTCACAATCCTTTTATTTTAGTTATGTAGTTATCTACCATTTTCCATTCAATTAATCTATATATGTGTCTGTGTGATACCTTAGTCTCACACACAAAATGCATTTATTATGTAATTTAAAAGTAAAATATTCATTTATTTTTATTATTTAATTAAATTAAATTATTAATAATAAAAATTGTTTACATATGAATTTTGATAAAGCCGTGCACATAATGCTAGTAAATAAATAAATAAATAAATATATATATATGTATATATACACATACATCTATTCCTTTGATGTTTGATCTACACATTGAAGCATTGTACGTGGTTCTCAACCCTTGTTCTTTTACCATGAAACTAGGTACAACTACCCATTTTTATTTTTATTTTTTGCTACTAGCCTACCCACTTTCGTTCAGGTTTTCTATCTTGGAGTCAATGCTTGATTTTTCAATGCACTGTTTATTAGGACTGTAAAATGTAAATGAGCTGAATTGAGTAGAACATTAAAAATTGTTCTTTTTATTTTATTTCGATCACAATCCAAACTTGAGTTCACCAATAAACTTGATTATATGTTGAAGCTTGTATTGTTAAACATATATTGAAAACATATTATTTGAGTTTAGATAAAAAAATTTTATTTATGCATTAATAAATAGATTCACCAACCTTGTATTGCTAAAAAGATATATAACTTTTACTAAGAAATGGAATTTTTACATTATTAATAAATTATAAATAATAATTTAATATCTTAGAAGCTTGTTTACAAACTGTAGGGACTGGGTCTGAGCACTTCTACTGTTAGAAAAGTGGATTCAGGCCCAACTAGCCCTAAACAATAAATTTGTAGAGGATGGGTTTAAGAGTTAGGCCTTAGTGAGGGTAGCAGCGAATAAACATGGTTATGGGTCAAGTGGATAGCAGGAAAATGGGTCTTTAGTGTTAGAATCTTTCCTGGACGTTGGTCCGAGGAGCTTTCTTGTTCTTATTATTTCCTCAGTGCTTGAATACAGAGGTTACAAAGATGATATAGGTTGTTACAGTAGTTTTTACTTCCAATCTCCGATCCTTTCTCTGAAAGACCTCCTTACATTTTATACCCTCTTTAGGCTGATATTGGCCCTCCATTTGTTGATCGTGCAGGTCACTACTTGAGTGCTTGTCCCATCAGCTGCCGTCCCAAACCTTCTGTGAGTTGCAGCGACCAAAGCGGCACTGTTCAAGAGTCATTTCCTCATTAATGCGGCCAGAACGTTAGTTGCGGGCATTTAATGTGGAGGTGACAGCTCCTCCCTGAATTGCTCTCCCAGGCTCTCATGGCCGACCCACAGTGCTTGTCATCTTTCTTGGGGCGTTCTATAAAACCACCCTTGATGGCGCGCTGCCTTTCCCTTCTATGATCTCGGTACGCCGATGACATGATTGTCCTCGGCGTTGCTCCTTGGTAGTTAGGACTTTTTCCGTTCGTCCTCGGACGTTTCTTCTTTCTTGGCGTGGGCCTTGGGCTTAGTATAAAGTTGGGCCAGGGTAGCCAGATTTATTGACCCCACAATAGCCCCTCAAAATCCTATTGTCCGGCTCCTTGGACGGAGAGGAGGGTTTTGATGTCCTCGGGCCTTTCGTCATGGCTCATTAAGTCTTGTCCTCCGTCAGCGCTAGAGTTTTTTCGCTTGTCCAATGCATATTCCTGACGCTTCGGTATACGAGGCACGCTCTCATTAAATTCTGGCGGCTCTGTGCTCCTTACGTTCGACGGTGTGATGGTGATCCAACGATAGGGACTTTTTAACTTTTTGGGCGGGAAAATCGGCGCGGTTATTTTTAATTGAAGATATAAATGCCCATTTGAACTGATTCGCCACTTTATTTTCACATTCAAGAGTTCTTGTGCACGTCTCCTGAGTTTAGTCAAATCTCCAGCCCAACTCGCCTTTCTCTCCAGCATAAAAAGCCTGTCCGAGGAGCTTTTCCTCATTTCTGTAAGTTTCTACTCTCTCTGACTCATATCTTCTCTCCTTTAAGTTTCTTTTTCTCTTATTCCTCTCTTTCTATCGTCCTCTTCTGAGTCCTTTAGCCGTTTCTAGTGATGGGTAGGTTTAAGAAGTTGGTTGAGTCTGAAGAGGCAATGGAGAAATTCATTGCCAACTATAGGATTCCCAATAATGTAGGCTTGAGATATTGTGAGGAAGCGGAGTGGCTCTTTAGGAAGGAAGATGGTGAAATGGTGATTCCCATAATCGCCTTCCTTGAAGGTGGTATGAGAATCCCCATGGGACTGGTGATGAGGGATTACCTTAGACATTTTCGATTAGTTCCCACCCAGTGCACCGTCAATATGTTCAGGATCCTGGGCTGTGTGGACGCTTTAAACGAGAAAATGGGGTTGAGGTTGACCCATCACGATGTAAACTGGTGTTACAACCTCCAACACCTGAAGGGCAAGTCTTACTATATGAAAACGAGGGACGACAAGGTTCGGCTTATTCAGTGCCTCCTAGAGTCTAGTAAGGGGCTGAATAAGGACTTTCTCCTTGTGTCAGGGAGGTGGCACAACGGCCTTCCCTGTCCGACAGAAGAGAGGGCACCAAGTGGGGTATTCAGAGTAGGAGGGGATTAATCTTTTGCATTGTCATAGTTTGCACCTTTTGGCTGCTAATACGGATGTGCTTTCTTTTTTACAGATCCACACGCCTTTGGCCGACACTTTCACTTGGTCAACCGGGAAGATTTGGCGACCATCCTTAGGGCGGAGGTTTTTGTGAACGAAGCCGACAACCAGGTCAGAGCTGCTCACAAGATCCTTGGGTACGACCCCATCCAGAAATCGTTCTCGGCTCCAAAGGACGTGATCAGTGCCAAAGATCCTCGGCTTCACAGAATCACCGTAGTAGAACAAGGGTTCTTGATTGCTGAAGGATCCCCTGTTACAGAGGGCGCTACGTTGGCAGGACCTTCCTCGTCCCCTCAAGTTGAAGAGGCCGAGGACGATTTTGGCGTATTTGATAAAGACAATCTGTTCGAGGATCCCTCTGGTGATCTAGGCGACCCCAGTTTGATTGAAGCGGACCTCTCCTCAGTAGGGACTTCTTCTAAGGTCGAGATGGGTTTCAAGAAAAAACCCTCCACCGACCTGCTTGACTTGATTCAGGGCCAGCCGGGGAGGTCACAGCCCAAGCTTCCTCCTCCTCCCAAGTCTCAACCTGTTCAGACCAGGTCATCCTCCACCCAGCTGAAGTCGGTATCGCCACGGTCCAAACTTCCTCCCCCTCCTCAGCCAACTTTGCCTTCTCGGCCAGAGCCTGCCAATCCGAAAAGGAAAAGGGGGTCCAAAGGCATGGAGCTCATGGATGGGGGGCAGCCCCGCTCCTCTCAGGAGGAAGATGAAGCCCGGCGAGCTTCAAAACAACAGAAGGTCGGGCACCAAGGCCCAGAAAAGGAAGTCGCCATGCAGTCCGAGCTCCAGGCCTGACTTCTTGCCCCTATGCTTTATGGGGAGCCCCTGATGGAAAACGCCTCGCTTAGGGACTTTCGAGGGGGCGAGGGTGCTTACGTGGCTGATGCACTAGAGAGGTGCTTGCTGCTTCCCAGTGACATGGCCGAGCTGGGGAATATGAGGAGGCAGGAGGTCTTCCTCAACATAAAGAGGTACATGGGCATGGTAAGACTTCTAACATTTACGACTCTATTGATCCTTGTCTCTTTGTTTCCATCGTATCGTGAACTTGTTTCAATTTGGCAGGCTGTCTAGGCCACCTACAGGTTGGAAGAGTTGGCCAATGATCAGAGTAAGGCCTTGGACTCCGAGCGTGACAAGCACTTGGATGCCACGCGGACACTTAAGAACTCCGAGGCTGATCTTGTGAAGGCAAGGGAGGACCTCAAGGAGATGACAAGGGCCAGAGATAGTGCTGAATCAGGTCTGGCCAGCACTCAAAAATAGGCTGAAGACCAGACAAGGCGCTTACTCGAGGTTGAGGATCAGTTGAAGATCGCCAAGGAGCAGATTGCTGATTTGAAGAAAAAGCTGGCCGAGGCCGAGGGGGCCAGGAATGCCGCAGAGTGGGCCAGGGATGAAGCCTTGAGGGTTAAGGTGGAGGCCGAGTTCGCCAGGACTAAGGTCGAGAGCTCTATGGAGAAGGCCCAGGAAGATGCTTACGCCTTGGGGATGGATGAGACACAGGCCATTCTCAAGGCTCAAGTACCTGGGGTGTGCAGGCTCTACTGTTCCCAGATTTGGAATGAAGCCCTCAAACAAGCTGGAGTTGAGGCTTCATCTGACCTCTGGAAGGTAGAGAATGTATACTACCATTCTGCCATCCAAGAGCCCATCCTTCCCAGCTCTGAGGCTGGCACTTCTCATGAGGTGGCTGAGGCAGGCCATCCTGATACTGCCCTTGCTTTGACTTCTTCTGATGAGCCTGCCAAGGAGGCCGAGCTACCAAGGGTAACCGAGGCAGTTAAGGGCCTTAGTTAGGGAGTACCCTAGGATGTTGCAGAGCCTCCGGCTGATGCCCAGGCTGCTCAGGCTGAAGAGACAACTCTCGTTGTAATGCCTCTGCAAGCTATTCCTCTAGGTGAAAGCCCCGAGGACCCTGAGACCACTTCAGATCAGCCTTCTAAGGGTGCAACGAAGACCAAGTCAAAGGAATAGGCCGTCCCATTATCTTTTCTTATTTCTCTTTTTTTTTTTTTTGGATTGTTGTAATGGAACGTTTGGATTGAATATATGCACTTCACTCCTTGTGTGTTAATTGTCGCTGTGATGAGTTTTGTTTATTCATATAACTTGTGTTTTGATTATTTGTTATTTTTATAAATTGCGCTTCGACTATTAGCTAAATAGTCTCATCAGTGTGATTTGTTTTCCATTTTTGAAACAGCAACCTAAAATGTAAAGTCCATAATGATAATTTCCTCTTAAACTGTGATTAGCAATTGGGCCACGCTATTTATTACGACCTGCTTTTGCTAAACGGACTATAAAACGTAATGACCTTATAACATGAGTTCTATGTCTCATGAGTTGGTTATTATATTGGGTTTAAAAATGCTAAGCGCGTATTACTTAAAAAGGCAAACTTTTAGATCCCATACTTTTTTTAAAATGCAAGTGTGTTTAGAAGAATGTTCCAAAAATTTATTGACCTCAAGGAAACAATTAGCTACTGACTAGGTTCCCCATAGGTTTCAGCCCGATGACCATGCAAGACCTTGGTTCTGTCTAACACTTAGATTTTCTTGAAGTAGTTAGTTTCCCCACAGGTTTGAGTCCGAGAACCATGCAAGACCTTGGTTCTGTCTAACACTTAGATTCTCTTGAAGTAGTTAGTTTCCCCATAGGTTTGAGTCCGAGGACCATGCAAGACCTTGGTTCTGTCTAATCGCTTAGCTTTTCCTTGAAGTAGTTAGTTTCTCCATAGGTTTGAGTCCGAGGACCATGCAAGACTTTGGTTCTGCCTAACACTTAGTTTTTCTTTGAAGTAGTTAGTTTTCCCATAGGTTTGAGTTCGAGGACCATGCAAGACCTTGGTTCTGTCTAACATTTAGATGGCTGCCAAAACATAAGACGTGCAATCGAAATGGACTTTAAAAATATGAATTAGAGAAATGCCTTTGTTAATAATAATACATTTTCAGGTTATTTACATTCCATGGACGAGGTACAGCTCTTTCATCTAAGTCTTCTAAGTAGTATGCACCTATTACTGCTACTGCGGTAATTCAGTATGGTCCTTCCCAATTGGGACCCAGCTTTCCCTAGGATGGGTTCTTGGCAGCCCCCACGACTTTCCTCAACACTAAGTCTCCTGGTGCCAATGGTCTCAGCTTCATATTGGCATCATGTCCCTACTTGAGCTTCTGGTAGTAGTAGGCCAACTGGATCACCGCCTTTTCTCTTCGTTCATCGATCAGGTCTAGGCTCTTCCCCAGCAGTTCGTCGTTATTGCTTGGAGTGAAGGAGCTAGTCCTCAGCGCTGGGAAGCTTGTCTCTAGGGGGATAACAGCCTCGGCGCCATAATTCATGGCAAAGGGTGTCTCTCCTGTTGACCGTCGTGGGGTAGTCCGGTAAGTCCATAAGACATGTGGCAGCTCCTCTACCCATCTTCCCTTGGCTTCATCCAGTCTCTTCTTAAGCCCATTGACTATGACCTTGTTGACAGCCTCGACCTGCTCATTTTCCTGGGGATAAGCTGGAGTTGAGTACCTATTTGTGATCCCCAGTTCGCAACAATATCTTCTGAAGGCTTTGCTGTCAAATTGGAGGCCATTATCAGAAATGAGGGTTCGAGGGACTCCGAATCGTGTAACGATATTTCTCCAGATGAACCTCTTGGCATCTGCGTCTCTGATGTTGGCTAGTGGCTCGGCTTCAACCCATTTGGTGAAGTAGACTGTGCAGACCAACAGATATCTCTTGTTTTCGGCTGTCTTGGGAAAAGGGCCTACAATATCCAGGCCCCACTGGGCGAACGGCCATGGACTGGACAAAGGGTTAAGGACTCCTCTAGGCTGATGAATATTTGGGGCAAACCTTTGGCACTGGTCACATTTCTTAACATACTCCAGGGCTTCCTTCTGCATCCCCAGCCAATATCCTTGGGTGAGGGTTCGGTGCGATAGAGATCTTCCCCCTGTGTGACTCCCACAGATCCCCTCGTGCAGTTCCTCAAGCAGTAATTTTGCTGCTTCTGGGTGAATACATAGTAGATATGGCCCAGAATAGGAGCGCTTGTACAGTTTGTGGTCTTCGAACAACCAGAACCGAGAAGCGCTTCTTCGTATTCTTTCGACCTCTGGCTTTTCTTCAGGTAGGGTATCATTTTTGACGAACCTCACTATGGGGTCCATCCAGCTGGGACTCACTCTGACTTCATGGATAGGGACCATGCCAATTGCTGCCTCTCTTACTCTATCCAGATGCTCGACGATGATGGTTCGAGGCAGACCCTTTGCGGAGGAGGTAGCGAGCGAGGCCAATGAATCTGCATGGGTGTTGCCATTTCTGGGGACATGTGACAAGCTGAACAGGTCGAAGTTTGACTGCAAGCGTTTGGCCTGGTTTAAGTACGCTTGCATCCTCGCTTTTTTGGCTTCCAACTTTCCCCTTACCTGGCCCACTACCAGTCTTGAGTCCGAGAACACCTTTACGGCTTTTCCTTCCATTTTTTGCACCATGGCCATTCCTTGTAGCAAGGCCTCGTACTCGGCTTCGTTATTCGTGTCCGAGAACCCCAGTCTCAAGGATTTCTCAATGATTGCCTTCTTAGGAGATATTAGGACCAGCCCTACTCCGGATCCTCTTTGGTTAGTTGCGCCATCAACGTACACTTTCCAACATGGGGGTCCTGGCATGGAGACTATCCCAACCGATTTTCCATCCATGTTTCGATCCTCGGCTACAATTTCTACTTGTGGTTCAGCGAATTCGGCCACCAAGTCAGCTAGGACCTGGCCCTTTATGGAGGTCCGAGGCATGTACTTGATGTCAAAAGCTCCCAGGATTGTGCTCCATAAGGCGATCCTCCCGGTATAATCAGTAGTCCGAAGTACGGACCTCAAGGGTAGTTGAGTTAGGACAACCACTGTGTGGGCTTGGAAGTAATGGGGAAGCTTTCGTGTAGTATGGACCACAGCTAGTATGGCCTTCTCCAAGGGTAAGTATCTGACCTCAGCTTCTTGCAGTGACTTGCTCACATAATAGACTGGCTTTTGAATGTTGTTGTTATCCCGTATTAACACCAAGCTCACTGCGTGAGGGGCCACGACAATATATGCGTATAGGACTTCATCGGCCTTAGGACTGGACATGATAGGAGGTCGAGATAGGTATTCCTTGAGTTACTGGAATGCCGTAATACAGTCCTCGGACCATTCAAAACCTTTCCACTTGTTGATCAAGAGATAGAACGGTCTGCATCTATCCGCCGACTTGGAAATGAATCGATTCAGGGCTGCAATCATTCCAGTTAGCTTTTGAACCTCCTTGGCGTTTTGCGGCAGTTTTAGATCGTTAATAGCCTTGATCTGGTCAGGATTGACCTCAGTTCCCCTATGAGTAATCATGTAGTCTAAAAACTTTCTCGATCCTACGCCAAATGAGCATTTGGAGGCATTTAGGCGCAGTTTGTGCTTCCTCAAGACATTAAAGGCACTGACGAGGTCTCCTAAATGCTCGGACACTACCTTACTCTTCACCACCATATCATCGACGTAGATTTCGATGCTCTTGCCCAACTGCGGCTCGAACATTCTCGTCATCATCCTTTGGTAAGTGGACCCTGCGTTCTTTAGGTCGAACGACATTACTTTGTAGTGATAGTTCCTAGTAGGCGTCACAAAGGCTGTTTTCTCCTGGTCGTCCAGGGCTAGTGGTATTTGATGATAACCTTGAAAGGCGTCCAAGAAGCTCATTCGAGGATGGCCCACCGTTGCATCCACCAGCTGGTCTATCCGAGGCATGGGGAATGGGTCTTTTGGGCACGCCCTATTTAGGTCCGTGAAGTCTACACAAACCCGCCATTTCCCGCTTTTCTTCTTGATTACCACGGTGTTAGCCAACCATTCGGGGTAAAAAACTTCTTTGATAGCCCCGACACGCTTAAGTTTCTCCACCTCGCCCCTAATCGCATCGGCATGCTCTCTTGAGGGGCGTCGAGGTGGTTGCTTCTTGGGTGTGATGGATGGGTTGACGTTGAGATGGTGACAAATGAAAGCTGGGTCAATCCCCGGAGTGTCACAGGCATCCCATGCGAACACGTCAATATTGCTTTTGAGAAGCTCAATCAACTCCCCCTTTTCCTGGGGAGGTAGTTACGCCCCTACTTGAAAGAACCTCTCCGGGTCACCACCGATGACCACTCTCTTTAGGTCCTCGCATTTTGCCTCCTCGGCGGCCGCATCAGGGGGCGACACTGGGTCCTTTGATTGATATAAGTTCATCTCAGCAGAGGCCGAGGACTCTGCATCGAGCCGACGTGAAATGGCAGCCACCATACACTGCCTTGCCGTAAACTAGCAACCACGAATTTCGAGAACTTGGCTTCCAGACGGGAATTTCACTTTCTGATGTAAGGAGGAGGCAACAACCCCCAAAGTGTGGAGCCAGGGCCTGCCAACAATGGAGGTATATGGAGAGTAGGTGTCCACCACGATAAAGTTCATCTCCACTCTTTCTGGGCCGGTCTGGATTGGCAGCCTAATCATGCTCTTTGGAATAACAAGTTTCTCGTCGAAACTCATCAAAGGAGAGCTGTAGGGCGTCAAATCTTCCGGTTTCAAATTCAGCCCCTTGTAGAGGTCGGGATACATTATCTCGGCAGCACTGCCGCCATCCACCATCACTCTTTTCACATCGTAGTCCCCAATTCTGAGAGTGATCAATAGCGCATCGTCATGGGGCTGGGTGGTTCCCACCTTGTCTTCTTTTGAAAAACTCAAGACTGGGTGAGAATTCACTCTGGCCCTCTTCGGCTCATGGTGGGATTCCTTGGCAGGCAGCTGAGTCACAGATAACACTCGTGAGGGGCGCGTGCCTGTCCTTCCTGGCGCGGCCAAAATTACGTTGATTTTCCCTACGGGTGGCCTTAGGGTGTTATCCCTTTGGGGCTCCTGGTGGGTCCGGCCCATATGGCCACTGGAATGATGCAGGAGGTGCCTCAGCTTTCCCTCTCGGACCAGCTGGTCCAGATAGTTCAAGAGGTTCCTGTAGTTCTCCGTGATGTGCCCGTGATCCTGGTGGTATTGGCAATAAAGGTTCTAATTGCGCCTCATGGACTCTCCCGTCATCTTGTTCGACCATTTAAAGTATGGCTCGTTCTTGATTTTCTCCAACACCCGGTGCACTGGCTCTTGGAATACAGCGCTGACGGTCTGTGTGCTGGATGCTCCTGATTGCCCCATGAAATCTCTCCTCAGGCGGTTGCTGTGATGTCTGTCCGACCTGAAATCCCTCCTCTCCTGAGGGATAACCTTCTATTTTCCCTTTCCTTGCAGCTGGTCCTCTTCTACTCGTTTATACTTGTCGATCCGATCCATTAGTTGGTGCACACTGGTGGCGGGCTTGCCGGTCAGAGACTTCCTCAGGCCGTGCTCAGCTGGGAGACTGTTTTTGAAGGTGTTGAGGGCGACGTCGTCACAATTGCTGTCCATTTCATTATACATCTCCCAATATCTGTCCGAGTAGGCCTTCAGAGTTTCTCCATTATCCATGGACAGCAATAGTAGCGCACTCAAGGGTCGAGGAGCTCTGCTGCTTGTAACGAAGCGGGAGCCAAAGACTTGAGTTAGCTTCCTATATGAACCTATGAAATTCGCCTTTAGGCCATTGAACCATCTCATGGCCACCGGCCCCAAGCTAGATGGGAAGACCTTGCACATCAGCGCCTCGTTTTTAGAATAGACGGCCATCCTTTGGTTAAACTGGCTCACGTGCTCCACGGGGTCTGTCTTGCCGCTGTAGGGGATGAAGGTTGGTTGCTGGAAATGCCGAGGAAGCGCAGTTGCCTCTATGTGGCGCGTGAACGGGGACCTGGATAGTTGGTCCAGTGCCCTGCTCATGGCGTCGTTCCTCAAGCCCCCAGGAGACTGGCCTTTACGCGTGCGCCTCCGTTGGCGCTCTTCCTCCTGAGAGAAAGTCTCACTTGGGGGGGTTCGCAATCTTTGCCTATAATCATCATCGCCTTCATCACTAGAGGGCATGTCAGGGCTAGAGTGCGACCGCCGTCGTCGTGCATGGCGTAGCTCTCTCTTCAAATCGTCTATCTCCCATTGCATGGCCCGATTATCATCCCGCCCCTGAGATGCGTGGCTTCTGACCTCTTCTTGTTACATGGGCTGGTTGTTGTTTTGTCTCTGGAGCATGTGACTCTTCACACGAGAGTGGCTGTTGCCTGTTTGAGTGGTGTGCACACTTCCCTCTTGAAACCTTCCGTTCTCTTCATTTCAATCATGCCCAGGATCGGAAAAGTTACCTTGTCGTAGGGATCCAGCAGATTCAAGCCGATAGGGGCCTGTTGGATGAGGGTTTGACCCTACCATGATCAACCGTTGCACTTACTGACACACAAGTTCTTTCCCACAGACGGCGCCAATTGTAGGGACTGGGTCTGAGCACTTTTACTGTTGGAAAAGTGGATTTAGGCCCAACTAGCCCTAAACAATAAATTTGTAGAGGATGGGTTTAAGAGCTAGGCCTTAGTGAGGGTAGCAGCGAATAAACATGGTTATGGGTCAAGTGGATAGCAGGAAAACGGGTCTTTAGTGTTAGAATCCTTCCTGGACGTTGGTCTGAGGAGCTTTCTTGTTCTTATTATTTCCTCAGTGCTTGAATACAGAGGTTACAAAGATGATACAGGTTGTTACAGTAGTTTCTACTTGAGTGCAGGTCACTACTTGAGTGCTTGTCCCATCAGCCGTCGTCCCAAACCTTCTGTGAGTTGCAGCGACCAAAGCGGCACTGTTCAGGAGTCATTTCTTCATTAATGCGGCCAGAACGTTAGTTGCGGGCATTTAATGTGGAGGTGACAGCTCCTCCCTGAATTGTTCTCCCAGGCTCCCGTGGCCGACCCACAGTGCTTGTCCTCTTTCTTGGGGCGTTCTACGAAACCACCCTTGATGGCGCGTTGCCCTTCCCTTCTATGATCTCGGTACGCCGATGACATGATTGTCTTCGGCGTTGCTCTTTGGTAGTTAGGACTTTCTCCGTTCGTCCTCGGACGTTTCTTCTTCCTCGGCGTGGGCCTTGGGCCTAGTATAAAGTTGGGCCGAGGTAGCCAGATTTATTGACCCCACACAAACTTACACGATCAAATCAAATCTATATATGTATATTTTCATGCATGTAAATGTATAAACATATAACATTATACATACTTGAAAATGAGTCTTATACTCATGAGATTATTCAAAAACACATTATTATGTTTAAGCTTGACTAATTTAACAATCAAGCCTAAATATGATTTCAAGCTCCCATTTGTTAAATAAATTAATATAAACAAAATTTTTTCTCAGTCGCAATATAGTTGTTCATAATTAAATTGGTTAATTTACAACTCTATCTCTCACAAGCAAACCTCATGTGTCGGTGCCCTTTGTTCGTGCTTATTAACTTTCTTCTTGTGTTGATGCAATTACCAAATAATCATATTTTGTGTAGATTTCACTACTATTAATGCTAAAATCATATTTTGTGTAAATTTCACTACTACTAATGCTAACATATTTTAATTCTTTGAACACAATATGGTGTTGGTCCAACCTTATAACATTGAAACATTCAGAAAGATTGATGCCAAAATACATATGTATGAAAATTATAAAGCTTTTATGCACTTATATAAATTTTTATTGCAACTTAATAACTTCATTACATTTGATTCAGAAAATGAATAAAAAAGAAAAATTAATATTGTGAGAATTGCTTAAACTTACATTTCTAGTAGAATGCTTTACAAGTACTGTAATTTTAGGCTAATTATTATTTCACATTCAACAATGTACACACTTTTTCACACATTTTACATATAAAGTGAAAACGTGTGGATATTGACGAAGGTACAGTCATCACAACCTTAATTTCTATCAAAACTAGGACACTAATAGACCAATTTATTACTGGTTTATTGTCATACACAAAGTCATAGGTACCTGCGACCAATTCTATTTTACTTCACTTTGGCATTAAATAGAAACATATCCATTCTCTTAAAAAAAACACAAAACATATCCAAAGATTTTAAAGAGAGATTGAAATGCTTGGATTTAGGGAAGCAAATGCAAGAAATTCAGGATCATTCTCCAATATAGCCATTTCTTTCTCATCCATGGTCACCCATGCCTCAATCCCAATACCCCATGGGGTTTCACTGAATATTATTAAATTTCTAAATGCAGGGCCAACTTTCCCCATGATACCAACCCAAAATGGCTTCCCCCAACCAAAATCAATATCGTTAAAATACCTAAGCCAGCATGTAAACGCACAAACATCTGGTTTTGGTTCTGCAGAGAACATATCTTCTAATTGGTCAAAGTAATGGGAGAAAGCCAAAAAACCTTCGTCTCCTTGCAAACTTTCCGCACTATCGCTATCAAACCCTGCGATGGATTCGTTTACGAGGTCCACCAATTCATGCAACTCTTTCTCTTCCATAGCCAAATCAGCTGCTGCGGGAGCCCACCAAAATATATTTCCAATAGAAGCATCGGACAAGTGTGCCTTCATTCGTGGCCTCAAGTTCACCGCTTGGACTAGTATGGTCATGGATGCCTTTTCCAAACCTGCTGATTTGGCTTTAGAAGCTGCCATGCAATGTTTCCAAATGAAACATGTCAGTGCTTCAATGCGTGTTGGTTTAGGAACTAGTTCACTTTTCGCTTTGGCCCTTAGGGTGGTTATCGCTTTGTCATGGAACACAAACCTTCTTGTAACATACTCACCTTCTTTGAACCACAAGTTATCCATTGTAGCTATATACTTTTGTGGAAGTGAATCTCTCGGTGGAAACATGATTGACCCCTCAGAGAAATTTGGATTTATAACTTTTTCTGGAGACCCACTAAAGGTGGCAGCCCAAGAATGAAGAAAAGAACTCGCCGTTGCTGCATCCCCAATCTTATGTGAGCAGCTCAATCCGATTGCTATTCCACCACAATCAAAGAGGTTCAGTTGGATAGCCATTTGACCTATAGTAGTATCTGATTCCTTGCAGAAGGCACGATACGGAACGAATAGACTAAGTAAGTCTGTTTCTTGTTGCTTAAGGAACTCAGACATGGAACAATTAGCACGAGCTTCCAGAAAGGGAACACCTGTGTCGAAATCATGGATAAAAAGATTGTCTTTTATGCTCCCAGAAAATGGATAATAGATATTGAGGGTATCTGAAAGGGAATTTTTAAGTTGACTGATAATTTGGGACATGTTGAGATTGAGATCAGTACTCATAGGGTAGAAGAAGACTGTGGGAACGTAAGTTGCGGGAGTGACCTGATCTAAGAGGGAGAGTTTGTAGGGTTTCAGATGGTGCAATGTTGGTAAAGATGGCTTGATGGTTTCTTTTGAAATGATAGTGACCTCAACCTTCATCATTTTGCCACACTAGTTACTTTGCCTCAGTAATCTCTCTTTCTCTCCTTTGGCTAAAGACCTTGCCTCAGTTTTCAGTGGTACTAGCTGTGTTGCTCAAAAGTCTCCTTTTATAAGCATCCTGACATTGACACAGAAACTATTCAGCAAGAAGTTGTTCAAGGAAATTTATTAAGTGATGTTAGATGGTAGTTGAAGCGATCAATATTCCAACCAGAATCTCATAAATGGGGAAGGATGTTTTGAATTTTTACAATAGGGCTGCTGAATAGTTAATTCCCAAAATAATTTGCCATCTTCAAACGGTAAAAGGCTACTACCAATAAACTGGTTCTTATTTATTTATTTATTCTTATAGCATAAATTGGTTTTTAGATGTGCTAGAAGTCGCTCATTAATGGGTGTTTAATTTTAAATGGGACATGTGGGTTCCAGTTAGTTCAACTGGTAAAGTCTCTGATGGTTGTAGAAGAGATCTAGGGTTCAATCCCCGCCTACACCAAAAACTGATTGATGTCTTGGTCTGATGATAAAGAGTTATCATCAGGAGTGGACGCCATAGGTTGAAACTCTCTAAAAAAAAAAAAATTTAAAATGGGACACTAACGACGTGGTACGGTGCTTATTTTTATATGTTTTCATCATTTAAAAACAATTTCACGCCATTTATGCCAATCAACTATTGATAAAGTATTCTAAAAAAAAAAAAAACTATTGATAAAGTATATTATTTAATGAGTACAAAATAAATTATTTCTTACATGTAATGTAATACAGATTGTACATTTTTAGACCCCTTAAAACATAAGTTGTTTAACAAGTTTGTTAAGTTCTGAGGTCTAAGGAACTAATGTATTAGAACTTTATTTTGTAATGTTGGCAAATCATGATCAAAACAGCTGTTAGTCTTGTTTAGACTTGCTCAAAGTATAGGTCGTTTATGTAAAGTTGGAATCGAGTTAACTGCAGAATTGAGTGTTGGCAATTCTGACTGGCTCGATCGATCGAAAATTAGACTCGATCGATCGAAAGTCGGCCAGAACGTTTTTCTACAGAATTTCCAACTCAGTCCTAAGCCCATATGATGTGTAGGGTTAAGTGTTTTACTCCTAGTATATAAAGGAAACCCTAAGCACATTTTTATAAGGTTTTTAGAGAGAGAAGGGTGTGCCTCTTATATATTTAGGGTTTTGTACCCAAAAGCTCTCTAAGGACTTGGTTGCTCATATTGCTGTTTGTGTGAATCTCTTGTGAGATCTGAGAGGTGCTTGCCTTCACACAAGCTTAGGATTATCAAGAACGAGATTTCTTCAAGAGCTTGATGATCATTCAGTTGCTGCCATAAGAGTTTAAAGAAACACAAGCGGGTATGCTTATACTTGCTGGAGAATCCAAGAAAGAAGGAGTTTGTGGTCTTGGAGCTTGCACGTGGTCGTGTCAGTAAGTTTCTACTGGTGGGTAGCAATAGGATGTTAGTGGTCTAAGTTCTGTTGAACAATTTCGATTCTTTCATAGTGGATTCAGGTTTACTTTGAGGATAGCTAGGTTAAATCCTCCCCAGGTTTTTATCAGTTTAGTTTCCTAGGTGATCATATCATTGTGTTATTTATCTTTCCGCTTCTTTGCATGATATGATTGTTTGATTGTGATAACCTAGACTTGGAATTTGGACTAAGTAACAACTTGACTAATTAACTAGGTTAATCAAATTGTGTTTTAAGGGGTCTAAAAACTATCAAGTGGTATTAGAGCGGGTAGCTCTTTTGTTTTAAATCTTTTGATCTAAGAGCTGATCCTTGATCCTTGTTGTCATGGATAATTTGAAGTGTCTTTCTGATCATGTTTTTGCTCATGCTTCTGTTAATTTTATTGATGCCTGTGAAACTCTTCATAAGGAATTATTGAAATCTATGAAAATTGCTAAGAAATTCAAGAAAGAGTTAAAATTGGCTAATCTTGAAAAAGAGGAATTGGTTGTTAGATTAGATGAATCTAATAAAAAGAATAAATTTTTGAGAAATCAAATTTTCTTTCAAGATGAGAAGATGAAAAGCTTGGAACAAGAGTTAGTTGAATTTAAAGCTAGAATTGAAAATTTGACTAGTACCAAGCCTGCTGTTGATAACAGAAGTGTTTCTGTTTCTCTTAAGCCTAAAACTGAGAAAGTTTATATCCCTCATTTCAAGAGGAATAATAAAGAAAAGACTTATTTTGCTAGGTTAGACAAAAGTAAAAGTTCTGATGTAGATGCTGAAGTTTCTAAACCTATGTCTAAACCTACTGTTAGAGAGCATAATAAATCTATTTTTGTGCCTACTTGTCACCTTTGTGGTGCTGTTGGTCACATTAGACCAAATTGTTCTTTGTTGAGGCAAAAACCAAAATCTGAGACTAGATTTGCCACTAGGAATACTGATGTTCTTAAATTTGTTCCTGTTTGTCACCTTTGTGGTGTCCGTGGTCACATTCATCCTAATTGTCATAAATTGAAATTTAAACATTCTGTATTTCAATCTAGGATTTGTGATGATATTTCTCCTGCCATAAGTCCATATAAATTGTTTCATATTATTTTGAAAAATTTAAGCTTGTTGGCTTATGAAAAGAATTTACAGGATTTCAGTCTCTCTCAGAAGATTGGCGTAATCCCTCAAATACACTCTGCCTCTCATGGATTTTCACCTACAAAGCCAAAGACTCGTGCTAGATGGGTGAGAAAAGATTCTCTAAGGTGAGTGTTGCTGACTTGTCCCTGATTTAATTCTTTCAATTATTTGTGGACATGTTTTGTTTCTGTTTTTAAGTCTTGTTTTATTTTTCTTGAAGATTACATGAGTTATGATATCTCTCTTGATTTAGAACATACTTGACATTGTGGACAAACTTGAATAGTATGTGTTATATAAGTGCTAAGCTATTTCTAATTTTGTGTTATATAAGTGCTAAGCTATTTCTAATTTTGTGTGAGTATGTATTAGTTTGTACATGTACTCATGGGTTAATTAAGAAATTGATATTTCTTGTTTATGTACCCTCTATAGCTTAGTTAAGCACTGTCATGCATTGCATTTGCATTGTTCATTTAGCATAATGTATGCTTTTTGTTTTTGGTCATAAATTTTTTTAAACCAAATTTTTTTTTTGTGTTTTGTATTTCACATCTTGGATTTATAATCAAGGTTTGGCCATATTATCTTTACATAACATGTTTATGTACCTTGTTTAGCTTGGATGAGCTTCTTTTATTGCACTTTACTAGTTTGAGCTTTGTAGTGCATGTTGTGTGGGAGATGTTTATAGTTTTTGATCACTTGTTCTTGATCTTGAAGTCACATGCTTTTGACTGTCGGACTTGAACCTTTGGAGAAAAGCATAAATAACTATCTCACCACTGTTTACTAGCCAATCATGAACACCTTAGTGCATATTGTAAGATTTTGTGCTCGAGAAAGTGTAGCACATGCACAAAAAGAATATAAGGTGTAGCCTCGGTTTAAATGTTAAAATTGGTGTGTACATTATTGAAATTAATGTTAAATCAATCAAATAAAATTGGTGTGTACATTATTCTGGCCATTTTAATAAGTTTATAATCAAATAAAATTGGTGTGTACATTATGAGGCAAATCAAGAAACTTACATGATTGCAAGCTTGTTTTCTACGAGATGTGGGAGTTATATGATGTAACTCTTTAGGTGATAGTCTCTTTCAAATTCTATGTGATGAATTTTGTAGAATTTGTGCTTGATTACTATTCACATATCACCTCACATGTATCTCAAGTTTTTGCTAGTTGTACACACTACACAAGTTACTCTTTACTAAACTTGGTACATTATATTGTGTGTGATCTTGTTGTAGCCATTCAAGATTATATGTTCCTTAATTTTGATGCAAATTGTGTTTTTGATGATTATAAACCTTGTTTTTGGAAGATCTAGGTTGAATTCAAATGTTTTTGAAAAACTTTTAATCTCATACTCATGCATTTTATTTATTAAATATTGTGCTTTGAGGAGTTTCTGCATAAAATTGCTATGTTTTTTCAAAAATTTGAGTTTTCCAAATTTTCGATCGATTGAGGGTGTTTTTTGACCGATCGAAATTGCGATAAAAATTTTGGTTTGAATCTGCCTGACTCGATTGGTATTCGATCGATCGAAACTGAAAAATTTTCAGTTTTTAATTATTTGACCAATCTATTTTTTTTTTTTTTGCATCATTTATGTTTAGGATTCACATGCATTGCATTGATTTTTAGTATCCATCTTGCAGTTTTGCAGTCATATCTCTCATTGTTTTCACACATAACATGCATACACTTTGCTAAATTGGGTACTCAACTTGATTTCAAAATTGATTGATTAATTTTTGAGTTATGTACTTTTTAGTATATGCTATTTTTATGTGTGAATTGCAGAAAATATTTTTCTTAAGAGATATGATGGATAATCAATGTGCAAATATTTTTTCTACTCATGCAACTGTTTATGGATCACATAGTGTCATGTTTGCGTTTATTGAAAGAGAGAATATTTTTCTTCATGTGTATCCTCAACTTAGTTTTTAAGTTTGGGTTGTGTGTTTTTATTTATCCCCACCTCCTAAATTTTTCCCCAAAACTGTTTTTCCCAACACTTGTTTTGTGTTTCCTATTTTTATAGGGGGAGAAACTTGTTTTTGACCTTTGTTGTTCATAGGGGGAGTTGTCTCTATTTTCTATAGAGTTGATTTGTTTTGTATTCCCTTGATTGTCTATTTTCTCTTGACCTTTGTTACTCTTTGTTTGAGTTATCTTTGTCAATTCGTGACAAAAAGGGGGAGATTTAGATGAATTGTGGAAATATGTGTGGAAAATATAAGAATGTTCTGTTTAGGGGGAGTTAACATTGTTTTTGATGTATCTAACTTAGGGGCAGAGTTAGTTTGCATATTTGTTGATTTACTGTTTTTCTGTCACACATGCGTTTATGCATTTTGTTTAGTGTTTAAGGAAATATACAAGTTGATTCAATTGAGCTGCTGTCTACACTTGCAATTGAAGGATAGTAGTTAGGATTGGATTTGTTATAATGGGCATTATTTTTTCTAAAGGGTTTTTCTTTGTAAACTTTGAGCTTTTAGTTGTGTTTTGTCACGGATTGCCAAATGGGGAGTTTGTTAGGTTCTGAGGTTTTAGAAACTAATGTATTAGAACTCTATTTTGTAATGTTGGCAAATCATGATCAAAACAGCTGTTAGTCTTGTTTAGACTTGCTCAAAGTATAGGTCGTTTATGTAAAGTTGGAATCGAGTTAACTGCAGAATTGAGTGTGCAATTCTGACTGGCTCGATCGATCGAAAGTCGGCCAGAACGTTTTTCTGCAGAATTTCCAATTCAGCCCTAAGCCCATATGATGTGTAGGGTTAAGTGTTTTACTCCTAGTATATAAAGGAAACCCTAAGCATGTTTTTATAAGGTTTTTAGAGAGAGAAGAGTGTGTCTCTTATATATTTAGAGTTTTGTACCCAAAAGCTCTTTAAGGACTTGGTTGCTCATATTGTTGTTTGTGTGAATCTCTTGTGAGATTTGAGAGGTGCTTGCCTTCACACTAGCTTAGGATTATCAAGAAGGAGATTTCTTCAAGAGCTTGATGATCATTCAGTTGCTGCCATAAGAGCTTAAAGAAACACAAGCAGGTGTGCTTGTACTTGTTGGAGAATCCAAGAAAGAAGGAGTCTGTGGTCTCGGAGCTTGCACGTGGTCATGTCAGTAAGTTTCTACTGGTGGGTAGCAATAGGATGTTAGTGGTCTAAGTCCTGTTGAACAACTTCGATTCTTTCATAGTGGATTTAGGTTTACCTTGAGGATAGCTAGGTTAAATCCTCCCCAGGTTTTTACCGGTTCGGTTTCCTGGGTGATCATATTATTGTGTTATTTATTTTTCTACTACTTTGCATGATATGATTGTTTGATTGTGATAACCTAGACTTGGAATTTGGACTAAGTAACAACTTGACTAATTAACTAGGTTAATCCAATTGTGTTTTAAGGGGTCTAAAAACTATCAAAGTTCATTAATAAGATCTAGGTTAAACACATTCAAATCATATCATGTGAATAGTGCGGAAAAGTAAATAATACAACGATATGATAACCTAGGAAAACCAAACCGGTAAAAAAACCTAGAGAGGATTTAACCTAGCTATCCTCAAGGTAAAACAGATCCACTATGAAAGAATTGAAGTTTGTACAATAAGACTTAGACCACTAACATCCTATTGCTACTTCGTGTAGAAAACTTACTACCACGACTACGTGACAGCTCCGAGTCCACGGACTATTTCTTTCTTTGATCCACAGCAACCACAAGTTCTTCTACTTGTGTTTTTCTTTAAGCTCTTGAAACAACAACCGAACAGATCACCAAGTTCTTGACATCAATCTTGATCTTGATAATCCTAAGTATGTATGAAGATAAACACCTTTAGATCTCACAGAAGATTTACACACACAGCATATCAACAACAACTAAAACATGGCTAGGGTTTTTCCTTTTATACTTGAAGCAAAACATAAAACCCTACACGTTATATGGGCTTGGGCTGAGTTGGAAATTCTGCAGAAAAAACAATCTGCACTAGGTTCGATCGATCGAGCCTTGCAGATTTAGTCCAATAAATTCTGCAATCACTCGATTCCAACTTTACACATAAACACACTTTGAGCAGCCTAAATCTAGACTCTAAGTTTTGATCATGGTTTGCCAACACATTACACATTGAAGTTCTAATACATTTAGTTCCTAAAGTTTTAGAACCTAACACAGATATAAGAGTAAATTTATATAAATTACATTTTTATCCTCCCAGTTTTCTGCACAACGAAACAAAAGAATTTTCCATTCCTCTCATTTTTCCACCATTCTAACCAAACACACACAATGGAAAACTTAATCTTTTTTATCCTCCTACATTTTCATCATCCCACCAATTTTCTATTCTCCAACCAAACGGACCGTCTCTAAGATCGCAAAATGGTAGGCAAATTTGAGAGTGTAGTGATTTTGGGACACCAATTTGGACAAAAGTAAGAGACATATATACACAAACGTATATACATACCCGTGTGTATAATAAAAAATACAAATCTTAGCTTTCTACTGTTACAGTAAGTTATATGTCAAATAAGTCATAGATATACCTTACAGAACTATATGGTTTGACACATAAGAATTAAGACAGAATCTAAAGAAAGCTTATGGCACGTTTGAAACATAGTATTAGACTAGAAATGGAATGATTATTATTTTTATAATCATCATTCAATTAGTTGCGATTTCATCTCATGAAATAGTATTCATATAAAATATTTACTCTCAGTAATATCTATTTCAACAAATAATAGGTCAAAAAAAAATTTATTACAGCCTCAAAGAAAATGCACAAAAGATAATTTTGGTTTAACTGTTTTTTCAGCCACCCCAAGCACCGGAAAAAAAAAAAGGGAAAGAAATTTTTTTTACACCAAAACAAATGAGGCCTAAATCCTGTTTTATAATTTCATTTTTTTTAAGTTGCAATTAAAAAATTATAAGAGGATGATTGATGAGAGAAAATAAGGAAGAGGATATTGTTAGAGAGATCCATATATACTCTATTTCATATATGTAATCTAGCACATACTTCTCAGGTTAAACCAGTTGAAGCTATATTTATTATTTATAAATAATATAAATATATTTTGATCAAATATATATTGTCATTGGATATTATACTTAAATGTAATTTGTTTAGTAAGTCCATTATAAAATGGGCACAAAATGTGCCTAAAGGTTTACGCAAAAAATTTAGCATCCGCAATTAAAAGGATATCATAATAATTCAATGTAGACCTTGGTGAGGTTGGGCTTAAGTTAACATAATACCCTATGTAAAAGTAAAACTTAATTTTTTTTTTTTTTTTTTCTGAATAAAAGTAAAACTTATTTGAAATCATTATATATGGGTATTATAATAACTCAGTTTAGACCATATTACCATAAGGAGATTGCCCTTTTTTTTTCTTCTTTTTTTATTTTTTTATTTTTTTTATATATATATTTTTTATAAGCATCTATCTAAAAGTTATCTGAGATCATTAAGGGCATATATATAATGCCTGCAAATCAATAATTTTTATTTTTATATAATGATTGATTAAAGAAAACACAAAAAACTCCAAAGATTTTTGATTTCTTAGCACAATGTGAAGATATACAAGAAGGCTTTTAACTTGAGGATGAATCGAAATGAGATTAAAACTTAGAACTAAGTAGCTAACGGTGTTATCGCAATCAACAAGCTGTTGTTCACTAAGATTGACAAGTTTCCCAGTTGCAATAAAAATTGGTTCCTTCGACAGCTCCAGTAGTGCTAAAAGCAACATGATCCACATGCACCAGCAATATCAATAAAAATAGCGCACCATAAACATATAGTCAGAAAATGTACGTGTCTCAATGCCTAAATCTGAAGCTCATTTTCACTGGGTTGCTCTGACTCCTCTGAGTTTGTATAAGTGATTGTTGTAATGGACTCTTTAGTCAAAAAAATTAAGCCCATCCCAATCAACAACGCAGTGCTTGATTTTTTTTTTTTAATATCTTTTTCCCAAAATGTTTAACAAAGGCATGGCATAAATTTCTAACCAGAGATGGCTTAAAAATATATATAAAGACATTAAAGTGAGTTAAACAAAAAAAAAAAAAAAAAAAGACATTATTCAACTAAAAGGATCCTCTCAGTTTCTCGGCCACTCCTCCAGCATCAAAGCTGAACTTCATTCCCTCCAATATGGCCTCTTACTTGCCTTTGTATCTCAACATCAAACATCTTTTAGTGTAGAGCTAGAAGCTAAATGCTTAGTTGGTTTGCTGTCTAATCATAATACTCCACAAACTCATGAGTAGATGTCAATCTTAAAAACCAGCTTGCAAGAGTAGAGTACCCAAGAACTTATAAACACATAATTAAACTTACACTTAATCCATGTAGAACATTGGAATCATAACAAAGTTGTACTCAAGGCACTAATAAATGAGGAGGCTAATAGATGTAAAAATTTTACCTTCTTATTACCATGCATTAGGGGTTATTCAAGAAATATTAGGATTGTAAGCATGGATCTCGGGTTGTTGGTACCTATACAGAGGATTTGATAAGCTTTCAACTCACAAATACTTAATGGAGACAAAATCATAGCAAATTTCTAGATTTATCCACGCATTGTGTATAGCGAATCACTATGACTAATGCTGTCATTCTGTCTAGAAAAATAGAATCACAACAAAATATATGTGGATGAACTGCACTTATATAAATTCATATTACAACTTAAGGACTTCGTTACATTTGATTCAGAAAAGGAATTACAATTATAAAAAAAAAAGAAAAAAAGAAGAAGAATAATTTCAATACATGCGAGAATTCTTTAAACTTACATACTCAGCAAAATGCCTTACAAATACTCCTATAATTTTAAGGCTAATTATTACTTCACCTTCAACAGTGCACACACCCTTTTAGATTCAATAGTGTAAACATGTGAACACTGTTGGAGGTAAAGTAATCAAAGCCCTAATTTGTATCAAGAGTAGAGCGCTGATAAACCAATTTATTAATGATTTATTTTCATACACAAACTTACATACGTACCATCAACCAATTCTATTTTACTTATCTTGGGCATCAAACATAAATACATCCAAAGATTTTAAAGAGGGAGTAAAATGCTAGGATTTAGAGAAGCAAATGCAAGAAATTCAGGATCATTCTCCAATATAGCCATTTCTTTCTCATCCATGGTCACCCATACCTCAATCCCAATACCGCATGGGGTTTCACTGAACATTATTAAATTTTTGAATGCAGAACCAACTTTCCCCATGATACCAATCCAAAATGGCTTCCCCCAACCAAAATCAAGATCGTTAAAAAATCTAAGCCAGCATGTAAACGCCCAAACATCTGGTTTTATTTCTGCAGAAAACATTTCTTCTAACTGGTCAAAGTAATCAGAGAAAGCCAAAAACCCTTCATTTCCTTGCAAATTTTCCTCAAAATCGGTATCAAACCCTGTGATGGCTGCGTTTACAAGGTCCACCAATTCATGCAACTCTCTCTCTTCCATAGTCAAATCAACTGCTGCAGGTGCCCACCAAAATATATTTCCAATAGAAGCATCTGAAAAGCGAGGCTTCATTCGTGTCCTTAAGTTCACCGCTTGGACCAGCATAGCCATGGATGTCTTTTTCAAACCTGCTGATATGCCTTTAGAAGCTGCCATGCAATGTTTCCAAATGAAACAAGTTAGTGCCTCAATGCGTGTAGGTTTAGGAACTAATTCACTTTTTGCTTTGGCTCTTAGGGTGGCTATTGCTTTGTCATGGAACACAAACCTTCTTGTAACATAATCACCTTCTTTGAACCATAAGTTATCCATTGTATCTATATACTTTTGAGGAAGTGAATCTCTCGGTGGAAACATGGTTGATCCCACAGAGAAATTTGGATGTATAACTTTTCCCGGAGACCCAGTAAAAGTGGCAGCCCAAGAATGAAGGAAAGCACTCGATGTTGTTGCATCTCCAATCTTATGTGAGCAGCTCAACCCGATTGCTATTCCACCACAAACAAAGATATTCAGTTGAATAGCTACTTGACCTATAGTAGTATCTGTTTCCTTGCAAAAGGCACGATACGGAACGAATAGGGCCAGTAAGTCTGTTTCTTGGTGCTTAAGGAACTCAGACATGGAACAATTAACACGAGCTTCCGAGAAGGGAACACCCGTGTCGAAATCATGGATAAAAAGGTTGTTTTTTATGCTCCCAGAAAATGGATAAAATATATTGAGGGTATCTGAAAGGGATTTTTTAAGCTGTGCAATAATTTGGGACAAGTCGAGATTGAGATTAGTACTCATGGGGTAGAAGAAGACTGTGGCAACGTAAGTTGCAGGAGTGACCTGATCAAAGAGGGTGAGTTTGTACGGTTTCAGATGGTGCAATGTTAGTGAAGATGGTTTGATTGTTTCCTTTGAAATGATAGTGACCTCAACCTTCACCATTTTGCCGCACGAATTGCTTTGCCTTAGTAGTCTCGATAGTGAAATATCTCTCTTTTTTTGGCCAAAGACCTTGACGATGGTACTAGCTGTGTTTACTGAAAGGTTTCCTGTTATAATTTATAAGCATCTTGTGGCTACTGGCTAGTGTGACTGTGATGATGGCATCCAGACATTTTTCCGGTTGGATATGATCATTCCTCTTCTTTTTTTACCCTTAGCATTTAATTAAGATTTTCCTCCCTGTCATTTAATCATATTTTTATCCTTTCCTTCTTTTTGAGCTTGCTGTTTCAGATGCTCACCACTCTCCATTAACTTTTTTTAAAATCATTTTTCAGCTTTACACCATGGATATGTTTCCCTCCTTGTTCGCATTCCTGAGAAAACAAAGAAAATAAAATTTCAAATTTTAAGTTTGAATATAAACTAACTCCAAATATTTTCTTTGTTATTTTATTTTTAAATTAAAATCATTGACTATTTTGACACAATATCAAAAAGTTAGGAACTAAACTGACATATTTGAACTATTAGAAATCATTTTAACCTATAAAGCAAACATTATGGACCAAATGGTAATTTATCCTTTCAATTTTTTTTTTCCTTTTCATGGTGTCACAACGCACTAGTATATTTATAATTTCTTTTTTTTTTGCTAAATAATATATTTAGAAATTACTCTTGCATTATAAGCTCCTTCCCACAGCTCATAGGTCTATGATTAGGCAAATTATTATGTAGTCTGGTCTACCATCATGTGAGAGACCGGAGCATTGCTCCGAGACTACCCAATAATTTTTCCATGATTAATACCGGAGGAAATTGCAACAAACCTTTAGTCTCCTTAATCGTACTAGTGTCCATGATTGATGGTAAGGGGAGTTCATGGGTTGTATCCTCTCCCCTGTGTAGCTACTATTAATTCTTTATTGTATGCATCCATATTGGTGGAGCCATAAATTTAGCAATATTTCTCCACAAAAAGCTAATTTATCTATTCTACATTCTCACTTTACAAAACACCCAATATAAGTGATTTTATTTTATCTTTCAACACAATAAAATAATATAAACAACACAATAAAATAATTTTTTTTAAGGCGGAAATACTATTTTCGTCCCTACATTTTCATCTCATTCCCACTTTGGTCCCTACTTTTTTATTTTACCGCTTTTAGTCCCTAAAATGAAAAACGCGTTCTATTTTAGTCCCTACCGTCATCTTACTAACGAAAATTATCTACGTGGCAGACGGAGTGCATTGTTGGCACAATAAAAGCTGACGTGACCATTAAAATAATAATAAAAAAATGTATTTTGCATTAAAAAAATGTCACGTCAGCATCAAAATAAATTTTTTTTTAACTAAATAGAAAAAATTAAAAACAGAATTAAAAACCAAAAGTCACATGAATTGAGATCTAAGTGTACCTTTAACAAGAACAACAAGAACACCAACCTAGATTTAAGAACACAAAATTAAAAACCAAAAATCACAAACCCAGAAAATAAGAACACAAAATTAAACTTCAAATCCACGCCAGATTAAACATGAACAAGAAATTAAACATGAAAACAAAATTTAAAACCCGTAAAATTTGAACCTTAGAGTCGAAACCCAGAATTAGAATTCATGCCAACATTCTTGACAAACCTAGATAAAATTGATAAATTAAACATGAACACATTAAACATTTCAACAAAAACACAAACCCAGCAAATTTAAAACCCAAAAAATTAAATTCAAACCCAGATTCAAACCTAGATTCAATTAATTAAATTCAAACCCAGATTCGAACCCATATTTCAAACCCCCACACCACCAAAACATCAAACACAAAAATCAAACACAGATTTTCGGCCCCCAAACACTAAATTCAAACCCAGATTTTCGACCCCCAAACACAAAACTCAAGACCCAAATTTTCTTATACTTTCTGAGAAACCAAACACAAACCTCATATCCAAACCTTAGAGCTGAAACCAAATCACCTCCAACCTCAGATTCGAAACTAACAAACCCAAACGAAATCAACCTCACCTGACAACAAAACCACCTCCTCTCTTAGCCGCCACTGCTTTCTTCTTGCTCGTGTTTGCCTAGGATGTGGGTTTGAGAGGACGAGGTAGAGAAGGTGATTGACTTTCGGCCATGGCTGGGATCGGCTCAGTGAGAGTGAGAGTGGAAAATAAGATGGTTGGGATCGAGCTATGTGAGAGAGGAAAAGAGAGACTGAGAGATGATGAGATTTTGTGGGTTTAATGAAAAGGAGAGGATGAGATTGTGTGGGTTTAATTAAAAGGAGAGGATGAAAAGGAGACTGAAAAGGAAAAGGTTTTTCTTGTATTTAAATCTGTGTTCTTGGTGTTTTTGTTCAAGATACAATTAGATCTTAATTTATGTAATTCTTAGTTTTTAATTCTGTTATTTATTTTTTTATTTAATTAAAATTGATAAATTAATTTTTTTAGGGTAAATTCCACAAACCTACCCTGAGGTTTGTGATAATACCAATTAGGTCCAAAACATTCTAAAACCTACCAATTTAGTCCTCAAAAGACAATTTTGTCCTTACCATTCTTTCTCTTTCTCTAATTTGTCTCCGCTCCTCTCTCCCTTCTCTCTTCTCTCTATCTCAAAACCCACCGCACAACAAACCCATATCACCCACAGAATCGCCGAATAAGCCTGATCCACAATCTCCGAATCGGACCTCACCGACAACTCGTCCATCAGATTCAAAATCTCATTAATCGCCGACAAATACTCGTATGCCTCGTCGCCAGAGACCTCCCAATTCAACGATCTCCTCGAACCTTCCGAGCTCGGATCCCATCGCAAAATCACCTTCTCTGCCAGAGAGAACCAGTCCTCCTCGCTCTTCGACGCATCGTCGCCGTCGATCAAACTCGTGATATTTGAGAGCCGATTATCCACGACAGAATCAACAGCATGTCCTGCCGAACCTCCTTCGGTGTGTTGTTCAAACTATTCACGATCTATTGAGCTGTGGCGAGGACTCGGTCTTCGCCGTCGGTGTTGATGCTGGTCGTGGTGGTGGTAGCCATTGTTGAAAGTTTGGGATTTTAGGGTTTGAGTCAAAGAAGATGGGTTTTTGAAATGGGTATTTTTTTTATTTGGGTTTAGAGAGAGATTTGAGAGAGAACTTAGAGAAGAGAGAGAGGAGATTAACGGAGACAGTGGCTGTGGGTGATATGGGTTTGTTGGGCGGTGGGTTTTGAGAGAGAGATCTGAGAGAGAGAAAGAGAAGAGAGAAGGGAGAGAGGAACGGAGACAGATTAGAGAAAGAGAAAGAAAGGTAGGGGCAAAATTGTCTTTTGAGGACTAAATTGGTAGGTTTTAGAATGTTTTGGACCTAATTGGTATTATCACAAACCTCAAGGTAGGTTTGTGGAATTTACCCATTTTTTTTTTTAATTTAGATCGATGCTGACATGGTATTTTTTTAATGCCAAATAAAATTTATTATTATTATTTTAATGGCCACGTCAGCTTTTAGTGTGTCAATAGTGCACTCCGTCTGCCACATAGACAATTTCTGTTAGTGAAATAACAGTAGGGACTAAAATAAAACACTTTTTTCATTTTAGGAACTAAAAACGATAAAATAAAAAAGTAAGGACCAAAGTGAAATTTGGGTGAAAATGTAGGGACGAAAATAGTATTTCCGCCTTTTTTATTATTATTACATATGAGCTATAGTGTGAACAGGTGAATGAGCTACAGTGCAGTGTGAACACGTGAATAATAATACAAAGCAGTGTGAACACGTGAATAATAATACAAAGCAGTGTGAACAACCACTTTTGGCAGTGCACTATAGCTATGGAGCCAAATTATTTAACTTTGGCTCCACCAATGTAGGCATAGTTTTGTATTTGGTGATGCTAAAAATAGCAATATGACTTTTTAGCACCACTAATAATAATGCTTAAAGGAATTGTGATCGTCTTTCCTCAGCCTTTATTATCTAGTGAAACAAGCTATAGTGGATGTGATGGGATATGTCCTCAACTGAAGCCACACTGTCATAACAAGTTGCTCTGGCCTTTATGCAATTGTCTTCTCCTATCACTTCTACAATTTCTCCTACAACGTCAGTACCAAGCAAAAAACTGAAGTCACGAAGTGGTATGTACTTGAGCTGGAGTAATGGCATTCACAGAAGCTAGAGTTTTAGGAACTAATAATTGGTTCAAAGTGCCTAGCAAACCCATATCATGTACTGGTACAAAATCCCAGCTAGACTAAATTATAAAATTTGGCCATGATGTAGAATTTGTTGTATATATAGGTATATACAAGGATAGGTTGTAATAATGATGTTTGAGTTTGGAGAATATGATTTCATAAAGTAAAAATTCAAGTTCTGGAATTTTCTAAGTGAAAATTCGAAAATCTGAATTTTCTAGAATTTTCTGCAGAATTTTTTAGTGACTGTTCAGAAAGGTTGAAGAGGTTTCAATCTTTGTTAACCGTTTTATGAAAAAATAACTAACTCTCCATACGTGCCTTTTCATGAAACATAACCATATGGGTATAAATAGAGACTTATGTTCACTTGAAAAATAACTAACTCTCCATACGTGCCTTTTCATGAAACATAACCCTATGGGTATAAATAGAGACTTATGTTCACTTGAAAAAATAACACAAGAAACACAAGAAATTCTGTGGTCATTCTCTAGAATTGCTATCTGTAGAACCCAACATCTTGGTTGTATCCTGGGGACAAATTTGCGATAACCCTTTAGCAACAAAAGTGTGGGGGGCAAATATTATCTAAGGAAAATGATATAGTGTTTCCAAGTTATCTATTTTCTGTTTGTCTTTTGTGTTAACCTTATTCTTCCATTATTACTTTGTGTAATATCCCCAATAATCTTAGACAATATTTGACCACAAGATAAGAAGTAAATGATGGTAGAACTTTGAAGATATTGAACTATGGTTTGGTGAAATTGGATCATTTTGATCGAACCAATTTTACTCAGTTGAAAGAGTAATTGGCTTGGATTTGAAGAGTTGTTCAAATGATGAATCAATCATAAAGAAGATTCAATGGAACAAGAAGATTCAATGGAATAAGGCTTAAAGAAACAAGTTTCTTTGTTGGCAAGACAAGGTGATGATTCTTTCACATTGTGAATGCATTAAAAGCCATGTTCATAGTTTAAACATTGAAGGTACGAATTTCTTGTTCATGGGCAATTTAAATTTCAAAATGATTGACAAGTTTCTTTGTTAGAATCTTTGCATGTATTGCGGATTTATGTACAACTTGAGAATTCTAACATAGAAGCATTTATGAAATGATATCTGTGAAATAACTGTTTCTTTGCATCGTTTGGAATCTTAGTATTGAAACTAAGTAATTCTGGGAGGTTTTTGGTTTGTGGGCTTCTTGTTATCACAAGAAAGTTAGAACTTCGGTATATGGGTTGTCATGTTTTCTATGATTTCTTATTGAAATTGCTATCAACAAGTTCAGTCTTTTCTCGTGTTGAATAGATGTGGAGTATAAACATTAATTGATGTTTTAATAGAATTGTTGATGCTACTGTTTTTCATTAGTAACCATGTGAATGAAAAACACTACGAACACCCACCCACCTTGATGGTTTTCATAGACATCTTGATTGATTTTAAAAGGCATGATGGGTTTCAAGTCATTTATATGTATATATATTTGACTTATCATTCCTTTGAGAACTGATATTAATTTCATAGGTTGAATAGTGCTTCTTATGACAAGAAGAATATGTCATGTTTCCTTTGTGGAAAGAAAGACCATTACTTTTGAGAATATAAATTCTTAAAAAAATAAGAAGGATAAAGATGGAAATGCCAATGAAGCAATTGTCATTAAGGACATTATTGCTATGGTAAGTGATGTATGTAATAAAGATCACTATATTTCATATGGCTGTAGTTATAAATCCTTCTGATTGGTGGTTTGATTTGGGTGCAATGTTGCATGTGTGCAACTACAAGGCACAATTCAAGACTTACGAGGAGTCTTTCATAGAACTGGAGGTGCTTGTGAATATCCACAGTAAGGAAAAAGTTCATGGAAAGTGCATTGTTGAAGTGAAATTGAGTTTTGGCAAGAAGTTCTCTTGGCCAATGCTATGTTTTTCACATACCTGATATCAAGAGAAGCCAATTTGTTATTTAAAAATTGTCTTGTTCAAGTATGGGACATTAGTAGGCAATAGATATGCTACTAATGATATGTTCAAACTAAGTATTATTTATCAATATGTTTTGGTTGTGCTTATATTATTTGTGGCATGCTAGATTGAGATTTTTAAATTTCAAATTCTTGAAATTTATGTCATAACATGATATAATTTATATAAGCATGATGATTTGAATTGAATGGTGTATTAACTAGAAATGATGAATATTTCTAAATGTATATTATTCTTTGTGAGGAATATGTCATAATACATCAAAGTGCAGTCCTTTATACACCCTAATAAAATTGTTTGGTCAAAAGAGAGAACTCTATTTGATATGGTGAATGCCATAAACTTGAGTGCAATCAGCTAAGTTCCTATCTGATCAATGGGAAGAAGCTTTGCTTAGTGTATGCTATGTGCATAATAGAGTTTCATCTCAAAAGTATTTCATATGTGTTATGAAATGAGAAAGTGACCAAATGCTTATCATTTTAAACTGTGGGAGTGTTTAACCTTTTGTAAATGATAGACCAAAGAGGACTAATTAGTCAAAGAGCTATATAAAGTGTATATGTAGGTTTTGAGTAAATTCGAGGGTATGTAGTTTATTAGACTTAATGTCTAATATAAGAGTGAAATTAAAGGATATTGAATTTATTGAGTTTAAATTCAAAGATGATTTCAAGGATATCCCGATACCTACTTAAACACGAGTAAATGACTCCAATCTTAAATATCACATTAAGTGATATTAAAGATTTAAATGTGGTTCACCAAGTGAACAAAGGTGGAGTCAAAGTTTGAGAAATAAAAAGGATTTTAATCCAAATTTTATTTCATGTGAAGCTCTTGTTTACCTTGTTAAAGGTAATAAAAGTGTAGTCTTAATTAAATACCCATGGTATTATTTGAGGGAAGTGATCCTAAAGTTTTAGAAAGTTTTGTGCTTCTAAAAAGATGTAGCTTTCTATTGTAAAAGATATTAATGATGAGATAGACTCGATATTATTTAATAATAATTGGGTCTTAATTGATCTACATCTAGCTCTAAAACCAATTGGTTGTGAGTGGGTATTAGAATAAGATATAAAATCTTTTGGTCTAAGGTTAATAGTAAAGGTTTGAAACAAAGGGAAAAAGATAGAATTTTGATATCTATACACTAGTAACTATTTGTGTTATTAGTTTGATATCTTTAAAACCATTCATATAATTTTAAAGAAATTCACTATATTTTATTATTACATTTTGATATATGTAATTATAGTGTGTGTATATATGTGAATTTTGGAATGGTTGAGAACCCAAATTGGGGGGGTTTAGAAACTCAAATTGTGGAATTATGATTTCCAAGAAAGTGTGGGGGTATAACCCTTAAACGAGTTATGAACTCATAAGAATGCTAATGTGCATCAAAGATGTGCTTGATAAAGGTATTGAGAATTAACATTGAGGGATGTTAAATTCATTGTGATTAAATTCTGCCATGTGTGGTAGATGTCTCGAGTTTAAACAAGCACATATTGTGATCCTATTTTGAAAGTACCTCTTTGTGAAATAAAGAGAGTACAAGTGAGTTCATTAATTGAACATTCAAGGATTAATAATGAAATATTGGATTGTGTCTCCACATATAATTTGAGTATGCATCATATAGATGTGAAGTGACTTTCTTAAAAAGTGATATTGGTAAGAAAGTTTGCTTGAAAGACCTGTGGGTTTTTATTTCCTTACTTAATTAAATTAAAGTCTTTTTTGAATGAGAATCAAGTAAAGAAATATAGTGGAGATGTGCACTATATTAATCTCATTTTGAGATTTATGTTATCTCATTTTGTTGAGATTTGAGTAATCTCATTGTGTTGAAATTAGTGATTTCTCATTCGTTTGGGAATTGTGTTATCTCATTGTGTTGAGATTAGTGTTGAGAACTTGCTTCTTAGATTTTAATATCTTTAAAGAGGCAAAGACACTTTGATTCCAATATTAAATAAAGAGATTACTGGAAGGGTGGATGCATAGCTCGAGTTTGCCAGTGTATTAAGTACATATTGCATATCATGTATGGAACTAAACTAGACATTGCCTTCACAGTATGTAGACTTTCAAAGTTTCTAAAACTTGAGGTTGATCACTAGAAAGTACTTAATTGTGATGAATATCTATTATATAGAATATTCAATTTTAATTCTATTATTGATGTGAGTGATAATATCTATGTCTAGTTAGATAATCACTACATGTGGGGGTGCTATGTGTAAGCATTAAAGAAATAAGGTGTATTTCTTACTCTATCATATAATTAAATTGAGAGCATTGATTACAATGGTAACGGGCAAGGAAACAAATTGGCTAAGGTTTTGATAAAGTGTCGTGGCCACGACCATAGTATGCCATTCCTTGTACTGTAGTTGTAAAACCACAATGCGTATGGTATACATGAGTTGTGTACAAAGTGAACTTAGACTTAAAAGTCTAAGACAAGAATACGTAAGGCAAGTCAAATGTGGTTGGACTAGTCTATTGCCTACGTAATTCTATATATAAAATAGGTCATTTACCGAAGTGTGTCTCGAGACTTGGTAAGGATAACATCCATTGGAATGGGACTAAAACCCTTCTTTTAAGAGAATCACCAATAGTGGGAACCCAACCTCGAACTGATTATATCTAAGAGTTTTAAAGGGTAACAACAAGCTATTGATACGTGGTTAGTAAGAGCACTAAATTTGTGTCTCATTTAGGATGGATTAGTGCAGATTGTTATGATGAAATTGAGTATGAGTTTTAAACTCTTAATGAAGTTCATAAATCATAAATGTCTATGAAACAGGGACATAAGAAGGAACTTCACCTTTGTGAACATAGAAGTGGTGTCGCTTCTAGCAAGAGTAAAGGGTTTTCTCTTGTAAATGTTCACTAAACTAGGAAGAGCAAAGGCCATGATAGTGCTAACAACAGTGGATTTCTAAATGTGTTGTGGGTGTTCTCATGTGTGTGTTGTTTCCAATTTCAACACATAAGAGTTTTGGTTTAAGCACCAAGCCACCATTAACTCTGTTGATTTCTTGAGCAATTACACTAAATGGAGGTTTAAGTTGAAAGACACCTTCCATTATGCATGATAGAATATCAATCAAGTGAGACATATATTATTACAACCTAGTGGGGGATTGTTGTATATATAAGTATATACAAGGATAGGTTGTAATAATGATGTTTGAGTTTGGAGAATATGGTTTCATAAAGTGAAAATTCAAGGAATTTTTTAAGTGAAAATTCGAAAATATGAATTTTCTGGAATTTTTTGCAGAATTTTCTAGTGATTGTTCAGAAAGATTGAAGAGGTTTCAATCTTTGTTAACCGTTTTATGAAAAAATAACTAACTCTCCATATGTGCCTTTTCATGAAACATATCCCTATGGGTATAAATAGAGGCTTATGTTCACTTGAAAAAATAACACAAGAAATCCTGTGGTCATTTTCTAGAATTGCTATCTGTAGAACCCAACATCTTGGTTATATCCTGAGGACAAATTTGCGATAACCCTTTAGCAACAAAAGTGTGGGAGGCAAATATTATCTAAGGAAAACAATATAGTGTCTCTAAGTTACCTATTTTCTGTTTGTTTTTTGTGTTAACCTTATTCTTCCATTATTACTTTGTGTAATATCCCAACAGAATCTTATCTTGAGATGTTAAAGCTTCAAGTTTCAAGAACTAATAATTGGTTCAAAGTGCTTACCAAACTCCTGTCATGTATTGGTACAAAGTCCCAGCTAGATTAAATTAAAAATATGGCCATGAGGAGAATCTTATCTTCAGATTATCTTGAGAAGGAATAATGGCCTCCACAGAAGCGAAAGTTTCAAGAACTAATAATTGGTTCAAAGTGCATTGCAAACCTCTATAATTGGTTCAAAGTGCCTAGCATAAACCTCCATTATGTATTGGCAAAAAATCCCAGCTAAACTAAATTATAAAATATGGCCATGAGGTATACGTAGGAACGTGTTCAGTAATTCTATGGTTTAAGATACTAAGCAAAACACGTGTTAGGATTAATTTGTGTTATGGGTTGATATTGATTTACAATGGGAAATTTGGACAAGAACATGTAAACCTCTAGTCTTTTTATTAATTCAAATGTGATATGTTACATGAATCTCTTTTGAGTGTTTTCCTTATTATTTTTTCTCTTGCTATATTATGTGTCCCCTTCTTCTATTTCTTCTCTTCCTTTTATATGCGATGAGAACAAACAGCACATACCTTCCTGGAGCAGCAGGGGCGGAGGAAGTCACAACGCAAAATTAAAGGGGGGTGCCAGTAGGGGCCATCGGGGTGACAGTGTCAGAATTGCATGAAATTTGGCAGGTTGAAGAGAAATGACATTCTGATCCAGATTCATGTTACCATGATTGTCACCAAAATTTAGGCGAATTCCTTCATTAAGGCCTCGAAAACAATGTTTTTGTTATTTATAGTAATATTTGTTTTTCCTTAATAACTTTTAGTTTAAAAAGTCAGAATAAGGTCCCGTCTGTTTTGGGATGACCCTTAAGGTCAATAGTTTATAATTTTGCATTTAACTCAATTTTGCCATTTTTGGTAAATTTCGGTATTTTGTCACCTAATCGCATAATTAGTGTGAATTAGGGTTTTTAGACGTTTTTCTTAGTATTTATGTGTTTTGTAGCTGTCAAAGGCAAATCAGACTATTATCAATAAACACAGACTTTTATCAAATTATTTCTCTAGTGAATTCTAGTTTTCTTCTCCTTGTGGATTTAGGGAAACCTCTCGTGGATTCGAGGTTTACTACCAGGAACTAACAGTTTAGTTTCTATTCTATCAAGAAAGCATCGTGTGTGCTTTCTTTAGGCTTCTGCGAGAAGTATTGGTGGTGTTGCAGGCCAATGAGTTGTATATCAACTTGAAGAAGTGTAGCTTCTTGACTGATAAATTGCTGTTCTTAGGGTATGCAGTGTGGATGAGATTCATGTTGATGAGGACAAGGTCAGTGTAGTCAGAGAATGGCCAACCCCAAAGATAGTGAGTGATGTGCGAAGCTTCCATGGGCTAGCAACCTTCTATCGAAGGTTTGTTCGAGATTTCAGTAGCATAGTAGCCCCTATCACTGAGTGTCTGAAGAAGGGGAGGTTCTTATAGGGAAAGGAGGTAGAACAGAGCTTTGCCTTGATCAAGGAGAAGTTAAGCATAGCCCCGGTTTTGGCATTGCCCAACTTTGATAAGGTGTTTCAAGTGGAGTGTGATGCATCTGTGGTCGGGATAGGCGCTGTTCTTTCACAAGACAACAGACCAGTAGCATTTGATAGGCCACAAACTGAATTGACCCCTTGTGATAGAAATTAATTAATTAATTAGCCAAGTTATTAATTAATCAATTTATCATGCAAAGCACGTGGTAGCACAAACAAATCACCAAACAGCTAAATACGTAGTGAAAAATAAATAATACGGTGATTTGTTTACGAATGGGGAAAGCCTAACGGCAAAAATCCCACCGGGTGATTTTTAGGTCACCACTCCCGAAACTCCACTATTATCACAACAAGTGGTTACAAGTAAAGGAATCCCAAGTACCTTACCAACCTACAGTTGAACCCTTACCCCAATACTTAATTGGACTTGTTCTGTAGTGACAGTTCCCCTTTTTAATGCACGGCTCCCAAGTACGTGACTAACCAATGCGCAGATCCCAGTACGCGACATCAATTACCAACTAAGAAGGTTGTTGGCTACAAAGTTCTTCAGTTCATCCACACGATGAAGATCAAGAAGATGCTTGGTCACAAAACCGTACGGTGCAAATACACAGCAACTTCTCCAAGAAAGAGATGAACAAGGGCAAGAACTTTGTCTCCGGTCACAATTTGCTTGAACAGAGTTTGCTCAATACTTGTGCAACTTGTGTACCCATTGACGGCCCTTAAAACAATCCTTTTATATGTTTAGGGTTAGGAGAAAAGAAAGTCCAAAAATATAATCACGGATCCCAAGAAAATCAGATCAAGATTCTGAAATTCATAAACCTCGACAGATAGAAAGTGTCAAGTAGCTGTCGAGAAGGTGTCGAGCACACGGGGTTGAAACAGCTTTCTTAAACTCGATAGATGCAGCTGTCGAGCCAGCTGTCGAGTTTTAGTAATTCTGCACTTTCAGCTTGTTTTCTTGGACAGACTTGAAGGTTTTAACACTTGATCTTGAAACATGGTTTTTTGAAGTATTTAAAACACATCCTAGATTTACCCAAATACAAGTAAAGTGCGTTTTGTCAAAAGATTAGCCAATTACATAAAATCATGACATATGTTCTTAACATGTGAAACACGTATGTCCTAACGATCTCCCCCTTTGGCAATCCGTGACAAAACCACAACAAACAAATGAACATATGAGAGAAGTCATAAATCACTCAACTCATATTCACTTGTTGAATACAATAAAATTTATCCTAACACAAACTCTTGAAAAACTTTGCAAGAAGAGAGTTTATGGCAAGTAGACTTTGACAACCTGTATTTCTGAAACACTTTAAACAAAACTCATCAAGGCATCTTTGTGTGAAACAGAAATAATAGATTGCATACAAATATAAGAATCATGTGTATAAAGAGAGAAAAGAAACAACACATGAAGAGGTAGGTGAAAGAAACAACATACATTATCATATAAAGAGATAAGTACAATGTATGTCATAAATATGGTCACAAGACCTAATGTACAAGAACAATGTATCTCAAATAGAAAGAAAAGAAAAGATACATGTAAAAGCAAAAGATACATAATATCCTCACTACATCCCTCAAAAGGAAAACAACACTCCCCCTAACAAAAATGGTCCTATACTAACTCTCCCCCTAAGAGTGACTACTCTCATATCCAATACTACTTTCCATTTTTGTCACGAGTGACAAAGGGTAAGAGTGTCAAGTAGACATCTCATCAGTAGAGCTAGCATCTCCATCATCATCATTCGAAGCATCATCGTCATCACCATCATCATCAGCCTCATCCTTAGAATTAGAAGCCACGGGAGGAGGTGGTGGAGGAGAAGTGATAGGCCACAAACTGAATTGACCCCTTGCGATAGAAATTAATTAATTAATTAGCCAAGTTATTAATTAATCAATTTATCATGCAAACACATGGTAGCACAAACAAATCACCAATAAACTAATTATGTAGCTAAAAATAAATAACACGGTGATTTGTTTACGAATGGGGAAAACCTAACGGCAAAAACCCCATCGGATGATTTTCAGGTCACCACTCCCAAAACTCCGCTATTATCACAACAAGCGGTTATAAGTAAAGGAATCCCAAGTACCTTACCAACCTACAGTTGAACCCTTACCCTAATACCCAATTGGACTTGTTCTGTAGTGATAATTTTCCCTTTTGATGCACGGCTCCCAAGTACGTGACTAACCAATTTGATGCGCGGATCACAGTATGCGGCTTACTCTTTTGCACGAATCCCAGTACGTGACTAACTCCATAGCAACCCTTTGATTGTTGTAGTTGATTTGCAGCAGCTTCACATAGAAACACCAATAAGATTTTCAATGTTGGTGCAAGAGACTTTGCTTGGTTATAGAACCTAAAGGCGTACAAGAAACGCAGCAAGAACTCTTTCTTCTGTAAGAGGAGGCTAGGGTTTCAAAAAGAAAACCTTATGAAGCTCTCTAGGGTTAGGTTTTTCTTTTTCCCACCTCCTTTAAATAGGAGCTTAATAGGCTCTCCTATTCCAAATAGGTTTACACAAACCTTGGGCTTTCCTAGTCCAATAAGGATTATACAAACCCATAAACAAATAGCCTTTTAGAATAAAAACATTACTGGCTATAATCTGAAAACCCGTAAGCTCGATCGATCGAGACATCTGTCGAGCTTTAATGAATCTCGACAGATAAAGCTTCTGTCGAGGAGGTATCGAGACTTGCAGATTGCACTTTTCTTGAGCAGTTCTTGAGTAATCTTCATGTCTTCAATTTAACCACTTGTAATGATCATCTTGAACCTACTTAGATTTACCCAAACACAAGTAAAGTGCGTTTTGTCAAAGGATATGCCAATTACATAAAAATATGTCCCTAACAAGAAGCCTCAGAAGCAAAACCACCCATGGACGCCTGTTGCTGTGCAATACGACCGACACGAACGTTCACCTGATACAATTCCATAAAAAGTGTATCAAGACGAGTATCCATGCGCTGCAATTGCGCCATGATGTCTCCTAGTGACACATCGCTCGTAGAAGAGGAGGGAGCGGATGTGGAAGGAGCAGATCTGGATGGAGCAGGACGGGAGGGAGGAGCTGCTGAATCCGTCTGTCGCGACCTAAACTGCTCCTCACTACGTTTTACGGTAGCGGCGTCTATAGCACACATAACGGTGAAATGGTCGGACGAGGGACAAGGAATAAAAAAGTGGCGTAGAATTCTCGTGATAGCGGAAGGAAAGATGAGCTTATCACGGGATGCCGAATCCAAATGAACATCTATAATAGAAAGAATGAAATGAGACGAAAAATCAATAGGAAGATGTTCAAGAAGAGACAACAAAAATCGAGCACGAGGCTCTGTGATGGAGTTGTAGTGAGAGAGAGGATGGAGTACAAAAGTCATCACCATGTTTAAGAATCTAGGACCTTTAGCAAAAGCCTTACATGGTGTATACTGACGCTCACCCCAATCAGAAGGGCGCTCACAAAAAGCAGAAATAAGCTCATCCTTGGACACAGTCCGCAGACGCTCACAACTAGGATAGTTAGGAAACTCTATCCAAGGAACCCGAAACACATCCACAACAAACTGCGGTGTGACAGGAATGCTAACACCCCTACCACGAGTAAAAAACCGAGGGACAGACCGGTCAATCCCGTGCATGTTGGAGTAGAACTCCTGAATAAGAATAAGAGGACAAGTGACAAGCTCGTCACAAAGAGACTACCATTCCCGACTATGAATGACATCGGGAAGGTCGGTGTCGGCAAAGTCTGCCAAAATAACTTGGTGTTCCGAATGAACACCTCGTTTAGAAAAGTTCTCCAAGAATGCCTTGTGGGCATCATTATCACGGAACCGAAGAGAGAGGGGGGCAGAATCTAAAGAGGAAAAGGATGCCCTGGAACGAAGAGCGTTCCGGGACGGAGTGGATTTACGTTTTGGTGCCATAGACACTACTAACGTAACTAACATTAGAGGGAGAGAGAAAAAGAGACAATCAGAAAAGTCCCAAAATAGTTCACAATATTAAGAATATGTGAAAAGAAGTACATATGCATGGAGAATGCATGAGCATGTGACATGCAAAAGAAATTGCATCATGGGCTCAGCCCAATCCAATCCTACTAGCACACAAACATATTGTACACATCTAAATGCATGACAATACTATTAGAATGCTAATGTGATGCAATGCATGAGATTTTAAACTCATTTAATTGAAAACCCATCCCAAAATTTCAACAAAAACTCATCAATTTTGAAAAACCCCAAAATTTTTCAAAAACCCCAAAAACCTAGGTTTCAAAACATGAAATGCATGAAAATGAAAGAGAATAGAAGCTTACCAAGTGAAGAAAGCTTGAAGAAACCTTGAGGAAGAGATTTGGAGTGAGAGAGATGGTGTTTGGGAGATGAACAGTCAGAGCAATCGAGAGAGAGATCAACAGAAATGAGAAGCGGATCGCACGAGGTATTTAAATAGAGCATCAGTAAATCTCAACAGATGCAGGTGTCGAGAGGTATCGAGGTATCTGTCGAGGAAGGTATCGAGGAAATGGCATTCGACAGAAGCAGGTGTCAAGAAGGTGTCGAGGAAGAACCACAAAAAACAAGAACAGAAGCTCGATCGATCCACCAGGTGTCGAGGTGCTAGCGAGATTGCGATAAGAAAAAGCTGAGGTTGCTCGACAGATAGCCAGCTATCGAGGAGGTATCGAGGAGGTGTCGAGACAGCTTTTCAAAACAGTTTTTCGAGGAGAGAAAAACACAGGTATGAATGCAATTAAGCATGCAACTCAACCAATGATTCAATCAACATAATAAGCTCTCAAAATCATCTCTCAACAATAATTTTTAAGCACATGGATTCCAAAAACACACGCACATACTAAACAAGTCTAACCGATTTTAATTTTCAAAAACAAGTTAAGACAGTTTAGTGAGCATACATTAACACATGTAAAATATTGTGATGGCCAAATCACATTGTACCTGCACATGTATCAAGAGTAGCAAAGAATATTGCGTGTCGTGTGTGAAGAACATCGTAAGATTGCATAAGTGTATACATGTTATGACGATTTGAGATATGAGAAAATCACTTTAACTCACACACAATCATAACTGTTTGATGGGGATTATCACCTTTGAGGTACATCCTATAACTCCCACATCTCTTAGAAAACACGCTTGCAATCATATTTAAAGCATTTTTGATCTTTTTGTTTTTGATTTTTCTTTGCATATTTTTCTATTTAGCATATCATGCATGGGCATACAAGAGAGAGAAAAGAAATACCCAATGATATATGACATTCCAATTTTGCTATGTCTAAGCACACAAATGTCATTGACACTACACTTTTGCTATGCCGAAGCATACAGGTGTCATTATGATTGGCAGACAACAGTGGTGAGATAGTTATTTATGCCTTCCTCTTAGGATTTTCTAATCCTTCCCGTAAAAAAGAGTGATACGAGTGTTAAGTACAAGAGATAACTTAATCTTACTCATCACAAACAAGAGCCACAAAGCTCACTTGCTTAGTTGTGCATAGAGATGCTCATCTAAGTTACAAGAGATACAAAGTTTAGAAAACTTTGTTTCAATGGCCATCCAAGGTACACAAGTACCAATGTACACAAAACACATACTGTTTTTGTATTTTCTGATTTTTCAAAAAAAAAAATTTTTATTTTTATTTTTATTTTTTATTTAATTTTTTTATGTTTATATGAAAAACAAAACAAAGCAAAAACTGAAAAATTAACCAAACAAAAACAAGTTAAACAAAGCATAAAAACTAGATGCAAATGCATGAGGAGGGAAGAAAAGAGAGGAAGATCATCCCATGGAGATAACACCAATGTTTTGACGAAGAAATTCGAAGCGTTTACTATCAAGAGGTTTGGTAAACAGGTCAGCCTTCTGATCATCGGTGTGAATAAACTCAAGAGTGAGAGTACCATCTTCAACAAGCTCCCTAATGAAGTGATGTCGAATCTCTATGTGCTTGGTTCTAGAATGTTGAACTGGATTCTTAGAGATATTAATGGCACTGGTATTGTCACAATAGATAGTAAGATGCTCTTGACAAATACCATAATCATGGAGGAGTTTTTGCATCCATAGGAGTTAGGTGCAACAGCTACCGGGAGCAATGTACTCAGCTTCTGCAGTGGATAATGAAATGGAGTTTTGCTTTTTACTCATCCAAGAGACAAGATTATTACCCACATTGAAACAACCCCCTGAAGTACTCTTTCTATCATCAGCATTCCCAGCCTAATCAGCGTCAGAGTACCCAGCTAAGACATCACTTGTGTCCTTGCTGTACCACACACTGAACTCAGCAGTGGTTTTGACATACTTTATGATTCTTTTTAAAGCAGTCATATGAGACTCTTTGGGATTAGCTTGATATCTAGCACACACTCCAACACTGTAACTAATGTTAGGTTTACTAGCAGTAAGGTAAAGAAGACTACCTATCATGCTTCTATAGAGAGAAGGATCAACACTTTTACCTAACAAGTCAACAGTGAGTTTAACATTTGGGCTCATAGGGGTTTTGACAGAACTAGCAGATTCTAAACCAAACTTTTTCACAAGATTCTTAGCATATTTAGATTGTGATAGGAATATACCTAAATCTTGTTGACGAATCTGCAACCCAAGGAAGTGAGTCAGCTCTCCTATCATGCTCATCTTGAACTCGTCCTGCATGAGTTTTGAGAAACCATGAGCAAGTTCATCCTTAGTCGATCCAAAGATGATGTCATCAACATATACTTGAGCAACTATTAGCTCGCCATCTTCTCTTTTGATGAAGAGAGTCTGATCAGCCTTTCCTTTTGTGAACCCGTGTGATACCAAGTACTGTGTAAGCCTGTCATACCAAGCTCTGGGGGCTTGCTTTAAGCCATAAAGTGCCTTCTTGAGATACAGTACATGATCCGGAAAATGTGGATTAATGAATCCTTTTGGTTGGGCCACATAGACATCTTCTTTGAGCAGCCCATTTAAGAAAGCAGTCTTGACATCCATCTGATAAATCTTGAACTTCAATTGGCAAGCCAAAGCAAGGAGAATTCGGATGGACTCCATACGGGCAACTAGAGCAAATGTTTCATCATAGTCTACGTCTTCCATTTGTGAGTATCCTTGAGCTACAAGCCGAGCCTTGTTGCGAATCACATTGCCCTCCTCATCAGTCTTATTGCGGAATATCCACTTTGTACCGATGATGTGTTCACCCTCCGGTCTAGGTACCAAGGTCTAGACGTCATTCCTCTGAAACTGAAGCAGTTCATCATGCATTGCTTCAACCCAACTTTCATCCTGAAGAGCTTCTTCAACTTTAGTGGGTTCAACCTGTGACAGTTAACAAGAATAAGACATAAAGTTAGCAAAACATTTATCAACTGTACATTTCCTTAATGTGAGTTCATTCAAGTTTCCCACAATATCTTCTTGAGGATGATTTAGCTTAATCCTGGAGGAAGGTCCTTTCTCCTCATGGGATTCAGACTTTGGTGAAGTGGTTATGTCTGTAGAATTTTCCACAACACTAAGAGTATCTGGAGTACTAGGAGATGCAAGTTCTTGTTCAACAATTTCTTGAACTTCTCTAGGTTCAGGAGGAAGAATTTCTTTAGTTATTTCCTCAATACCTTTTTCAGAACTGGAATCTGAAGACTCATCAATAACAACATTCACAGTATCCATTACCTTCATGGTTTTTTTGTTGTATACCCGATAAGCCTTACTTGTAGAGGAATAACCCAGAAATATTCCTTCATCACTTCGGGAGTCAAACTTTCCCGCATTCTCCCTATCCTTTAGGATGAAACAAGTACTTCCAAAGATCCTAAAGTACTTCACATTAGGCTTCCTTCCTTTCCATAGCTTATATGGAGTCTTTTTGGTACCGGGTCTAAAATACACCCTATTAACCGTATGACACGCAGTGTTAACGACTTCTCCCCATAAGTTTCTTGCCACATCCTTATTGTATAACATGGCTCTGGCCATCTCTTGAATAACCCTGTTTTTTCTTTCTACTACACCATTCTGCTGAGGAGTAATAGGAGCAGAGAATTCTTGAGAGATGCCTGATCTTGTGCAAAATGACTCCATAAATGAGTTTTCAAATTCTTTACCATGGTCACTTCGAATTCGATCAATTTTCAAGCTCTTTTCATTCTGCAGTCTTGTGCACAAACCTTCAATGTGCTCAGGAGCATCAGACTTGGATCGTAGAAGAATGACCTAAGTGTACCTAGTGAAGTCATCTACCACAACTAAGATGTATCTCTTACCACCAAGAGACTCAGTTCTGGTTGGACCCATAAGATCCAGATGCAGAAGCTCCAATGGTCTAGATGTAGCTGATGTCTGAGTGCCAGGATGCTTAGTTTTTGTCTGTTTTCCAAGCTGGCACGGTCCACATACCACATTGCTCATTCTACTAAGCTTTGGTATCCCTAAAACTGACTCATGCTTAGATACAATAAAGAGATGTTTGTAGCTAGCATGTCCCATCCGTTGATGCCATAGATCTTCATTTGGCAAACGAATGCTATTGCACACAATATCAGCATCAGGAACCAATCCATAACAGTTGTCGAGAGTGCGAACACCACTTATAAGTTTCTTTCCAGACTCATTCATGACAAGACACTTTCCCTTGGAGAATAGCACCATGAAGTCTTGATCACATATCTGACTTATACTTAGCAGGTTCACCCTCAAACCTTCTACATATAGAACATTTGCAATGTCTGGCAGTCCAGGTAGAGAGATGATTCCCTTTCCTTTAATCTGTGATTTGCTCCCATCACCAAAAGTGACATTGCCACCCTTCTTAGACTCGAAAACCTTGAACAGAGATCGGTCTCCAGTCATGTGTCTTGAGCAACCACTATCAAGGTACCACAAACACTTGTCCATTACTTTAAATGCGGACTTCATCATAAAACACACTTCGTGCTTAGATAACAAATCAGTAGGAATGGTACTTTCTCTTAACTGCCTTATACGAGCTAAGCCTTTAATTTTCACTCTTCTCAGACGAACTCCTTTGTACATTTTCATTCTGAGACAGTCTAGTTTTATCTTAGTCAAACTGAGATCTTTTCCAATAGTCATCATAAGGGAGTTCAAATAACTTTTAGACTTGTATTTTTTGAGACACTCAAACAAATAGAGATTAGAAAAACAAGATGTATTTGAAAACAAAAATCTCTTCAAGCTGATTACAACCATGACAACAGGGCTCAATGGATCAACACAGCAAAGATTAAACCCTAATCAGAGTGTGCCTGCTCTAATATCACTTGATAGGCCACAAACTGAATTAACCCCTTATGATAGAAATTAATTAATTAATTAGCCAAGTTATTAATTAATCAATTTATCATGCAAAGCGCGTGGTAGCACAAACAAATCACCAAACAGCTAAATACGCAGCGAAAAATAAATAACACGGTGATTTGTTTATGAATGGGGAAAACCTAACGGCAAAAACCCCACCGGGTGATTTTCAGGTCATCACTCCCGAAACTCCACTATTATCACAACAAGCGGTTACAAGTAAAGGAATCCCAAGTACCTTACCAATCTACAGTTGAACCCTTACCCCAATACCCAATTGGACTTGTTCTGTAGTGACAGTTCCCCTTTTCAATGCATGGCTCCCAAGTACGTGACTAACCAATGCGCGGATCTCAGTACGTGACTTCAATCACCAACTAAGAAGGTTGTTGGTTGCAAAGTTCTTCAGTTTATCCACACGATGAAGATCAAGAAGATGCTTGGTCACAAAACCCTACGGTGCAAATACACAGCAACTTCTCCAAGAAAGAGATGAACAAGGGCAAGAACTTTGTCTCCGGTCATAATTTGCTTGAACAGAGTTTGCTCAATACTTGTGCAACTTGTGTACCCATTGACGGCGCTTAAAACAATCCTTTTATATGTTTAGGTTTAGGAGAAAAGAAAGCCCAAAAACATAATCACGGATCCTAAGAAAATCATATCAAGATTCTGAAATTCATAAACCTCGACAGATAGAAGGTGTCGAGTAGCTGTCAAGAAGGTGTCGAGCACACGGGGCTGAAACAGCTTTCTTAAGCTCGATAGATGCAGCTGTCAAGCTAGCTGTCGAGTTTTAGTAATTCTGCACATTCAGCTTGTTTTCTTGGACAGACTTGAAGGCTTTAACACTTGATCTTGAAATATGGTTTCTTGAAGTATTTAAAACACATCCTAGATCTACCCAAATACAAGTAAAGTGCGTTTTGTCAAAGGATTAGCCAATTACATAAAATTATGACATATGTTCTTAACATGTGAAACACATATGTCCTAACAGCATTCTTCAATGAGAAAGTTTGTGAAGCTCGAAGTAAATGGTCGGCCTATGAGCTGGAGTTTTTTGCTGTAGTACAGACTCTTAAGCATTGGGAGAACTATTTGATTTAGAGGGAGTTTGTATTATATACAGATCATCAGGCATTGAAGCACATCAATAGTCAAGTTAGCATTAACAGGATGCATGCTCGGTGGGTAGCTTATATACAACGCTTCCATTTTACATTGAAGCACTGTGAAAGACCACGCCCCCGGCCCGTTTTTTGGATGTTGGGCCAAACCCACGTGAATGGGTGGAGTCATGTTATTGCCTTTCAAAATGAAGGTTCGACTGATTATATTTTCCCCTTTAGATTAAGTGTTTTACAATGGAGTCGCCACTTATTTAATTATTGAAATAAATAAGAAAACCAAAATTGAAAAATTCCTCATTTTATTAACTTGAAATTGAATTTACATTGATCATAGGAAATTGCATGCCTTTGGTCCTAGATACAATCTAAGAGAAAGTACATGACTTTATTTCCTAGTTACAATCTAGAAATTGAAAATTACAAGGATAACCATTCATCTATTAACCCTTGATCTAAGCTCGGAGGCTATGTTACAAGGTGGGAAGGTGTTAGGCACCCACCTTACTCGGTGAAACCGGTCTTCTAGACTATGGTGGCCAACATTCATATCACATTATCCAATATGTTATCAATCAATTTGTATGTTGAATTTAATGTGTGTGCATGTGATCCTAATTCAATTTATTAAGCATTGCATTTGGATTGAAAAATAAATTCTAGTGAATGTGTGTGGATGGTGAAATCCTAGATTCAAGGATTTGAAAGAATTATGAAACAAACATCTTTTTCATATTTTTGATGTGGATTTAAGATTAAAACTAGTGTTATGCATGAACATGTGATGAACAACCAAGAACATGTGAATAACACATAAGAACATTCAAACATATTCAAGGAATTTAAATAAACAGTAGCATGCTCTAATCTTAAATTAACATTATAGCAACATGAAAAACGAGTTAAGGATAGAGATTATACTTGTATGCAAGATCCACACGATGGAGGAGGAGGCTCTTGGTGGAAGTACTAAGGGTGAAGGATAAAAGAAGAACTAGTAGAGGAAGAGTGAGTCTTATTCAATACCTTGAGTCTCAAGAAGACCAAGATATGATAAGACTACTCTACTTCACAAGAACTCAAGAGAAGAGAAGAGAGGGCGTTTTGGTGTCTCTTGGAATGGAGAAGAGAGGGGTTTATATAGTAGTGGTGGAGAAAATATGAATGGAAGGTCATTTAATGAGGGTTGACAAAAAATCATGAACCTAGACCTTATTTTAGACTTTGGGAAAATCTGGTGCATTAAATGTAGAGATTGGTGGGAGTGAGGAGCAAGCAAAATTTGGTTTTCTCGTAGCTACTGTATCAGCCTGCAGAGCTAAATTCAAAAAATCATATATTACTCAATTCTGATCGGAATTGTCTCGTTCTTGTGCTCAAATTGAAGCCCCAGATGTCTAGTTTCTGGGAAAATTAACCTCATTCATAGATTCAAAATATTCTGAGAGATATCAATGAAATGGTAAGTAGAGGTCATTTGTTAGAAAATAATTTCAGCATAATTAACATTAATAGGTCCCAAATTAGTTTCCAATTAACATTAATAGGCTCCAATCACTCCCATTTCAGACTTAAATAGTTCCAAATTTACCCTAATTAAAAAGATAATTGCACAAATTACTCATTGAATAATTAATGTTTGATTATCTAATTAATTAAGTGTGTGCAACCTTACCATAAAATGTAGTCCTAGCCAATCAAATTATGACACGTCATTAATCTCAAATTGATTATAATTATAACCAATTAAAATCAATTGTTCATAATCACATATAGTTGAACTCAAATTGTGATAGCGCATCTCGGCCATTAAAATTGATTTGATGATAACTTTCAATCTGATGGTTCGATTAGGGATTATGACCAATCGATTTGATCGTTGCAATATCAAGGTCATTTTGATAAAATGAAATTAAGGATCTAATGGCCACAATTAAGATGCCTATTTCCAAGGTGAAATTACCCTTTAACTCTCCATGTGAGGTTAAATACAGGTTGTAAAATGGGATGTCAACAAGCACAAGTCTGGCGTTACTAATAAGGTGGCTAATGCACTCAGCAGTCAAGCATCTTTGTTGACCACCCTACGTATTGAATTTGTAGGGTTTGATTGCCTTAAGGAGCTGTACGAGAATGATGAGGATTTTGGTGATATTTGGGGTAAGTGTCAACAAACTCATACTGTTGTCAATAGTATGTACATCTAGGATGGTTTCCTCTTTCAGGGTAATCAATTACGCATCCCTAAAAGTTCATTGAGGGAGCAGATTATTAGGGAGCTGCATGGTGGAGGTTTGGGTGGACATATGTGCAGAGATAAGACTATAGCACTGATGGAAGAGAGGTATTATTGGCCACAACTCAAGAGAGATGTTGGCAATCATGTGAGGAAGTGTCTAATCTGCCAAAATGCCAAGTGTCAATCTTAGAATACTGGTTTATACATGCCTTTGCCAGTTCCACAAGCACCATAGGAGGATCTGTCTATGGACTTTATACTGGGTCTTCCTCGAACCCAGCGAGGTATGGATTTTGTTTTTGTTGTGGTTGACAGGTACTCGAAGATGTCCCATTTCATAGCATGCAAGAAGACTTCAGATGCTACTTGAGTGGCCAATCTGTTCTTTAAAGAAGTTGTGCGTTTGCATGGAGTGCCAAAGTCCATCACCTCTGACCGGGATACCAAGTTCATTAGTCATTTCTGGCGGACTTTGTGGAAGCGTTTTGACACTTCCTTGAATTATAGCAGCACCAGTCATCCTCAGACTGATGGCCAGACAGAAGTGGTTAATCGCACTTTGGGGAATCTGATCCGGTGTATTTTAGGCGAGAAGCCCAAGCAGTGGGATCTTGCATTGTCCCAAGCAGAGTTTTCTTACAACATTTCAGTCAACAGAAGAATTGATAAGTCTCCATTTGCCATCGTCTACTGCGTGCCCCCAAAACACGCTTTGGACTTGGTACCTTTACCTGCGCTTCCAGGAGTGAGTCAAGCAGCAGAGAATATGGCTGATCGTATTCAGGCCATGCAAGAGGAGGTGAGGCAAAAACTTGAAGCTACAAATGCCAAGTACAAGGAAGCTGCTCATAAGAAGAGGCGTGAGAAGATCTTCAATGTTGGGGATTTAGTGTTGGTCTATCTTAGAAAGGAGAGATTTCCTGTTGGCACCTACAACAAATTGAAGGACAAGAAGTATGGGCTATCGGGATGACAGTGTTGGAATTGCATTAAATTTGATAGGTTGAAGGGAAACGGCATTCTGATCTAGATTCATGATGCCATAAACGTCGCCAAAATTTAGGCAAATTCCTTCATTAAGGCCTCGAAAATAGTGTTTTTGTTATTTATAGTAATATTTGTTTTTCCTTAATAACTTTTAGTTTAAAAGTCAGAATAAAGTCCCGTCTATTTTGAGACGACCCTTAAGGTCAGTAGTTTATGATTTTGCATTTAACTCAATTTTGCCATTTTTGGTAAATTTCGGTATTTTGTCACCTAATTGCGTAATTAGTGCGAATTAGGGTTTTTAGATGTTTTTCTCAGTATTTATATGTTTTGTAGCCGTCAGAGGCAAATTAGACTATTATCAATAAACACAGACTTTTGTCAAATTATTTCTCTGGTGGATTCTAATTTTCTTCTCCTTGTGGATTTAGGGAAACCCCTCGTGGATTCGAGATTTACTACCAAGAACTAACAGTTTAGTTTCTATTCTATCAAGAGAGCATCGTGTGTGCTTTCTTTAGGCTTCCGCGACATCAATATGAGTCATCTCCTTCTTCTTCGTATTTTGTCCTAGTTCACCTGGATAACTTCTGGTCTTATCAGGCTCTTCTTCTGTAGGTTTTTCATCATAAATGGAGACTTTTGAGGTATTCCTTACTGTTCAGGCATCCACCTGGATAACTTCTGGTCTTATCGGGCTTTCATTTTGCAGGTTTTTCATCATGAATTGAGACTTTTAGGGTTTTTCTCACTGTTTAGGTCTGTCCTTTTGCATTAAATGCGGTGGTGCTAGGGAAGTGTCCTATATTGATGTGGAGGCTGTTGAGGAATCATCAAGAACTTTTAGAAAGCTACCTCGGAGAAGTTTAGCCTCTCTGGGAATTACCTCGGTAGCTCAGATATACCTCGAACATGACGTCCTCGGCGTGCAGCCTAAAAGGGTGTTGGGTCTAACTAAGGATCTGAGGTTTTGTGTCCATTAAAAGATGGGCTAGCCAATATTGGATTTATCTTCATCGTTTGAGCTAATACTTGAGTTGGGCCCAGTACTTATCTTGTTGTAAAAAGGCCCAATATTTGCTCAGAATTTTTCCCACTACAGTATAGAATCTTATCTTATTTGAATTTTGAACACCTTAATTAGAAAAGTAAAAGAAGCTGGAAAAAGAAAAATCATTCATGGGTTGAATCTATAAATACGGCGTTAGACTATATTCCAAAGACTACAATCTAGGCTTTCCAAATTGTGAGGAAAAAAAATTTCTGAAAACTTTTGCTACTTTCTTAAATTTTGAACATATAATTTTACATTTTTATTAATATTGAAAAATCTTGATATGATGCTATTGGCCTATCAATATATCCCTTGCAACATATTGGATTAAGTCTAATATTAAACTTCACAAGTTGGAACAATCACAAAAAAACTTTCAAAGAATTAATCCAGAAATGGCACATTTATTTGAGTGTCATTGTTCTGCAAATTAGCAAGTAATCTAGCAATGGGCAAACTATACATAACATGAATCATGAATCTATAAGGCCAATGCTTTGCATTTAACATATTCACATTTATGAAGCATTGTTAACCTCATGGATATTTATTTGACCTTTGCCACAAAACCCTTTTCAATTTTCATATACAATCGACCTCAAGCAAGAAGAAAAAATTGTCTACATATTTTGGAGTTATTGAATTCAATTCCCATAAAGTATAGAACTACATAAGAAGCTCTACGAAAAATTATAAATACATTTAAAAAAAAAAAAAAACCCTAAGACTAGTGAAGAACCCAAAGAAGTGTTTGGAAGAAAGAGACTACCAACGTGATGTTCCTTATTTCTTTCCTATTTTGCAAGGAGAAAGTTTGGCTACAAATTTGATTGTTGTGATCAATAGTTACGACTCTTACAATAAATATTAGCATATAGCTATATATTTTGAAAATTTAAATATTGTATTGCATGTTTTTTATATTCTTAGGATTTAATTACAACTAGTTTGTAATAAAAATTATGAGACTAGTTTCACCTCGGCTTACTTGGTTTTTTTTTTTTCTTTTTTTGATAAGGCTTACTTGGGTTCTTTTTTTCCCCTTTAAGTTAGGTTCTTTTATAATTTATTGCTCAACAATATCTATTCAAACAAAATAGTTCAAGGTTCGCAAACAATCTTTTCAAATGAGAAGATAGTTGAATCTCAAAGAGAAGAAAAGGTCGGCCTTGCCGTGCTCCACGATCGATCTGCAATCTCCATTTATTCAAGTGGTTGCAATTTCTTGCTTCTTATTTTTTTGATGAAAATAAGAAGCAAGAAATTGCAACCACTTGAATAAATGGAGATGCTCCAAGTCCCAGGGGGTTGCAATTTTCAAATCCGCCTAATCAAGAAGTGGTCCAGATTACCCCTCATTTTCATTGTAATTAATAAGTGCAGCTTAGTCGACTCTCAATCATGATCAACTTTTATATATATATAAATATATATATATATATTTATTCACTTTTCTAGCCATTGGGTATTTCTAAGTAAATTAATGGTTGGTTATTTATGGGTAACTAGTGTTTAACCCGCGCAATGCGCGGGATCATTTGAAATCTCATAAGTAGAAGAGAAATTTGGCTATTATTTAAATCTTTTTAAACTTTATCCAGCTGATTGCTTTCACATGTTAAAAACATGGTGAAAATAGCACTAAGTTGAAAATTCCATATGATCAATGACACAATTTTTAAAAATGTTCTTTAACCATAATTAGCTAACACTGATAATTATGTAGATAGAGTGGAATATTAACTAAAATCTAAGTGATAATCAACTTTGTATAAAAAACATTACAGTTTCAAATTTCAAAGTTCTACAATTTCAATCACTCTTCAAAAACAGCAAATCAGGTTGGATGGAAAATAGAAACTGAAAACTAAATTGAATTTTGTAGTTGCTATTTTCCCTTCTAATCTTAGCGTGCTAGCTGCTGCATCATTTCAAATAGTGATAACACTTTCTCTTTTTTAGCTCTCCGTCTCCCTTTGAATAGTAAGCAGTAAGTCATTGGTAAGTCCTTTGTTGTACTGGGGATCCCTAAGCAAAGAAAAAAAAAAGTTAAGTGTAATAATCATTTGATCACAAAAAAGAATCCCTCATTTTAAGTAATCAGCAAATTTCAGATTCTAAAAGGCCAAAAAACTACACTACAAATCATATTATAAACAAAACAAAAACTCTCCTCTTTTACAATCAAATTTAAGAAATTTTTACAGACATTTAATATGGCCTAAGCAATTACAGGTATTGACTTACCCCCAAAATGTGTAAACAATTGTACCAGAACTACAATTGAACTACTTTCTTAAACCTCCAACATTCTGGTTGCTAATATTTGGTTTTTGAAGTTCCAAGTTGAGAAAATTCGAGCCTCTGACATTGCTAGAGCTCATAACCCAACCTCAACGTTAGAGTATTGCAAATGTAGTTTTACCTCTTAAAAAATTGCGGAAAGTGCTTTCATTTCTCAATGTCAATTTATCTAGTCAAGATCCTAATCATCCTATATATACTTATTCGTGCTTGTCTTGCATTTTCCATTTTTTTTTTTTTTTGAAAAGACAGAAATGAACTGCTACAAACTGAGATCCTATAAAACATGTGATTGTGTGTTATATAATTATTTAAAATTCAGAAAACATGGCAGGTTTATATAAATGAAATATTACAAATTTTGAATCAACACCAAACAAACACTGATGGGAATAAATGCAAGAGACCGAAATACATATATAAACAATGCTGTTCTAATTTGCAAGTATGTTTGATCATATCTAAAACAAATTAATAAAGTAATAATATATGTCATTGACATATTCAATCTTTATTTAAGAGACTGATTTTCAATTGGTAATCATGATTTGGCTATTACAAACCCTTCATTTAATCAAATATTCCTTCCTCTTGAATTTTTTCTTAACACTTTCATGAAAGCCAAAACATAAAGAAACAAAAGCACCTAATCATAAGCACTCAATAAGACAGCAAGAATCAAGATTGATTGTTATGTTAAGTAATGGAATTCATGAAACTTTTCACCCACTATTATGTAATCTTCTATTCATAAAATAAATAAATAAAATAAAAGCATCTATAAGAACTCAATCCAAAACACTAAGATACACACAATAAAAATAAATGAATAAACAAAATAAACAAAGCTAACAACAACAACATTTAAAAAAGCCTGTCAATAAGCTGAGCCTAATAGTCTCAGTAGTACGAAAATTAAAAGAAACAAAGTCTAATAAGCATTCTAGTAAATCAGCGACATATATCAATAAGGAAATAATAGTAAAATAAATATCAAGAAGAAAAATAACAAAGGCAATCAGAGAAAATGCAGTTCAATCTGCAAAAACTCAATAATTAACATTGAAAACCAATAATTTTACTCCTGAAACATTCAGATCTTAAACCATCCATCTTACAAATATGGCTATTAACAAAACATAGAATACAAATCATTGGTGATTAGAGATAGATGATTAGAGATGGCATCACAAAAATGGCTCTAACAGCCATATATAAAAGAAAAGCTAATAGGAAATAACAAAACGCTATTCTAAAAGAGAACCAAGTAAAAGCATCGTTAAATATTATGTGTGTGTGTATATATATATATATATATATATATATATATATATATAGGCAAATATTCCCTTAGGAAAAATTATTACAAGCCAATACAAAAATCTTAAAACAAAGCTACAACATATTAAGAAAATCAACCCTTAATGGACACATATAATAAATATAACCTCTGTTAGCAGAGAAAGTAAAACCTAATGTATGCTGATTATTGAAAAAAATGCTAAGAAATGAACCATTATTGAACAACAAACATGTTTTTTTCTTTAGGTTTGTTCGTTTGTCTCTCTTAATTATGATAAATCAAGAAGGAAGCATCTAAATAAAGAGTATAACACATCAAGTAACAAAATGCTGACCTTGGGTATAGGTGCAGCAGAAAAGAAGCGAAACAAAGTGGGTGTCAAATTAATTATTGGAAGGAGGGAGAGGTTTTATTTAATGACTTAGATTGTCCTTGATGACAGTAAAAAATCGAAGATTATAATCTGAGGCCTAAACTTTGAAAGAGAGAGAATAAACATCCGGATTTTAATTCAAATTCAAATAACAAAAATAATCAGCATATGTAGAGGTCGATCTAATTTATAGATGGCCTTTCATGATTCTAGGATTCTGCCATTCTTGTCCATGCCATAAGCATTAATATTCATAACAAATTAAATTAGTAAATAACAGAATACTGGAATTGTTTTTCCATGAAATCAAAAGACCAAAACCAACAAAACCAAAAAAGAATAAATGTTGTAAAGGCCACAAACCAAATATAAAACTTGGTTTGAAACTAAAATTAATGATTACATAATCATCACTAATAGAAATTCAAATCCTTCAAAACCAACACAATGTAATCATTGAGCTACACTGAATAGTAAAATTGAACTAAAACAAATAAGCCAAATTAATTGCAAAGCCGAGCAAACATAATAATCAAGATCCATGGACTAATGTAAAACATTAATCGAAGACAATTAGTGAATTACTGGATCAATAGAAGTACGCAGAATATTGTTGTTCTTTGGTCATTCAAGTGGAACCAAGAATTGAAGACGTTTGCATAATATTTTATTGGCTTATTTTAAGCAATATGTCGGTTATTTAATCAAATTCAATAAACGAAAAAGAAACATAATTTACTGCCAATAAAAATTCATTCATTCTTTAAAACAATTATACATTCCTTTAAACAAATATACAATCAAACGGAAAACATGACTTTTTAGCACAAACATTAAAGAGGTTTTAGACTTTTTCGTTTCAAATAATAGATGCTCAGAGCAGCAACATTGAGAAATCAACCATTATTAAATGGCAAACATGTTTTTCCCTAAATATATTCAAGGGCTAAACCCCATGATGCCACTCACAAAGAAGCTGGATTATAATAAATCAAGAAGAAAGCATCAAATGTAGGCCACTGTGTAAATATGGTGGAGGTACCAAATGTAGGCCACTAAAAGCATAGCATTTTAAAAAAGTCATTACAGTTTTACAATTCAGTAAAATACAAAATAAGAATTCATTGAATTTAAAAAAAAATGAAGAAAAAAGCAGATTAAAATATGCAATTCAGAGCCTAATCAAAACCAAACAGATCAACGGTGAAAATTTAATTCAAATTATGAGATAAATAGAGGGAAAATTAGGCTATCCAAACCACTTAGTTTGATGCAGCAACTCTTCTTGCAAAATACCCATGTTGTACTTGGCAAAAAACTCAGTATTCAACAAAATGATAGGGTAAGAAGTTTTTAAAAACTACAGCAAAGAAAGATGAAAGAGAGACTACAAAAGAAGCGGAAGCAAACATTGTAATATGGTTTGAGTTGCAAAAAATAAGAACTTGGCTTCCATTAGCCAAGGATATATAAAATAAATACTTAAAGCAAAATTAACATCAAACAGTAACACTTTTTGGCACAAACTTGAATTGGAAAGTTTGTTTTCGTCTTATACATAAAGATTTTAAACAATCCAATGGTGTCCTTTTTTTTCTCAACTTTCTAACTCTCTCAAAGAGGGTTAATCACATTACCAAAAAAGATTACAATCACCAAAACCATCAATTTTCCCTTCTTTCTTTCCCAATGTTAATCATTAAGCCTGGGCATAAATCTGATTAGCTTTGGCCACAACCAAGCAGTACAGACTCAAAAGTGCTAATAAGTTTTCAACCAATTTTGAATGATAATGCTTTTACCTTCAAATATTTTGGAAATAAAACATAATTGTTAAATGTCATATGACTAGTGACTTTTATGAATAAGTAAACTTAGTATATATTTTCACTAATTCAAAATCACAGCAACAACCAATAGCCTAAGGTAAATTGTATATGCCAACTTCTAAGTTTTAGTATATATTTAGTGCTTTAACTTAATTCCATGAACTTACAGATAAATGTGGTCACTATTCCACTAACAAATGTGCAATTAAACAAATAGGAAAGAAATACACCAAAACATCAAAACAAAGAACCATAAACTTTGCATATGAAGAAGAATCCAACAAATTTAGACAATATTTATACATTTTGGTGAAGATAGATTCAGCTCTTACAAAAGATGATCTTGAACAACATTGAACAAACAATAATAATTATGAAAACAAAGAAAGTATTTTAACAATAAATAAACAAAAGGCAGTTGAACAAATAAAACAAAATTGAATGTGAACTGCTTTAATTAAACAAAGAAAATATTTACACTAACATAACTGCTTAATTCATTATTCACATCATCCCACTTCAATGACTCATCTTACTCTGAGTGAACAAAGATATGATTGACAGATACAGACTAATACAAATTAAAGTCATACCTCATTTTAAATAAAACTTACTAATTTAAAGAAATAGGTTCACCCTCTCTCTCAAGCCAATTCTAAATCAAAATCAGTCAAACCAAAATAACTACGTCTAAGTCATTTTCCTCAATAGACTAATAATGCAGTTAAAAAAACTGTCAACTTTGACTATAATTCAATCATAATTAGTATCAAACTTAAAAGGAAAAAGAATTTTAGAAGTTAGAAGGTTAACTACTATTCAACAACATTGGCACCATATGACCTGGTATTGCCTCTGTTTACCCTTTGAAAAAAATATTCAATGGATATGAAAACCTCTATTTTAGTTCCATTTTTATTTGATTATATGGTGTTCTTATTGTCAAGGAAACCCTACATAATAATGGAGTAGGCATGAAGATGTAAGAAAAGCCGGAATAAATATGTTTTAATATTATTATTAAAAGACTTTTCTAAGTTAGGTTGAAGAAGATCACTAAACACCAATCCAATCTAACTCAAGTAGAAGTGAAATCATAGAAAGATGCTAATACTAAATGCAAGAAGAGAGCAATTAACTAACAACACAAATATACATAAGAATTGAATCTCACATCAAATATTCATTTTTAAATTGTAAACTTCTTAATGCCTGACTCTCATGAATTCCCTCCCAAAGACTGGAGTTGATCAATGGGTGCTGCTCCACCCTTGGTCACTGGACCTATTCCTATCTATTTCAGCCATTCAAATATTTATATTTACTAAAAACAAAGAAATTGTATTTGTAAAGAACCTGTGATTGGCTGCAAGTATCTTCAAAGGGAGATTTCTACATAGTAGAAGATGAACAATTTGGTGCGATTCAACACCATTTCAATCTCTTTTACCAAAAACCAATAATCCCAAAAAGAATCAAATCTAACCCAAATACCCAAAACAAAAACAATTCTAACCCAAAAACCTTAGCTAAAACAAAATCTAACCCATATAATCATGAACTGATATCAAAAAACCAATAGTTAAAAAACAATAGTTTATATATCCGCACATGAATCTATATATATTCATTTAATCTAAGGATATAAAAGCATACGAATGATGTCAAGCACATAATTCCATAGATATATCAGAATCATAACAAAGATTCTAGTGCTTCAACTATTACATAATAAAACAAAGAAGTTATATCATATCTTAATAAACCTAACAATCTCATTAGCGGTGTGCATCTGTAACCATAGCTTTTACGAATCAAGTTTGTACCTATATAAAATTATATATATGCCAAGCCACAGTATCCGAAAATTGAATGAATATATCACATATATCAATCACAGCACACAGATTTATCGAACAATAGTTTTAAAACAAAATTATGCAGGAAAATTACTGCAGAAATTTGAAGAATCAATATTCTAGGGTTTTGCATTCTTGTCCATGCCGTAAGAATCAATTTTCACAACAAAGCACCAAAAGGAGAAGAATGAACATAGAGAATTGATGCGTACCTTTCGTCGGAATAGCGCCGATCCCTAACTTTGTATCTCAAAACCTCTAGGATGTTTGATCGTATTTCGCTTTGATAGATGCCAATTATGATGGTCTAAGTCCGGCAGGGTATGGCGGTGGCCGGCCGTACGAATATCCACTGGTTCGCAGAGTTTGAAGAGAAGAGATCGCTAGGGTTTTAATGGCAAAACAGATCTAGAATATTCCGCAAATTCACGGAAACAGGGGAAACTTATCCCGAAATCACAGGGAAGTTTCAAAATCGAATCAAAACAACAAAAACTCATAGAGAGAAAGAGAGGGAGAGAGAAAAGAACGTACCTGAAAAACTCAAAAGGGGATAGCGATGGTCAGCCAAACGAATCTCCAGTGTGGCGCAAGTTTTTTTTTTTTTTTTTCTCCTTGCAGAGTTTGATGTGAAGAAATCGCTGGGGTTTTTTTCTCCTACCCTTTCTCTCTATCGCAGTATCGCTAGGGTTTTTTTAGAGAGAGAAAATGTTAAGGAAACTCTGATGTGAAGAGGCTTAGGTTTTTTTAGTTGTGACGTTTTTTTTTATCTTATTTTTAACCCCTTTTTTTATTTTAATACATACACTAGTAGAGGCTTTCAAACGTCGTAGAAGCAAAAGTTAAAATTTTTAGAATACTGAAACGGTGTACCGTGCAGGTGTTTTAACTTAAAGTTGTGTACGTGTCAGTTTTTAAAGGGGTCTTTTTTCCTATTTGTCATCACCTCCTTAATTGTAGGAACCCACTTTCTCTCAGCTTCTTCTATTATATATATATATATATATATATATATATATATATATATAAATAGATTAGTGGCTTATATAATACTCTCATTAGAATACACTTTCTTGTTAGATTTCTTTTATGAGTGGCTCTAGGACCACAAATTATTCCACAAATTTTTAACGTGTTAGACTATGAATGATTGTCTATCGATCCACCAATTTTTCTTTACCATTCACATTCTACTGCATCACAATTGTGACAAAGAAGTTATGTAATAGTTTGTTGTATTAGATTTTTTCTTCTTTTGCTCTCCATTTCTAGACATACAGTTTTTGTTCTCTTTCTCTCCCCAAATATTTCTTTTTCTACCATTTATTTTATTTGATTAAAGAAAAGGCAAGGCATTAGAACTTAGAAGGTTGTCTTAAACATTTGTGAGTAAAAGTGCGTCTATCACGAAAGTCGATACTATAGTCGAATTATGGGGGAGTTGTTCGGTCAAGAAAGTCATTTGCACCGAATTTTATTCTAGTGGCACGAATCAACATTTAGGGATAATACTTCCGCAACATGATTCAATAGCATTGTCACTATGAGGTTGAGATTATTCTAAACTTTTTGCTAATTATTTGAGATATTATTTTATTAAATCAAACTTTATTTATTGATATATTTTCAACACTTATTTGATGGTGGTCTACAGACCCACTTCTTATTTATGAGACAGTACTCTTCAAGAAAGCCAACTGCATCATTGATAATTCGGAACCCATCTCTAGCTTTATGGCCCAAAAAAAAATCCTGACCTCGTTTCTATGTTGCAACACATTCCTTCATCCCAAGTACTAGCCTAGGAAATGAGACCTTCAATTATTCTGAATATTTATTTCAATTATTCACACTGGCTCCCAAATAATCCCAATCCCAATTTCTTGGTTATAAAGTAATGAATTCGAATTGTCTATTATGGAGCCATTATTAAATACAGTATTCAATAAATTTAGTGAATAGTGACATCAAAAAAATTCACGAACACATGTTATGATTAATGAATAACAAAAGTAATAAGCCAAAAATCTATATAGATATATATATATATATATATATAATGATGTTCTACCAATCACAACTTAATTTTGTCACATAGCCTTGACCTGTGTCAGTGCATGTATTGTATGATGGATCTAAGTACAATTAAGTCAACTTCAACTCTCCCTGAATCGACAAAATTTTGGCTTTGAGAAGAGACTAGCTATTCAGGAATGTTATTTACATGCAACTTGATGTCAAGTCTAAGATGGTAGTAGAAGAAATAATCAATAGCCCAACCTGAATTATGAAGGAAGTTTTAGATTTTTCCATTAGGGCTACTGATATATTGTCAACCTAACTGGTCCCTCTAATATTGTTTATAACGCTTTTTTTCTGGGCGTACCCAGCCCCTTTCGGCCCATGGTTTCTGTCATTTTTTGTTTGGGCTCAAGTAGCGACATGTCTCATTAGTGGCCAACTGGTTCCACGCCATAATACAAAGCCACAGTTTAAGTGGTGCCGAGCAATAACCACACCTGTAAGCCCCCCCTGTTTTTTTTCATTGTTGATTTTTTTTTTTGGGTTCTCTTTGTTTACTTTTTGTTGAGGTACAATTTTTTCACTCATGCCACGTGCCTCAATCTTATTTAATCATATTTATTTATTCACCAAAAAATATCAAAATATTGCTCATAAATTATTTTGGTCCTCCATGAATATTTCTCAATCCATTGGCTCACAAATATTTCATATCTCATTATCTAAATTGAGCATGATATAAACTATCACAAAAAAGCCTAAAAAACTTATGTCTTATCCAATTTCATTATCATTATTTAGCTAAGACGAAAACCGGCCCTACAAGCCCAATGCACACATCCCATTTTTTTTAAAGCCCAAGACTACTACTTATATACTTGGCAATATTTCAAAAACCCATGATTCAAATCAATGACAAAATAATTTTATCAATGGAATTAAAATCCATAATCGAAGCCCATGGTTTAAACCTATGGCAATTTTATCAATGGAATTCAAATCCCATAATCAAAGCCCATGGTTCAAGCTCATGGCAAATTATTTATCAAAAACCCAATTTACATTGGCAATATATTAAAAGCCTAATTTTCATTGGCAACATTAAAAACTCAATTCTCATTGGCAATATCAAAATCCCAATTCACATTGGCAATATCAAAGCCCGATTCTCATTGGCAATATCAAAGCATGATTCTCATTGGCAATATTTAAAGTCCAATTCACATTGACAATATCAAAAACCCAATTCTCATTGGCAATATTAAAAGCTCAATTCTCATTGGCAATATCAAAAGCTCAATTTACGTTAGCACTATTAAAAGCCCAAGCTAGCTACTTGGCATTTTTTAGTGAAAAGCCCAAAGTTATCAATACTTGGCAAAATACTATATCATAAGTATTTCACTTAAACTCCAATGATGAAAAATGCTTTAAGTTCTTAAATCTATTACTTTAATATTACAAACTCATGGAATCTATGACAATTATCTATTCTCAAAACCCATGACAATCATCTTATAAAAGCTCATGGAAAGTTATGATTATTTATCTTAAACCCATAATATTTATTTATTTCATACCATATTATAAACCCATGGAATTTATATAAGAACTCATGGTCACTATTTATCTCATATCACAACATTCATAATATTTATTTCCAAAACTCATGGTAATTATTCATCCTACAAGCTCATTATGATTATCTATTAAAAACCCATGAGAATATGGCGAATATTATTCATTAAGTGCTTTAAAGTAATCAAACTCATATCAAATATTAAACTATATAGACTATTATTTAAAGCCCATGGGAATTAATATCCAAAACCTATTATGAGTATTGAAGCCCTGAAGAATATTCAATTTTACCAACAACCAAAGCCCATGTGGGATGAAAATCCATGGCAACACATAGCAACCTTGTCCATTTTTTTGGACTCAAGGAGCGGAATGCAAGCTCAAGTGAAGAGAATCACTAAAACATGGCCCAGCAGAAGTACCCAACGGAAGTACTCTAGCAATTGAGACAGCTGGGGCTAGCTACCTCTTAATTTCAGCAGCTGAAACCTATTGATTATGACAAGACTCAAGGGCTGGGGGCTGACATATAAGAGCTGAGGTCATCTCAATTTCTACTTCCTCTCCAAGTTTTGGTCAAAGGTGAAAGGAAGCCATAACCAAGACCTCCAAGCTCATAAAATCCTCAACTAAATAGTTTATTTCCTACCTAAAATTGTATGTAATTGATTCATGAACTAAGCCCATGAATCCTAAAAGGGGAAAATTAGGGAAAAGTGGTTTGGAGGGCATAAGGGGGTGTCTAGCAGAAGCTCCCAACAGAGGCATCAATGGTTGACACCTGGCTTGAAGGGTCAACCAACCCTCTTGAGCCCCAGCAGCAAGCAAGATCTCTAGTCCTAATACATGCCCTAATCCCATTGGATGAAATTAATCTCCAAATCCCAGCATTTAATGCCTAGATTAAGAGCATCTTAGCCTCCAGCTGAAACTACCCAAAGAAGCAAAACACTTTAAAAGCAAGTCTCACCATTTTGGGCCAAATCTCAAAGGAGATATTCTAGGATTCTGTTGCTGTCAGACCTGGCCCCTTCTAAATTTTGCTAATCAATCCCTTAAGCTTCACTATAAAAGGAACTACCATAAACTCATCAAGACAGCAATATCTTATCATAAAAGTCCTCACCCATCATGTTATTTTCAGCTTATAAATTAGTCCTTTAGTTCATAGATTAGCTTTTGATCCATAAATACTCATGTACACTTACCCATAAATATCCCATTCCATCTCCTTAAAAAATCCTAGCACCTTAAAATAGTCATAAACAGCCCCTTTTTACACCATACCCGAAAATGGGTAAACACCACTCCATCTCTCTTCAATACTTCCATATATTCACTCATACTTTCCATAAAGCCACTCCCACTACTTACTATACATGTATATTCATCATTATGGACATAATATGGCACATAGAGATCTTGTTTAAACATTTGCTGCACTAGATGGACACTCTTTCTCTCCCTTCATTCCATCCTAATTTTTCTTCTTTCACTTGTAATTATGAAGCCTGTAATCTTTGTTTATTACTATTATAATGAAGGCCATAATGTCTTGGATACTATGGAAGTTTTCCCTCATGTTGAGTTAATAATAATGAGGAAAATATATGATTTTTATCATGTAAACACATTTATTAACTAATCAAACGTTACTGCTGGAGGTCTGTCATATTCATTGCTTGACCATTTTCCTCTTGTGTACTTGTTATAATGGGCCTACTTTTATATTTACCGACTATGGAGAAAATGCATAATTTTTACTATACGAATACATTTATTAATTTTCCAGACATCTACCGCTAGACGTTTCTCTTGTTTACCGCTAGACGTTTCTCTTGTTTCTAGAAAGTTATTAATTTAAGCACTTAATGTGTGTGGTGGGCCATCTTTTGTGCTAACTTATCTTTGCAAGAGGTACTTTTGGGGCCTATAATCTTTGTTGGATGCAATCCGGACCTTGAGCAAGAATGGACATTTCACACTTCACCGATAGCCTTTGGGCCATACTCTAAGCCCAAAGTCGAGTCTCGGTCTTGGCTTACTAAATATCATATTGGCGATGAAAAAACTGCCTCCGACACTTTCATTTGATCATCCATACAGTATATAACCCTTTTTTTTGTGAATGCATACATTATATAACCTGTAAGTATACTCTAGTGTTTTTTCATATGATTACTAAAATCTTACTTACCTATCAATTTTTTTCTTTTTCTTTTATCTACTTTTTAAAAAATAATAATAATAATTCGATAATTACAATAGAAAATGAGGGATTTGAAACCTATACAATTTCATTAGAAATATTAGGAGGCACTATTTAAACTATAAGACTCTTAGCTATATATTTCTTCTTTTGAATAAAAAGAGAAAGAGAAAACAATGATTTTCTTGAGAAAAAAAAAAATAAAGAAAAAGAAATTATAAAGAAGAATAAGCGAAATACACAGGACTAGATCTAGTTGCGACTTGTGAAGCACTGAATCGAATAGTATGTAATGGTCTCGTGGAGCAGTGAGTAATTTTTGATCATCAAAGGAAGTCCATTTTTTCTTCTGCAAACTTGTCCTCTGTGTGTGTGTGTTCCACAATCAAGAAGAATCAAGAATTGTACAAAATCTAGTTGTGAAGGAATGGCTTATCATGGAATGGAGCAATGGGTACATCTTCAATCTTCTGCAGTGTGTCTGTATGTTGCATGATGGATTGTCACACCAACTTGAAATTAAATTCAAATATTTTATTAGAAATAATAAGTAAAAGAATCAAGCATAGTTTTGCATAACTCTCTACATATAATTAAATAATATTCTGATATTCAATTTTAGGTTAACACAAACCAATGCAAAGTTAGATAAACCAATGCATAATGCGTTTGGGATGGAAGTCTAAAAATTTAGTAGAGTTTCGTATGCAAAATATTTGAAGGGTTTAGTTTTGGAAATGTTTTTTCCGTCCGTTGCAATTTTTAATTAATTTCATAACTAAAAACAATTTCATTCATCATAATTATTTTTTTAAAAGAATTTTAGCATAATACCATACACTATTTCTCAAAAGAATGTATTATGCTGAATTTCGTTTTTCAGAATTTACTATATGATAGACCAAATAATTATCCTCGTTTAGAGAAGCCAGCCCTGAATGAGGTGAAGTATCATAAAGTCAGCAATTCAATGCCCGACGGTTACATATTAGAGATAAGACCGTTGGGACCTCCGTTAAGGCCGAATTAAATAGGCCTAAGGCGTTACCAAACAAGCTTTCAAGTCACCATTCAAGGAGGACAATGGCTAGTAAGGTGAGCCTATTTATAGGACCAACCCAACCCTAGACAGGATATATGCACATTTATCACCTCTTACTTTGATCACCAAATTCTTTCTATTTTCCTAAGCTTTGTTCATTGATTTTATCATCGGAGACTCTGTGGCCAGCACCACACCGATGACCACCTAAGAGGATCCCCTTTCTTTTCATTGATCGTGAAGGAGGTTGGACGAGCTCGTATTGGTTTATCTGGACGAACCCAACAACTGACGATTTTGGCACCATCAGTTTGGTGCTGTCTGTGGGAATGACGAATTCAGACTTTCATTTGAATTTGTAGTCTCGTTTGGTTTCGACATCCAGATGGAGTCCAATACACCACAAGATTCAGTGGCACTAGCTTTGCAAGTTTAAACGCTTGCCGCCAGCGTGGAAGAACTCACTAGGCAAAATCAGGAGTTGAGGTTACAACTTCAACAGGAAGAAAATTGTTCACCCACAAGGATAGGGACTAACGGGAATAACAATGAAGATAGCCACAGAAGAGATGACTATCGACGAAACACTTCTGACGAAGCAAATTCGGACCTCCTTAGAGATATGAGGAGGGAGATGGACGAGCTGAGAAATGCGATGAGGGAAAAGACAGATCGGAATCTGGACGGGATGGTCAGAAGGACAGACTCGCCCTTCACCACGAAAGTCCTAGAGTGTCCTTTGCCCTCGAAGTTTTGTCTTCCATAGCTCGAGCCATTTGATGGCCTGAAAGACCCGCTAGACCATATCACTACCTTCAAGACAACTTTGAGTCTGCAACAACCCCCAGACGAGATCTTATGCCGTTCTTTTACTACCACCCTCAAGGGAGCACGCGAGTGTGGTTTAGTAAGCTAGCAACGTCATCCATTGACAACTTCGAACAACTAGGCAACTCCTCTGTACGCCATTTCGTCAGTGGACAATGTCAGAAAAGACCAATGGACCATCTACTCACCGTCAAGCAAGGAGAAAGGGAGATCTTGAGGTCATATGTGAAGCGCTTTACTAGAGAAGTCCTAGAAGTTAATGAAGCGGATGATAAGGTACAATTAACCACCTTTAAAGCAAGGTTAAAATCCAGGAAGTTCGTGGTCGCCCTCGCGAAGAGCCCGCCCAAGACAATGGCCGAGATACTACTAAAGGCGCAGAAGTACATGAATGCAGAGGATGCCCTAGCTACAATAGGATGAAGGCATGTCCAAAGGAAAAGAAAGTGTTAGGGAAGACCGAAGAGGACGCAAGAGAGAAAGGAAAGATCGTCAGACTAGTTCTGACGGAAATAAGTGGAGAGACGACAAAACCCCGCGGACGACAAAATTCACTCCTCTGGTTATGCCTGTCGACAAAGTTTTAGTGCAAATTAAGAACAATCATCATCTCAAGTGGCCGAGACCGCTTCATTCCTCGCCCGATGTACGAGACAAGAAGAAGTATTGCCGTTTTCATTAAAACCACGACCATTACACTAAAGATTGCAGAGACTTGAAGGAGCAGATAGAAGAATTGACCCGGAAAGGAAAGTTGCAAAAATTTATGAAAAAGGGTGAGTCTAGCCGATTTAGGGTCGAGCGCAGAGAGAAATCTGAAAACCCCTTCACAGACGAAGATAAGTCATACAACCGTCCGCAGAGCGCGATTGGGGAGATAAAGACAATTGCTGGGGGACCATCCACTGGTGGATCTTTTAAGTCTCTTAAAAGGTCCAAACAGAGACTTATGAATAGCATTCACGAGAGGCATCCTTTGAAGCAAAGGAGACGAATAGGTATGGGCATTCTATTCTCGGAAGAAGATGCTAGAGGTGTGAAACAGCCGCATGACGATTCCTTGGTGATCATGCTAATGATAGAGGGATTCAACACCAGACGAATTCTCGTCGACAATGGCAGCTCGGCTAACATCATTTACCTCTCGGCTTTCCAACAGCTGAAAATAGACCCAAAGAGGTTGCGACCATTTGAATCTCCTCTCGTCAGCTTCAGCGGAGACCGGGTGTATCCCAAAGGAATAGTGACACTGATAGTTACAGCAGGTTCCTATCCCTTGCAAATCACCAAACAGCTTGACTTCCTAGTGGTGGATTTCCCGTCATCATACAACATGATCATCGTAAGACCCACGCTTAACCGTTGGAAAGCATCAATGTCTATGTACTGCTTGATGGTAAAATTCCCAACTGAACACGGTATAGGCGAAGTTAAAGGAGACCAGGTGTTAGCCAAAGAATGCTACCAAGCTGTTTTAGCCATAAAGGAGAACCGCACCTAGATGATTGAGGAGGAAGAGAAAGAGAAGGTGGAAGCCCTAGAAACGGTAGAGTTGGTAGACGGAGAACCAACGAAGACGACGAAAATAGGGACAAACCTGAATGATCAAATGAAGAAAGAATTGGTGCAGTTTCTTAAGGAGAACCTGGACATTTTTGCATGGAGTCACGAAGATATGCCTGGCATAGCGGTAGAGGTTATTCAACATCATTTGAATGTCGATCTAGAAAAGAAGCCCATCCAGTATAGACGACGAGTCTTCGCCCCCAAACGTAACAAGGCCATCATGGACGAGGTGCACAAGCTGCTTGTAGCTGGCTTCATCTGAGAGGTTTACTACCCCGACTGGCTGGCCAACGTCGTCTTAGTGAAGAAAGCAAATGGGAAATGGATGATGTGTGTGGACTTCACCGACCTGAACAGTGTCTGCCCTAAAGACAGCTTCCCATTGCCAAGAATTGACCAGCTGGTAGATTCCATCACTGGGCATAAACTCCTCACTTTTATGGACGCCTTTTCAGGTTACAACCAGATTAAGATGTCAGAAGAAGACTAGGAGAAGACTGCCTTCATCACCAGTCAAGAGCTTTATTGCTACAAAGTAATGTCATTCGGGCTGAAGAATGCAGGAGCCATTTACCTGAGGTTGGTCAACAAGATGTTCAGTAGACAGATCAAAAGAAACATGGAGGTATATGTTGAAGATATGCTCGTCAAGAGCAGAGAAGATAACACACATCTGGACGACCTCAAAGAGACCTTCGCGACTCTTAGGCAATACCAAATGAGGTTGAACCCTGGCAAATGCGCTTTTGGGGTGTCATCGGGAAAATTCCTCGAGTTTATGATGTCTCAACGAGGAATAGAAGCCAACCCGGAGAAGATATGAGCCATACTGGAAATGACCTCTCCAAAGATAGTGAAGGAGGTACAGATGCTGACAAGAATGATCACCGCCTTTAACAGGTTCGTCTCAAAAGCTACAGACAAATGTTTGCCCTTCTTCAAAACCTTGAAGCAAGCTTTTGCCTAGACGAGTGAATGCAAAGAGGCCTTCTAGGAGCTGAAGCGTTATTTGAGCAATCCTCCCCTCCTGAGCCTATCAAAGGAGGGGAAAGATTTGTTCCTATACCTAGTAGTGTTAATCACGGCCGTGAGTGCAGCTTTGATTCGAGAAGAGAATAGGGTATAACTCCCTGTTTACTACGTGAGTTAAGCGTTCAAAGGAGCTGAGGCCAGATATCCACGCATGGAAAAGATCATCTTCGCCTTAATCATAGCTTCACGTAAGTTTCGTCCCTACTTCTAGGCGAACCCCATTTTGGTAATGACAGATCAACCTATAAAGAAAGCAATGAACAAGCCCGAAGTGGCAAGGAGGTTAGTATAGTGGGCGATTGAGCTAAGTTAATTCGACATCGACTATCATCCCAGAACGGCCATTAAAGCTCAAGCATTAGCTGACTTCATCACCGAGTTTACCTTATTGGACGACTAAAAAGCACAGGACGAATCAGAAAGCTGGACAATAATGACAGATGGATCGACAGTTCAGAAAAGAGGAGGGGTCGGGGTCATCATCAATACTTCTGAAGGGGAAACCCTCAAATATGGAGTACGACTTCAATTCCCTGCCACTAACAAAGAAGCAGAGTTCGAGACCATACTAACAGGACTCAGGATCGGAAGAGCCATGGGAGCCAAAAAAATACTCCTCAAAAGCAATTCTAAGCTGGTGATAGGGCAAATAAAAGGAGAATATGAAGCGAAAGAAAGCAGGATGCAAAAGTACCTCAAGTTGACGAACCAATTGGTTTGGGAGTTTGACCAAGTGGATTTCATGCAAGTCCCCTGAAGCCAGAATTCAGAAGCAGACGAGGTAGCAAAGCAAGCATCGTCAGAGGAAGGAATGAATCCTTTGGATTTGAAAGTGGAGGTACAAAGACACCCAAGCATTGACGAACTTCACACCTTCACGATCCAAAGCCAGAATGGCTGGACGAGTCCAATCATCTCTTTTCTCTGAGATGGACATCTCCCAGCTGACACGGACGGAGTGAGGAAGGTCAGGAAGCGAGCAGCCAGGTTCATAATCCTGAACGACGCTCTATATAAGAAGGGCTTTTCAATGCCCTATTTGAGGTGTGTTGAGGAAGAGGAAGCCAAATACATCCTGGAGGAGGTTCACGAAGGAGTTTGTGGAGATCATGCAGGGCCAAGATCCTTGGTTAGCAAAATTATCTGAACAGGTTATTACTGGCCAACCATGCAAAAGGATGCGAAAGAGTACGTGGAAAAGTGTGACAAGTGCTAGAGATTCGAGAATGTTCAACGTGTTCCTGGAGAAAAGATGATGGCCATAACCTCCCCATGGCCTTTTGCGTAATGGGGGATCGAAATCTTGGGCCCCCTACCCCAAGGTAAAAAGAAGGTAAAATTTCTGATAGTTGCAATTGATTTTTTCACTAAGTGGGTAGAAGCAGAAGCCTTGCCAACAATCACGGGAGCAAGGATCCGGAACTTTTTGTGCATACCAAGGACGATCATCTCAGATAATGGTCGTCAGTTCGATAGCCAAGAATTCAAAAGCTTTTGTTCAGAGCTCGGAATCACGAACCAGTTCTCTTCACTAAGACACCCACAAGCCAATGGATAGATAGAAGTGACGAACCAAACGTTGCTAAAGATCATCAAAGTTCGCCTAAAGGGGGCAAAGGGTGCATGGCCAGAAGAGTTACCAAATGTCTTGTGGGCCTATAGAACCACAGCCAGAACCTCGATTGGAGAAACACCATGCAGGCTCACCTATGGTACTAAAGTAGTAATACCAGTCGAAGTGGGAATCACCAGCATAAGAAGATAATTCTTTCAAGGAGGCAGCAATAACGATCAGCTGAAGGTCAACCTGGATTGCCTGGACAAGACAAGAGAGGAAGCATCCAAGAAAATGTCCAAGTACCAGCAAAAGATGACCGAGTACTACAACAGAAGAGTAAAGCTCAAAAGGCTAAACATAAGAGATCTCGTTTTACACAGAATCACACCAGCAACAAAGGACTCAGCACAGGGAAAGCTCAGACCAACTTAGGAAGGACCCTACAAGATTGTCCACTACTCAAGACAAGGAAGCTATCACTTGGAATCGATGGACGGGAAGAGATTGCCACGACCATGGAACATCGAGCATTTGAAGAAGTATCATCATTAGAGACAAACCATTGTTGTAATCGTAAAAGAAATCCTTTATTGAAGGAAATAAAGCAATAAAAGTATTATTTAGCAAATATTCTCGAAAGTCGTACACAAACAAACCATGGACGATCTTATTATCAAGATGGTTGTGCGTGCCTTTGAGGTGTAGTAGGCCCAACCTCAACGGGGCTCACAACCTATTTGTAATCTGGGTATAGGATTTCCTACTTTGGGTTGTTCTCGGCACAGAGACTCTGCCAAGCTGATCTCTCACTCCCTCACTTTCCTGCTTCCAGCCTTTCCCCCAAAATCCCTCCCCTTTTCTTTCTCCCCTCTTTTCCATCCCCAACTTATTGTATTTATAGCCTCAGATTAGTGGAAGGATCATGATTACTGCCACAGTTAGTGCAATTAGGGGTCCAATATTGTTAATCGTAAGTGGGTTTAGGTGGGAGTGGCTTTAGAAATGGCTCCCACTTCGTGATATATGATCGGCAGTGACGCTTCTCGGGCCTCGCCGGTCAAGTGCACACGGCCGGTGACGACATGCCGAGCACAATTATGCGGCATGGTTAAAAGAGGGCCGGCGTCAGCTTCTCGTCCGTTAGCCTTTCTCGGAATACTCCGAGCATGGTCACGTATCTTTCACGAGTGGGGGCTGGTATTCTGGGCCCGGTAAAAGTCGAGGCGCTAGCCCATATCTTTGACCTATGCCCTAAGGCCCAAATGGGCCTGGATACTAGGGGGCCGTACATTAGCCCCCCCTTGATTCGTGTTCGGCCCTCGGAGCGAATCAAGGATCTTTCGGGGCAGCAGTTACCCGAGCAACTCAACGGGCGTATTTCGGAACGGTTTCAGTGATCCATTAATGCATTTCTCAAAAGGCGTGTCGCGTCTGACCTTTCGTTTTGGCTGCCATCATTTCCTGTCGACTCACTTGTCAGTTGTCTTTGGTATCCGAAACGTTGTGTTATCCCATTGCTAATTAATCCTCATTAATTGTCCATTAGTCGTTGCCTGTCCTTCCCTGGCCTCTATAAATAGCCTGTTTTCATCCTTCTTCTCACTTTTTCACTCTTCTTTCCCTGAAATTTCTCTCTGCCGAGCATTTATCAGCGCCATTGCCCGTCAACCCAGAACTCTCTCCTCCCTTAGAGCCAAAAGTAAGTCTGCTTCCTTTTTCCCTTATTTTAATTTCATTTCCCCGAATTCTCTTCTAGTTCTAATCCCCTAGGATGGGTTATGCTCACCTTCTGAACGCTGGTTCTTCCCTGGCTGCCTCTCGGCGAAAGTACAATGTCCCCGATGACGTGAAGGTGGCGTACTGCCACGAAAGTGAAATCATCCTCCACAGAGGGGCGGGCACCGCCTTTTTCCCTTTGATGTCTATTTTAGAGGGTGGGGTTAGGTTTCCCATAGATCCTCTCCTTCTAGTCACCCTAAGATACTACGGGCTGAGTCCCGAGCAACTCCCCCCAAATTTTTACCAGGTAGTGAGCTGCGTGAGTAGGTTAAACCAAACGTTCGGTCTGCAACTAGACCAGCACGATATAAACCACATGTACAGTTTATGCGGAAAAAGAAATCCAATTACTATTTAAAGGTTAGGGACATGAGGGTACGGCTGATTTCATGCCTGCCGGATTCTAATAGAAATTCTGCCGGGGAGTTCGTCCGGGTGCGCGGCAAATGGTTTGTCGGCGATATCCCTCCCCCACTCACACGGCGTGAAGTTGGTTCGTCTCGATTCATAGTTTGTGTTACTTCCTTTGTAATTGCTGTATTTGTGCTAGTACTAACCCGTTTCTCCCCTCTTTGCAGACGGTTCGGTGTTTACCCAGGACATCAGAACTGTTCACGTACGGGACCTAAATTTCGTTCTTAGGTCCGAAATCTTCGTTCACTGGGACGGGCAGCTCCGGGCGTCTCACCTCATACTCGGTGTGGACCCCGTGTATTCTACTTGGCAGTCGTTCGGCCAGGCTCTCCTGGTGGACAGCCCAGCCGAGACGCAGCCCGTGGACCTCACCGTCTGATAACCAAGTTTAATTTCTGTTGCCGAGCTTATTTGCCTATGTCACCGGGGTGTGGTGACTAAACAATTTATATAGTTCCTAGGTTTAACTTTTACTTCGTCAAGTTTTAAGGATGGAACAATTTGTTTTTATACCCGGCTTATTTGCCTATTCTGCTCTTATGACTGCTAAACATTATGTTTGCTTTTATGACTGTTGAATGTTATGTTTGCTTTTACGCTTGCTTGTCCATAGTCTTTGCTTCTTTTTTCCGGTCCAAAGGTTAAATCTAACCTTGCTCGGTGATGGGAATCGAACCGAGGGCAGGGTTCGTGTCCTTTGGAACTTCCGGACCAACGTGTCCAGTTACTCGGTGCTTGGGTTCGAGAAAAGAAGCAGGCTTTTCGTCCCTAGCGTGACCCATTTAGATTAAAGTTTCAACATGCTCGGTGATTGGGATCGAGCCGGGAATCAGGCTTCCGTCCTTAGAAACTTTTATATTAAGGTTTCAGCCTGCTCGGCGACAGGGATTGAACCGGGAAGCAGGCTTCTACCCTACGTGAATACTTTAGGTTAAGGTTTCCACCTGCTCGGTGATAGGGATCGAACCGAGAAGCAGGCTTCTGTCCTTAGAACCTTTTAGATTAAGGTTTCCACCTGCTCGGTGATAGGGATCGAACCGAGAGGCAGGCTTCTGTCCTATGTGAATACTTTAGGTTAAGGTTTCCACCTGCTCGGTGATAGGGATCAGACCGAGAAGCAGGATTCTGTCCTTAGAACCTTTCAGATTAAGGTTTCCACCTGCTTGGTGATAGGGATCGAACCGAGAGGCAGGCTTCTGTCCTATGTGAATTCTTTAGGTTAAGGTTTCCACCTGCTCGGTGATGGGGATCGAACCGAGAAGCAGGCTTCTATCCTTAGAACCTTTTAGATTAAGGTTTCCACCTGCTCGATGATAGGGATCGAACCGAGAGGCAGGCTTCTGTCTTATGTGAATATTTTAGGTTAAGGTTTCCACCTGCTCGGTGATAAGGATCGAACTGAGAAGCAGGCTTCTGTCCTTAGAACCTTTCAGATTAAGGTTTCCACCTGCTCGGTGATAGGGATCGAACCGAGAAGCGGGCTTCTCATCGGGTCAGATGGGATTTGAGAAGTTGAATAAGACAAAGTGAACGAGAAGCAATAATACAGGACAAAACACTTATGCGTTATAATTGACCCTTGCCTTAGTTTACAATCGATCAGTGATAAAACCTCCTTAAATTATATATGTTCCACGGTCGGGGGAGTGGTCTCTCGTCTAGACCCTCCAGGTAATACGACCCTACGCCCGCGACAGCAGTGACTCTGTAGGGTCCCTCCCAGGTTGGGGCCAGCTTCCTAGCGTTCGTGTCTCGCATGTTCCCCACCGCCTTACGTAGCACCAGGTCCCCCGCGCTGAATTCCCTGGCCTTTATATCTTGGTTGTATTGCCGCGCTATGCATTGTTGATACTCGGCTAGACGTACCATGGCCCCTTCCCGGAATTCGTCCAACAGGTCTAAATGCTTGGTCATCCGCGAACCGTTTAGTGCCGGATCGAATCCGCCCACCCGTGCACTGCACAGGTTTACTTCAGCCGGTATCACAGCCTCTGCTCCGTACGTCATGGAAAATGGGGTTTCTCCCGTGGAACGCCTGGGCGTTGTCCGGTAAGCCCACAACACATTATACAGTTCCTCGGCCCACCTACCTTTCGCCCCGTCCAACCTTTTCTTCAGCCCGTTCAAAATTGTCTTATTAACAGCTTCAGCTTGCCCATTGCTTTGAGGATAGGCTGGGGTAGAGTATCTGTTCTTGATGCCGAGATTGGAGCAGAATTCGCGGAAGGCCTTGCTATCAAACTGCAGACCATTATCCGAAATAAGAGAGTCCGGCACTCCAAACCTAGTGACTATATTTTTCCATACGAACTTTTTGACGTCTGCGTCTCGAATGTTGGCCAGCGCCTCCGCTTCGGCCCATTTAGTGAAGTAATCCACTGCCACCAGAACGAACCGCCTATTGCCGGTGGCACGGGGAAACGGACCCAAAATATCTAGCCCCCACTGCGCAAAAGGCCAGGGACTGCCGACCGGGTTCAGATGTCCTGCTGGCTGGTGTATCAAGGGGGCGTGCCTTTGGCACCTTTCACACTTTCGCACGTATTCGGCAGCATCCTGTTGCATCTTCGGCCACTAAAATCCCTGTGTCATTGCTCGGTGGGCCAACGAACGTCCCCCCTCGTGGCCGCCACACACACCTTCATGTAGTTCGGCTAGCAATTTGTTTACTTTTCCGGGATGTAGGCACAATAGATACGGCCCCCCGAAGGATCTTCGATAGAGCTTCTTCTCTGCCGACAACCAATAGCGAGGGGCTGCCCGTCGGACTTTGCCGGTCTCCTTCTTATCATCCGGAAGACGATCTTCGGACAAGAAGTCCACAATCGGGTCCATCCAACACGGGTCACACGCCGAAATTGTAGCAACACTGACCCCGCTGATGTCAGCGTTGGTCACGGCCCTGATACTCGGTTCCGTTACGAGCTCTACCTTAATCATTTGAGGACGCCGTCAGTTATTACCGAGGCTAACGTAGCTAAGGAGTCGGCATGCCTGTTCTGCCCTCGGGTAATCTGGACCACCTTCGCCATAGAGAACTTGTCCATGACCCGTTTTACCACCCGTAAGTACTCCATCCGTGGATCGCGAGCTTCGAAACTGCCTTGGACTTGGTTGACAACCAGTCGTGAATCCGAGTAGGCCTCCACTTCCCGAGCACCCAGACTCAAGACGACATTTAACCCGGCGATCAAAGCCTCATACTTGGCCTCGTTATTTGAGGCCTTAAACCCCAACCTGAGTGAGTGCTCCAACCGTATTTTCTCCGGAGTGACAATCACAATCCCAGCACCAGCCCCCATGGCGCTCGAGGCTCCGTCCACGAACACTTTCCACGATAGACATTCTATATGGAAAACCATCTCCCCTTCAGTCCTGGGGGAAAACTCAGCTACGAAATCTGCCAATACCTGTCCTTTCACCGAATTCCTCGGCCTAAACCTTATGTCGAAGGCCCCGAGCCGAGTCCCCCATTTGGCGATCCGCCCCGTGAAGTTGGACCTTCTTAACAACGATTGCAAAGGATACCCCGTCAACACGTACACGGTATGAGCCTGAAAATAGTGGGGTAACTTCCTCGTGGCGTGAACTAGGGCTAACATCAGCTTCTCTAAAGGCAGGTATCTGGTCTCGGCATCGACCAGGGTTTTGCTGATATAATATACTGGATGCTGGACTCCTTTATCTTTCAAGAGCACGGCACTTACGGCGTGATCGGAAACAGATAGATACATGAATAGGTCCTCTCCGGGGTCCGGGGCTGTCAACATGGGTGCCTGGGTCAAATACGCTTTGAGATCCTGGAAAGCTCTTTCACACTCCTCGTCCCATTGAAATCCCTTCCATTTCTTTAGAAGCTGGTAAAATGGCCGGCAACGATCGGCGAATTTAGAAATAAACCGATTAAGGGCGGCTAACATTCCGGTCAAGACTTGTACCTCCTTGGGGTTGCTCGGGGAATGCAGGCGCTTCACGGCTTCAATTTGTTCGGGGTTGACTTCAATTCCTCGGCCAGTTATTAGATATCCTAGAAACTTACCGGCATTTACCCCGAAGGCACATTTTTCGGCATTAAGACGTAGCTTATGCTGCCGTAATACTTCGAACACCCCCCGGAGGTCTCCAATATGCCGACTTTCCTGTTTACTCTTTACTACCATGTCGTCAATGTACACTTCGACCGTGCACCCAATCTTATCTCGAAACATTCTCGTCATCATTCGCTGATAGGTCGCACCGGCATTTTTTAACCCAAAGGGCATCACGGTGTAGTGGTAGTTGGCATCCGGAGCAATGAATGCAGTCTTTTCTTGATCCTCGGGCGCTAGTGCAATCTGGCGGTATCCTTGAAAGGCGTCAAGGAAACTCATCCTCGGGTGGCCATACGTAGAGTCCACCAATTGATCAATCTTTGGCATTGGGAACGGATCTTTTGGACATGCTCGGTTTAAGTCTGTGAAATCCACACACACCCTCCACTTGCCGCTCTTCTTTTTTACAACGACGGTATTCGCCAACCACTCCGGGAAATAAACCTCCTTTATTGCCCCAGCCTCCTTCAGCTTGTGAACTTCTGACTTAACTGCTTCGATGTGCTCCCTAGCCGATCTCCTCGGTCTCTGCTTCTTAGGAGGGAATGATGGGTCTACGTTGAGTCTATGGCTGATAAATTCGGGGTCAACCCCGGGTACTTCATACGGGGACCAGGCAAATACATCTGCATTCTGTACAAGTAGCAACAACGTCTCCACTCTATCCTGCTCCCCCATGCTTGCCCCTACTTGAAAGTACCTACCGTTGTCCGACAATATCTAGACTCTGATCAACTCCTTGGGACAACTAGCCCCCATTTTCCCTTGGGGCTCCTGTAATTGCTATAACGATGCATCTTCCACGGTCTGTTCAACCTGTTTGTCCTTCCAGCTGACTGCTGTGACCAGACATTGTCTGGCAACCCTCTGACTTCCTCGGACTATTGCTACTCCATGTTCAGTAAGAAACTTGATTTTCACATGTAATGTGGACGGTACAGCTCCCATGACGTGGATCCACGGCCTTCCCAGTATGGCCGTGTACGGAGAAAATGAACTGACTACGATGAAGGTTACCATCACCTCCTTCCCTTCCATGCTAACGGGAAGGGAAATCTGTCCCTCGGGAATCACGACCCTTCCGTCAAACGAAACGAGCGGCGTGTCATACTTCGCCAGATCCTGGCTCTTCAACCCGAGTCCCTTGAACAAGTCCGGGTACATCATGTCGGCCCCGCTTCCCTGATCTATCATCACCCTCTTGACCAGGAAGCCACTTACCTGTGCTGAAACTACCAGTGCGTCGTCATGCGGCTGAATTGTTCCCTCCAAATCCTCCTCATCAAAAGCTAGAACCTCCCGAGCAAGTTTTGCCCTCTTCTCGGGTGGTGTCCCATCCGGGGAACTCTTTGCTGGTACAACGGTCAATACTCCTTTTTTGGCCGCGGTAGTATTCCTCGGGGCTGCGTGTATTACCTCAATCACTCCCAAGGGCGGGGGGAGAGGGACTCTTCCCTGCTGAGCGCCGTGCCCGGTGCCCCGATTTTCAGGATCCGCCACAAATTCCTTCAAGTGTCCCGCCTTCACCAACTGTTCCAAATGGTTTTTCAACACACGGCACTGCTCGGTGGTGTGTCCTTTGTCTTTGTGATAGGTGCAGTAGAGGTTTTGGTTTCTTCGAGAGGGGTCACCCCCCATCTTGTTCGGCCATCTGAAGTAAGGCTCGCCTTTGATTCGATCTACAATTCTATGCACGGGCTCTTTAAATGTCACGTTTACCTCGCCCAGCTGCCATTCCGGTCCCTGCGCCCTCGAATCTTTCCGAGGCCTCAGCTGGAAACCACTTTGCCGAGGACGGTTCATCAACGGGGCCTTACCTTTACTTTGCATCCTATCATCCTCTAGGCGCTTGTATTCCTCAATTCGCTGCATGAGCTGCCTCATATCCTCGGGGGGTTTCTTCGTTAATGACTCACGTAGTTCGGAATCTTCGGGTAGCCCCATTCTGAAGGTGCTGGCAGCAATCTTCTCGTTCCCCCCACCGATCTCATTATAAAGCTCCCAGTACCGACTGGTGTAATTGCGAAGGGTATCGTCGACCCTCATTTTCATCGACAACAGAGCATCCACTGGTTGTGGCACCCGACTACAAGTCATGAACCGAACGCCGAATTCTTGGATCAGCTCGGCAAAACTGTGGATGGAGCCCTTCCTTAACCCGTTGAACCATCTCAGAGCGGTCGATCCGAGGCTTGAGGGAAACACCTTGCACATCAATGCATCATTTTACGAATGCAAAGACATCATGTGGATGTAATGGCTGACGTGCTCCACCGGATCCGTTTTCCCGTCATAGGTGTTGAAAGGTGGGCGCGTGAATCGGCTCGGCATTAGGGCGCGTTCAATACCGTTCGAGAAAGGTGACTGGGCAGCTCTTCGTAGAGCCCTACTCATCGCATCCATGGCGGCATTACGGGGTCGTCGTTCTTCGAGGGAGTCTGAACCCCGGTCTGCATACTCCCGAAAGCGTGAGCGATCCCTACGACGGCGTGATTCCTGCGAATGTGAGCATTCCCGGTGACGACGGGATTCTTGTGAACGCGAACGGTCCCGCCGTCGACGGGAGCCGGATTGATCGGACCCCGTCTCGTGACGGTTTTCCCCCGTAGCCGACCTTCTATCTTGGTTTCCTCGGTTTCTTCTCTAGTGTCTGCCTTCTGCCTGCAACTCCAGATCTCTTACCAAATTGCGTAATCGTTCGAGCTCCTCATCTCTGTCGCCAAATTGCTGGCGTCCCAAGGCCTCTGACGCCGTTTGTCGAGTCTGGTATGACCTTTCCCCGAGACCCGAACGTTCCTCCTCATGCTCTCGCCCCCTATCTTCGCGTCCCTTTTGCCTCCGTTCTCGCCAGGAGGATCCCCGAGAAGCCCCCTCGGAACCACTCGCCTCGCGGCCCTCCGGGCGTTTATCAGACATTCTCTCAAGATTGAGTCTCTTCGGAACCACAGCGTTGTAGGAGATTCCCACAGACGACGCCAATTGTGCGTGCCTTTGAGGTGTAGTAGGCCCAACCTCAACGGGGCTCACAACCTATTTGTAATCTGGGTATAAGATTTCCTACTTTGGGTCGTTCTCGGCACAGAGACTCTGCCAAGCTGATCTCTCACTCCCTCACTTTCCTGCTTCCAGCCTCTCCCCCAAAATCCCTCCCCCTTTCTTTCTCCCTTCTTTTCCATCCCCAACTTATTGTATTTATAGCCTCAGATCAGTGGAAGGATCATGATTGCTGCCACAATTAGTGCAATTGGGGGTCCAATATTATTAATCGTAAGTGGGTTTAGGTGGGAGTGGCTTTGGAAATGGCTCCCACTTCGTGATATATGATCGGCAGTGACGCTTCCCGGGCCCCGCCGGTCAAGTGCACACGGCCGGTGACGACATGCCGAGCACAATTATGCGGCATGGTTAAAAGAGGACCGGCGTCAGCTTCTCGTCCGTTAGCCTTTCTCGGAATACTCCGAGCATGGTCACGTATCTTTCACGAGTGGGGGCTGGTATTCTGGGCCCGGTAAAAGTCGAGGCGCTGGCCCATATCTTTGACCTATGCCCTAAGGCCTAAATGGGCCTGGATACCAGGGGGCCGTACAATGGTTAACCACGTAAAAATGGCTAAGTGATAAGATTTCTTAAACGGATGTAAATCACTGACAAAACCAAGTGATAAGATTCCTTAAATGGATGTAAATTACTAAAAATTGCTAAGTGATAAGATTCCTTAAACGGATGTAAATCATTGACGAAGCCAAGTGATAAGATTCCTTAAATGGATGTAAATCACTAACTAAAACGGCTAAGTGGTAAGATTCCCTGAATGGATGTAAATCACTGACGACGCTAAGTGAGATGTAAGCCGACAAAGAAGAAAAACAAATGATGCAACCCCTGGCAAAGAAAAAAGTCGTCTAAACAAGGCTAAAAGATTGCCACCTCGCGGCAAAGGGCAAAAAGGAAGTTCATGCAACAGGAAAAGACAACCATCGAAGGTAAAGAAAGCAAACACACAATATATATATATATATATATATATATATATAAAGTGCAATTGTTCCAAAGTTACCAACTAAAGCCCAAAAACATACTGGGCACCACCACAAAAATAGGAAAAATAACAGGAGAAAATAAAAGAAAAGTGCTTCAGTTTGTGGCCTCGTCCCCACCAGCAGCATCAACAGGAGCATCCTCAGGTTCAGGATCGTTGCCCTCTGGAGTGTTCTCTTCGAGAGCAGCAGCAGCAGCTTGGGCAGCCTCGTCAACCTCCATCTCCTTGTCCACTTCCTGGAAGTCTAATTCCTCCAAATTGAGTCTAGAGGGGTGCTTTACCATGTACTGCCTAAGGAGCTCAAAGAATTATAATACCAACTAAAGAGTACAATGTTGTACTCTTCAGTCAGTTGGAAAGCCTGAACAGGGCAGCCACGAATTTAACCTTTTGGTTCCCGGCTTGGAGCTGTTCGTCCTTTTGCATCGTTAACTGCTTCTCGACCTTGAGCTCGTTAGCCAACGCCTTGGCCTTCTCCTTAGCTGTGTTGGCATCATCCATGGAAGTAATAAGGTCACTCCTCAGTTTCGTAACCTGTTAGGACATATGTGATTAACTTGTTAGGAACATATGTCACTATTTTATGTAGTTGGCTAATCCTTTGACAAAACGCACTTTACTTGTATTTGGGTAGATTTAGGATGTGTTTAATACTTCAAGAAATCTTGTTTCAAGATCAAGTGTTAAAGCCATGCAAGTCTATCCAAGATTCAAGCTGAAAAGTGCATCTTCATTAAAGCTCGACAGCTAGCATCTATCGAGCTTGAAAAGCTGTTCTAGTCCTATGGCTCGACAGCAGCTCGACAGCAGCTCGACATATAGGCATCTGTCGAGGTTTAAGAAAAATCGATTTTCTGTTCTGTTTTCTTCCAATCCGTGATTATGTGCTTGGGCCTTCTTTTCTCACAACCCTAAACATATAAAAAGATTATTCTAAGGGCCGTCAAAAGAGACACAAGTTGCACAAGTGTTGAGCAAAGTTTGTTCAAGCAAATTGTGACCGGAGACAGAATTTGCCCTAGTTCATCTTTCTTGTGAAGAAGTTGCTGTGTTTGTGCACCGTAGGGTTTTGTAACCAAGCATCTTCTTGATCTTCATCGTCTGTATGAACTGAAGAACTTTGCAGTCAACAACCTTCTCTAGTTGGTGATTGAAGTCGCGTACTGGGATTCGCGTAATTGGTTAGTCACGTATTGGGATTCGTGCATCAAAAAGGGTGGCGTTCATATATTGAAGAGTTCAGAGGTTCTGAAGCGGTAGAAAGTTTCTGCTGTAAGTTCATCTATGGGGATTGTAGAGTCTAGGGACAAAGGTTTTGTACTAGATTTGAAACTTCTTTTTACTATAGTGGATTGCTTTTCGGGAAGGTTTCCCCCTAGGTTTTTTACTGTGAAACTAGTTTGTTTCATTGGTTTTCCTGGGTCATCATATCTTGTCTTATTTATTTTTCCGCTGCATGATTTTGACATGATATTGTTATTTGTTTGTTTTAACAAGTTTTATTCATAATAAATCTAATTAACAACTTGGGTTTAAAACTTGTTAATTCTATCTACCGGGGTCTAAATTTCCCAACACAACCTCAGCCTCCAAAGCCTCCACTTTGGACTTTGCCACCACGGTCTTCTCCTCCTGGTCAAGGTACTCAGTAGATATGTGGATCGCCTCTCCTAATGCCTAAAAACCATAAGGGGGGAAGAGTTATAAAACATCGAGAACCATCCCACACTATAAGTTATGCAGAGTGAAAAGAGATTTACCTAGACGAGCTTGTGGATATGGCGGTTCACAAGCTCGTGAGAAGGAACACCAGAAAGCGCCTTGAGGTTTTTAGAAGTAACAGCAGAATGGGCCCTCGCCAGGGCAATTCCAACATCGTCCCAGGCATTGGACGCCTGGGAGCCCACTTTCTCCTTCCTTTTTGCTAGAGTCCTCTACCACTTTGGACGAGGAGTGAGCTCTTCTAAGGAAGTTGTAGGAGAGGTCGTCCTTGTGGCTTCAGGGATGGAGGTAGCCAGGGTGATCGGGGTCCCTTTCTCGACAACCCATACCACCTTCTTTCCCAGGCAAGAAAAAGGCTCGTTCCTTTTGGCCTTCATCCGGGTATACATCTTTTGGTTAAATTTGGTCGTCATCTCTGCATGACCAAAAGATATATATATATATATATATATATATATAAATAAATAAATAAAAATAAAAAAAGGAAGGGAAAAGACGAAAACTCACTCTTCTCTTCAATTTCAATGGCACGCAAGACGAAGGGAGAAGGCTCCAGACCAAGACAGTGACAAGCTAAGGTTCTGAGGTCAACAAGATCGTCAAAGTTGTCAATCGTCTTTGCGTACTCAACGGCTGTCTGGACGCGTGACGTGTACCTCCTCTTAAGCTTTGGACTCTTCTTAACTGCAAAGATACAACAAATAAAAGGTTAGTAACAAATCAAGGAAGAAGAAGAAAAAAGAGGAACTGACGAAGAATAATCGAAAGGACAACGCACCTAGACTCGGGGCCCTCCACCGACGAAGCAACCTAGGAAATTCACCCTAAAAGTCATCGGAGAGAGTCTCCCATCCATCCCTAGACATAAAAAAGTACTTAGACTTCCAGTACCGAAAGGATGAAGGAAGATTTGTGACGATCCTCGCCTTCTAGACCCAAGGCACAAGTTCGTAGTACCTGTATTCCTTGGACTCCTTCAAGCGGTACAGGTGAACGAACTCGTCCAACCTAATTGTGTCTCCCTTAGTGACGACCATCCAAATCTCCATACAACTAATCACTATCCTCCACGAATTTGGCATAAGTTGCCCAAGAGCAATATTAAAGTGATTCAGGAGTTCCATGGTGAAGGGATGGACGAGGAACCTAAGGCCACATTGAAAAGCAGCCTCGTAGAAGTACATTTCTCCAGGCGAAAAATAACAAGCTCTTTCCCCTTCTCTAGGAAGGCGAATCCTGACTTCCTTGGGGAACTGAAACCTATCTCTAAACCTAAAGAGAGTGTCAGCCTCCAAAGCACACTCCTCCCCGAGGGCATGAAAAGACCTAGTCTCCCTTCGTCTAGACGACGATGGACTCGAGGCAGCTGTGTCAACTTCTGCCTCAATGGGGTCATCATTGGATAACAACCCAGTTTCAAGCTCACAGGACCTTACCTCAGACACTACTTCTCTCTCACCCACCATCTCCTTGAACCAATTTAGAGACTAATGTAGCAAAGGGTGCAGATAAGCCAACACAAAACCTAAACTACTGCCACTAGATAAAAAACCCTAAATTGGGGGGCAATGGGTGCTAAAGGAACCTAGAGATGCACCTAAGCGCGCAAAGAAAAGCGAAATAGAGGGGCAGAGTTTCCTAACCTTAGAGCTTTCAACCATGGAATATAAAAGGAAGAATTTCTATCCCTAAATGGAAAAGGAAACAAAGATGATAATAGCTTAATTTTGCATATTTATATCATTATTAGAAAGCATTATCATACTTATTTTGAGTTAATTCATGCATTTTATAGTTGATTTTGGAATAATGCTAAATAATCAATTTTGTGCTTAATTGAATTTTAATGCGTGAATATGTCTTTTGTAGGATAATGAAATTAAATAAGTGGATTTGTGCAAAGAAGAAAGCTAATGGACTTTAATTTTACAAGGGCCATGATGAAGTCAAAGAAGGCCAACCCAATTAAATTCAAGTCCAATTGGAGCAAGGAATCAAAGGAAATTTGCACCTAATCCAAGTCCAATTCGGATTAGGATTCCAGCTTGCGCACCAGTTAGTATTTGGAGCATAACTTTCGTCTCATATGTCTAATCGAGATTATTCAAGTTGGGCTGGAAAGATAACTTAAAGGGCTACAACTTTGTAGTTTACCAAAAGTCCGAATTTTGAAGTTAAATGGGCCAAAAACGTCGGTTAAGTGAAGCCTAAAAACCTGAGATTTTCTCCAAACGGGAATTCAACTTGTAATAGGATTCCTTGACCTATTTAAAGGCTCTTTAGGGCAAAATTCAGAGGAGAGCTGCCGTAGAACATAATTTAGGTTTTCTCAAAGTTTCTTTACAGTTTTTAGAGTTCTATTTGTGTTATGGCTTGCTAGAAGCCTTGCTAAGGCAAGGGGTGAAACCCAACCATTTATTGGTATGTTCTTAACAATTATTTATTGGTTTTAATGCTTATGTTTTTATGTTTTTGATTGTTTTACTCATCTAGAAAAGTGTTTAGTTCTGTATAATCCTTTGATTTATTGTAGACTCCGGGCACGTTAAATGCTTAGTATTCCCTGCGAACTAATTCACTAGTTTTGTTTTGCCTAAAATCAATCAATTTCATGAAACTACCTTAGACAATTAATTCTTGAGTTTTTATTGTTAAATCATCCGGCTAAGATCATCCTTCGTATGAATTTTAGTTGAGTTATAAAATAAATATTGTTAAGACTACCAATAGATGTGTTGTGTGTGGATTCCTAAACCTTAGCACCTTAATATATTATTATTTTCTCTCAATTTAAATTACCTTTACTAAACTATCAAAATCTCTTCAGTTAAACTTTATTATTTTAGTTTTATTCTCTTGTGGTTTGCTAATCAATTCCCTTTTTCCTGTGGATTCGACCTCGGACTTATTACTTCGTGACAATCCTGCACTTGGGAGCATTATTTAAGTCGCAGCAAAAGACAAATTTCCCTATAAAAGGAAAAAGAGAAAAAGGAAAAGAAACCGTACCTCCAAAAAACCAAACTTAGAAAGGAAAAGATTGATGGAGTTCAAAAGGCTTGGAGAGGAAAAACGCAGAGGAACAATGGTGAGAAGACAAAGAGAAAAAGTAAAGTCAGCAATTCAATGCCTGACGGTTACATATCATAGATAAGACCTTTGGGACCTCCATTAAGGCTGAATTAAATAGGCCTAAGGTGTTACCAATAAAACAAGCTTTCAAGTCACCATTCAAGGAGGACAACAGCTAGTAAGGTGAGCCTATTTATAGGACCAACCCAACCCTAGACAGGATATATGCACATTTATCACCTCTTACTCTAATCACCAAATTCTTTCTATTTTCCTAAGCTCTATTCATTGACTTTATCATCAGAGACTTCGTGGCCAGCACCACACCGGTGACCACCTAAGAGGATCCCCTTTCTTTTCATTGATCGTGCAAGAGGTTGGACAAGCTCGTATTGGTTTATCTGGACGAACCCAACAACTAATGATTTTGGCATCATCACTATATACCAAAATGCAATATCTATTTGTAGTAGACTCATCGCACTTGATGACGAAAACGAAATATGTAACTCGATTGCAAAGCTTCCCGGCCGATTGAAATAAAATTGCTGGCTCATGGCACATCTTTGTTCAATAATAATGTTGTCCAAATCAAGGTAGAAGTTAAGTGTGATAACACTTATCCAAAAGAAAAATCAATTGTAGCAACTCTAGTTGTTGTCAGTTGTCACCGAGATTGAGAAGCTTCCCGCTTGAAATAAAACTGGCTCATGTGTCACACTTGTATCCAAAAGAAAAGGCAATAGTAGCAATCTCCAGTTGTTGTCATGTAACATTAAAAATGAGATTGGTAAATTGTAAATTACACTACTAAAGTTTTGGGATGTTTGGATTTTACATTCTAAAGTTTTAGAATTTGGATTTTACCCTTTGAAGTTTTGGAGTGTTTGGATTTTACACCCTGACATTTCAGAATTTAGATTTTACCTGCTAAAAAGAATGGTAAATTGTAAATTACACTACTAAAGTTTTGGGGCGTTTGGATTTTACACCCTAAAGTTTCAATATTTGAATTTTACCCCATAAAGTTTTGAGGTGTTTGGATTTTACACCCTAATGACTGACGTTTCAGAATTTGGATTTTACCTCCTAAAGTTTGGAGGTGTTTGAATTTTACACCTCCAAATTCTGAAACTTCAGGATGTAAAATTCAAATAACCCCAAACTTTAGGGGAGTAAAATCCAACGCCCCTAAAATTTAAGGGGTAAAATCCAAATTATGAAACGTTAGGGTGTAAAATCTAAACATCCCAAACTTTAGGGAGTAAAATCCAAATTCTGAAATTTCATGATTTAAAATCCAAACACTCCCAAACTTTAAGGGTGTAACTTACAAATTACCCAAAGGAGAAATATTACTTGAAACTTCTTGTTATTTGCACCTAATAAAATTAGCATTTAGCAATAAGAGGTGATGACGGATTAGAGCTGCGGACTATATTGATCCATCTATGAAAGTTTATGACGTAGTAGATTAATAATTTTCTTCTATCCAAAAATATAAAATAGGGAAGGAAATTTTTTTTTTTCCTGATGATGCACAAAAATCTTCAATGAGTTGATCGTCCTTGAACGCTCCAATGGGTACCTGAAGAACAAGCAACCAAGAACCAAACAGAGAGCACTAGTGGGGTGCCAACCAAAGACCCTCCGAAGGTTAAGTCAGTGAATGAGAAATCTCCAAGAACTCTACAGTGAGAGAGCTAGGGATTTTTATGCGTACCTTGGAAAAGAGAAAACCTGCTGTTTATATAGTGATGTGGAGTAGACCTAGATCCCGAGAATACAGGGGTTTTCCTTATAGGGAGGAGGTGGAGTTAATGTCACCGAGATCTTTGGGACATCTTCCCATATTGGGAAGATGAAAATCGCATAGTATGGTCTTAATGCGTGGCACGCAAGATATTTCCATATAGGAATATACGTGGAGATCACGCAAGGACACGTAAGATCCGTCGGTATGCCTATCCGTCCTTCGGTGTGATCTGTTTGCTTAGTACGGGACATGTATCCGTTGGCTTGGTATGGGCTCATCTGCTTGGTCATCAGGAGCGAGCATCATCCTACTGCTATAACCTAGCCTTCAACTTCTGTGGGTGCTGGGTACGAGGTTCCAGACGAACCCCTCTAGAGACCGACGAGTACTAGTGTCGTCGGCTCACAATTGTGGTGACGTACATTCTCCTGACAGGTTCTAAAGTTAAGGATTCTTTTCCTATTCCAAAAATATCCTTATCATTTCCAAAAGAAGAAAGAAGAAGTTGACCGAGTAATTAAGTGCTTAGAAAAATTAGCAAAATTATTTAGAAAGTCTGTTGCTAAAAATGAAAGGAAGAGAAGAAAAAAATAACAACTACTTTTTTAAGGTTTATAATTTTTTTTTTTTCAAGTCGGGTGTTCCTGTGACCACTTTGAATTGCACTTATAGCGCCGCCACTACGGACCCATTTCTTATTTATGAAACCTGAATTGTAGTTGGTGCCACCACTACGGACCCACTTCTTATTTATGACACCTGAATTGCACTTGGTGTTGCCCCTACGGACTCTTTTCTTATTTATGAGACTATTCTTCAAGAAAGCTAACCACATCATTGATAATTCTGGACCCATCTCTAGCTTTATAGCCAAAGAAAATCCCGACCCCATTTTTTTGTTGCAACATATTCCTCCATCTCACGTAGGTACTAGTCTACGAAATGAGACCTTCAATTATTCTTTTGCTAGTATTATTTTGGCGGCTCCTGGCCTCCAATGGCGAGTTGTGCTAGGATCATCGAAAATAGCACAATTTTGTGCCACAACTCACCACGTGGCGAGTTATGGCACAAAGTTGTGCCATTTTCGGTGGTCCCAACATTTTCCTCCAGTGGCTTCACTAGCTTCCAAATAATCCCAATCCCAATTTCTTGGCTATGAAGTGAGAATTCGAATTGTCTATTATGGTTAATATGGTAAATTGTAAGTGGTTGCATATTACTTATATATGAACTTTTTTTTTTCACCATTCACGCTCTGCCACATCACAATTGTGATAAAGAAGTTATGTAATAGTTTGTTGTACTAAATTTTTTCTTCTTTTGCTCTCTATATCTAGACGATTTTTATTCTCTTTTCTCTTCCACTTTTTTTTTTTTTTTGCAATTTATATATTTTTTATTAAAGAAAGGCAAGGCATTTGAAGGTTGTTTAAACCTGCATGAGTGGAAATGCGTCCATCATGAAGGTCGATGCTATAGTCTAATCATGGGGGATTGTTCGGTTAAGAGAGCCATGACATTGAGTTTTATTCCAATGGCACGAATTAACATTTAAGAACAATACTTTCGCAATATGATTCCATACCCCTATCACTATGAGGTTATTCTAAACTTTTTTTTTTTTTAGAGTTTCTGTTGTTCCTAAGAACAATAATTGATAAAATAGATTGAATTTCATAACATTCAACATATCATATAAATGATTAAAATTCACATAAATTAAAATTTACCATAAAATTAGAGAACGATAGAGAGATATTACCTCGATGATGCTTCAAATTAATAACATAACAATAGAAGCAATTACCGTCAATTCATATATTTATTTTTAGATGGTGGGGTTGAGGCGTGAACTATGTCACTGTCTTGAGACAATACACGCGTCTATGGGGTTTCTGGTGTAGTAGACTAAAATATTATGCGTGCCGCCCCCGGGATACAACAACTCAGCCACCTTCACTGATTATCCTTACAAGCCTACACTGCTTGAAGGATCTGAAGCTCTCAATAGTACCTTTCTTTTACCCAGAAATATAGTATATACAAGGATATATTATTTTCATAAATCTAGGATTTTGACTCAGCAAATATGTAAAGAGTTTTATCTTTTACATGAAAATAGTGCCCATGAGAAAAATGGTTTTCTCTCCCACATATGGCTGGATATAGAATACTATTTAAAAGTAAAGAATCCATGCCAAATTAAAATACATTTAACGAGATATATGTTAGAAATAAATTCTCATGTTTATTACTTTGATTCTTTGGCTATTGTAAGAAAGAAACATATCAGATTAGCAATTTAGAAAACGTTTGAGTTTTAAAAGAAAATACTTAATAAGGAATTACATCAGGTGCACCAACCTGTGGAACTGTTTGCTAATCAATATGCATTAATTTGGTCAACTCAAAATAGGAAAGACATCAAAGAAAGAAACTGATTTCTATTAACACACTTAAATCAACATTTAAAAATAATATTGTAATCTTTATAAAAAAATTCCAACAATCCCCCACTTATTTTTATAAAAATCATAGGTACATAATTTCTGGGTTAAAGATAGAATATTATGCATAATGAGAGTGCCAATGGCTTGAACCTTCATTTAGTGTTTCAGCATTGTTGTTCCAAAGTTATTAGTGAGCTAAGTCTTGAACTATGACTTTTTGTGTGGAAACAAGACAATACGTCACACACATAATATCCTAGTACTCTGCCATGAGCTTCTAAGCCAGCACATTACGGCCTTGTGCTTGATCCCAGCTATCATGAGCAATTTAGAGAATTAGCCCAATTCTTAAAGGAAGCGGCCCCACTTTCACGCTCAGTTAGGTGTATCGATCAAGGATGCTCTCATAACTCTAACATCCCACTCATAAGAGCTATAGATCACATTAAGATTTTTTTAATATAAAACGTATCCTACATAACGTTGCGAGATACATGCACTTGCATCATAGGGAGGGACAAGAGTAATTGTACTCAAAATTTAGTGCATGTTATACAAACTACTCTATGATTCGTTCTTCCCTTTAAACTTAGTTCTTGGGATCTCCAATCCCTAGGTAGGGTATCCTCATAGGTAATTTATTTTCTTTGGGCTTTAGTCTCATCCCCCTCGATGTACATCTAGACTTTCGGCTCTAAATAGAGATTTCATCATTTCATTTATATAAAAGCTCAAAAGTTTAGGGAAGCAGCACTTTATTTTATATAACAGTATTATAATAAAATAGTGCTAATATAAGATAGATTCATCTTTTTTTAACAATATAAATGTAAGCTATTTGCTTCTTCACTGGCTTAAGCTTAATTAGCTTTTTGATAGTATCATCGTATACATGGTCAGTGATAATCACATTCATTTTTTTTTTCATCACTATATATTCAATATAGTAGCATGCTTTAATGTATGTGTTTCTAGTATAGTAGAAACCACTTTATACATGATATATCATATTTTTTACATTACTCTTGCTCTTGGTGGTTACTTAAGCACAAAATTTATACAACTAAAAATTGTTTTCCACCATTTCTCAACTCATAAATATATGTCAAGAGATGTAGATTCATTAGCATCTACATAAGGTTAGTAGTCTCTAACTACTAGGAACTACATTTAGGAACAAAAGAATTTCCATAATTTCACAAGCATAAGGGACTAAATATTTTTGTCAAAACTTTGGCATCATTATACAACAATTGTATAATATTTCTATTCATTCTCATTTAACTTTTGGCACAAATACAAGTGTCTACTTTATACAAGGGCATCATTGTATCTTTATTATTTATACAATAGGAATACCAACTTGAAAATGACACCATTGTTCTTACTTAACAATAGGAGTGCCCTTTTAGCATAAACATTTTCACACTTAGACAAAAAATTATTTTTGTGCGCGCCAGAAATGAGGTTCTCTTTTGGGCTCACAATCTATTTGTAAGGTGGGCTTTGAGTTTCCTACCTTGGGTAGTTCCTAACACTGAAACTCTATAATGCAACCTCTCCCTATGAATTCTTCCACTCCTTTGATACTCTTCTGCTCTCTCTCTACTCTCTGTTTTTTTAAGGAGATTTTCCAACCCCCATTTCCCCTTAAGCTTCTCATATTTATAGCCTCATAATTAGTGGAGAGACTATGATTACTTCTATGGTTAGTGCAATAGGAGGTCCAATGTCGTTAACTCAAAGTGGGTGTTTAGGTGGAAGTGGGTGTGGCGAGAGTGGCTTTGAAAATGGTTCCCACTTTAGTAGATATGCTCGGCAGCGATATTCCCCAAGGCATTGCCAGGCATACAAGAGATGGTATCCCCGAGCGCCTTTCTACTTGCTCGGGATGTGGTTCGCCAAGCAAGGCCCAGGCGGCAGAATAGGGTGTGTGCTAATTGAGATTATCTACTCCTCAGGCTTTTGGGCAATATGAGACCTGGGATTGTGAGTTTTGTGGGCTCGGGCTAGGGCCTTAGGTAGAAAGAGGTTGATGCCATGGGTCACACTGTTGAGTCAGGATCTAAGGCCCAACTGGGCCTGGGTATCACAGTGCCGTACAATTTTTATCTCAATTCTCAATATAATTCACATAGTTGAAATTTATCATCAACTATTTTATGAGTCCCAAATAATATTTCTCAAAATACTTTTTTTTTTTTCTCACATTCCTCAATTTCAATACCCCCACTATTTGAGAAAATTTAAAGATAACGCACCTTATAAAATCTCAATTTCCAACATAAAAATTTAAGGTACTTGAACTTTTCTGAAAATAATTTTCATGAAAATAGAAGCACCATATTTGTGGTTTTCATAAAAGTTTATGAAATTTTAAACATTCTCAAAAAATAACCCATCAAATATATTTTGTATGGTATGCAACAGTATATCTTAATGCTATGGCTCACTAATTTTCCAATGAAAATAATAATAATATTTATTAACTTACCAAGACCTTTTTGTACAGCAAGCATCTCGCGAAAACACCAAAGTACATCAAAGTGCTAAGGGCTCTTAGGGACAGCACATTCAAATTAAAACACTCTGTGCGTGATCCCACTGCCTCCTTGTGTACAATTTGTAAAGGCCAGCACATGAGAATGAGAATAACATCAACACAAAATCTGTATAATCAAGCTATATAAGAAGGGCATGTTATAGACAAAAAGTTGATGCCAAAATAGTTATCCTCACTGATAATTTTGAGTCAACATAATTATATTGGTATCTTTACCTATTAAATCCGACTCAAAATTATATCTTACACAAATATCAGATTGAAACAGTAACCTTCACTGAATTAAAAGTTGACGAAAATTAGGCTAAAGAATGATATGTCATTCATTGCATACCATTTTTTTCCACCTCTTTAACAATACTATTAAATTGACCACTTCACACAGATCAATATTGCTCTTACACCTCATTGTACGGTCATAAAAACTAACAATATAGAGAACCAATTGTGCAATCCCAAAACGGTAGAGCAATTTTCTAAAATTAAAAATTATTGCAATTGCACCTTAAATTCTATAGCATCCCAATCAATATGCAGTTACGCACACATGAGCATAATAGATTCTCAAAAAAAAAAAAAAAAAAAAACATGAGCATAATAGGAACATATTGACATATATAATTCATTTCATATATTAGACTTAATACATCATATCTTATGCTCATCAGCAATACATTGGTCAAATACTCTCTCTCTCTCTCTCTCTATATATATATATAGTGAGTTCTCCAATTTATCAAATTTATATATATAACAAGAATATATATATACTCACATCATATTTACCATAAACATTGGTTCATCTCAAATTGTTGTTCTTAAGAACAATAATTAATAAAATAGATTGAATTTCATAACATTCAACATATCATATAAATGATTAAAATTCACATAAATTAGAATTTACCATAAAATTAGAGAACAATAAAGAGATATTTCCTTGATGATGCTTCAAATTAATAACATAACAATAGAAGCAATTACCGTCAATTCATATATGTTTTTCGGTATAGTAGACTAAAATATTGTGCGTGCCGCCCCCGGGATACAACAACCCAACTACCTTCGCTGATTATCCTTACAAGCCTACACCGCTTAAAGGATCTGTAGCTCTTAATAGTACCTTTCTTTTACCTAGAAATATAGTATATACAAGGGTATATTATTTTCATAAAACTAGAATTTTGACTTAGCAAATATGTAAAGAGTTTTATCTTTTACATGAAAATAATGCCCATAAGCATAATGGTTTTCTCTCCCACATATGGCCGGATATAGAATACTATTTAAAAGTAAAGAATCCATGCCAAATTAAAATACATTTAACGAGATAAATGTTAGAAATAAATTCTCATGCTTATTACTTTGATCCTTTGGCTATTGTAAGAAAGAAACATATCAGATTAGCAATTTAGAAAGAGATAGGTTCAAGTTACACTTGGTGTAACTCCATAAAAGTTACACCTTTTTATAGCCATTGATTTTCATGAGATCTAACGGTTAAAAAGAAAACAGTATTATCTACATCATTATTAAATACTTACCTAATTAATAGTATCTTCATTATCTCTCTCCTTATTAATTACATTTACAATTTCTCCAAAAAAAAAAAAAAAAATTACATTTACAAGTATCCTAACTTTATTTGGATTGGTGAGATTTACTTATAAAATTGGTGGGATTTAAGTTCAATTTCGTTGGGTTCATTAGGTAGGGCAAGGATCGATCTAGATATGGTTTTCTTAAAATTTGGGGTAATCCGGGAAGGTGGTAAACAAAGGACAAAGGTTACAGTTGGTTATGGTCCACCAAATGTGATGAATAAATCCCATTAAAAAAAATTGTGATGGATAAATAAAGAGAAATAAGGAAGATAAACAAAGGGATTTGCAGGAAATTAATAATTTAATATTAATAGTTGTAAAACCAAACCTTAAATTGTTATCTCTACTCGTCTAAAAAATAGGTGGATATCACTTTGTTTTTAAGATGATAAGAAATTTTGTGAATTATCTATCCATGATTTAAAATTTAGTTTGTCACTACACGGTCAGGTGCATCAATGGAGGTCAATTTGTGTTATTCTCTTTCTCTCTTTGCATTCGACCACCGATGTGACGACCACCAAAAACCTAGGAATTCCAATGTTTAAGAAGAGGGTAGAGAATAGAAACTTTGCAAAATTTCCAAGAAATGATCCTTCCTTCGCTATGATTCTTGAATTAGAAGTTAGAACCCATTATATCACTCACATAAATTTGGTTGCAGTAACAGAATCATGAGATTTGTTTAAAGAAGTTGGTGTTCTGGTGGATACTTTAAAGGAAAATGATTAAGTTCTTCTCTAAAAATAAAAAGGAAAAGTATTAAGTGTTGGGAACAATGAACATGGATAGGTTTTTAAGGAAAATTAGCTAATTTGGCATTTAATGCCTCTATATTAATGACATGTTTAAGTGGTGTCTTTTTAACCGTTAGATCTTAAGAAAATCAATGGTTATAAAAAGGTGTAACTCTATAAGAGTTACACCAGGTGTAACTTGAACTCATCTCATTTAGAAAACGTTTGAGTTTTAAAAGAAAATACTTAATAAGGAATTACAGCAGGTGCACCAACGTTTGGAAAGGTTTGCTAATTAATATGCATTAATTTGGTCAACTCAAAATAGGAAAGACATCAAAGAAAGAAACTGATTTCTATTAACACACTTAAATCAACATTTAAAAATAAAATTGTAATCTTTATAAAAACATTCCAATAGTTTAAACATATGGCGTCACTCTTGATGATAAAATTATTCTAAATTTCATAATACTGTCACTGTCACAATATGGTGTTGGTCCAACTTTATAACATTGAAACATTCAGAAACATCTATGTCAAAATACATGTGTATGAAAACTATATTACTTTTCTGCACTTATATAAATTTTTGTTACAACTTAATAACTTCATTACATTTGATTCAGGAAAGGAATAAAAAGGGAAAAAAATCAATACACATGAGAATTCCCTTTAAACTTACATATTTAGCAGTATGCCTTCCTAGTACTCCAATAATTTCCGATTTTTTATTACTTTACATTCAACAATGTACACAGCCTTTCATCTCAGAAGAAAAAAAAAAAAAGTACTTATTAATGATTTATTGTAATTCTCAAACTTACGTACTAGCAACCACTGCTATTTTATTTATCTTTGGCGTCAAACAGAAACACATCCAAAGATTTTAAAGGGAGATTGAGATGCTAGGATTTAGGGAAGCACATGCAAGAAATTCAGGATCATTCTCCAATATAGCCATTTCTTTCTCATCCAGGGTCACCCATGCCTCAATCCCATCACCCCATGGGGTTTCACTGAATATTATTAAATTTCTAAATGCAGGGCCAACTTTCCCCATGATACCAACCCAAAATGGCTTCCCCCAACCAAAATCAATATCGTTAAAAAACCTAAGCCAGCATGTAACCGCACAAACATCTGGTTTTGGTTCTGCAGAAAACATATCTTCTAATTGGTCAAAGAAATTGGAGAAAGCCAAAAAACCTTCATCTCCTTGCAAACTTTCCGCACTATCGCTATCAAAACCTTCGATGGATTCGTTTACAAGGCCCACCAATTCATGCAACTCTTTCTTTTCCATAGCCAAATCAGCTGCAGCGGGTGCCCACCAAAATATATTTCCGGTAGAAGCATCTGACAAGTGTGGCTTCATTCGTGTCCTCAAGTTCACTGCTTGGACCAGTATGGTCATGGATTTATTTTTCGGCCCAACTGATTTGGCTTTAGAAGCTGCCATGCAGTGATTCCAAATGAAACATGTCAATGCCTCAGTGCGTGTTGGTTTTGGAACTAGTTCGCTTTTCGCTTTGGACCTTAGAGTGGCTATTGCTTTTTCATGGAACACAAACCTTCTCGTAACATAATCACCTTCTTTGAACCACAAGTTTTCCATTGTAGTTATATACTTTTGTGGAAGTGAATCTCTTGGTGGAAACATGATTGATCCTTCAGAGAAATTTGGATGTATAACTTTTTCTGGAGACCTAGTAAAGGTGGCAGCCCAAGAATGAAGGAAAATACTCGCAGTTGTTGCATCTGCAATCTTATGTGAGCAGCTCAACCCGATTGCTATTCCACCACAATCAAAGAGGTTCAATTGAACAGCCATTTGACCTATAGTAGTATTTGTTTCCTTGCAAAAGGCATGGTACGGAACAAATAGACTCAATAAGTCTGTTTCTAGGTGCTTAAGGAACTCAGACATGGAACAATTAACATGAGCTTCCAGAAAGGGAACACCCGTGTCAAATTCATGGATGAAAAGGTTGTCTTTTATGTTCCCAGAAAATGGGTAAAAGATATTGAGGGTGTCTGATAAGGAAGTTTTAAGTTGACTGATAATTTGGGACATGTTGAGATTGAGATCAGTACTCATAGGGTAGAAGAAGACTGTGGGAACGTAAGTTGCGGGAGTGACCTGATCTAAGAGGGTGAGTTTGCAGGGTTTCAGATGGTGCAATGTTGGTAAAGATGGTTTGATGGTTTCTTTTGAAATGATAGTGACCTCAACCTTCATCATTTTGCCACACTAGTTACTTTGCCTCAGTAATCTCTCTCTTTCTCTCTTTTGGCTAAAGACCTTGCCTCAGTTGTCAGTGGTACTAGCTGTGCTACTGAAAGGTTTCATTTTATCAGCAGCTTGTGGTCAGTGTGATGATGTTATCCTAACATTGACAGAAACTATTCAGCAAAGGGCTTGTTCAAGGAAATTTCTTAAGTGATGTTAGATGGTAGTTGAAGCAACCAATAGCCCGGCCCAACCAGAATCTCATAAATGGGGAAGGATGTTTTGAATTTTTACAATAGGGGCTGCTGAATAGCAAATTCCAAGAAGAATTTGCCATCTTCAAACGATAATTCCTCAAGGTAAACCTGAATCCACTATCTTGAAAGAATCGAAGTTCATACAATAAGACTTACAAGCCCCCACGCTCGACTTCTTATTGCTACCCACCAGTAGAACTTACTAACACGACCACGTGCAAATTCCGAGACCACGGACTCCTTCTTTCTTGGATTCACCACCGAGCATTCTCATCAAAAATTGTAAAAATTTTAGCATTTAGCATCTAAAAAACAAACTTTATAACATTTAACACATCACTTTACAATACAACCTACATCAAAACATCTATTTTTTTTTTTACCACTTTATTTAAATATTCTTTCTTTATTATTTTTTATTCATTTTTTATTCTTCCTATCTCTCCCTGTCTCTCCCTTTCTCAACCCAACTATTCTCAGCATCGCCAGCCACCACACTACCAATAGTCACCACAAAATCCACCACCCAACCACCCATACCACAACCACCACAAACCTACCACCCATGCCACAACTAACAAAAAAAGAAAAAAGAAAAAAGAAAAAAAACCACAGCAAAAAAAGAAAAAGATAAAAAAAAGAAACCTCTACATCCACAACATCAAACCCACCACAACAAATCTCCACAAAAACAAACCCATCACGCCGATCTATTGCACCACGACCTAGACCCACAACCCACCATCCCGCCGCCACCAGATTCGACTCACACCCCTCAACTAGTAGATTGGTGAAGACCTGGACCAGTAGATCAGTGACCCACGACCCACAAAAAATAAAACCACGACCGTCGAACCCACGACCCATGCCCATTGGACCATTGCCGCCACCACCCACGACCATCGAACCACGACCCACAACCCAAAATCAAAACCCACAGTCATCGAACCCATGACCCTGACCATCGGACCACGCCGAACTACTGAGAGAAGAGAGAAGTGAAAGAGGAAAGAGAGACAGAAATGAGAAAAAAGTCCGTTGGTGAATAAAAAACAATTTTTTTTTTTAACAATCTAGCTACAGTGAGCTGTTATTGATAACAATTCACTGTAGCTTAATGCTAAAATTTTTAGGATTTAGCATATTCAATGTAGGTGTGTTTTTATCATTTGAGGTGCTAAAAATGCTAAAAAATAGCATTTAGCATTTTTAGCACCTTTGATGAGAATGCTCTACCAATAAATTGGTTCTTTTTTATTTTATTTTATTTATAGAATAAATTGGTTTTTAGATGGGCTAGAAGTTGGTCATTAATGGGTATTTAACTTTAAATTGGACAGTAACCACATGGTATGGTGCTTATATATATATATATATATATATATATATATATAACCGAAACCTCTGAAACTCTCATAATTTTTCATATCAGCACAATATTTAAATAAAATTATTTTTGTTTAATCCAAACTTAACAGTGAGTGAAACTCTATCTCTCTAACAAATCCGACTTAAACTCTAACTCATCATTATTTTTAAACAAAATTTTTTTGTTTAATCCAAATTCTATTTCTATTCCTTAAAACCTTTTCTCTTGACTCAGATTAGGTGGAGCACGACCCCATGTGGTTAATAGTAATACTCAATTCCAGAAGAAACTAATCTTCAAGCGTGTATTATGCTGATTTTTTTTTTTAATCCTAAAAATTTTGTAAATTCTTTTGTGTGTTGGGTTTAATAGCAAGTGATGGGATTATTTTGTTTATGAATTAAGTTGTTTCTTTTAGTGGATTTCAACGTTGATGAGATCTACACACCGAGTAAAATAAAAAGGAACAATAATTGATCTTACATGTCGTAGCATCATATGCACCCTTCAATTCTTAGTATGAGTCTAACAATTCTTCAAGTATCACTATCATAGAAAACAAAGAAATTAATTGTTAACGTGGCTCTAACAACTATTGAAATATCAATATCATAGAAAGTGAAACAACTTAAAATCTATCAAAAAAGTAATAAAATATACAACCCAAGAGGCCAAGGTCACGGTCATGCTATGGTTCACAGACCAGTTGGCACTAAAATTTCTGTCTGTTGTGTTGAATTCAAGATGAAAACATGCCATTTACATTGTTTGTTTTAACATTTACGCATTCCAAAAAAAGAGTCATTTTATACTTTCTGAAAAACTATCTTACTTGTATTTGGTATCGAGTCTATTGAACTTGAAAATGAGCTAAAAGAAAATATTTATCTGGGCTTCCTTTGTTTTGTAGCTTTGTTTTCGAAATGAATTTAGCGAAAAAAAAATCCTCTAAATCATACTTTTAATAGGGTTTACGTTGGTTAAAGATAATTTTCTTTTGATTAGTATATATATATAACCGAAACCTTTGACTTTTTGTTGACCTCTTTAAAATTTGCCACATCGTTATTATTATTTTAAAACAAAACTTACAAAATATAAAACAAATACTTCTTTCTATAATACTTTCCCACCATCTTTAGACTCCTTATACTCTCTCTATTAAAAAAAAAAAAAAAAAAAAAAAAAAACCTATCACAAATTAGACTTCTAGCCAAATACAATAACACTCTCCCACAGTATGTACTCTCTCCTATTTAAAAAAATTATTTTTATGCTTCCAACACTACTCTACTGTACCGTCTCTTGCATTGATTTTGGTTGTGGTTTTGGTGAATAAGAAAAGTCATGGTGTAAGCTTGTAGTTTGACAAGCTTAGGAATGGCAATAAAAGTCCGACCTGCGGATACCCGGTCAGGCCCGACCCTAATGGGTCAGATTTTACCCGGCCCGATAAATAATAGGGTCGGGTATGGGTCTAAGCGGGTTCGGGTTTTTGTCATACCCGGCCTGGACCCGACCCGTTTAAATATAAAATTACCCAAAATCTCATTTATATATATATATATATAAACTAAAAAAACCCTACTTCCTCTCATATTCCACACTCAGCTCCCATCCATTTCCCTCATAGCCTCACTCTCCTCTCCCTCTTTCACTCACAGACTCAACCTCTTCTCCCTCTCTCACTCACTCTCACTCACGAAATCAACCTCAAGCTTTGACCTCTGTCACTCACTGCTGCCATCACACGATCTTACCGCCGGCCTCAAGCTCTGTCACCGCCGATCTCAAGATCATCACAAGTTTGTTTCTCTCTTTCTTTGTCTTCTCTCAGCTCCGATCTGTGTTCTCCAAGTGTAGCTCAGCCAAGATCTGCCACCGCCAAGATCTCTCCTTTTTTTTTTTCTTTTTTTTTTTTTTCTGTTTTTTAGGTTCATTACTTGGTGCCTGAAAGGGGTATTATTGTGTATATTCATTTGTGGGATTTATTTTGTAGATTTTTGAACTTGATGTAATGGTCCCGGATTTGGATTTGGGGGATTTATTTTGTATATATTTGAACTTGTGGCAAATCTTGTTGTAAGGAAGAATTTTTTTTTATGTATTTGGGTTATGTATATAGGATTTATGTATGGGTTTGTGATTTTTATGTATTATTTCTTGTGATTTCTGTATTTGGGTGTGTTTTGAAAGGGAAAATGAGAAATCTAAAAGTAAATTATTGTAGATTTATGTGAAATTTGAAATCTAAAATTATTGTAGAAATCTAAAATAATTATTGTAAATTAAATTAGTGTAGAAATCTGAGATTTATTAAATTAATTACGGAATTTTTTTTATATAAAAAAATTGGGCCACAGTTTAGGCCATTAGGACTTAGGATTGGGCCCTAAAGTGGGCGGGGCCCGTGGAGCCCGACGGGCCGGGTTTGGAGTCTTCAAAAAAAATCCGTTTATTAACCGGGTCGGGTTCGGGGAACGGATACAAACCCGTGGGTCGGGTTCGGGTATACAGAAACCCGGCCCGAATCCGACCCGTTGCCATTCCTAGACAAGCTATCAAATGTTAAAAAGAGAGAGATAGAGAGAGAAGAATGGTGTATCCCGTAAGTGCCCATGTGCCTTACTTGTACTTGGTTTTGTCCTCATCTCGAAAGAGAATTAATTGTGGCAGTAGATAAGAAAAATAAATATAAAACCAAAATCTTTAACTTTTTGTTTACATTTTTAGAACTTGTTATATCACTATTATTTTTTTTAAACAAAACTTATAAAATATAAAACAAACACTTCTTTCTACAATACTTTCCCACTGCCCCTAAACTCCTTATATTCTCTCTAAAAAATAAAAAAAAACTAACACAAGTTAGACTTCTAACCAAATACAATAACACTCTCCACAGTCCGTACTCTCCCCTATTTAAGAAAACTACTTCTACGCTTCCAACACCACTCTGCTGAGTCTCTTACATTAAAGTGTAAAAAGAAGCTGCGGATTTTTAGGCTTAATGGGTCCGGTTCTGCACACCTTATTCGTACTTGGTTTTGTCCTCATCTCAAAAGAGAATTAATGGTGGCAGGAAATTAAAAATAAATAAATAAAAATAAAAAGAAGAAAAAGAAAGGAACACACGTATAGAAGATGATGGGCCTAGGTGGTGGTCCTTTACAAATTGACTTTGACTCTATATGTAAGCTATAGGCCTTATCCTAGTAACTATTAGTGGCAGAAAGTAAAGGAAATATATATTATGAATATATGGATTTTTGGTGTGAGATAATAGTGGAAAATTATTAGATATTTTTAGCAGTTTTTCTTCTGATCGAGTACTGTTATAATTTTTTTAAAATTATTTGATTATTGAGTAAATAGTACTTGAAAAATTGTTTTAGATGATATTTAAGGATTTTAGAGAAAGTGTTAGGGAGAAGTTCTTTTGTGATTGTGAGGGTCCTTTTTGGACAGTGCCCAGGCCCAAGTAAAAACAAGGATCCTGGGCCCTTTACTTGTTGTTTGGTGGACTGAGTTTGGTTCACCGCAACTAAATGGGGGTTGATTACAAACCAAGTTGTGCGCAAGTCACATAAATCTCCTCAAGGCAAAAGTGTGATTCCTCCTAAGCAATAAAATACCATTATAAGTGTTTTAGTGTCATAAAATTACCATTTACTCTTACGAAATAAGTAAAATAAGTATTCATAATATTTTCAATGAGAAGGAGATTGAAATAAAGTATTTGAGAATTATCTTTTATTGTGTGAACATTTAAAAGAATTCCTTCACTTGGTACCCCGAGCGTAATATTGTGGTACCTCGGACGTGATGTCGTGGTTCCTAGGGGTACTAGGCCTGTAAGAACCCAAAATGCTGATTTTCTGAACTGTGTGATCTTTCTCCATGCTTATTATGTAATAGAGTTTTGTCATTTCCATTTACCTCTATAGGTCCTACATAAGAATACACTATACAATACACATATCTTCAAATAATTGTTAGTTTCTTAGACTAGGATATACATTTTAATACATATACATATATGTAAATGAATTTCATGAGAATGATTCAGCCACGAGGATCCTAGCCCTAATTCTCACAGAATTAGTGCTTTTGCACAAGACTTGTGGGATTTGGAACTCAAGTCCAAGTGGCTTTGCTTGGGCATTGCCTTCCAAGATAGTTAGGTGAGGAGGATTTTTGTGGGAGAGAGTGATATCTGATGTGTGCATGTTTTGGCATATGTTTATTTGGAGGCTAAGTGATATTTTGAATGATCTCAAGGATATGGGACAAATTCCTTCACCTTGGCTCTCTTATTTTGTTTCTTTCTTTCTCTTTCTTGCTGGGCTATTAAAGCTCTAAGAATATATCTTTTGAACCTCTGAACTATCCTTCTAAATCCCCATTTTTCTCTCCCCCCCCCCCTTGCTGCTATGCCTTAGTGTTCCTTTTATAGTGGACATGGTCTGGTACCCCGGGCGAGGATGTCCCAGGTCTGCTGGGTAAAACCATGTCCTCTAGAATCTGAAAAGGTGCATTGGGCAGAGGTTTAGCTTATTTAGGCAATTATAACTCAAAAGGGGCATTTGGCTTTAGCTATAAATGAAAGATTCCTTCTTGGAAAGTCAAAACAGTGGGTGGGCTGCTCAATTTACTTGAATGTGTGCTTTAGTTGAAAATGACAATTGAGAGGAAATTGTGGGGAGGTGTCATGCACATGGGGGAACTGAGTTTTCCAATGGTTCATGCATTCCAAGCAAATATATGAACCAAGGGAAACCCTCGGGATCTTCCTTTCACTAGAAATCACTCTCCTACCGACCAAACCATTTCTCCTTTACTATCCACTCGGATCCCATGGGCTTGGACCATGGGTTACAAAGATAATACTTGGTTTTGCTGGATTTTTTATTGGCTTTTGTTGGAAATATGAGCATACATCTTGCTGCATATCCTCTGGTCTGACTGGGATCCTTCTTCTTGCTGCACATCCTCTAGCCTGGCCGGGATCCTTCCTCTGGCCTGACCGAGTTCCTCTTCTTTTTTCTTTATTATTATTATTATTCATTTCTTTTTCCTTCTTTTTGGGATTTTGGGCCTTCATGGTCCTTCTTAACTTCATGAATTGGGTCTTCTTTTGTTAAGGCCCATGATCTTTCCTTACTTTTCATGGAATGGGCTTTCTTGTGAAATTTTGGTCCTTAACAGTGACGAGCTAGCTGAGGCAAGTAATCTTATCCTAATTTTTTTTTTTTTTTTTTTTGCTTATACTATTGTATCTTAAGTACTGAAAATTGTTTATAATTGTTACAATTTATTTCAATTGTATTACTGATTTAAAGTAAAGAATAAAGGATTCTCACAAATATATTTGATTAATGATTATGTTTTGACTCTGATACCCAGCCAATGAGGGTTATTCATTGGTATGTAAAGTTTTCTTATCAGGTTTAATATTAACATATATGAGAGATATTTTGGTCAATAATATGAAGAAAAAAAATAGTGACTGTATTAGGCAGAGGCTTTTGGAGATTGCTATTTTTATTTTTGGAATACTTTACGTTCATGTGTATGTATGTATTGGGTTTAATTGAATTGGAATTATCTACTATATCTTAACTACTGAAAATTGTTTATAATTGTTACAATTTATTTCAATTGTATTACTGATTTAAAGTAAAGAATAAAGGATTATCACAAATATATTTGATTACTAAATATATGATTTTATATATGTATTTGGATGATATATATATATTTATATATTGTTTGAACTCTGATTGATATTTATGATTTTGGACAATATGACTATGTTTTGACTTTGATACCCAGCCAATGGGGGTTATTCATTGGTATGTAAAGTTTTCTTATCAGGTTTAATGTTAACATATATGAGAGATATTTTGGTCAATAATCTGGAAAAAAAAAAAAAAAAAAGTTATTGTATTAGGTAGAGGCTTTTGGAGATTGTTGTTTTTATTTTTGGAATTCTTTATGTTCATGTGTGTTAGGACATATGTGGAACTTATTAGAACATATGTTATTGTAAATTGGCCAATCCTTTGACAAACGCACTTTATTTATAATTGGGTAGATCTAGGATGGGTTTAGTACTTCAAGGAACAAGAGTTCAAGTCTAGAATTGAAGTCATGCAAGTCTGTCCAAGAAACAAGTGAAGAAATGTTGTTCATTAAAGCTCGACAGATATCTCGATAGATAATATCTATCGAGGTTTAATGCTTGTGCTCGACAGAAATAATATCAGTCGAGAATTACGAAATTCAGATTTTCAGATCTATTTTCACGCATATCCAAGTGTATTTGTGTAGGGTTTCTTTTCTCACAACCCTAGACATGTATAAGGATTATTTTAAGAGCTGTCAAAGGTGATGCAAAGTGATGCAACTCAATGTAAATTGATTGTGCATGCAAATTGTGATTGGAGACAGAATTTGCCATAGTTCATCATATTCTTTGTAGAAGTTGCTGCGTCTTTTTGCGCCAAGGGTTTTGTAACCAAGGAGTTTCTTGATCTTCATCGTTTGGATGAACTGAAAAACTTTGCAGCCAACATCTACCTCAAGTTGGTGTGTTAGTCACGTACTTGGACCCGTGCATCGATTGGCTAGTCACGTACTGGGAGCTGTGCATTGAAAGGAGAGATTGTCACTACATTACAAGTCCAATTGGGTATTGGGGTAAGGGTTCAACTGTAGGTTGGTATTAGGTACTGGGATTCCTTTTACTTGTAACTACTTGTTTTGATAAAAGTGGATTCTCTAGAGTGGTGACTTTAAATTCACCTGGTGGGGTTTTGCCTCGGTGGTTTTCCCCATTCGTAAACAAATCACCTGTATCAAATTTATTTTCTGCTGCATTTAGTTTAATTAGTGATTTGTTTGTGCTATCACGCTTATTGCATGTAATTGAATCTAATTAATTCACTTGACTAATTAATTGATTAATTTACCAAATGGGTCAATACATTCTTGGCCTATCAATGTGTATGTATGTATTAGGTTTTATTGAGTTGAAATTATCTTTGGAACTTTGGTTTTGATTGAATAATGAAAATACCAGAAGAAGTATATTCCAATATTTGGAGTCTTCTGTATATGTATTGTTGTAGTTTAAACTTGGTATTTGAATTGTTAAATTGTTAATTCACAGTTTCATTGTTCATCTATTAATCATGAATAATAATATTGCTATTTGCAACCATCATGATATGGTATCAATGATGTGATCACTCCGAATGCTTTCCTTTAGAGTTTAGATAGAGTCTATTTTATGATTAAAAAAATTTACAATTAAAAGACTTTTGAAATTAATTAATTTTTTTAAAATTATTGGATACGTTGGATCTTAAATGACTTCTATTAAACTCCATCATTTATGGCATCATTAAAAAGAAAACTCATATAAATAGGTATTAGGATATTATTTGGAACTATCATAATGGACTAACGTATTATACATGGTACAGATCTAACTGTAACATCCTATACTATAAAATAAAAATTGGGCCTATGATTATCTTCTCTTTGCAAAAAATGGTTAAATTCTCATTAATTATGATAGTTCACTTTTACGTAAAATAGAAACTCTATTAACTAAGTTTTAAGAAATTTAAAATTTTATTTCAAAAAATTTACAGAACATTAGATTTTATTTTAATTATTTTAATCATCTATCATAATAATTTTATTTTAAAAGAATCAAACTTATACATTACATACAATCATTACTCCAATTACCTTCTAAATTATGGAGGATGTGAGAATGCAATTTTGTAGATCTTCTATCAAGATAACACAAATTAGATTGTTGGTGGATAGTAGATTTAATTGCAGTTGAGTATTGTGTGAAGTCATCATCATAGAATAGCCCACGCCAGGATGTGTTATGTGGAACCAATGATATGAAAGAAAAAGAATTTTTCTAAACCATTATATTGAACAAAAAAATACTTATTTTCATTCATTTTCAAGTTATACATTTTTTTTTAAGTCATGTCATAGACTTTTAAGTAAAATAAATACTTTTAATTTTTATTTAACTATCCCGTGCATCGCACGGGTTAGCGACTAGTTTTTATATGTTTTCATCTTTTAAAAACAATTTCACGCCATTTATGCCAATCAACTATTGATAAAGTTGTTTCTCAAAAAAAAAAAAAAAAAAAAAAAAACTATTGATAAAGTTTTCTTCTAAAAAACTATTGATCAATAGTTTTTAAGCTTATTTTCATTTTAAGCTTGGTGGTCTAGTGGTAATTCGCATTTTAAGCTTGAAAATAAACTAATTCTAAATATTTTTTTTTAAATTTAATTAATTAAGAACATGTGAAACCTATGTGGCAATTTAGATTATATACAAAATAATATTTTAATATCACCGTTAGCTATGTTAACTTTTTTCATTTACTATTTAATAGTAAAGATTATTTTGACACAATACCTGAAAGTTATGAACTAAATTGACACATTTGTAACATTAGAGACCATTCTGAACATAAAGCAAACATAGGGACCAAAATGGTAATTAACCATTTTCATGGTGTCATGATGCACAAGTTTATACCAATAGGGTTGGTGGTCTAGTGGTAAGGCACTTGAGACAACATGACCTAAGTCGTGGGTTCAAGTTACCCCTTACACATATTAGCAATTCATTGATGTTCTTTATACCTCTGTATTGCATACACAACGGGGTCTTAGCCTGAAAGCAGTTAGGGTACTATGGTATTGCATACACAACGGGGTCTTAGCCGAAGAGAAGTTAGGGTACTATGGTGGCACGCAGATAGGAAAGCCACACTGGTCGCCCTAACCCTTTTTTTTTCTACTAAAAAAAAAAAATGATACACAAGTTTATTCATAAATTCCTCCTGCATTAAAAGGACCTTGCCACGGCCCATAGATCCATGATTATTATTGGAAGATTTTGCAATAAACCTTTAAGGGTATGTTTAGTTGGAGGTGGAAAAGGTAGGATGAAAAATAAATGAGAGAAAATGGGTTTGAATATTATTTGGTAAGAAGAGAAATAATGAAAAATTTTTGGTGAGGCCCAAGCATTTTCTTCCGTGGCCCACCAAAAATTCATCTCTCTAAATTTGAGAGAAAAGAAGAGTGAAAACTCTTGTTCCAACAAAATGACAAAATTGCCCCCAAATTTTAATTCTTCTCAAGAATCTCACTTTTACCCCAAACCCCACCCACTTCCCCACACGATAGTGTCTAACTACACTTTTATGTCTTCCTCTTTTTGTTTTTTTTGTATCTCCTCTTCACTTTCTCGACGGTAATTTATCTTTCTTTTTTTTTTTCTTTTTCTTTTTTCCGTTTTCTTTACTCTCTATTTTCTAGAATTTTTTTGCTGCCTAATTTTTTTTCCACCCAGCAACATGTCTATATATATATATATATATATATATATATATATAAAAGATAACGAAGAAAAATAATACTATAAGTTTATATATATGATGTGTTAATTTTTATATTATTTAATGAGTACAAAATAAATTATCTCTTACATGTAATGTAATAACGATATAATAGTAAATTTATATAAATTACATTTTCTATCCTCCCAATTTTCTCCTCAATGAAACAAAAGAGTTTTCCATCCTCCCATTTTTCCATCTTTTAAACCAAACACATACAATGGAAAACTAAATCTTTTCTATCTTCCTACATTTTCATCCTCCCACCAATTTTCTATCTTTCAACTTTTCCACTCCTCCAATCAAACGGAACCTCTCTAGGATCACAAAATGGTAGACAAATTTAGGGTGTAGTGATTTTGGGACACCAATTTGGACAAAAGTAAGAGACATGCATACACAAACGTACATACATACCCGTGTGTATAATAAAAAAAAATACAAATCTTAGCTTTCTACTGTTACAGTAAGTTATATGTCATATAAGTCATAGATATACTTTACAAAACTATATGGTTTGACACATATAAGACAGAATCTAAAGAAAGCTTATGGCACGTTTGAAACATAGTATTAGACTAGAAATGGAATGATTATTATTTTTATAATCATCATTCAATTGTTTAGTTTCATTTTCATTACATGAAATAGTATTCATATAAAATATTTATTCTCAGTAATATCTATTTCAACAAATAATAGTTCAAAAAAAAATTTATTACAGCCTCAAAGAAAATGTACAAAAGATAATTTTGGTTTAACTGTTTTTTCAGCCACCCCAAACACCGGAAAAAAAAAGGAATTTTTTTTTACACCAAAACAAATGAGGCCTAAATCCTGTTTTATAATTTCATTTTTTTTTTTTGAAGTTGCAATTAAAAGATTATAAGAGGATGGTTGATGAGAGAAAATAAGGAAGATGATATCGTTAGAGAGATCCATATATACTCTATTTCATATATGTAATCTAGCATATACTTCTCAGGTTAAACCAGTTGAAGCTATATTTATTATTTGTAAAGTTGTGATTTACAACTATGTTTTATGTTGGCTTTATTCCATGATAAAATGTGTTGTAATTGCTTTAATTTTGTTCCTTGTATTTTGTGGGATTTTATTGTATTGGGTTTAGTATTAAGTTGGTGAAGACTCAAGCTTAATTGAAGATCAGTGCATTTCGCGACTAGCTCGTGAGAAGTTCGCGAGAAGGGTTCCCGCGAAAAGGGCATGTGAGAAGCACATGACTGGAAGCTGAAAAGTCATGCCAGACTGTCAATTTCGTGAGTGTCTTGCGGGTAAGGCCTTCCCGCGAGGTAATCACGAAACATTCTGCCTGGAGGATTTTTAAGTGTGACTTTCTTACCCTTCACCCATACTATATATGCCCTCATTACCCACAAAAGTAAAGGAGGCCATTCAGAAAGAAAAACCCTAGATAGGTTTTCTACAACACACACACCCATCTTTTAGAGAGAGAGTTACTCATCCTTAGTGAGAAATCATTGTAGCCTCTTCTCCTTCCCTTTTCCATTGTCATACCTTGAGAGGAGATTTGTACCCAAACACAACCCACACCTTTTCAGAGTATAGAGAGTGTTTTGGAGCTTGGGAAGCTTTGAGGATTTGCCAAAAGAAGCCAGTGAGGCTTGGCGAATGCAATCGGGCGTATTGCGGGATCCAGAAAGCTAGACAAGACACGGTTCCGAGAAGCCTTGTTGGAGTAGGAGCTTGGAGGGCTTAGGTACATTAGGCTTGGAGGGTCTTTTGCTATTCGTGTATCCCAACTTATTGTCTAGTGGATCGATTTACCGCTTGGAGGGCGGCGGAGAGGTTTTTCACTGAGTTTTTTGGTTTCCTCTTCGATAACACATCGTCGTGTTATGTTGTAGTTGCATCTCTCTTCCCTTACTCTTGTACTTTACTTTTATTGTTTGTTACTCATGTTTATGCACTAGAGTAGTTATCGGTTTATTGCGCTTCATTTACTCTTGTTTCCGCACTTAGATAAGTTAGAGTAAAAGCAATCTAGCCGTAATCTTTTAATTAGGGGTCTAAACAAGCTCTTGTGTTTTAACACATAATCAAGCTTTCAATTGGTATCAAAGCGGGTACACTTGTTTTGGTTTCATTACCTAAGTGTGATCCTTGACCCTTTGTGTGTTTTGCCATAGATAGTGTTTTGTATGCTTCTATGGATGTTGTTGAGTGTAACATGCCATGTGTTTGTGAAAATGCCTCTATGAGTGTTAATCCTCATAATTGTGATGACATGTTACATGAATCTATGGGTGTTGTTGTTGATATTCAAAATGTCAAACTCTTAAAGAAAAAGGCTAAGAAGTTTCATGAGAATTTTAGCAAGTTCATTTGTGAAAAGGATGATTTGATTGCTAAGCTCAATGAATCCAATAAATTGGTTGAAAAGTATAAGAAACTTGTTGAATAGTCTCTTGAAAACTAAAGGAGTTTGAGTGTTTGAATATGGACTTGAATGCTAAAATTGTTTTGTCTAACAAACTTGTTGATGATCTTAGATGTGAAAATGAATCTCTTAAGATGCATGCCAAGTATTTGATTGCTAAACCTGTTGCTAAAAAGGAAGAAAATATATGTTGCAATCATGTTGTGGTACCCGATTTTGTGCCTATTATGTGTTCTACCTCAAAGGACAAATCGGTGTACATTCCTCCACACAAAAGAAATCAAAGGTAGAGAGAAAGGCTTTTAAGCCTAAGCCTCTGTTTAGGTCCCATCCTAAGGAATTAAGTGGATCTAAGTTTGTTCCTAATTGCCACCATTGTGGTGTGATCGGTTACATAAGACCTCAATGCCCTAAGTTAAAGAGAGAACAAACTCATGTTGCTAGATCCCTTCCCAAAAGGCCTAGTGGACCTAAACACATTATTTGCCACCATTGTGGTGCCTTTGGTCATCTTAGACCTCATTGCTCTAAGTTTCAAGCTCTTAAAAGAATAAAAAGAAAAGAGAAACTTGAGCTTTTTGGAAGTTGCGCTATAAAAGCAAAACTGGATTTGGGGGAAAATGGTAAGTTGTTGAAGAAAGTTTTTGATGTTCTTACCTCCTTGTCTATGTGCATCTCCGGTTCTCATTCTTCCAACCCCCATCTCACTTCTCATGAGACACTTATTCCAAACAATCATTCCATTTGGATGAGAAAGGGTTCCTATGGTTAAGCTTATGCTCTTTTTGGTCCTTGATCTAATTCTTTTGATCTTTGTAGGACCCTTAATGCATTATATGCTTCATTGTCATGCATTTGTGTATCATGCATCTCTTTATATGCATTGTTTTGTTTTTGCTTTTGATCTTACTTTTATGTCTTTGTTTTGTGTGTGTAAAAATCCAAAACCACATAAAAAGGTGAAAAATTCAAAAAGTTTGATCATATATGTTTGAGCACATTTCACATGTGAGTTTGGCCTAGTACCTTCGTACTAATGACGTAGTGCATTTAGGAGCTTAGCTTGTTTTGTATGCACATCTATCTTTCTGGGAAAACTCTTGAAATCTATGTGTGATTGTTGTAAATCAACTTCAAGCTTGTCATGAATGATTGGTTAATGGTCTTGATGATTTTGATACATGCATAGACTTGTGCCTATATATCTTCCCACACTTTTTATGTTTTTGCTTAAAGAGCTCAACAAACGTAAATCTCAAAATGAAGAGTGATAATGAGCTGCAAAAACCATCGCACATATTAGTATTTGACTAGGAAAAAGGGAAAACGACTTGTATTGAAATGTATGGTGCCCAAAAAGCCAAAGGTTTATTCTCAAAATTGAAATATCAAAATTTCAGGCACCAATCTCAAAATGAAATGTATTGTTCAAAAATGATCAAATACTATGTATTGTAAAGAAACCAAATGAAAAGCTTCAAAGTTATGTAATCATTTTTGTGGGAGGTCATATATGTTCATTTCTATAATTGAGATAGATCTCTTGACTTAGTACTAATTGTGTATGACTTGATTGAATTGATCATTGAAGCTTCACTCTAGACTAAGGACTATTCCACGTTTGATTCACACACACAACACACAAGTTTAATATTCAATGAATTCCTATTTCATTTGTGTGTTTGTACATGTTTAAATGTGATGTGTGTGTGCTCAACTATATGTGGATCAAACCAAAAAGATATTTGTTCTTTTTGTTTGCTTTTTGGAAGTGATTTGTATCACCCATGTTTTTCAAAAATTTTCAAGTTGTTTTTGAGTGAAAAACATGTTTTCTGGGTGTTTTCGCGAGTAATTTCGAGAGTAAGGCTTACTCGCGAAAAATTTCGCAAGTAAAGCTCAGTCACGAAGTTTGGACAGAGAGTTTCGCGAGTAAGACTTGCCCGTGAAAATTTTCACGAGTATTTTCGCGAGTAAGCTTTCCGCGAAAAATTTCGCGAGTAAGCTTCCCGCGAAAATTTCCAGATTAGCTTTTTAAAGGGCATTTTGTGGGACATTTGTCTTAAACGTCTCCCATCTTCTCCCAAACCCCTATTTTAATGCTTCAACATCAAAACCCAACTAATTTCAAGTGTTTTACATTCCATAAACATCTCTAAGGTAATTTTTAACTCTTTTCATCAATTTTGATCCTTAGATTATGTTTTTGGGGGGTTTTAGGTTCATAGTTAGGATTTTCTCAAATGGGAGTTGGAAAACTTATTTTTTGTCAATCTTTTTTATTGGGCTTTGTTTTAAATGATGATTTGTTTTGGATGTTGGCCCCTTGTGGCGAAAAAATATGTATTTAGGCAAGATTTTCATATGTTCATGCATTGTTTAACATACATGTGTAGTGTGTGCATTCTAAGTGTTTGATAAAATGCCCAAATAGCATTTTCTCATTGTTTTGGACTCCGATGAGTACCAAACTTTGGGGATCACCATAATTATTTGTGTTTATCATGTTTTGATCATTGGTGGTGTGTTTAATACATTTTGCCCTGTGAGTGCTTTTTCATGCATTGGTCATGCATCTCACATGCATACTAGATGCACTTTTGCTGCACACACTCTAACACTAGACATGTTTTTACATTCACTCATGCTAGTTAAGTCATTTTAGACCTTTGAGCACATATAACATGTTCTTGTGTCTATGTCATGCCTAAGTCTATATCATGTTCCATCTTCCTTAGCATGTCGTGTTTACTCTATGCTTTGTAGCATTTTTTTTAATGTTTTTGTCTTTTGTTTGAGCTTCATTTTCTCATTCATCTTGCACTCCTCATGCATCATTTTTTACCTTTGTTCATATCTTCTTTTCTTTCCCTCCTTCCTCTTGCTTCATTTGTCTATTCGTGACAAAAAGGGGGAGAGTATACCGGAAAGTATACCAGTGTGTTTCGTCATTTCTATATAACTCATGTGCACATTCTTAGGGGGAGAAATTCTACCTCGTGCACATTCGTAGGGGGAGAAAGCCACAGGGGAGATGCATATACCAAGGGGGAGAAGACATTTTTTTGAGAAAACCTTGTTTTGCTTTATGTTTGTTTTCTCGTTGCTTTATGGTGCTTTGAGTTACATTTAGTATCTATGCTTTGTTGCTCTCATCGCATCATGCTTATGTGTTGTTGGACATGCATACATCCTCATGCTATTGTGCTTTATTGGTTGCATGTTCGGATGATTATTTGCTTTGCTCTGTGATCATTGTAGTCATTTCTAAATGACTATTTTGGTGTATGATCAAGTTGCTCACATGTTTCATATCATGTTTACTTGATCGCAATTTACTTATTACATTATACTTGTCCTTTTATCACATGATTTACCTTGAGGGTCTAATGTGTTTTGTGCAAGTGTTTCAGGTTATAGGTATATATGTTCCAAGTGCTTCACAGCTTCTAGATTTAGGTGTGAGTAAGTTCACAGCTTCTAGAGTCTATTATAGGGTGTTTTGTCACGGAATAGCCGAAGGGGGAGATTGTAAAATTGTGATTTACAACTATGTTCTATGTTGGCTTTATTCCATGACAAAAAGTGTTGTAATTGCTTTAATTTTGTTCCTTGTATTTTGTGGGATTTTATTGTATTGGGTTTAGTATTAAGTTGGTGAAGACTCAAGCTTAATTGAAGATCAGTGCATTTCGCGACTAGCTCGCGAGAAGTTCGCGAAAAGGGTTCTTGTGAAAAGGGCATGTGAGAAGCACATGACTGGAAGCTGAAGAGTCATGCCAGGATGTCAGTTTCGTGAGTGTCTCGCGGGTAAGACCTTCCCGCGAGGTAGTCGCGAAACATTCTGCTTGGAGGATTTTTAAGTGTGACTTTCTTACCCTTCACCCATACTATATATACCCTCATTACCCACAAAAGTTAAGAAGGCCATTCAGAGAGAAAAATCGTAGATAGGTTTTTTACAACACACACACCCATCTTTTAGAGAGAGAGCTACTCGTCCTTAGTGAGAAATCATTGTAGCCTCTTCTCATTCCCTCTTCCATTGTCATATCTTGAGAGGAGATTTGTACCCAAACACAACCCACACCTTTTCAGAGTGTAGAGAGTGTTTTAGAGCTTGGGAAGCTTTGGGGATTTGCCAAAAGAAGTCGGTGAGGCTTGGCGGATGCAATTAGGCGTATTGCGGGATCCGGAAAGCTAGATAAGACACGGTTCCGAGAAGCCTTGTTGGAGTAGGAGCTTGGAGGGCTTAGGTACATTGGGTAGATTAGGCTTGGAGGGTTTCTTGCTATTCGTGTATCCCAACTTATTGTCTAGTGGATCGATTTACCACTTGGAGGGCGGCGGAGGGGTTTTTCGCCGAGTTCTTCGGTTTCCTCTTCGATAACACATCGCCGTGTTATCTTGTGGTTGCATCTCTCTTCCCTTACTCTTGTGCTTTACTTTTATTGTTTGTTACTCATGTTTATGCACTAGAGTAGTTATCAGTTTATTGCGCTTCATTTACTCTTGTTTTCGCACTTAGATAAGTTAGAGTAAAAGTAATCTAGCCGTAATCTTTTAATTAGAGGTCTAAACAAGCTCTTGTGTTTTAACACATAATCAAGCTTTCATTATTTATAAATAATATAAATATATTTTGATCAAATATATATTGTCATTGGATATTATATTTAAATGTAATTTGTTTAGTAAGTCCATTCTAAAATGGGCACAAAATGTGCCTAAAGGTTTCTGCAAAAAAATTTGCATCCGCAATTAAAAGGATATCATAATAATTCAATGTAGACCTTGGTGAGGTTGGGCTTAAGTTAACATAATACCCTATGTAAAAGTTTAACTTATTTGAAATCATTTTATATAGGTATTATAATAACTCAATTTAGACCATATTACCATAAGGAGATTGCTCTTTTTATTTATTTATAAGCATCTATCTAAAAGTTATCTGAGATCATTTATTTATAATGCCTGCAAATCAATAATTTTTATTTTCATATAATGATTGTGTTAGGTTCTAAGGACTTAGAAACTAATGTATTAGAACTCTATTTTGTAATGTTGGCAAACCATGATCAAAACAGATTTTAGTCTTGTTTAGACTTGCTCAAAGTATAGGTCTTTTATGTAAAGTTGGAATCGAGTTAACTGCAGAATTGAGTGTGCAATTTTGATTGGCTTGATTGATCGAGAATTAGACTCGATCGATCGAAAGTCAGGCAGAACGTTTTTCTGCAAAATTTTCCAACTTAGCCCTAAACCCATATGACGTGTAGGGTTTTATGTTTTGCCCTAGGTATAAAAGGGAAACCCTAGCCACATTTTAGAGGTCGCTCTATTTGCTATGTGTGTGAATCTCTTGTGAGATCTGAGAGGTGGTTGCCTTCACACATGCTTAGGATTATCAAGAAGGAGATTTCATTGAGAGCTTGATGATCATTTGGTTGCTACAATAAAAGCTTAAAGATACGCAAGCGGGAGTGCTTGTACTTGTTGGAGAATCCAAGAAAGAAGGAGTTTGTGGTCTCGGAGCTTGCACGTGGTCGTGTCAGTAAGTTTTCTACTGGTGGGTAGCAATAGGATGTTAGTGGTCTAAGTCGCTATTGTAAAACTTCGATTCTTTCATAGTGGATTCAGGTTTACCTTGAGGATAGCTAGGTTAAATCCTCCCTAGGTTTTTACCGATTTGGTTTTCTGGGTCATCATATCTTTTTATTCTTTATATTCCACACTTTACATTGATATGATTATATGTTTGTGTTAACCTAGATCTGAAATATGGACTAAGTAATAACTTGGCTTGTTAACTAGGTTAATCCAATTGTGTTTTAAGGGGTCTAAAAACGTACAAGTGGTATCAGAGCAGGTTGCTCTCTTGTTGTAGATCTTTTGATCTCTGAGCTGATCCTTGACCCCTGTTGTCATGGAACACAGACACTCTCTAGTTATTCCTCCTCACTTTAATGGGAATAACTATGCTTATTGGAAAGTAAGGATGAAAGCATTCCTGAAATAAATTGATAAGAGAGTCTGGAACTCTGTTGACTACGGATGGGAGAAGCCCACTACTCCTGTTAGTGAGTGGCAAACTGCTCAGAAAGAAGTAGCAGCCTTCAATAGCAAAGCTATTAATGCAATCTTTAATGCTGTTTCCATGGAGGAATTTAAGAGAATCTCTAATGTTGAGGTTACTCATACTGCTTGGAATATCCTCCAGACTGTGCATGAAGGCATAAAGGCTGTCAAAATCAATAAGTTACAGCAATTAACAACTAGATTTGAAAGCATTAGGATGTCTGATGATGAAACTTTTGATGAATTCTATGCTAAGCTTAATGATATTGTTAATTCTGCATATAATTTGGGTGAAATCTATGATCAACCTAAACTTGTTAGGAAGATTCTTAGATCTTTAACTAAAGATCTTAGACTCAAAGTGACTGCCATCACTGAGAGCAAGGATGTGAACTCCATCCCTGTTGATGAACTTGTAGGATCTCTTTAGTCCTATGAGTTGGACCTACCCAAAACTAGCAAATCCAAATCAATGGCACTTAAGTCAGTTGATGATGTTGATGTTGGTGGATTTGATGATGAGCTCTCTACTATAGAGATTGCTTACCTTGCCAAGAACTTTAGGAATTTCCTTAGAAACAACAACAGAAGGGGAAGAGGTAAGAACACTGCTGAATCTAAAAATTTTAGGAAGAATGATCCCACTAAGGTTAACAACACTGAAAAACCTAGAGAAAAAGTAGGTCAATCTTCTAATAATTCTATGGGTCCTCAATGTTTTGGATGTCAAGGGTATGGTCACATGAAATCTGAATGTCCTACATACTTGAGGTCTAAAGGTAAGGCTATGGCTGTAACCATTAGTGATGATGAAGTTTTTGACAATGAGTTTGGTAGTGATGAGGATGGAAACTTCATTATTTTCACTGCTACTGCTGTAGTTGATGAAAATGTTGCTGTTGAGGAGAACCTTTCTGATGGGGAACTCTCTATGGATGTAGATCTTCAAGAAGCCTACAATAAATTTTACAAAATTGCTGCAAAGGATGCCATGAGTGTTGAATTAGGCTTGAAGAAAATTGCATCTCTTGAGCTTGATAAGAAGAATTTGCTTGTGAAACTGTTTGATGCTAATGATTTGTTGAATAATATGAAGACTGAGAACATGATTTTACTTGATAAAGTTAAGAATTTGGAACTTGAATTATCTGTTGCTAAAGAACAAACTAATAGATCTTTTAGTTCCAAACTTGATCATATGCTGAGTGTTTAGAAGTCTCCTTCAGACAAAACTGGATTAGGTTTTGTAGAAAGCATCAATGTGTCTGCACCCAATTCCACAAACTTTATTCCTTCATCTTCTTCTGAACCCCCTGTGAGTGAGGTTGTGAGTGAGGTTGTTAAACCCATAGAAGTTACATCTCCTAGGAAGATAATGGTTGATCTGTAAGAGTATAAACCTAAGGCTCCTAACCCTTCTAAGGGCAAGATACACGATAAGCCTGCATGGGTTTGTCATTTTTGTGGAAAGTCTGGACACATTCATCCAAACTGTTACAAACTGCAAGCTGCTAAGTGAGCAAACAAATCAAAAATACCTGTGCCTCAAGCACAAGATCCTATGGTACTTATTGGTGAATTGGTAAAGGCTCTAAACCTTATTCCAATCCTGGAGTTGGTAATCATTCTCATGTGAATAAGAACTCTAATGCTCGAGGTGCATCTAAAAAGTTCTGGATGCAAAAGACTCAATCAAATTGAGTCATTTTGACATGGTCCTTGTGCTTCATTGCTCTACTCTTTGTGACCATTGTTCTTTGGTTTTTGTTTTCTTTGTTTCTAGGATTTGCATTGCATAACATTCATGCATTTCATTCTAGGTTTTTTTTTTTTTTTTTTTTTTTTTAAATAATAAAAAAAGGAAGCAAATTATGTTTTTTTATTATTTTCTTGGATTTGAAAACAAGTTTGGTCAATTTATTTACACACAACATGTCTGTGTACCCTGTTTAGCTAAAATGAGCTTATTTATTTCACTTTACTAGTTGAAGCTTTGTAGTGCATGTTGTGTGGGAAAGATGTTTATAGTTTTTGATCACTTTGTCTTGATCTTGGAGTCACATGTCTTTGACTGTCGGACTTGGACCTTTGGAGAAAGGCATAAATAATCATCTCACCACTGTTCACTAGCCAATCATGAACACCTTAGTGCATATCGTAAGATTTTGTGCTCAAGAAAGTGTAGCACATGCACAAAAAGAACATAAGGTGAAGCTTCGGTTTAAATACTTAAAATTGGTGTGTACATTATTGGACTTAAAATTAAATCGATCAAATAAAATTGGTGTGTACATTATCCCGGCTATTTTTAATAAGTTTCTGCTTAATTAAAATTGGTGTGTACAATATGAGGCAAATCAAGAAACTTACATGATTGCAAACTTATGATCTAGGAGATGTGGGAGTTATATGATGTAACTCTTTAGGTGATAGTCTCTTTCAAATTCTATGTGATGAATTTTGTAGACTTTGTGCTTAATTTTTATTCACATATCACCTCACATGTATCTCAAGTTTTTGCTGGTTGCACATACTACATAAGTTACTATTTGTTAAACTTTGTACATGTTATTGTGTGTGTCTTTGGTATGACCAACCAAGTTTGAAAATTCCTTGAGTTTTATGCAAAACATATTTGATACTTGAGAATTTAAGGAGAATGGTTTGAAAATCTTAATGTTAGGAAAACTGGGTTCAACACTTGTGTTTTTGAAAAACATTTCATTTCATACTCATGCATTTTATTCATAAAATTCAATGCTTTGAGGAGTTTTTGCACAAAATTGCTTTGTTTTTCAAAAATTTGTTTTTTCCAGAATTTCGATCAATTGAAATTGCGATTAAAATCTTTGGTCAGCCTCTGTTTGTTTCGATCGATGCTCGATTGATACTGGATCAATCGAAGCATTTTCGATCGATCGAACCTAATTTTCAATCAATCGAAAATCGTATAGAGAGTTTTTTTTTTATAAAAAAAACCTGATTCTCACGTGTTCAACTTACTTTTCAAAAAGTTTTTCAAACACTCTCTCTCTCTATTCGATCGGTCAAGGCTCCAATCAAATTTTTTGTTTTTCCTTCAAATCTTTTGCAAGGTTTTTCTCCTCTAAGGCCGGTAAGACTCTTTTACCCTTCCTTTTGCATTTATTTTCAAGTTTCATGCATTTTTTTGGGGAAATTTTGAACCTAAAATTTTTGGGGTTTTTGTTGATTCAAGCTTGTTTTCTTCAAATTGATCAATGGGTTTTTGTTCTAAGATGCTATCCAACTATCCTTGATGGTTTAATTTGATTAATTTGGTGATTTGTGAGATTTTGAAAAATCTAGGGCTTGAATATACCCGAATTGGGGATTTTGTTCAAATTGAGCTTAATTGATAAAATTGGCTTGTTGGGAAGGCTAAGTTGATCATTCTAAACTATTTTCTAACTTGTGTAATGATCAATTGGTCAATTTATTACAAATTGAACAAGTGGTTTTTCAAATTTTAGGGGTTTTTGTTATAAACCCTATGCTCAAGCCATTTTGTGATTCTAATCTCAAATTTGAACTTATTCTCACTGCATTAGAGCATGTATCATGACATTTTACTGTTCATGCATCATATAGATTGTTATTTCTATTTTTTTGTGCTAACTTGCAGTCTGCCTTTGGTTTTTCTTTTTGTCTCTTTTGGCTCTTTTTCTTGTGTCTTTGTCCTTACCCTAGTACCATGTCTAGGAAGACTAGAGCCAATAGGAAAGCCTCCACTTCTTTTGAGCCTTCTTTTGGGAGTGATAGGTTTCCAAGTGTGAAAAACCAAAAGTTGCATGAGATGCTGAACATTAAGAGGAAAATTTGGGCTGAGAGAAAGGTTTTGTTAGATGAGCTTGATCCAGCCATTAGGGCTAATTTTGAGCATAGGGGCTGGTTGCCACTGTTGGATATTGATCATCCACCCCCAGTTGCCTTGATTAGAGAGTTCTACTCGAACCTCTCTATCCACCTCTATGATTCCAACACTCTAGTTAAGTGTTGGATACGAGGTGAAGCATACACCATTACTCCTAGGGTAGTGGCTGATGCTCTTGGGGTACCGTTGGTCCAGCACCCTGTCTATCCCTATTCAGAGTCTCCACCCCTTGACGACATCATGTCGTACATCACTGGATCTTCTATCAGGTGGGCTTCTGATCCTCGGATCACTTCTGCTGAGCTTACTGAGACTACCTATCTTTTCTTTAGGATAGCTTGTAATTCTTTGTGGCCTATTTCTCATTTGCACACCATTCCTTTGGAGCGTTGTGCATTTTTGTTTGCTCTTGTTACTGATGCTCCTATCAGTTTTCCTCATCTGTTTCTTCGTTCTGTGAATGAGGTTTATAGGAGTTCTTCTACCGCTCATGCTCTTTTTCATCTTGTTTTCATTCATAGGATTTTGTTGTTTTTAGGTTTAGATGACTTTCCTGCTTCTGAGCCCGTACACATAGTTGCTCCCATAGGTGCCTCTTTTCTTCGGCAGAGGGCTGCTCATATGAGAGCTGGCTCTAAACATCCTAAGGATGTGCCTTCTGGTACCGCACCTCCTCCCACTTCTACAAGTGATACTTCAGCCGAGGCGTCTGTTGATGCTGCTGTTGCTGTTCCTCCACCATTTACTTCGGATGACTTTGACATTCGTCGTACGTTGGAGACTGTCGTGACCGTTCAGAAGGCTCATGGTCAGCTTTTGGTGGACTTGCTTGACGAGATCTATGCTTTGCGAGCATATCTGGAGCATTCTAGACGATCACCTCCGTCACCTCCTTTTGATGATGGATTCTGATTGCCCTTTGGCATTCCGTCATAAAAAGGGGGAGTACATTTGGACTTTTGTAGAGGGTTTTTGTTGTTAAGGGGAGATTTTTGTATCTTGTGGAGCTATTAGATTGTATCTAGGTGCTTCATTGTGTATTTACCTTTTTTAGCTCTTGATGTAATGTTTTTGGGCTATTCATGTTAGGGGGAGATACATTGTTAACGTTTCTTGTTTCATTGCTCATTGATTTATATTTATGAGTTATTCATGATATATGTCTTTGTTTTGTGTTGTGTGAAGTCAATATTTTTTTTTTTTTTTTACTTGTATTTTCCACACATGCGTTTATGTGTTTGTTGAGCATTTCAGGAAATATACAGGTTGATTCAGTCGTGCTACTGTCTACACTTGTAACTGATGGATAATAGTTAGGTTGGATTATTTTGTAATGGGCATTAATTTTTGTAAAGGGCTTTTACTTGTAACTTTGAGCATTGTGTTTGTGTTTTGTCACGGATTGCCAAAGGGAGAGTTTGTTAGGTTCTAAGGACTTAGGAACTAATGTATTAGAACTCTATTTTGTAATGTTGGCAAACCATGATCAAAACAGATGTTAGTCTTGTTTAGACTTGCTTAAAGTATAGATCTTTTATGTAAAGTTGGAATCGAGTTAACTGCAGAATTGAGTGTGCAATTCTGACTGGCTCGATCGATCGAGAATTAGACTCGATCGATCGAAAGTCGGGCAGAACGTTTTTCTGCAGAATTTTCCAACTCAGCCCTAAACCCATATGAAATGTAGGGTTTTACGTTTTGCCCTAGGTATAAAAGGGAAACTCTAGCCACATTTTAGAGGTCGCTCTATTTGTTGTGTCTGTGAATCTCTTGTGAGATCTAAGAGGTGGTTGCCTTCACACATGCTTAGGATTATCAAGAAGGAGATTTCATTGAGAGCTTGATGATTATTCAGTTGCTGCAATAAAAGCTTAAAGATACGCAACCGGGAGTGCTTGTACTTGCTGGAGAATCCAAGAAAGAAGGAGTCCGTAGTCTCGGAGCTTGCACGTGGTCGTGTCAGTAAGTTTTCTACTGGTGGGTAGCAATAGGATGTTAGTGGTCTAAGTCGCTATTGTAAAATTTCGACTTTTTCATAGTGGATTCATGTTTACCTTGAGGATAGCTAGGTTAAATCCTTCCCAAGTTTTTATCGATTTGGTTTCCTGGGTCATCATATCTTTGTGTTCTTTATATTCCGCACTTTACATTGATATGATTATATGTTTTTGTTAACCTAGATCTGAAATATGGACTAAGTAATAAGTTGGCTTGTTAACTAGGTTTATCCAATTGTGTTTTAAGGGGTCTAAAAACGTACAGATTGATTACAGAGAAAACAAAAAAAACTCCCAAGATTTTTTATTTCTTAGCACAATGTGAAGATATACAAGAAGGCTTTTAACTTAAGGATGAATCGAAATGAGATTAAAACTTAGAACTAAGTAGCTAACGGTGTTATCGCAATCAACTAGCTGTTGTTCACTAAGATTGACAAGTTTCCCAGTTGCAATAAAAATTGGGTCCTTCGACAGCTTCAGTAGTGCTAAAAGCAACATGATCCACATGCACCAGCAATATCAATAAAAATAGCACACCACAAACATATAGTCAGAAAATGTACGTGTCTCAATGCCTGAATCTGAAGCTCATTTTCACTGGGTTGCTCTGACTCCTCTGAGTTTGTATAGGTGATTGTTGTAATGGACTCTTTGGACAAAAAAATTAAGCCCAGCCCAATCAACAACGCAATGCTTGATTTTTATTTATATTTATTTTTATATCTTTTTCCCAAAATGTTTAACAAAGGCATGGCATAAATTTCTAACCAGAGATGGCTTAAAAATATATATAAAGACATTAAAGTAAGTTAAACCAAAAAAAGACATTATTCAACTAAAAGGATCCTCTCAGTTTCTCGGCCACTCCTCCAGCATCAAAGTTGAACTTCATGCCCTCCAATATGGCCTCTTACTTGCCTTTGTATCTCAACATCAAACATCTTTTTGTGTAGAGCTAGATGCTAAACGCTTAGTTGGTTTGCTGTCTAATCATAATGCTTCTTTTCTATTACAAGATCCTTCTCCTCCAATTCGAGTACAATTCACTTCAACATGTGCTTGGAAAAGCAAGTCAATGAACTGATGCATTGACAAAAATGGGAACAACTCATTCTAATACACTATTATTTTGTATGATGTTAAAAGCAAGGAGGAATGCACTCAAGCTATTAGCAGATATAAGAACAGAGATGGAGAACAGGGCAGCACTCAAGGAATTGAAATTCAGAGCAATTGGATCAGTCCAGAGCTGTTAGAGGTGATTGAATCAGTTCCTTATCATGAACACTTCATTCACACGTATGAAGGAGCTCTGCCACGTGGATAGAAGCATGACATAAGTAGCAGTTACAGCTTGTACACGTGGCTTGACGATTAGGATTGTTTGTAACTAATTTTCCCTCCTTCACGGAGTTAGTTATTTTTCTTTGCTTACTCAGATTGTATATATAGATAGCAATAGTGTATAGATTCATTCATTGTATTTTCATCTTCAATCAATAAAGATAATACATTCTATTTAGAGAGAGGGTTCTAGAATTCTTTACATGGTATCAGAGCTCTGGTGAAGCACAACAATGGCGTCCACTGAATCCATCAATCCCTCCGATCCTCAACCATCACGGTCTGCTTTGAATTCCAACAATGATTCTCCTAATTCTACTCCTCCCAATCACTATTTTCTTAGCTCGAGTGAAAATCCAGGCAATATCTTGGTCACGCAACCATTGCTTGGAATGAGGAATTATCAATCATGGTCCAGGGCAATGATTCTTACTCTTACTGCGAAGAAGAAAATTGGTTTTGTCAATGGAAAAATCACAAAACCAAATTTGGATTCGCTTCTGTATGAAGATTGGGAGAGCTGCAATACTATGGTGCTATCTTGGATGATCAATTCGATGCATGTAGATGTGTCAAGTAGTATCATGTACTGTGAGACTGTGAGGGAGATGTGGATTGAATTGCAAAACTTGTTCTCACAAGGGAATGGTCCTAAGATCTACAATTTACAGAAGTAGATTTCATATATCTCTCAAAATCAGATGCCAGTTTCAGAATACTACACCAAATTCAAGAGACTTTGGGATCAATTTCTTAACTTTGAGCCATTTCCAGAGTGTTCTTGTGATGCTATGAAGCTGCTGAGTACTTCACATAACAAGGCTTGTGTGATGAGGTTTTTGATGGGGCTTAATGAGGACTATGAGACTCTTCGTAGTCAGATTCTCACATATGATACATTTCCATCTATGAGCAAGGTTTACTCTCTGGTTCTTCAAGAAGAATCACATAAGAACCTTGGTCATGAAGGATCAAGCTCATCACAAGGAGATGTAGTAGCAATGTATGCTAATTCAAAGAACAATTCAAGAAGTTCTTCTTGGAACAAAGGCAATGGGAAGAAAGAAAGGCCATTTTGCACTCACTGTAACATGCCTGGGCATATCATTGAGAAGTGTTATAAACTTCATGGTTATCGTCCAAGATACAAGCCAAAAGGGAAGAATAATGCTAGTGCAAATCGGGTCTCTTCACACTTGAGCAATGAAGCTGACAATTCTGCATCAGCAAGCAATTTGTGTCCTATTTCTAAGGCACAATGTGAACAATTATTGGCCTTTCTCAGTTCTGGTTCAGGATCTGCTTCTAGAGGTGATGGATCACACCATGCAGCTAATGTAAGAGCTTCTTCCAGTGTGGCTGGTGTGGAAGGACATTCTGGTGGTACTTTAGATATGTTCTCTTCACAATCACAAATCAATTCCTCAACCAATCCTTGTTCTGATCTCATGTTAGGTACTTCCTCTGATTTTCCTTTTAGTCCTAATCTGCCACACTCTATATTTTCTGCTAAAACTGTCAATAGAGATGCTTTTAGGAATTCTGATTGGGTCATAGACACAGGAACTACAGACCATATGGTACATTCTATTGCTGCTTTTACTTCTATCACTGCAACTCTAAACACATTTGTGAATCTTCCAAATGGTGAAACAGCCTTAGTCACCCACATAGGAACTGTTAGACTTTCAGAAAAACTTGTTCTTTCTAATGTGCTTTGTGTTCCTTGGCAAAATCCATTCTTTGTTGTCTCATATTTTTTTGGCAATCTATGCTTTATCCAGGACTTAGCTCATTGGAGCACAATTGGTCTGGGTAAGGAGATCAATGGTCTCTATTTGCTGCTAAAGGGAGAATCAGCATCAACTTCAAGGTGTGTTTCTTTGTCTGTTTCTGCTAATAAGGTTCTGGCACACATATGGCATGCTAGGTTAGGGCACATATTAGATGCCAAATTGGCTTTGTTGAATAAGGACAATGTACATTGTATCAATTCTAATGCAAATTTTCATTGTGACATTTGTCCACTTGCTAAACAGAAAAGATTTCCCTTCAATATCAGTACAATTATTTCCAATGAATGTGTTGATTTACTTCATTGTGATCTGTGGGGACCTTTCTTTGTTCCCGCCATTCATGGTTGTAGATTTTTTTTAACCATTGTAGATGACTGTTCAAGATGTACATGGGTGTATCTGTTGAAGCATAAGTCCCATACTGCATCTTATCTAGACCAATTTTGTACAATGGTTGAAACACAATTTTGCAAGGAAAGTGAAATGCATTAGGTTAGACAATGGTACTGAGCTCTTTCTCAAAGATTTTTTTGCTAAAAGAGGCATCTTACATCAATTAAGTTGTGTTGAAACTCCACAAAAAAATGCTATTGTGGAGAGAAAACATCAACACATCTTAAATGTTGCAAGAGCTCTCAAATTCCAATCCAATTTACCTTTACAACTTTGGGGTTATTGCATTCTCACTGCTGTTTACTTGATAAACAGACTTCCTTCTTCCATTTTAAATCAAAGAACTCCTTATGAAGTATTATTTGGTCATCCCCCCACTTATTCTCATTTTAGGATTTTTGGATGTCTTTGTTATGCTTCCACCATTTCTCATAACAGTACTAAGTTTGATCCAAGGGCTAAAAAATGCATTTTTTTTTTGGGTTATCCTTTTGGGGTTAAAGGCTATAGGGTTTTGGATTTGTCTACCAAAACTGTGTTTACATCTAGAGATGTTGTTTTTCATGAAAATATTTTTCCTTATGTTCAAGGTAATACAGATTTTAGTGATCCTTTTGTTGTTACTTCTGATGTTGTTTCTCATTCTCCCACATACAGCATTTTAGAGTCATTTGTTACTCTTGTTAGCATTTCAGAAGTTCCTATTCCATTTCAGACATTCCATCCACATTACAACCATCTGCCAATGATACTGACAGCTCTACTTCCATTCCCCATGACACTTCTCTATCCCCTTCATTATCTATTCCACATTCTTTAGACATTGCTTCTTCTATTTCACCTTCTGTTCCTATGTCTGTCCTTACACCTCCACATACCAGAAAGTCCACCAGGGTCCATAAAACACCTGCCTACCTGCAAGATTATGCTTGCAATTTAGCTGCAATAGTTGCTGATCCAGGTTCCCCTTATGATATGGTTGATTTTCTCAGCTATTCAAACCTTAATCCTTCCTATTAGTCTTACCTCATGTCTGTCAGTGCATGTCATCTAGAACCTGCTTCTTTTTCCCAAGCAGTTCAAAATCCTGTTTAGAGAGAGGCAATGGATAAGGAAATACAGGCTTTGGAGAAGACTGGACTTGGATTCTTACTCCTCTACCTGTTGGGAAGACCCCCATTGGTTGTAAATGGGTGTACAAGGTGAAGTTCAATTCAGATGGTAGTGTTGAGAGGTATAGGCCAGACTTGTGGCCAAGGGCTATACCCAAAGAGAATGCCTAGATTTTCTGGAAACCTTATCTCTAGTTGCAAAGACTGTGTCTGTCAGGGTCCTTCTTGCACTTGCTTCAACCAAAGGTTGGCCTCTCCACCAACTTGACATCAACAATGCTTTTTTACATGGACACTTGGATGAAGAAGTCTATATGAGTTTGCCCCCTGGTTTTCGTAGTAAGGGGGAGTGTTCTTCATCAAATTCTTCTGCTCCTTTGGTTTGTAAACTTGTGAAATCTCTTTATGGATTGAAGCAGGCATTAAGGCAGTGGAATGCAAAGCTGTCTGCCACCATCCTACAGCTTGGTTTCATTCAATCTGAGGCATACCATTCTTTATTTGTTCATTCTAATGGTGATTTGTTCACAGCATTATTGGTGTATGTGGATGATATGGTTCTTACAAGTAATGATCCAGGTTGTATTGCCTCAGTTAATTCTGTTCTAGACTAGAAGTTTGGTATTAAGGACCTAGGTTCTCTCAAATACTTCTTGGGTCTAGAAATTGCAAGGAGTGATAAGGGTATTAGTCTAAATTAGAGAAAGTATGTTCTTGAAGTACTTAAGGAAGCTGGAATGGTTGGGTGTAAGCCTACCAAGACACCTATGGAACAACAGTTAAAACTGTCTAAACGTGATGGTGAGCTACTTAAGGACCCAGGTCAGTTCAGAAGGTTGATAGGGAAGCTAATGTATCTTACACTTAGTAGGCCTGATATTACCTATTCTATTCACAGACTTAGTCAGTTTTTGTCACAGCCTAGAGTCCCTCATATGAAGGCAGCTACAAGGATCTTGCAATACCTCAAAGGGACACTAGGGCAAGGGGTTTTCTTTCCTGTGGAGTCAGATTTGCAGCTTAAGACTTACTGTGATGCGGATTGGGCAGGCTGCCATGATACCAGAAAATCACTCACTGGATATTGTGTCTTTCTTGGCAATGCATTGGTCTCTTGGAAGTCTAAAAAATAGGCGGTGATATCAAGTTCTTCAGCAGAGGCAGAGTATAGGTCAATGGCTTCAACTACATGTGAAGTTCTTTGGTTGTTGTGTTAAAGGATCTTCATGTTTCACATGATAGACCTGTCTTAATGTACTGTGACAACCAGGCTACTTTGCATATTGCTGCAAACCCAGTCTTCCATGAAAGGTCCAAGCACATTGAGGCTGATTGCCACATTGTGAGGAATAGGGTTTTAGATGGAACAATCAAGACTTTCCATGTTAATTCAAGGAATCGATTAGCAAATATCTTTACTAAAGCTCTAGGTGTGGATAATTTCCTAAGGTTGCTAAAAAGGTTGGGTGTTATTAATATTTTTGCACAAACTATTCAATATCCAGCTCTGCCACATGGATAGAAGCATGACATAAGCAGCCGTTATAGCTTGTACACGTGGCTTGATGATTAGGATTGTTTGTAACTAATTTTCCCTCCTTCACGGAAAGATCATACATTATATTTAGAGAGAGGGTTCTAGAATTCTTTACATATGATATCTCACTACTTGTGGTGGCTAACTATCTGACCACAAACTTAATAGTAGAACTCACTCTTAATAACCAGCTTGCAAGGGAAGGGTACCCAAAAGTTTATAAACACATGATTAAACTTACACTTAATCCATGTGGGACACTAGGATCGTAACAAAGTTGTACTCAAGGCACTAATAGATGAGGAGGCTAATAGATGTAAAATTTTTACCGTGGTATTACCATGCATTAGGGGTTATTCAAGAAATATTAGGATTGTAGGCAAGGATCTCGGGTTGTTGATACCTATACAGAGGATTTGATCAGCTCTCGACTCACAAATACTTAATGGAGACAAAATCATAGCAAATTTCTAGATTTATCCAGGCATTGTGTATAGCAAATCACTATGACTAATGTTGTCAATCTGTCTAGAAAAGTTGAATCACAACAAAATATATGTGGATGAACTGCACTTATATAAATTCTTATTACAACTTATGAACTTCGTTAAATTTGATTCAGAAAAGGAATTACAATTTTTTTTAAAAAAAAAAAAAAAAAAAAAAAAAAAAAAAAAAAGAAGAAGAAGAAGAAGAATTTCAATACATGCTAGAATTCTTTAAACTTACATACACAGCAAAATGCCTTACAAGTACTCTAATAATTTTAAGGCTAATTATCACTTCACCTTCAACAGTGCACACACACTTTCAGATTCAATAGTTTAAACATGTGAACACTGTTGGAGGTAAAGTAATAATAGACTTAATTTCTATCAAGAGTAAAGCACTGATAATCCAATTTATTAATGATTTATTTTCATACACAAACTTACATACGTACCATCAACCAATTCTATTTTACTTATCTTGGGCATCAAACAAAAATACATCCAAAGAATTTAAAGAGAGAGTAAAATGCTAGGATTTAGAGAAGCAAATGCAAGAAATTCAGGATCATTCTCCAATATAGCCATTTCTTTCTCATCCATGGTCACCCATGCCTCAATCCCAATACCGCATTGGGTTTCACTGAACATTATTAAGTTTCTGAATGCAGAACCAACTTTCCCCATGATACCAATCCAAAATGGCTTCCCCCAACGAAAATCAAGATCGTTAAAAAATCTAAGCCAGCATGTAAACGCCCAAACATCTGGTTTTATTTCTGCAGAAAACATTTCTTCTAACTGGTAAAAGTAATCAGAGAAAGCCAAAAACCCTTCAATTCCTTGCAAATTTTCCTCAAAATCAGTATCAAACCCTGTGATGGCGGCGTTTACAAGGTCCACCAATTCATGCAACTCTCTCTCTTCCATAGTCAAATCAACTGCTGCAGGTGCCCACCAAAATATATTTCCAATAGAAGTATCTGACAAGCGAGGCTTCGTTCGTGTCCTTAAGTTCACCGCTTGGACCAGCATGGCCATGGATGTCTTATTCAAACCTGCTGATATGCCTTTAGAAGCTGCCCTGCAATGTTTCCAAATGAAACAAGTTAGTGCCTCAATGCGTGTAGGTTTAGGAACTAATTCACTTTTTGCTTTGGCTCTCAGGGTGGCTATTGCTTTGTCACGGAACACAAACCTTCTTGTAACATAATCACCTTCTTTGAACCATAAGTTATCCACTGTATCTATATACTTTTGAGGAAGTGAATCTCTAGGTGGAAACATGGTTGATCCCTAAGAGAAATTTGGATGTATAACTTTTTCCGAAGACCCAGTAAAAGTGGCAGCCCAAGAATGAAGGAAAGCACTCGATGTTGTTGCATCTCCAATCTTATGTGAGCAGCTCAACCCGATTGCTATTCCACCACAAACAAAGATGTTCAGTTGAATAGCTACTTGAGCTATAGTAGTATCTGTTTCCTTGCAAAAGGCACGATCAATACGGAACGAATAGGGCCAGTAAGTCTGTTTCTTGGTGCTTAAGGAACTCAGACATGGAACAATTAACACGAGTTTGTACGGTTTCAGATGGTGCAATGTTGGTGAAGATGGTTTGATTGTTTCCTTTGAAATGATAGTGACCTCAACCTTCATCATTTTGCCGCACGAATTGCTTTGCCTTAGTAGTCTCGATAGTGAAATATCTCTCTTTTTTTGGCCCAAGTCCTTGCCGGTGGTACTAGCTGTGTTTACTGAAAGGTTTCCTGTTATAATTTATAAGCATCTTGTGGCTACTGGCTAGTGTGACTGTGATGATGGCATCCAGACATTTTATTCGTTTATGTACTGGTTGGATATGATCATTCCTCTTCTTTTTTCGCCCTTAGCATTTAATTAAGATTTTCCTCCCTGTCATTTAATCATATTTTTATCCTTTCCTTCTTTTTGAGCTTGCTGTTTCAGATGCTCACCACTCTCCATTAACTTTTTTTTGAATCATTTTTCAGCTTTACACCATGGATATGTCTCCATTAACTTGTTATTTCTCACCACTCCAAATATTTTCTTTGTTATTTTATTTTTAAATTAAAATCATTGACTATTTTGATACAATATCAAAAAGTTAGGAACTAAACTGACATATTTGAACTGTTAGAAATCATTTTAACCTATAAAACATTATGAACCAAATGGTAATTTATCCTTTCAATTTGTTTTTTTTTTCCTTTTCATGGTGTCACAATGCACTAGTATATTTAGAATTTTTTTTTTTTGCTAAATAATATATTTAGAAATTACTCTTGCATTATAAGCACCTTCCCACAACTCATAGGTCTATGATTAGGCAAATTATTACGTAGTCTGGTCCACCATCATGTGAGAGACCGGAGCATTGCTCCGAGACTACCCAATAATTTCCCCATGATTAATACCGGAGGAAATTGCAACAAACCTTTAGTCTCCTCAATCGTACTAGTGTCCATGATTGATGGTAAGGGGAGTTCATGGGTTGTATCCTCTCCCCTGTGTAGCTACTATAAATTCTTTATTGTATGCATCCATATTGGTGGAGCCATAAATTTAGCAATATTTCTCCACAAAAAGCTACTTTATTTATTTTACCTTCTCACTTTAAAAAACACTCAGTATAAGTGGTTTTATTTTAGCTTTCAACACAATAAAATAATATAAACAACACAATAAATTTTTTTTTTAGGCAGAAATACTATTTTCGTCCCTACATTTTCACCTCATTCCCACTTTGGTCCCTACTTTTTTATTTTACCACTTTTAGTCCTTAAAATGAAAAATGCGTTCTATTTTAGTCCCTACCTTCATCTCACTAACGAAAATTGTCTTCGTGGCAGACGGAGTACACTGTTGGCACACTAAAAGCTAACGTGGCCATTAAAATAATAATAAAAAAATGTATTTTGCTTTAAAAAAATGTCACGTCAGCATCTAAATTTTTTTTTAAAAAGTCTTTTTTAACTAAATAAAAAAAATTAAAAAAAATTAAAAACCAAAAGTCACATGAATTGAGATCTAAGTGTACCTTTAACAAGAACAATAAGAACACCAACCCAGATTTAAGAACACAAAATTAAAAACCAAAAATCACAAACCCAGAAAATAAGAACACAAAATTAAACTTCAAATCCACATCAGATTAAACATGAACAAGAAATTAAACATGAAAACAAAATTTAAAACCCGTAAAATTCAAACCTTAGAGCCGAAACCCAGAATTAGAATTCATGCCAACATTCTTGACAAACCCAGATAAAATTGATAAATTAAACATGAATACATTAAACATTTGAACAAAAACACAAACCCAGCAAATTTAAAAACCAAAAAATTAAATTCAAACCCAGATTCAAACCTAGATTCAAAAAATTAAATTCGAACCCATATTTCAAACCCCCACACCACCAAAACATCAAACACAAAAATCAAACCCAGATTTTCAGCCTCCAAACACTAAATTCAAACCCAGATTTTCGGCCCCCAAACACAAAACTCAAGACCCAAATTTTCTTATACCTTTTGAGAAACCAAACACAAACCTCATATCCAAACCTTAGAGCCGAAACCAAATCACCTCCAACCTCAGATTCGAAACTATCAAACCCAAACGAAATCAACCTCACCTGACAACAAAACCACCTCCTCTCTTAGCCACCACTACTTTCTTCTTGCGCGTGTTTGCCTAGGATGTGGGTTTGAGAGGACGAGGTAGAGAAGGTGATTGAATTTCGGCCATGGCTGGGACGGCTCAGTGAGAGTGAGAGAGGAAAATAAGATGGTTGGGGTCGAGCTATGTGAGAGAGGGGATCGGGCTATGTGAGAGAGGAAAAGAGAGACTGAAAGGATGAGATTTTGTGGGTTTAATGAAAAGGAGAGGATGAAAAGGAGACTGAAAAGGAAAATGTTTTTCTTGTATTTAAATCTGTGTTCTTGGTGTTTTTGTTCAAGATACAATTAGATCTTAATTTATGTAATTTTTGGTTTTTAATTCTATTATTTTTTTTTATTTAGTTAAAAATGATAAATTAAATTTTTTTTTTTAAATTTAGATCAATGCTGACATGGTATTTTTTTAATGCCAAATAAAATTTATTATTATTATTTTAATGGCCACGTCAACTTTTAGTGTGCCAATAGTGCACTCCGTCTGCCACGTAGACAATTTCTGTTAGTGAGATGACAGTAGGGACTAAAATAAAACACGTTTTTCATTTTAGGGACTAAAAGCGGTAAAATAAAAAAGTAAGGACCAAAGTGAAAATTGGGTGAAAATGTAGGGACGAAAATAGTATTTCCACCTTTTTTTTATTATTACATATGAGCTATAGTGTGAACAGGTGAATGAGCTACAGTGCAGTGTGAACACGTGAATAATAATACAAAGCAATGTGAACACATGAATAATATATATATATATATATATATTTTTTACATATGAGCTACCATGCACAACCACTTTTGGCAGTGCACTATAGCTATGGAGCCAAATTATTTAACTTTGGCTCCACCAATGTAGGCATAGTTTTGTATTTGGTGATGCTAAAAATAGCAATATGACTTTTTAGTACCACCAATAATAATGCTTAAAGGAATTGTGATCGTCTTTCCCCAGCCTTTATTATCTAGTGAAACAAGCTATAGTGGATGTGATGGGATATGTCTTCAACTAAAGCCACACTTTCATAACAAGTTGCTCTGGCCTTTATGCAATTTGTTGGGTTCTAAGACTTTAGGTTTAAATGTATTAGAACTTCATTTTGTAATGTTGGCAAACCATGATCAAAACGTTTAGTCTTTTTTTAGACTTGCTCAAAGTATGCGTATGTGTAAAGTTGAAATCGAGTGTACTGCAGGATTTACTGTGTAAATCTGCCTGGCTCGATCGATCGAGAATTTGACTCGATCGATTGAAGCTCGTGCAAATTGTTTTTCTACAGAATTTTCCAACTCAGCCCAAGCTCATATGACGTGTAGGGTTTTATGTTTTGCCTTAAATATAAAAGGAAAAACCCTAGCCACGTTTTATTGTGGTTGTTGATGCTGTGTGTATGAATCTCTTGTGAGATCTAGAGGTGTTTGACTTCATACATACTTAGGGTTTCCAATCTCAAGATTGATGTCGAGAGCTTGGTGATCGTTTCAGTTGCTGCATAAAGAGCTTATAGAAAACACAAGTGGTGTACTTGTGGTTGCTGTGAATCCAAGAAAGAAGTAGTCTGTGGACTCAAAGCTATCACGTGGTCGTGGTAGTAAGTTTTTTACTCAAGGTAGCAATAAGATGTTAGTGGTCTAAGTCGCTATTGTAAAATTTCAATTCTTTCATAGTAGATCTGTTTTACCTTGAGGATAGCTAGGTTAAATCCTCCTCAGGTTTTTTATTGGTTTGGTTTTCCTGGGTTATCATATCGTTGTGTTATTTATTTTCCGCACTGTTTCAATGATATGATATATCTGTGTTAACCTAGATCTGAATAATTTACCTAAGTTAATCACTTGGTTAAATAACTAGGTTAAACTGTTTGTGTTTAAGGGGTCTAAAAACGTACACAATTGTCTTCTCCTATCACTTCTACAATTTCTCCTACAATGTCAATACCAAGCAAAAAACTGAAGTCACGAAGTGGTATGTCTTGAGCTGGAGTAATGGCGTTCACAGAAGCTAGAGTTTCAGGAACTAATAATTGGTTCAAAGTGCCTAGCAAACCCATATCATGTACGGGTACAAAATCCTAACTAGACTAAATTATAAAATTTGGCCATGATATTGAATCTGTTGTATATATAGGTATATACAAGGATAGGTTGTAATAATGATGTTTGAGTTTGGAGAATATGATTTCATAAAGTGAAAATTCAAGTTTTGGAATTTTCTAAGTGAAAATTCAAAAATCTGAATTTTTTGGAATTTTCTGCAAAATTTTATAGTGACTATTCAGAAAGATTGAAGAAATTTCAATCTTTGTTAACCGTTTTATGAAAAAATAACTAACTCTCCATACGTGCCTTTTCATGACACATAACCCTATGGGTATAAATAGAGACTTATTTTCACTTGAAAAATAACTAACTCTTCATACGTGCCTTTTCATGAAACATAACCCTATGGGTATAAATAGAGGCTTATGTTCACTTGAAAAAATAGCATAAGAAACACAAGAAATTCCGTGGTCATTCTCCAGAATTGCTATCTGTAGAACCCAACATCTTGGTTGTATCCTGGGGACAAATTTGCAATAACCCTTTAGCAACAAAAGTGTGGAGGGCAAATATTATCTAAGGAAAACGATATAGTGCCTCCAAGTTATCTATTTTCTATTTGTCTTTTGTGTTAACCTTATTCTTCGATTATTACTTAATGTAATATCCCCAATAATCTTAGACAATATTTGACCACAAGATAAGGAGCAAATGATGGTAGAACTTTGAAGATATTGAACCATGGTTTGGTGAAATTGGATCATTTTGATGGAACCAATTTTACACAGTAGAAAGAGTAATTGGCTTGGATTTGAAGAGTTGTTCAAATGATGAATCAATCATAAAGAAGATTCAACGGAACAAGAAGATTCAATGGAATAAGGCTTAAAGAAACAAGTTTCTTTGTTGGCAAGACAAGGTGATGATTCTTTCACATTTTGAATGCATTAAAAGCCATGTCCATAGTTTAAACATTGAAGGTACGAATTTCTTGTTCATGGGCAATTTGAATTTCAAAATGATTGATGAGTTTCTTTGTTAGAATCTTTGCATGTGTTGCGGATTTATGTACAACTTGAGAATTCTAACATAGAAGCATTTATGAAATAATATCTGTGAAATAACTGTTTCTTTGCATCGTTTTGGATCTTAGTATTGAAACTAAGTAATTCTGGGAGGTTTTTGGTTTGTGGGCTTCTTGTTATCACAAGAAAGTTAGAACTTCGGTATATGGGTTGTCATGTTTTCTATGGTTTCTTATTGAAATTGCTATCAACAAGTTCAGTCTTTTCTCGTGTTGAATAGACGTGGAGTATAAACATTAATTGATGTTTTAATAGAATTGTTGATGCTACTGTTTTTCATTAGTAACCATGTGAATGAAAAACACTAGGGACACCCACCCACCTTGATGGTTTTCATAGACATCTTGATTGATTTTAAAAGGCATGATGGGTTTTAGGTCATTTATATGTATATATATTTAACTTATCATTCCTTTGAGAATTGATATTAATTTCATAGGTTGAATAGTGCTTCTTATGACAAGAAGAATATGTCATGTTTCCTTTGTGGAAAGAAAGATCATTACTTTTGAGAATATAAATTCTTAAAAAATAAGAAGGATAAAGATGGAAATGCCAATGAAGCAATTGTCATTAAGGACATTATTGCTATGGTAAGTGATATATGTAATAAAGATCACTATATTTCATATGGCTGTAGTTATAAATCCTTCCGATTGGTGGTTTGATTTGGGTGCAATGTTGCATGTGTGCAACTATAAGGCACAATTCAAGACTTACGAGGAGTCTTCCATAGAACTAGAGGTGCTTGTGGATATCCACAGTAAGGCATGGAAAGTGCATTGTTGAAGTGAAATTGAGTTTTGGCAAGAAGTTCTCTTGGCCAATGCTATGTTTTTCACATACCTGATATCAAGAGAAGCCAATTTATTATTTAAAAATGGTCTTGTTCAAGTATGGTACATTAGTAGGCAATGGATATGCTACTAATGATATCTTCAAACTAAGTATTATTTATCAATATGTTTTGGTTGTGTTTATATTATTTGTGGCATGCTAGATTGAGATTTTTTAATTTCAAATTCTTGAAATTTATGTCAAAACATGATATAATTTATATAAGCATAATGATTTAAATTGAATGGTGTATTAACTAGAAATGATGAATATTTCTAAATGTATATTATTCTTTATGAGGAACATGTCATAATACACCAAAGTGCAGTCCCTTATACTCCTTAATAAAATTGTTTGGTCAAAAGAGAGAACTCTATTTGATATGGTGAATGCCATAAACTTGAGTGCAATCAGCTAAGCTCCTATCTGATCAATGGGAAGAAGCTTTGCTTAGTGTATGCTATGTGCATAATAGAGTTTCATCTCAAAAGTATTTCATATGTGTTATGAAATGAGAAAGTGACCAAATGCTTATCATTTTAAACTGTGGGGGTATTTAACCTTTTGTAAATGATAGACCAAAGAGGACTAATTAGTCAAAGAGCTATATAAAGTGTATATGTAGGTTTTGAGTAAATTCGAGGGTATGTAGTTTATTAGACTTAATGTCTAATATAAGAGTGAAATCAAAGGATATTGAATTTATTGAGTTTAAATTCAAAGATGATTTCAAGGATACCCCGATACCTACTTAAACACGAGTAAATGACTCCAATCTTAAATATCACATTAAGTGATATTAAAGATTTAAATGTGGTTCACCAAGTGAACAAAGGTGGAGTCAAAGTTTGAGAAATAAAAAGGATTTTAATCCAAATTTTATTTCATGTGAAACTCTTGTTTATCTTGTTGAAGGTAATAAAAGTGTAGTCCTAATTAAATACCCATGGTATTCTTTGAGGGAAGTGATCCTAAAGTTTTAGAAAGCTTTGTGCTTCTAACAAGATGTAGCTTTCTATTATAAAATCTATTAATGATGACATAGACTCCATATTATTTAATAATAATTGGGTCTTAATGGATCTACATCTAGCTCTAAAACCAATTGGTATTGAGTGGGTATTAGAATAAAATATAAAATCTTTTGGTCTAAGGCTAATAGTAAAAGGTTTGAAACAAAGGGAAAAAGATAGAATTTTGATATCTATACACTAGTAACTATTTGTGTTATTAGTTTGATATCTTTAAAACCATTCATATAATTTTAAAGAAATTCACTATATTTTATTATTACATTTTGATATATGTAATTATAGTGTGTGTGTATGTGAATTTTGGAATGGTTGAGAACCCAAATTGTGGGGTTTGGAAACTCAAATTGTGGAATTATGATTTCCAAGAAAGTGTGGGGGTATAACCCTTAAACGAGTCATGGACTCATAAGAATGCTAATGTGCATCAAAGATGTGCTTGATAAAGGTATTGAGAATTAACATCGAGGGATGTTAAATTCATTGTGATTAAATTCTGCCATGTGTGGTAGATGTCTCGAGTTTAAACAAGCACATATTGTGATCCTATTTTGAAAGTACCTCTTTGTGAAATAAAGAGAGTACAAGTGAGTTCATTAATTGAACATTCATGGATCAATAATGAAATATTGGATTGTGTCTCCACATATAATTTGAGTATGCATCATATAGATGTGAAGTGACTTTCTTAAAAAGTGATCTTGGTAAGGAAGTTTGCTTGAAAGACCTGTGAGTTTTTATTTCCTTAATTAAATGAAAGTCTTTTATGAATGAGAATCAAGTAAAGAAATATAGTGGAGATGTGCACTATATTAATCTCATTTTGAGATTTATGTTATCTCATTTTGTTGAGATTTGAGTAATCTCATTATGTTGAGATTAGTGATTTCTCATTCTTTTGGGAATTGTGTTATCTCATTGTGTTGAGATTACTATTGAGAACTTGCTTCTTAGATTTTAATATCTTTAAAGAGGCAAAGACACTTTGATTCCAATATTAAATAAAGAGATTACTGGAAGGGTGGATGTATAGCTCGAGTTTGCCAGTGTATTAAGTACATATTACGTATCATGTATGGAACTAAACTAGACATTGCCTTCACAGTATGTAGACTTTCAAAGTTTCTAAAACTTGAGGTTGATCACTAGAAAGTACTTAATTGTGATGAATATCTATTATATAGAATATTCAATTTTAATTCTATTATTGATTTGAGTGATAATATCTATGTCTAGTTAGATAATCACTACATGTGTGGGTGCTATGTGTAAGCATTAAAGAGATAAGGTGTATTTCTTACTCTACTATAGAATTAAATTGAGAGCATTGATTACAATGGTAACAGACAAGGAAGCAAATTGGCTAAGGTTTTGATAAAGTGTCTAGCCATAACCATAATAAGCCATTCCTTGTACTGTAGTTGTAAAACCACAATGCGTATGGTATACATGAGTTGTATACAAAGTGAACTTAGACTTAAAAGTCTAAGACAAGAATACATAAGGCAAGTCAAATGTGGTTGGACTAGTCTATTGCCTACGTAATTCTATATATAAAATAGGTCCTTTACTAATAGAAGGAGAGCTGTACAGGAGGCTGCCCGGAGGGATCCTATCCAGATGTATCAATGAGAAAGAAGGAAAGCTGAGATTGGAAGAACTACATAGCCAGGTCTGTGGGGTCGCAGAAAAAATCAGCCTATACAGAAGGATGCAACGCATGGGATACTACTGGCCAAATATGAACAAAGAGGCTGCAACTGTACAGGAGAAGTGTCAAAGATGTCAACTCTTAATAGACAAGCAAGAAAGCTATGTTGTATTTGTTACGGAAGATTGAAGGACTCCATTCATGGAATACTTGGCTCAAGGGATCCTACCGACTGACTGGACATTAGTTCACCAGCTCAAGAAACTTGTAGTCAAGTACTTCTTACAGAACGGGATCCTATTCAAAAAGGGATACAGTGGGGATCCCTTAAGATGCCTGGGGCCAAGGGAAGCTAGAGAAGTAGTTAGAGAAGTCCATTCCGGTGATTGTGGAAGTCACCCGGGGAAAAGAAGTAGTTAGGGGTACTATTGGCCAACAATGAAAAGGGACTTCGAGGAGCTGGTTAAAATGTGCCATGCCTGCCAAGTACTTAGAGATGCAATCCATACTCATCCAAATGTGCTGCAAGATATGACAACACTGTGGCCTTTCCACACTTGGGGGTTTGATCTTATAGGGCCTATAAACCCTCCTTCCAATGGTTACATATGGATCCTGGCAGCCACTGAGTACTGTACAAAATAGGTAGAAGCTATCCCTTTGAAAAAAGCCACTGGAGCAGCCGTGGCAAACTTCATTCAAGAGCACATCATTACAAGGTTCGGGATCCCCAGGAGGCTGATCAGTGACAATGGGACCCCGTTCATAAACAAAGACATGAAGAACCTGACTGAAGCGTATTACATCAAGCATGGAAGGTCTACACCATACTACCCACAAGGAAATGGTCAGGCTGAAGCCACTAACAGGGTGATGCTGAAGATCCTTAAAAAAATGAAACACGAGTATGGGGGAAAATGGAGTGACCACTTGGCAGATGTACTCTGGGCATGCAGGAGCTCTGTAAAGACAGCCGCATGATTCTTACCATTCTCCCTCGTTTATGGGACAGAAGCCATCAGCCCCGTGGAGTTAGTTGTCCCTACGCCAAGAGTTGTGCTTGAAGAAAACCAAGAGGACACCAAGGACACAAATAATGAAAGAAGGTTGGCAAATCTGGAGGGGTTAGAGGAAGAAAGAGAAGTGGCCAGAAGGAGAAGCCAGAGGTACCAGCAGAGGATGGCTAAAGCATATGCACAGACTATACACCCAAGGGCTTTCACTGAGGGGCAGCTGGTGTTGAGAACAGCAAAGCATGTAAGGAGAAACCTCCCAGGACCCTCCAAATTCGCCCCAAAATGGGAGGGACCCTACATCATCAGATAAGCCCATGATAGTGGGTATTACTAGCTCGCAAAGGAAGATGGGACAGTCCTAACAGATCCTATAAATGGGAAGTGGCTGAAACAGTACTACGTAGGAAAAGGGAGAGACCTTAATACACCAAGACCTTTTTGCCAACTCTCCAACCTGCTAAGTGTTTCATCGTTCTTTACTTTTGTTATGAATTTTGTTTAAGTGCCTTTTTGTTTAGGAACCCATGGTAGAAGGACATTTTGTGATCCTCACTATCTTTGACAACCCTTTTGTGTTCCTTAGATGGTAACTTTGCTTTAATTCAATGAAATCTCTTTTTATTTTCCTTTAAGCTACATCTAAATTAAATATTACAAAGTCCAAATATGGGCAGATTTAGGGGGTACCTGGGCCAATGCAAAAAAAAAAAAACTTTGACACATGCCCTAGGACTCACACCACAATTAGTTCAAAGTACATGACCTGAGACCACGAGCGGAAGTAAGTGCCCGGGATACCTAGCCCAGTACTTGACAAAAAGGGGGTCTGCCTGGCTCATGACCTGGGACTTGAAAAAAAAAAGAAAAAAAAAAGAAAAAAGAAAAAAGAAAGCATCCAATGTACCTAGCTCAGTACCTATGCAGCAAAACAACCACGAGGGTACCTGATCTAGGACCTATAGCAAAACCTGTAGGGATCATGGCCCAGGACTCAGTGCAAAAGAAAAGAAAAGCAACAAAAAAAAAAAAGAAAAAAAAGAAAAGAACAGATCCACATGCTATCGAAAATTAGAAACAATCTTAAAAAAAAAAAAAAACAAATCTATGTCACAGAAAATGGGGGGAGGAAAGCCAGAAATAATGTTCAACAGAAAGAGATAGAACTTATACAACCCAAATTGTTTGAAAAAAAAAATACATCTGAACTAGCTAAAAAAAAAAAGCTAAGAAATAAGGCCGGCCAGCAAAGAGCTGTCTAGAGAAATAGCAGGAACAGCTGGGGAAGAGAGAACTCGCTGCCTTTTAACCTTCAAGTCCTGCAAAACTTTGTGAGCACGAGCTAAAGCCTCCTCAGCAGCAACAATTTCAGCATCTAGACTCTTGGAAGCCTGCCTCTGGAACAACATATGGGCCAGGGAACGCAAATGTTCCAGCAAGAAGGACAGATTGAACTTTGCTTCTATGAGATCCTGCACCACTCCCCTCTATTCCAAAAGTTTTTCTTTAGATAAGGAGTCAAGAGAGGAATCCCTCAAAGAGATCAGCATAGCACATAGCAGCTCCATCAGAATATTGCCTAGAAATACACCTCCCCTAAACCCACTAGTGAAGTCTCCATAGATCTTGAACAACCCTTCCAGCAATGGCAGACCCTCCACAGGCATAGAGAAGCGCATGAAGTCACCATAGGGAGGCCCAAAGCAATAAAAATGGCTTGCAGGGAGGCTGTTGAACTCCAGGAGATCAAAGTGGGTGAGGAAAGCAAGGAGCCCTGAGCCAAGATCTAAAACAGTCACCTCTGGAGCCTCCCCTATTGTTGTACCTCCACTCATAGGGATTAGGGAGCTTTCAACCCTCTAGATGGTTTGGGGGGTCCCTGCCTGAGATTCAGCAACCTGGACGTCAGGAGCAGATTCCACAACTACCTCAGGAACTACGAGCTTAGGACCCTTAACACCTGTGTCAACACCTGCAAAAGCAGACAAAATTCAAAAATGGGGAAAGAACCAAGGAAGAAATGTAAAGTGGGAAAGTGAAAAGAAAAAAAAAAAAAAAAAAAAAAAAAAAAAAAAAAAAAACCAGTATCAGCTTCCTATGGCAGAGCTTCCTCCTCTTACTCCTCTGATTTCCTGGAGGACTCTGTGAAAGAACACACAGCACGTTGAAGAAAGGTTGAGGAAACCTTGGTAAAATGACTACTGGGGGCTTCGCCATAGAAGGAAAAGGCAAGAGAGGAAGCACAATAAAGGTGAACAACACGCATCTTCAGAACCCTCTGATTCCAAGGAAGAGGCGGCCTCAGAGGCAGATTAAATACTGGTTTGACCTAAAAGGGGAAGAAAAAATGGGAACTCTCAGAAAAAAAAAAAAAAAAAAAAAAAAAAAAAAGATAAGGTTAAGCATATTTATAAAGGGTGAATGAGGCTCACCTGCTTGTATGGATGGAGACGCGCCCCCTAAGGGTTCTTTGCTTAACACAGGTTCAAATGACACAGTTTTGGTAGGACTGAAAGTCTGCACGGGCTGGGGATCTTGGGAAACAGAAGGGTGGGAAGCTTCAGGGTCCTAAGCAACTAGGGGAACAGAAGGCAGAATGAGTTGGATATCCTGCATTGGCTGCCCGACCTCCTCAGTCACACCACCACTAGGGGGTTCCTCCTCCACGACTGGGGAAACAGCAAAGGGAGCTGCAATCACTTCTTCCACCAAAGTCCCACCAGTCGTGGGAGGAGGTACCTCCACCTGCAAAGGGAAAAGAAAAACAAGTGACAGAACATCACAAAATGCATAAGTACACAACACCAGAAAAGGTTGGAAGCAAACAGAAAAAGGCACGAATAGAAGAGGGCCATACCACATCATCACCAGACGACTGACCCCGGCCTCTCTTGGGGTCTGACTTGCGTTTGGACTGCAAGGAAGAAATAATCATTCATCAGTTAAAAGAGAAAGGGAAAGACACTGCAACAACAATAATAAGCTACTGCAAAATAAAAGAGAGAAGAAGGAAAGAGGCCTTGCCCTTCTCTATCTCTCTACAGAGTCTCTAATGGTCTTTTGTCTACTACGGGTACACCTAGAGGGTCCTAAGGGAGACTGTGGTACAAAATCAAAGGACCCCAAAGAACCCTAAGCTGAGGAACTCACAGGAACCTGAGAGAGAGAAGACTCTACCTTAGTCTTCACTCGAGTCCTTGGAATTAAAGGATGCCCAACTTCCTTTCCAACTGTAGGGTAGCTCACTCTCTCGGGTTCCTCAGAAACTACCAACTGCTTCTAAGATCTTGCAGTCTTCCTCTTCTTAGTCTCAGGGCCAACCTTGGTACCCTTAGCATTCTCTTCAAGCTCAGCTCTTTTAACCTTTTCCTGCTTAATCTTCTTTTCTTTACCTTTGCCTATGGGAGTGGCAGCACAAATTGCCTCTACTGCCCCTCTTTTAATTGGCACACTAAAAGAAGCACCAACAATAAGGTTACACCTTGACCAAGTCTCTGGAAAATCTTACGCATAACACACCTAACCACCCCTAGAAGCATGCCACTCCACGAATCCTGTCTTGCTGCTTATGGCAGCAGATACAATGCCAGCAGTAGGGAGGGATAAGCGCTTGTTAGAGGTAGGAGCAGAGAGAATATTAGGATTGGGAACTTTCCCAATCTTTCCAAAACCAACATAATCAGAGAAGGATTTCTGAACTCTTCTCCAGTAGCCAGCAAAACCACTGGAAGCAAAGACTCCCCTCTGGGAGTTGGGCACAACAAATTGAGAACTCCTCCGCGACCAATAAGAGAAGGCCTAAAGCTTCAGGAACGGGTCCAGAGAAGGGAGAGAAGGTACTATATCTTAAAACACTGGCGGGATGTCCTGAACAAAGCCAAACTGCCAAAGTACCCGGTGTGCTGAGTAGTGGGTGTACCTGGGGCCACTTGAGGTGGGCACTAGAAGCTATGAGGGACTAACACAAGCCAATTAGGCCAAACTGCCTTCATCACCACGGCGTAGATCAAAGGTATTCCCTGGAGAATTGAGAAAAGAAGCTAATACAGACTCACAGGCGAACCCGAGGATGAACTTCCGAGGAGAACGCCAACTTAAGTGCCCTACCTAATCAAATAACTCAACCTAGCCCAACGAAAAATGATGGGGTGGCTGTTAGTAGAACTACCACACAGACCCTTGATTATATTAGGAGATCCCTGGAATTTAGCTTTTACAAATTTCAAATTTCTAAATTTTGCTAAAGTAACAGAAGAGCGATCCCACATGAATACCTGAAGAATGGCACAGTGGAGGGACAAGGTGATAGCATAACAAGAATCGCCTTCAACTTCATCTCCATGAAGCAGATCCAATTAAGAGTAAACATGGCCCAAGAACATGGGGGCTAGGGGATACTGAGCACCCAGGGCCAATCTAATTGCCAATGGGAAGAAAACAAACTTAACCTCGTACCCGGGGAACTCACTGAACAGAAACTTACTAAGCCAGAGTGCCAGGAACCCAGCTCACCTGACTGCCTTGTCCTTTTCTCGCGAAAGATTCATAACCCACTTGCCCATTCTAGCTGGTTTCCCACCAGGAAAAGTAGTACGCCTGCCAAAATGACTGAATAATTTGTCTTCCACTTCGAGATCCTCGTCAGAAAGACTGATGTCAAAAGGATTCTCATCTCCAAACACCGGGAGGAGGAAGTTATTGACCACATCCTCCAAGGTGATTGTAAGCTCACCAACAGAAAAGAATAAGGTATGAAAAGAAGGGCACCAACGGCGTACCAAGTGTCTGAGGCCCTTGGCATCTCTGAAACCTTCAAGGTTCCTGGAAATCGCCACTACTTTCAAGATCTCGGCGAGCTCCAGTCAACCAACAAATGCTCCATCGGAAAGTTCCCTGTCCACCCAAATGGGCCAACCAGTGATCTTCCCAAGAACGAAGTCGAAGAAAATAGGAACCGCCTCTCAAGATCCCCGCCTACTCTGGAGATCTAAAATCTCTCTTGGATCTGAGACCTGGGCGGAACTGGCAAAACCCGCCTGACCGAAGAATACCCAGGCATGAGGGGACGAGGGGGCCACGCCGTGAGACATCAGAGGAAAGAACAGGCTGGGGGTGTACCAGGGGTCCCGTAAAGGGAAAGCTGGGCGCTCCGTGACCCCCTATGACTCGCCTTGCGCAGAACTAGAAGAACTCTCGCCCTCAGAGGGACTGGAAGTACGCTCCCTCCTTTTTCATAAGGAAGAGGAAGCCATAGAACAGCAAGTGTACTAGGAAATAGGGAAGTCGAGGGAATGAAGAACACGGAAAAGGAAAACAGACAAACAGACAAACTGGAAGGAAGAAGATAAGCTAGGGAATGAAAAACTCTGGGAAGTGAAAAGAAAATATGAAGTGACTGCAATAATGGCACAAAGAGCAATTGGAGAAGACGATGTATGGAAAGGCGCGCCAGTTGCCAAAAAATTTAATTTTAAAGAAGAGAGTTATTGGCAGTTATTAATGGGAGTTACGGGGAACGTGAAAAATGGGTGGAGGAAGTTTTCACTCCAAAATTCAACTACCACATCCCATGCGAAGGGGGGGGGGGAGTTACAAAAGAAGGAAGTGCAACACGCAAAGAAGACCAGGATACCCAAAAGTGTCAGGAAAGTCAGGATCCTGAAGGAAGGAGAGGGGAAACCCTGAGGTTAATTAAAATAGTGAAGAAGGAAGTCCTACAGAAATTAAAGCTCTAATTTACTCACGCGTGGGCTACAGGCAACCCACGAGCTCGGGGGGCTAAATGTTGAGGTCTAAAAAGTTATAACACCAAGGCCCAAAATAGCACAGTGGGTGAACCCCATATAAAAGGGTTGAGCTCACCACAAGAGAAAAGGATGGTAGGCCCAAGTCCATTAAAAAAAGATTTAAAGCCTAGAACTCACGAAAGGACAGGCCTTAGGGCCCATGAAACGAAGGGAAGAAAGGAAAAGCCCAGCTTGTCAAGATTAGAAAATCAAAGGGAATCCAGTGGGAAGAACTGGGCCGGGATACCCAGAGGCTGCCAGGGGTTTGGGATCCTCGGAACATGCAGCACAGCTAGGATGAGATTGAGACAGCTCAAAAAGAGCACCAAGAAACACAAGGAACGAAGAACAGATACGTCCTTCTCAATCACCCAACGATGCAAAAAGGAATTAGAAGGCTTGGAGAGTAACAATTCATGAACAAGGGGCTAGTACCTCGGGGAACCCAGAGAGAAGAACCATAAAGGGAAGCAGCCGGGAAAACCTTCAACCTAGCAGGAATGGATTCGGCTTACTTGGGAAAAATGACAAAAGAAGGACAGCCAAAAGAAAGAGTTTGAAAAGGTAAGGTTTAGAAGCCTTGAAGGAAGAGAGATTGGAGGTCAGCTCTCTAAGGACACCCCAGAATGGAAAGTCAGCAAGAGACTTTTAGGGAAACAGCACCAAAAGAAGAAAACTATGAGAAACAAGGAAAGGACCAGTCATTAGAGTGGCTGGCACAACATGCGCCTCGGTACCTAGGGGAGCAAAGAAGGGGAATCAGTGGTACCCCGGAACCTTAGAATGACACTATAAAAGGGGAAGCAGCCAACATTGAAGGGGCATTCAGCAATAGTGAATCATAACAGAATCATTGAGAAAACTCTGTCAAAAACTCAAAGAAAGTAGTAAAAGAAAGAGAAATATCACCCGGTATCCCAAAACAGCCACTATAGAACATACTTGGATTCAAAGGGATTCAAACTTTGCAAGTTTTAGAGGCTTGGGTAGCCATCTAAGTCTGTAATTTTTGAGCTTATTTGGACCTTGTGACACGTCTTAGTGAGCGCATTGTAATTTACAACTAAGAAAAGTAATGAAATATTTCACAGTGTTTTAAGGATCCTTAACAATTATTTTGTCTCTCTCTTTATTACATTGTTCCTTTACTGTTTCTTGTTGTTTAATACATATATATTCTTGCCTGCTAGTATGTACGTATTGTAGGATTTTGTGCGCCACTTGGTATGTAAACAGCCCATTTAGCTGCGGTGAACCAAGCCCAGTCCCTTTAAACAAACAACTAAAAGGCCCAGGGTCCTTACTTCAACTTGGGCCTGGACACTGTCCAAAAAAAGGACCCTCACAGACTACAATCTAGGCTTTCCAAAAAAAGGACACTGTCCAAAAAAAGGACCCTCACTTTTCTAGCCATTGGGTATTTCTAAGTAAATTAATGGTTGGTTATTTATGGGTAATACTAACCATTGACTATTATTGTTATTAGTGGCTTATATAATACCCTCATTAGAATACACTTTCTTGTTAGATTTCTTTTATGAGTGGCTCTAGGATCACAAACTATTCCACAAATTTTTAACATGTCAGACTATGAATGATTGTCTATCACTTATATATGGATCGACCATTTTTTCTTTACCATTCACATTCTACTGCATCACAATTGTTACAAAAAAGTTATGTAATTGTTTTCCCAAAGTTTTGAAACATTGCTTTACTCTCATTCAAAAAGAGAAGGCAATTCTGTAGCTCATAGTCTGGTTAGATTTGCGAGTAGCATACCAGATTTTTTAGTGTGGATGGAGGATATTCCACCACGCATTCAGTCTCTTGTACAAGCTGATTTGGCTTCCTTACGTTAATAAAGTTCATAGTATTCACTCTCAAAAAAAAAAAAAAGAAGAAGTTATGTAATAGTTTGTTGTATTAGATTTTTTCTTCTTTTGCTCTCCATTTCTAGACATACAGATTTTGTTCTCTATCTCTCCCCAAATATTTCTTTTTCTGCCATTTGTATTTATTTGATTAAAGAAAAGGCAAGGCAAGGCATTAGAACTTAGAAGGTTGTCTTAAACATTTGTGAGTAAAAGTGCATCTATCACGAAAGTCGATGCTATAGTCGAATTATGGGGGAGTTGTTCGGTCAAGAAAGTCATTTGCATCGAATTTTATTCTGGTGTCACGAAGCAACATTTAGGGATAATACTTCCGCAACATGATTCAATAGCATTGTCACTATGAGGTTGAGATTATTCTAAACTTTTTGCTAATTATTTGAGATATTATTTTATAAAATCAAACTTTATTTATTGATATATTTTCAACACTTATTTGATGGTGGTGGTCTACAGACCCACTTCTTATTTATGAGACAATACTCTTCGAGAAAGCCAACCGCATCATTGATAATTCGGGACCCATCTCTAGCTTTATAGCCCAAAAAAAATCCTGACCTCGTCTCTATGTTGCAACACATTCCTTCATCCCAAGTACTAGCCTAGGAAATGAGACCTTCAGTTATTCTGAATATTTATTTCAATTATTCACACTGGCTCCCAAATAATCCCAATCCCAATTTCTTGGTTATGAAGTAATGAATTCGAATGGTCTATTATGGAGCCATTATTAAATACAGTATTCAATAAGTTTAGTGAATAGTGACATCAAAAAAATTCACGAACACATGTTATGATTAATGAATAACAAAAGTAGTTAGCCAAAAATCCATATATATATATATATATATATATATATAATGATGTTCCACCAATCACAACTTAATTTTGTCACATAGCCTTGACGTGTGTCAGTGCAAGTATTGTATGATGGATCTAGATCTCCACTCTCCACTCTCCATGATGTCAAAGTTTATGTTGATGCTGCATGTTTGAGAGGGTAGGCTTGCTTGGGAGCAAACTGGAGAACCATTAAAGCTCGAGTACAATTAAATCAACTTCAACTCTCCCTGAATCGACAAAATTTTGGCTTTGAGAAGAGACGAGCTATTCAGGAATGTTATTTACATGCACCTTGATGTCAAGTCTAAGATGGTAGTAGAAGAAATAATCAATAGCCCAACCTGAATTATGAAGGAAGTTTTAGATTTTTCCATTAGGGCTACTGATATATTGTCAACCTAACTGGTCCCTCTAATATTGTTTATAACGCTTTTTTTCTGGGCGTACCCAGCCCCTTTCGGCCCATGGTTTCTGTCATTTTTTTTGGGCTCAAGTAGCGACATGTCTCATTAGTGGCCGACTGGTTCCACGCCATAATACAAAACCACGGTTTAAGTGGTGCCGAGCAATAACCACACCTGTAAGCCCCCCCTGTTTTTTTTTTTTTTTTTTTTTTTTGGGTTCTCTTTGTTTACTTTTTGTTGAGGTACAATTTTTTCACTCATGCCATGTGCCTCAATCTTATTTAATCATATTTATTTATTTACCAAAAAATATCAAAATATTGCTCATAAATTATTTTGGGCCTCCATGAATATTTCTCATCCCATTGGCTCATAAATATTTCATATCTCATTATCTAAATTGGGCATGATATAAACTATCACAAAAAAGCCTAAAAAACTTATATCTTATCCAATTTCATTATCATTATTTAGCTAAGACGAAAACCGGCCCTACGAGCCCAATGCACACATCTCATTCTTTTTAAAGCCCAAGACTACTACTTATACTTAGCAATATTTCAAAAGCCCATGATTCAAATCCATAGCAAAATAATTTTATCAATGGAATTCAAATCCATAATCGAAGCCCATAGTTTAAACCTATAGCAATTTTATCAATGTAATTCAAATCTCATAATCAAAGCCCATGGTTCAAGCTCATGACAAATTATTTATCAAAAGCCCAATTTTTATTGGTTATATTTAAAGTCCAATTCTCATTGGCAACATTAAAATCCAATTTCTCATTGGCAATATCAAAAGCCCAATTCTAATTGGCAATATTAAAAGCCTAATTCTCATTGGCAATATCAAAATCCCAATTCACATTGGCAATATTAAAGCCCGATTCTCATTGGTAATATTAAAAGTCCAATTCACATTGACAATATCAAAAGCCCAATTCTCATTGGCAATATTAAAAACTCAATTCTCATTGGCAATATCAAAAGTTCAATTTATGTTGGCACTATTAAAAGCCCAAGCTAGCTACTTGGCACTATTTAGTGAAAAACCCAAAGTTATCAATACTTGGCAAAATACTATATCATAAGCATTTCACTTAAAGTCCAATGATGAAAAATGCTTTAAGTTCTTAAATCTATTACTATAATATTACAAACTCATGAAATCTATGACAATTATCTCTTCTCAAAACCCATGGCAATCATTTTATCAAAAAGCCCATGGAAAGTTATGATTATTTATCTTAAACCCATAATATTTATTTATTTCATATCATATTATAATCCCATGGAATTTATATAAGAACTCATGGTCAATATTTATCTTATATCACAACATTCATAATATTTATTTCCAAAACTCATGGTAATTATTCATCCTACAAGCCCATTATGATTATCTATTAAAAACCCATGAGAATATGGTGAATATTATCCATTAAGTATTTTAAAGTAATCAAACTCATATCAAATATTAAACTATATAGACTATTATTTAAAGCCCATGGGAATTAATATCCAAAACCTATTATGAGTATTGAAGCCCTGAAGCGTATTCAATTTTACTAACAACCAAAGCCCATGTGAGATGAAAATCCATGGCAACACATAGCAACCTTGTCCATTTTTTAGGACTCAAGGAGTGGAATGCAAGCCCAAGTGAAGAGAATCACTAAAACATGGCCCAGTGAAAGTACCCAGCCAAAGTATCCAGCGGAAGTACTCTGGCAACTGAGACAGCTGGGGCTAGCTACCTCTTAATTTCAGCAGCTGAAACCTATTGATTATGACAAGACTCAAGGGCTGGGGGCTGACATATAAGAGCTGAGGTCATTCTCATTTTCTACTTCCTCTCCAAGTTTTGGTCAAAGGGGAAAGGAAGTCATAACCAAGACCTCCAAGCTCATGAAATTCTCAACTAAATAGTTTATTTCCTTACTAAAATTGTATGTAATTGATTCATGAACCAAACCCATAATTCCTAAAAGGGGAAATTAGGGAAAAGTGGTTTGGAGGGCATAAGGGGGTGTCTAGCAGAAGCTCCCAGCAGAGGCATCAATGGTTGACACCTGGCTTGGAGTGTCAACCAACCCTCTTGAGCTCTAATCCTAGTTGCAGCAAGCAAGATCTCTAGTCCTAATACATGCCCTAATCCCATTGGACGAAATTAATCTCTAAATACCAGCATTTAATGCCTAGATTAGGAGCATCTTAGCCTCTAGTTGAAACTACCCAAAGAAGCCAAACACTCTAAAAGCAAGTCTCACCATTTTGGGCCAAATCTCAAAGGAGATATCCTAGGATTCTGCTGCTGTCAGATCTGGTCCCTTCTAAATTTTGCTAATCAATCCCTTAAGCTTCACTATAAAAGGAACTACCATATACTCATCAAGACAACAATATCTTATCATAAAATTCCTCACCCATCATTTTATTTTTAGCTTATAAATTAGTCCTTTAGTTCATAAATCAGCTTTTGATCCATAAATACTCATGGACACTTACCCATAAATATCCCATTTCATCTCCTAAGAAAATCCCAGCACCTTAAAATAGTCATAAACAACCATTTTTTACACCATACCCGAAAATGGGTAAACACCACTCCATCTCTCTTCAATACTTCCATATATTCACTCATACTTTCCATAAAGTCACTCCCACTACTTACTATACACATATATTCATCATTATGGACATAATATTGCACATAGAGATCTTGTTTAAACATTTGCTGCACTAATTTTTCTTCTTTCACTTGTAATAATGAAGCCTGTAATCCTTGTTTATTGCTATTATAATGAAGGCCATAATGTCTTGGATACTATGGAAGTTTTCCCTCATGTTGAGTTAATAACAATGAGGAAAATATACGATTTTTATCATGTAAACACATTTATTAACTAATCAAACGTTACTGCTAGAGGTCTGTCATATTCACTGCTTGACCATTTTCCTCTTGTGTACTTGTTATAATGGGCTCACATTTATATTTACCAACTATGGAGGAAATGCATAATTTTTACTATGCGAATACATTTATTAATTTTCCAGACATCTACCGCTAGACGTTTCTCTTGTTTCTAGACATTTATTAATTTAAGCACTTAATGTGTGTGGTGGGCCATCTTTTAAGCTAACTTATCTTTGCAGGAGGTACTTTTGGGGCCTATAATCTTTGTTGGATGCAATTTGGACCTTGAGCAAAGATGGACATTTCACACTTCACCGATAGCCTTTGGGCCATACTCTAAGCCCAAAGTCGAGTCCCAGTCTTGGCTTCCTAAATATCATATTGGCGACGAAAAAACTGCCCCCAACACTTTCATTAGATCATCCATACAGTATATAACCCTTATTTTGTGAATGCATATATTATATAACCTGTATGTATACTCTGGTGTTTTTTCATATGATTAATAAAATCTTACTTACCTATCATAAAATAATTTAAAAAAAAAAAAATCTTTTATCTACTTTAAAAAAAATAAATAAATAATTCGATAATTACAATAGAAAATGAGGGATTTGAAACCTATACAATTTCATTAGAAATATTAGGAGGCACTATTTAAACTATAAGACTCTTAGCTATATATTTCTTCTTTTGAATAAAAAGAGAAAGAGAAAACAATGATTTTCTCGAGAAAAAAAAATGAAAGAAAAAGAAATAATATAGAAGAATAAGCAAAATACACAGGACTAGATCTAGTTGCGACTTGTGAAGCACTGAATCGAATAATATGTGATGGTCTCGTGGAGCAGTGAGTAATTTTTTATCATCAAAGGAAATCCATTTTTTCTTCTGCAAACTTGTCCTCTGTGTGTGTGTGTTCCACAATCAAGAAGAATCGAGAATTGTACAAAATCTAGTTGTGAAGGAATGGCTTGTCATGGAATGGAGCAATGAGTACATCTTCAATCTTCTGCAGTGTGTCTTGCATGATGGATTGTCACACCAACTTGAATTAAATTCAAATATTTTATTAGAAATAATAAGTAAAAGAAACAAGCATAGTTTTGCATAACTCTCTACATATAATTAAATAATATTCTGATATTCAATTTTAGGTTAACACAAACAAATGCATAGTTAGATAAACCAATGCATAATGCGTTTGGGATGGAAGTCTAAAAATTTAGTGGAGTTTCGTATGCAAAATATTTGAAGGGTTTAGTTTTGGGAATGCTTTTTTCGTCCGTTGCAATTTTTAATTAATTGCATAACTAAAAACAATTTCATTCATCACACTACAACAAAATGTATTTTTAGTGACAAAAATTAGTGAGGAAATATTTTTCGTCGCTAAAAATACAGCTTTAGTGACGAAATATGAATTGAATTTCGTCACTAATAATGAAAAAAATTATAACATTTAGTGACGAAAAATAAATTTCGTCGCTATTGTGATCTGAAAAATGGGCGCCAGTGGAGGGAAACTTTGGCGCGAGTTTAATTAATCTATAGCGACGAAATATTTCTTCGCTAAAAGTTAAAATTTTTAGTGACGAAATATTTCGTCACTGTAGGTATTGCTGTGGATAGTATTAGTGACGAAAATCATTTCGTCGCTATAAGGAAGAATTAGCGACGAAAAAAATTCGTCACTAAAATTAACGTGGACCTTTTCTATTTTTAAAGTTTTGTTTTTGTTTTCATTTTTCTAAGAATAGTTACTCAAAATTAGGGTTGTTCATTGGACGGTGCTAATGAATTTCAAAGGAAGGGAGGGGGTGGGGGAAAGTTGAGCCGTATCGGGATCAAGTTTCCTTGCCTCAAAAGGGTGACGGGGCGAGGATAGGTTGCTTGCCCCATGCCATCTCAAATGTATGTATATGTGTTTTTAGTTAATGTATTTATTTAATTGTTTTTATACATATTTTACTACCTCTTAAAACACTTGTTTTATCTCTTTTTTAGCACTGACGAAAATCCTTTCGTCGCTATAAGGAAGAATTAGCGACGAAAAATATTCGTCACTAAAAATAAAAATAGTTTGCACTTATATGTTTTTAGTGACGAAATTCATAATTCATCACTAAAAGTATGCTTTAGTGACAAAATATGAATTTCGTCTCTAAAAATCTTAACAAAGCCTAGGTTCTTTAGTGACGAACCTGACATTCGTCGCTAAAAACTTAAAAGCCATATACCTTTTAAGACGACAAAGTAGGCATTGGCGACGGAAAAGTTTCGTCGCTAAAGACCTGAGTATTTAATACCCATTCATCTCTTTTATTTCAGCCAAAAGCCAAAAGCTATTTTATTTCTCAACACTGAACCACTATCACCAACGCCAAACCATTCGTTGCCGATTCTCAACCCATTCTCGACGATTCAAACCCCATTCTCGACGATTCAAACTCCATTCTCAACAGTTCTCGACCCATTCTCAACGGTTCTCAACCCATTCGTCGTCGATTTTCGACCCATTCGTCGCCGATTCTCGACGGTTTTGAAGTGTTGCTTCAGCTCCCGACCCATTCGTCGCCGATTTTCGACCCATTCGTCGCCGATTCTCGACGTTTTTGAAGTGTTGTTTCAGCTCCCGACACATTCGTCGCCGATTCTCGACGTTTTTGAAGTGTTGTTTCAGCTCCCGACCCATTCGTCGCCGATTCTCGACGGTTTTGAAGTGTTATTTCAGCTGATTCGTTGCCGATTCTCGATGATTTGAACCCATTCGCGACGGTTTTGAATTTTTATTTCAGCTCCCACTGTCGTCGATTCGAACCCATTTTCGACAATTCGAACCCATTCGTCGCCGTTTTGGACCCTTTGCCACGAATTCTTCACTGCCGATTTGGACCATTCGCGACGATCTGGATTCGGTAAGGTTTTTTTATTTTTTTATTTTTTATTTTTGTTTGTCAATGATTAGTTTGGATTTATTTATTTCATATTCAATGAGTTTATTTTTTATTTATTTTTTTATTTATTTTTTAGTATGATCAATGACCAATCTAGAGATATTCTTTTGGTCTGAAATGAAATGAAAGTAAAGTCTTAAAGCCAAAATGCTATTATAGACTTTATAGTATTTTACTTGGTTCCTATTAAGATTGTGATGTTTGGTATCAGGACACATGGCAAAGAAGGAGATAATATGCATTTGTAACATTTGTAGAAACTTATTTATTTTATGATTTGGCTTGATTTTTGTTTCATCCATAGTTTATAAATATACGCTAATTCATGTAATTATGTTTTGTTATTTCTTCATTTTTCCATTAGCATTTATATTAACTGGAGGCTTCAGGCATGAATAGTTTACATTTGTGGTTATGATGCTTTCTTTAATAAGGTTAAACATGATACCTATATTAAATTGTGTCTATTTCAGAGCTGTCAAAGGTGAGCCAGGTGCTTGCATAGACACTTAAGTGATGCGCAAGAAGTCATGTAGAGCCCTACAACATTTTTAAAATCTATGCAGCTTTGTTGGACAAATAACATTCTTTGGAAATGAATGAGTTTCCCTCAGCTAGTTGTTGTTGATGACTGGAGATAAATAATTGATCTGGTGAATATAAGATTTCTTAGTCTACATGGGACAAAATTGAATTGAATTTGTTTGTATTAGATCATGTGCAACTCTAATTTGAGTAACTGCAGTATGTCTATTTTTCTCGGCCTCAATCCTTTATTTTCTTGCAATATCTTCAGCTTAAATCAAAACGCTCCTTGTTCGTGCTTTTGATGGTCTTCTATGTACGTGATTGTATCTTCTTGGTCTACTTGTTTACTTATCCACATTATGTTGTATTATGCCTTTTTGTAACTAATGTATACTTGAGTTATTATGGCTTATTGTTTCATGGAATTTTCTTTAAATAGAAGAGATGATGCTTGGTTTGCAGCTCTTGGAAGATCTTGCATCCATATGACATGGAGTGACCGGGGTGCTATATCTCTTGAGGTATGCTCTATGTGTTTAACACCTAAGTAGTGAAAGACTTCTTGATAGGGTAGTTTAACACCTTTATTTACTATAACATTGTGTTTCCTTCTTTTTCTCAATGCTGGTTGTGATTTACCTAATTCTAATAACTTTATGTCAATTATCTACTTATTATATATTATGTAAATCTATGTGTTGCATGCAGGTGAAATCCTATTGATACATAGAATGTGTTGATGACTACAGCCATTAGATCATTGGGATTGTGAGGAACAAGGTGAAGAACACAAGTTAACTTTGGATTTTTTCTGAAAGTTGTAAACTTAGCTTGAGCAAAGTAAGTATATTATAGATAAAAACTTATAAAACTCTATATATACTTGTGATGTTGGGAGTGTTTTTCAATTCTTGCAAATGTGAATGAATATTGTTGATTAGAAGCAATTGTGTTCCTTTATTCGATTTCAATACTTGTAAGCATTATACTTGTGATGTTGGAAATTGGTTTTGTGATGGGTTGTTGTGTTGGAGCAAGCGGGTGGCTTGCATGGTGTTATAAGGTGGTTTAAATACATATTGGAAGTGTTTTTCAAATCTTGCAAATGTGAATGAATATTGTTGATTAGTAGCAATTGTGTTCCTTTATTCGATTTCAATACTTGTAAGCATTATACTTGCGATGTTGGAAATTGGTTTTGTGATGGGTTGTTGTGTTGGAGCAAGCGGGTGGCTTGCATAGTGTTATAAGGTGGTTTAAATACATATTGGAAGTGTTTTTCAATTCTTGCAAATGTGAATGAAACTTGTTGATTAGTAGCAATTGTGTTCCTTTATTCGATTTCAATACTTGTAAGCATTATAGTTGTGATGTTTGTGATTGGTTTTGTGGTGGGTTGTTGTGTTGGAGCAAGCGGGTGACTTGCTCGGTGTTATAAGGTGGTTTAAACTAATATTGGGAGTGTTTGAGTGTGCAATGTATATTTGTTTAAGTATTAATATAGACTTGTGCATTCATAAATGTGATAGAATTTTATCTAAGTAGCTTATAGACTTAGATGTTAGAATACATTATGCATGAGTTGTCCTTATTTTACTAAAATAGGATTCATCATATAATTGTAGTCAAACATGGATAAAAGTTGGATGACAATGAGTAAGACACCCGATGGCAAATTAAGTCATCCATATATTGAAGGGGTCAATACATTTATTAATTTCGCAAGAGCAGTTATGGACTTGTGTGGTAATATTCTGTGCCCGTGTATTCACTGTGTGAATTGCTATCGACAATCTCCTCAAACTGTGCGTATCCATTTACTTCATCGTGGAATTATGCAATCTTACATTAATTGGTATAATCATGGAGAACCTCGTGTATTGAACGAGAACATTCATGATAATGAAATGTCAGATGGTGATCATATGGATGGTATCGATGCCTTGATAGGTGACCAAATTAGAGGAGAACCAAGAAATGCAACCGAAGATGAGGAGGTGCGTCATTTTGACAAACTTGAGGAAGATGCAAAGCGTGAGTTGTATCCGGGTTGCACTGATTATAGTATCTTGAAGTTTGTTATTGAGATGTTGAATGTAAAGGTAATGACCAATTTGAGTAATAAGGGACTTGATATGATGCTAGAATTGCTGACAAAGGTTTTACAGAAAGGTAACTTGGTTCCCAAGTCAACTTATGAAGCAAAGAAGATATTACGTGACTTGGGCATGTCATACGAGCATATAGATGCATGCAAAAATGATTGTGCACTATTTTGGAAGGAAAATGAAAACCTTGATAAATGTCCGGTGTGTGAAGCGCCTAGGTATAAAGATACACATTCCCAAGGTAAGAAGATTCCTCATAAGGTATTGCGTTACTTCCCGTTGACACCGAGACTGAGGAGATTGTACATGTCAAGCCAAAGAGTTAAAGACATGAGATGGTATATAGACAAACGTGTGGACGATGGGATAATTAGGCATCCAGCTGATAGTGAGGAGTGGAAGGAGTTTGATTTGTAACATCCTGATTTTGCCCTCGAAGCTCGCAATGTAAGGTTGGGGTTAGCTACAGATGGATTTAATCCTTTTGGGAATATGAACAACAACTATAGTATGTGGCCTGTCATACTTATCCCCTATAATCTATCGCCTTGGTTGGTTATGAAGGAGCCATATTTTATGTTGTCCTTGCTTATTCCTGGTCCCCATCAACCAGGAAATGAGATTGATATTTACTTGAAACCATTTGTTGATGAGTTGAAGGAGTTATGGGAAGAAGGTGTAGAAACTTATAATGCTTATAGTAAAGAGCATTTTCAGATGTGTGCAACTTTGTTGTGGACAATACATGACTATCCTGGATTTGGTAACGTGTCCGGGTGGAGGACAAAGGGTTATCATTCTTGTTACACTTGCAACGATCAACCATATTCAGAAGCTTTGGAAAGTAAAATTGGATTCATTAACCATCGAGCTTATTTACCTATGGAACATCGTTGGAGACATAGTCGGTTGCATAATGGTTTACCAGAGAAACAGAAGAGATCTTTAGAGTTACAAGTGGGAAAGATACAAGAGAAGTTAGATAGAATGTCAAATATAATTTTAGGAAAGCATCCAAGTAACAAGAAGAGACAACTCATTGGGGAGCCAAATTGGTCAAAGGTAAGTATTTTGTACAAGCTTCCATACTGGAAAAATAAAAAGCTTAAACACAACATTGATGTCATGCATGTGGAGAAGAACATTAGTGAGAGTACTTATGGTACTTTGTTGAGCATTGAGGGGAAAAACAAGGACACTAACAAGGCACGGATAGACTTGCAAAATATGATGTGGTTATTTGTTGTGTTGAGTTAGTACAATTGTGTTCAAATTTAGCACTTGTGAATTGCTTGATATGGATAATGGTGTGGACTATGATATGTAAAGTTAGTAGTAATTGTTATTGAAATGTTTTGTGCTTATCTTGAACTTGATATGGATATTGATGTGGTCATTTGTTGTGTTGAGTTAGTAGCAATTGTGTTCAAATTTTGCACTTGTGAATTGCTTGATATGGATAATGGTGTGGACTATAATGTCAAGTTAGTAGCAATTGTACTTATCTTTCATGTCAATACATAGTTTCAAAAAATGCCCAAAAAGGCCAAATACACTCATAATATACCGAGGTATGAGATGGCAAGATTGAATAGAATGAGGCAAAACCAAGAGATAATTGATGCTTTGGGATTGAAGCACATCTCAACTTCTCTAAAGGATTCTGCTTAGTCCAATTGTGCAAAAGGGAAAAGAAGTAAAGCTAATGTTGTGGTAGATGATGATTATGTACCACCTATTGGTGACGATGAGAATGATGTTGAGTCATCTAATTCTTTAATCCATAAGGTACAATAGATGTTCCATAGGGTACAATAGATAATAACTTTGTTGTTCTATTATTTGTAATGACTTTGTTGTTCCATTATATGTATGTTTGTTAGTTACAGATGGCACCAAGACGACTTACACGCTCGCGAGGTGAGGCATCTATCCCGGTGATTCAATCTACGGTTCAATCTACGGAAACACCTCCTGAAGCAAATCCTCCCGCCCAAAGTTCTTCTAGTGCGGAGGCTACCGACGCATTAACTAGCACGACTGGTAATTACATAGAACATACTTAATTACAACTGCACCATATCTTTACTATTGAGATTATACTTAATGTACATGGAATGTATAATTTTTAACATTGATAATGTTTAAATAGGATCCACTAGCAGAAATACCCGTGGAACAACACGTGGTATAGCAGTACGGGCACTTGTTGAAAAAAGTGGTAAACTGCCAGTACGTATAGCTGCAGAGTATGATGCTCCTGTTGGGAAGAATGCGTGCAAGCTTTTCAATCAAATTGGCGTACAAGTGCGAAGTAATTTGTCCAGTTACAACGTAAAAAATTGGAAAAGTGTTGATGCTGCTACTAGAGATGTGGTGCTTCAAAATATCGCGGTAAATTTACATTGATAACGTCTAACTCGTCTTTGCTGTCACTAAGCATATTAAATTCATATAATAATATTTTTATAATACATATACACTTCATTTTACAGGATCAGTTTGAGTTAGAAGGAGATTCTAACTTGGTAACGAAAACAATAAATACAAAATGTGGAAGATTATTGAGTAGCGGCTCTAACAAGTTGTATCAGACTTATAAAAAGCTCGTACAATCTCATGGTGCTGACTATGCAAAAAGCCACCCGTCAAAGAATGCCACACTTGAGCAGTGGACTGGACTCATTAAAGGGAAATGGACTAATAAGGACTGGCTGGTAAATTATTTATGCGTATATTATTATTATCCAATATTTACTATATTATGTTGTTAAATGGTTAGATTAATACCTAGATGAAGTAAATGTATATTGTTTTATTCATGATCTAATAAATATCTTGAATGTTCTTTATTAGGAAAAATCAAGAAAGAACTCTGAAAATAGGAACAAAACTTCAGGCAAACATAGATGCGGGACAAAGGCACTTGCTTTTAGGGTTGATGAGGAGGTGCGTGTTTTTTTCATTTTCTTAAACCTTAGTATATTACATGTTGCGATTAATTAACTATATCTATTTAACACTCGAATGTTAATTAATCAGACAAATAATAATGATGGTCAAGTTCCTGAATTGGCAAAAATCTACAAAGATGTTCATTTCAATCCAAATACAAATAGGTGGATACACCATGAGGATGAAGCGACATATGTATGTGTATCATTCCATCCCTATCATTTCATCCTTATCATGTTTGTAAAGTTATAACATATGTAGTATTAATGTTGTGATTGTTTATTTTTTTCTCTTTCAAATGGTAGGAAACTATTCTCAAAGTACAAGAGGATCATTGTCAAGATCCTAATGCAATTCCCCTTACACAAGAGGAGATCTCAAACTTAGTTTTTAAGAAGAAGTCTGGTATTGTAAAAGGACTTGGCATGAGACCTTCCTCTTCTCTAGTAACCACTACCTCTTCTAGTTCCTCGGTGGAGTATATCCATCGGTTAGAAAATGAGATAATTGAGCTCAAAGAGGCAAGAGCTAGGGACGAAGAGGAGCGAGCTAGGGAGCAAGAGGCGCGAGCTAAGCAAGATGAGGTCCAAAACAATATTCTTAATTTTTTGAGGAGCAAGGGTTATGATAATGCTTTTACCTATGAGGGTGGTTCATCTTCAAGTTAAATCAATTATTGGTTAGTATTTTATCTTCAAGTTAAAACACTTTATTTTTTATGTATCATTTGAAACTAATTGTATTATATTACACTTGAAAATTTATATTTTCTTTCTTATAACACAGTTAATGTTTTTACTTTACGATTTTAATGTAGTAGTGTTTTTATATTTATGCAGAATTCTAATTGGTGGCTTTAGGGGATTTACTTTTGACATTATTTGAAGACATATGAGAACATCTTCTGTTGGTTCTAATTATATTATGCTACATTTTTTGTATTATTATAAAACATATTAAGTTATTGTATGCGTTGCAAACAATTATTGTATGGAAAGAGTTTGAATTGGATACTTGTTTTATTTTTTACTTGTGGAATGTATAGATCGATTTTTTATAAATGTGTTGTTGAAATAGATGTGTTAATCAAATGTGAGGTTTTAATAATGTAATGACAGAAAATAATAGCAAATAAGTTTTAGCGACGAATTTTTTCGTCACAAATATAGCAACAAAAAATTGTTTTAGTGACGAAATATTCCGTCGCTAAATGTAGCAGAATTTTGTAAGAAATGGTTTTAGTGACGAAAATTTTCGTCACTATATGTGCTTGGATTTTTTTTAAAATAATTTTAGTGACGACTTTTTTCGTCACTATATGTACCTGAAAATAGTTTTAGTGACGAAATTGTTCGTTACTAAATATGATTTAATAAACTGAAATGGTTTTAGTGACGAAATATTTTCGTCGCTGAATACTGTTTTTAGTGAGGAAAACATTTAGCGACGAAACGTTTTCGTCGCTAAAAGTTTTTTCTTTTCTAAACAAATCGGACTTTTAGTGACGAAATTTTTCGTCGCTAGGACTTTTAGCGACGGGGCTACAGTGACGAAATGAATTTCGTCACTAAAAGTCCGATTTCGTCACTAAAAGTTCTTAGTGACGAAAAGCTGGACTTTTAGTGACGAATTTTTTCATCACTGAAAGTACATTTTGTTGTAGTGTCATAATTATTTTTTTAAAAGAATTTTAGCATAATACCATACACTATTTCTCGAAAGAATGTAGGCGAAAACACCATTTTGGTCCCTACATTTTGAAGTTACAATCAATTTGGTCCCTACATTTTTGTAGTAGTCAATTTGGTCCCTGTTATTTTCAATTTTTAGTCAATTTGGTCCTTACCATTAACTACTAACGGAATATGCTTATGTGGCAAACGGTGTGCATTGTTGGCACACTTAAAGTTTAGGTGGCAACTAAAAATAATAATAATAAATGCTATGTCAGCATTTGAATAATAAAAAAATCAACTCACCAATTTTAAATAAATTAAAAAAAAAAAAAAAAAAAAAAAAAAAAAAAAAACTCAAATGATCTAATATTGAATTTCAACACAAACCCAGAAAAAGTAAACTCAAATTAACCGCTACAAATCTCTCTTCTTCTTCTTTCTTTTTCTTTTTTGAGAAAGAATCGCGACAAATCTTAGTTCTACAATTCAAGTCATGTTACCGACCATCTTTGTCCTCTCTTTCCCAGCTGAAAAATTGAAATGATACCACATCTCCACAACAAATAGAATTAGAAGAATCAGCCATAGAATAAAAGACTAAAATAAAATAATCTCAATTTCATTTCCTTCAAAAAATTTTAAATTCCCACCCAACTCCTCTAAAGTTCACCAGATCCAAAACCTATAAGAGTATCCACAGCAGTGGATCTAAATTTTTAGCTTTTTAGCTACACAAAAAGTCACTTTATCTATTTTACCTTCTCACACCTTACAGCAGTGGAGCTATTTTACCTTTTTAACACAATAAAATAATATAAACACTACAATAAAATAATATTTCATTCAACCAACAACACACCACCACAACCACCATCAAACTCATAAAAGTCACTGTACAACCACAACCCCATCGTGCCCATCAAAACCAGTGAAGAAGAACAAAACAAAAACCCAGAAAAATCAACACAGCCAAACCGAAACCTATGCCTGATACTCTGTCCGATTCGGTACTGGCTGATGAGACAGGGAATCGATTTCGCGAAAGGGAATCGATTTCACGAAAGGGAAGTGGACCAAATTGGAAAACGCAAGCCCACTGCCTCAAACACAAACACAAGCCCACTGCCCACAACAGATCGAAAAACACAAACACAAACCCACATCGGCGCTGGGCATGAGATAGCAGAGAGAGGGTGGAGCTCGAAGGTTCGGCCTTTGAGGTAGAGATCTAGAGAGAGAAAATGCGAGATAGAGTGGTCGGCGCTGGGCAGGGGCTTGGTCGGCGGCGGTAAACAGAGAGGTGAGAGCTTGAGAGATGAGAGCTTGAGAGAAATTTCAAATGGAGCTTGAGAGTGACACTGAGAGAGAGCACGGTGAGATGAGAATAAAAGAAATGAAAAAAATAAACAAAGTAGTGTTATTTTAATCCGGGGTGAATAAAAAATTAAATTTTTTTTTTAGATGTCTGCTACAGTGCACATCTATAGATAGATGTGTACTGTAGCAAATCAGCTAAAAATTATAAGAATGCCTCCACTGCTGCATGGTTGTTTTTGGTATTTTGGTGGAGCTAAAATAGCATTATAGCTATTTAGCTCCACTGCTGCAAATGCTCTAAGATCCCATCTGAATCAGCCAACCATGTCCTGCTTACCCTTTCCCTCCAACCCACAAACGAATCCAATATCCTCCTTCAAACTCGTTTCCCTCGCATCCCTCAATGATGATCCTCTCATGAGCGGCCAGCTCTTCGTCAGCGTAGAAAGCCGGTACCGCGTGGTGTACCATCTAGTGAACTCGATATACGTTCTTAGAATCACCATCGCCTATTTTAGGGATTTGGATTTGGGTTTTAATTGTGCTTTCCTCTTGCCATTTCTTTCAATCTCAAAATTTGAAACTTTTTTCTCCCTTTGGATTTGATCGTCAATTCATCACGCACATAGCCTACATGGATTTTTTTTTTCTCGCTTTGGATTTGGCTTCTCTTTTTCTTTCTCAGTTGAGTCCAATTCGAGTTATTGAGTTGTGTTGTATGACTTTGGTTGGAATGCTTGGGACGTGCAAAGAAAAATAAATTGAAGAACTGATATTTGTGGAAGTTGATTTGGGTTTGATTTTTCTGATTCATGTTCAAGTTTAAGAGCATTTGAATTCTTTTTTTTTTTTTAATTGGCGAATTGACTTTTTTATTTGACGTGTCATTTATTATTATTATTTTTAGTTGTCACATAAGTTTTAAGTGTGCCAACAATGCACACCGTTTGCCACATAAGCATATTCCGTTAGTAGTTAACTGTAAGAGCATCCGTATCAGATGTTCTATAAAAAATGCCATTTTGCCACATCAAAAGCCTACTTTATTATTTTACCACATCATTTTACAACATCCCATTTATCAGATGTTTTATCATTCAATTCTATACATTAAAATAATATTTACTACACATTAAAATAATATATTATCCCCTCCCCCATTATCATCAACAATAGTAACAACATCAACGGCACAACCACCAGCCACCAATATCCACTGCCGCAACAACACCTCTACTGCAAACCAACCACCACAATTACTCACCAATATTAGATCAACCCAAATTGCAGCAAAAATAAAAAAATAAAAACCACAACCAGAGAGAGGCAGAGTAAAAGGCAGACAGAGAGGAGAGGGAAGAGGGTGAGATCGACGGCGGCCTCGGGGTGAGATCACTTGCCAAACCCAAACCTATCACCGGCTAAACCCACTTTCAAGCTCACACCATGGCAAACCCATCTACCACCATCGATGAACCCAAGAGAAAGGCAATATTAGCCGTTCACCACCATGGCAACCCAACAACTGTGAACCCATAACCCAACAAATCAAGCTAAAGAGAGAGATTAGAAATCAGAAGCACCTCAACCCTATTCGCCAACTTCTCCGCTCCGTTCTGCGAATTCGACGCCGCTGCCGCCGCCACCGATTTCGACGAAGTCGCTGCCTTTCCTCCTCTCTTAGCCGCCGCTGTCGCCTTCTTCTGCGCCGTAAATGGGCTTATTGCTCGCGTCCGATTGTGAGAAGAGGAAGAACACGGGTTGGGAACTTGGGAGAGAGACAGATTCTGAGAAGAGAGAGAAAAAATCAAATAAAGAATTGAGAGGAGAGAGAAAAGTTGAATAAAATATTATTTTTCCGGTTTGGCATTTGTGTCCATACTGTTGCAAATTTGCAACGATACGGACACAAATGGTAAAAATTTGGCACATATAGAACATCTGCTGTGAGGTGTTTTTTGGTGTTTGGTGTGCCAAATGTGCCAAATATTTGGCATTTGGCACATTTAGCACATCTGATACGGATGCTCTAAGGACTAAATTAATTAACTGCAAGTTGAAAATAACAAGGACCAAATTGATTGCTACAAAAATGTAGGGACTAAATTGACTGTAACTCCAAAATGTAGGGACCAAAATGGTGTTTTTGCCAAGAATGTATTATGCTGAATTTCGTTTTTCAGAATTTACTATATTCCAAAATGCAATATCTATTTGCAGTAGACTCATCGCACTTGATGATGAAAACGAAATATGTAACTCGATTGAAAAGCTTCCCGGCCGATTGAAATAAAATTGCTGGCTCATGGCACATCTCTGTTCAATAATAATGTTGTCCAAATCAAGGTAGAAGTTAAGTGTGATCACACTCATCCAAAAGAAAATACTTTTTTTTTTCTCACATTTCTCAATTTCAATACCCCCACTATTTGAGAAAATTTAAACATAACGTACCTTATAAAATCTCAATTTCCAACATAAAAATTTAAGGTACTTGAACTTTTCTCAAAATAATTTTCATGAAAATAGAAGCACCATATTTGTGGGTTTCATAAAAGTTTATGAGATTTTTCACATCCTCAAAAAATAACCCATCAAATATATTTTGTATGGTATGCAACAGTATATCTCAATGCTATGGCTCACTAATTTTCCAATGAAAATAATAATAATATTTATTAACTTACCAAGACCTTTTTGTACAGCAAGCATCTCGCGAAAACACCAAAGTACATCAACGTGCTAAGGGCTATTAGGGACAGCACATTCAAATTAAAACACTGTGTGCGTGATCCCACTGCCTCCTTGTGTACAATTTGTAAAGGCCAGCACATGAGAATGAGAATAACATCAACACAAAATCTGTATAATCAAGCTATATAAGAAGGGCATGTTATAGGCAAAAAGTTAATGCCAAAATAGTTATCCTCACTGATAATTTTGAGTCAACATAATTATATTGGTGTCTCTACCTATTAAATCCGACTCAAAATTATATCTTACACAAATATCAGATTGAAACAGTAACCTTCACTGAATTAAAAATTGACGTAAATTAGGCCAAAGAATGATATGTAATTCATTGCATGCCATTTTTTTCCACCTCTTTAACAATACTATTAAATTGACCACTTCACACACAGATCAATATTGCTCTTACATGTGGGTTCCAGTTAGCTCAACTAGTAAAATCTATGATAGTTGTATAAGAAATCTAGGATTCAATCCCTGCTTATACCAAAAACTGATTGGTGTCTTAGTCTGATGATAAAGAGTTATCATTAGGAGCGGCCGCCATAGGTTAAAACTCTCTCAAAAAATATTGCTCTTACATCTCATTGTACGGTCATAAAAACTAACAATACAGAGAAGCAATTGTGCAATCCCAAAAAGGTAGAGCAATTTCCTAAAATTAAAAATTATTGCAATTGCACCGTAAATTCTATAGCATCCCAATCAATATGCAGTTACGAACACATGAGCCTAATAGGAACATATTGACATATATAAGTCATTTCATATATTAGACTTAATACATCATATCTTATATATGCTCATCAGCAATACATTGGTCAAATACTCAATATATGTATCATGCGAATTCAAATAAAAATCTGGAAGCGTTTTTATTTAATTATTCATAGACAAGAAATATTTATATATATATATATATAGTGAGTTTTCCAATTTATCAAATTTATGTATATAACAAGAATAAATATACTCACATCATATTTACCGTAAACATTGGTTTGTCTCAAATTATTGTTCCTAATTAAGAACAATAATTGATAAAATAGATTGAATTTCATAACATTCAACATATCATATAAATGATTAAAATTAACATAAATTAGAATTTACCATAAAATTAGAAAACAACAAAGAGATATTACCTCGATGATGCTTCAAATTAATAACATAACAATAGAAGCAATTACCGTCAATTCATATATGTTTTTAGATGGCGGGGTTGAGGCGTGGACCATGTCACAGTCTTGAGATGATACACTCATCTATGGGGTTTTCGGTGTAGTAGACTAAAACATTGTGCGTACCGCCCCCGGGATACAACAACTCAGCCACCTTCGCTAATTATCCTTACAAGCCTACACCACTTAAAGGATCTGTAACTCTCAATAGTACCTTTCTTTTACCCAGAAATATAGTATATATAAGGATATATTATTTTCATAAAACTAGGATTTTGACTCAGCAAATATGTAAAGAGTTTTATCTGTTACGTGAAAATAGTGCCCATGAGAATAATGGTTTTCTCTCCCACATATGGCCGGATATAGAATACTATTTAAAAGTAAAGAATCCATGCCAAATTAAAATACATTTAACAAGATAAATGTTAGAAATAAATTCTCATGTTTATTACTTTGATTCTTTGGCTATTGTAAGAAAGAAACATATCAGATTAGCAATTTAGAAAACGTTGAGTTTTAAAAGAAAATACTTAATAAGGAATTACATCAGGTGCACCAACGTTTGGAAAGGTTTGCTAATCAACATGCATTAATTTCTTCAACTCAAAATATGAAAAACATCAAAGAAAGAAATTGATTTCTATTAACACACTTAAATCAACATTTAAAAATAATATTGTAATCTTTATAAAAATATTCCAACAGTTTCAACATATGGCGTCGCTCCTAATGATAAGGTTATTCTAAACTTCATAACACTGTCACTGTCACAATACACTTAAATCAACATTTAAAAATAATATTGTAATCATTATAAAAATATTTCAACAATTTCAACATATGGCGTCGCTCCTGATGATAAGGTTATTCTAAACTTCATAACACTGTCACTGTCACTGTCACTGTCACAATATGGTGTTGGCCCAGCTTTATAACATTGAAACATTCAAAAATATCTATGTCAAAATACATGTGTCTGAAAACTATATTGCTTATCTGCTTACAATGCCATACTGGGCCGACATTTTCCGAACTTTATCTTTAATACTAGGCTCTGAAACATTGTGGCAGATGCGCTAGCAAAAAAAGCCAAGAATTATAGGGAGCCTCAGGTCTGGTTATATAACCTTCCTGCGGACATTGTCCCTCTTGTATCTTTTGACATTCATTGATGGTTGTTTTCCTTTGAATAAAAGCCCAGGCTACAGATAGTCTGGTTTCTCAAAAAAAAAAAAAAAAAAAAACTATATTGCTTTTCTGCACTTATATAGATTGTTAGGTTCTAAAGACTTAGGAACTAATGTATTTAGAATTCTAATATGTATTGTTGGCAAACCATGATCAAAACAATATGTTTAGTCGTGTTTAGACTTGCTCAAAGTTGATTCATTTATGTAAAGTTGGAATAAGCTGTTGTAGGATTCATTTATGCTTCTCGGCCTGGTTCGATCGATCGAAGCTTAGGCTCGATCAATCGAAAATCGGGTCAGAGGCGTTTTCTGTAGAATTCCAACTCAGCCCTAACTCATTAAAACATTTAGGGTTTTATGTTTTGCCCTATGTATATAAGACAAACCCTAGCCAAGTTTTTGGGTTGCTCATATTGCTGTTTGAGTGAATCTCTTGTGAGATCTGTGAGGAGCTTTCCTTTACACAAACTTAGGATTATCAAAAAGGAGATTCTTTAAAGAACTTGATGATCATTTAGTTGTTGCCATAGGAGCTTAAAGAAACACAAGCGGGTGTGCTTGTACTTGCTGGAGAATCCAAGAAAGAAGGAGTCCGTGGTCTCGGAGCTTGCACGTGGTCGTGTCAGTAAGTTCTACTGGTGGGTAGCAATAAGAAGTCGAGCGTGGGGGCTTGTAAGTCTTATTGTATGAACTTCGATTCTTTCAAGATAATGGATTCAGGTTTACCTTGAGGATAGATAGGTTAAATCCTCCCCAGGTTTTTACCGGTTTGGTTTCCTAGGTGATCATATCATTGTCTTATTTATCTTTCCGCTGTTTTGCATGATATGATTGTTTGATTGTGATAACCTAGACTTGGAATTTGGTCTAAGTAACAACTTGGCTAATTAACTAGGTTAATCCAATTGTATTTTAAGGGGTCTAAAAACTATCAAGTGGTATCAGAGCGGGTAGCTCTCTTGTTGTTAATCTTTTGAACTCTGAGCTGATCTTTGACCCATGTTGTCATGGAACACGGACACTCTCTTGTTATTTCTCCTCACTTTGATGGGAATAATTATGCTTATTGGAAAGTAAGGATGAAAGCATTCCTGAAATTCATTGATGAGAGGTCTGGAACTCCGTTGAGTACGGATGGGAGAAGCCCACTACTCCTGTTAATGAGTGGGAAACTTCTCAGAAAGAAGCAGCAGCTTTCAATAGCAAAGTTATGAATGCTATCTTTAATGCTGTTTCTATGGAGGAATTTAAGAGAATCTCTAATGTTGAGGTTGCTCATACTGCTTGGACTATCCTCCAGACTGTGCATGAAGGCACAAAGGTTGTCAAAATAAATAAGTTACAGCAATTAACTACTAGATTTGAAAGAATTAGGATGTCTGATGATGAATCTTTTGATGAATTCTATGCTAAACTTAATGATATTGTTAATTCTGCTTATAACTTAGGTGAAATCTATGATCAACCTAAAATTGTTAGGAAGATTCTTAGATCTTTAACTGAAAATTTTAGACCTAAGGTGACTACCATCACTGAGAGCAAGGATGTGGACTCCATCCCTGTTGATGAACTTGTAGGATCACTTCAATCTTATGAGTTGGACCTACCTAAAACTAGCAAATCCAAATCAATGGCTCTTAAGTCAATTGATGATGTTGAGGTTGGTGGATTTGATGATGAGCTCTCTGCTACAGATATTGCTTACCTTGCCAAGAACTTTAGAAACTTTCTTAGGAATAGTAACAAAAGGGCAAGAGGTATGAACACTGCTGAACCTAGAAACTTTAGGAAGAATGGTCCCACTAAGGTTAACAACACTGAAAAACCTAGAGAAAAAGTAGGTCAATCTTTAAATAATTCTATGGGTCCTCAATGTTTTGGATGTCAAGGGTATGGTCACATGAAATCTGAGTGTCCTACTTACTTGAAGTCTAAGGGTAAGGCTATGGCTGTAACCCTTAGTGATGGTGAAGTTTCTGATGATAAGTCTAGTTGTGATGAGGATGGAAACTTCATTGCTTTCACTGTTACTGCTGTAGTCAATGAAAGTGAATATGCTGAAGAGAACCCTTCTGATAGGGAACTCTTTGAGGATGTAGATCTTCAAGAAGCCTATAATAAACTTTGCAAGGTTGCTGCAAAGGATGCCATGAATGTTGAATTAGGCTTAAAGAAAATTGCATCTCTTGAGCTTGATAAGAATAATCTGCTTGTGAAATTGTTTGATGCTAATGAACTTTTGAACAATGTGAAAGCTGAGAATATGCTTTTGCTTGATAAAGTTAAGAATTTGGATCTTGATTTATCTGTTGCTAGATTTGCTAGTTCTAAACTTGATCATATGATTAGTGTTCAAAAGTCTCTTTCTGACAAAACGGGGTTAGGTTTTGTAGAAAGCATCAATGTGTCTGCACCTAATTCCACTATCTTTGTTCCTTCATCTTCTTCTGAACCCCCTGTGAGTGAGGTTGTGAATGAGGTTGTCAAACCCTTAGAAGTTACACCTCCTATGAAGATTATGGTTGATCTTAAAGAGTCCAAATCTAAGAAGACTACCCTTTCTAAGGACAGGACACATGATAAGCTTGTCTGGGTTTGTCACTTTTGTGGAAAGTCAGGACACATTCGTCCAAACTGTTACAAGCTGCAAGCTGCTAAGAGAGCAAACAAACCAAAAGTACCTGTGCCTCAAGCACAAGATCCTATGGTACTCATTGGTGAATTGGTAAAGGCTCTAAACCTTTATTCCAATCTTGGAGTTCGAAATCATTCCTATGTGAATAAGAACTCCAATGCTCGTGGTGCATCTAAAAGATTTTGGATGCAAAAGGCTCAATCTAATTAAGTATTTCTGACATGGTCCTTGTGCTTCATTGCTCTACTCTTTGTGACCTTTGTTCTTTTGTTTTTTGTTTTCTTTTTGTTTCTAGGACTTGCATTGCATAACATTCATGCATTTCATTCTAGGACTGTTTTTGTTTCTTCTTTAAAATATATATATATATATATATATATATATATATATATATAAAAGAGGAAGAAAAAGGAAGCTAATTGTGTTTTGCCCTATTCTCTTGGTTTTTGAAAACAAGGTTGGTCAATTTATTTTCACATAACATGTCTTTTGTACCTTATTTAGCTTTAATGAGCTTACTTTCTGCACTTTACTAGTCAAAAATTTGTAGTGCATGTTGTGTGAGAAAGATATTTATGGTTTTGATCACTTTGTCTTGATCTTGAAGTCACATGTTTTTTACTGTCAAACTTGAACCTTTTGAGAAAGGCATAAATAACCATCTCACCACTGTTCACTAGCCAATCATGAACACCTTAGTGCATATCGTAAGATTTTGTGCTCGAGAAAGTGTAGCACATGCACAAAAAGAACATAAGGTATAGCCTCGGTTTATTTGCTAAAATTGGTGTGTACTTTATCCTGGCTATTTTAATAAGTTTCTGAATAATTAAAATTTGTGTGTACATTATGAGGCAAAATCAAGAAACTTACATGATTGCAAGCTTATGATCTAGGAGATGTGGGAGTTATATGATGTAACTCTTTTGGTGATAGTCTCTTTCAAATTCTATGTGATGAATTTTGTAGACTTTGTGTTTGATTTCTATACACATATCACCTCACATGTATCTCAAGCTTTTGCTAGTTGCACACACTACACAAGTTACTCTTTGCTAAACTTTGTACATGTTATTGTGTGTGTTTTTGGTTTGACCAACCAAGTTTGAAAATACTTTGAGTTTTTATGCAAAACAAATTTATTGCTTGAGAATTTAAAGGGAGAATGTGTGAAAATCTTAATTTTGGGAAAACTAGGTTTAAAACTTGTGTTTTTGAAAAACTTTGCATCTCATACTCATGCATATTATTCATATTTTTCAATGCTTGGAGGAGTTTATGTACAAAACTGAACTGTTTTTCAAAACTGTGTTTTTTTTTTTTTTTTTTTTTTTCAGAATTTCGATCGATCGAGGCTGTATTTCGATCAATCGAAATTGCGATTAAAAATTTTAAGGGAGCCTCTGTCTGTTTCGATCAATCGAAAATCGTGAATCAGGTTTTTAAAAATCAGATCTTGACTTTTTCAAATCACCTTTTTCAAAAGTTTTCAAACTTTTCTCTCTCTCCGATTCGGACTAGGCTCCACTTCAAATTTTTTGTCATTTTCCTCCGTTCTTTTTGCAAGGTTTCTCTCTCCATAAGCTAGTATGTCCATATTACCCTTTCTTTTGCATTGTTTTTCATGTTTTCATGCATTATTTCATGATTTATGGGTAAATTTTCGGAGTATGCATAAATTAGGGTTTTTGATGTAACAAGCCTTATTTTGTGAAATTCATCAATAGGTTTTGTTGGTATATTGATATATTCCTGGTCTATGATGGTTAATTTGATCAATTTGGGGTTTTGTGAAAAATTAAAAATTCTAGAGCTTGTATTGAACCCGAATTGAGATTTTTGTATAAATTTGGTTTAATTGATGAAATTGGCTTGTTGAATTGATGTCATTGATCATTATATTCTGTGTTCTAACTTGTGTGATGATCAATTGGTCAATTTTTTTTAAAAACGATCAAGTGGTTTTTCAATTTTGGGGTTTTTGTTAGAAACTCTATGCTCAAGCCAATTTTGTGAATTTGAACTTAATTTGAGCTTCGTTCACTACATTAGAGCATGCATCATGACATTTAAATGTTCATGCATCATATAGATTTTTGTTCTATATTTTTTTGTGCTAACTTGCAGTCTGCCTTTGGTTTTTCTTTCTTTTGTTCTTTTTGGTTCTGCTTCGTGTCTTTGTCCTTATTCTAGCACCATGCCTAGGAAGACTATAGCCCATAGGACACCCTCCACTTCCTCTGTGTCTCCTTCTAGGAGTGAGGTGTTTAGGAATGACACATGCAGAGAGGCCTATGAGAAACTAAACTGTAAAAAAAAGATTTGGGCTAAGAGTTCTGTTGTTTTAGATGAGGTTGATCCGGCCATTAGGGCGAACCTT